>OZ035859.1:7787694-8442836 GCA_964034905.1 Itoplectis maculator
CACGTTTATCGTGATGCGCCTGTCTCTCTTTTCTCCTCTCGCTCTGTCGTTTCGGCCTCGTCTCGCTTCGTGATTTTCTTACAGTATGTACGAAAAAATGTACTTGGAAATATTAGCTAAGAATAGCGAGCGTCTTTAGTAATCTTAGAAAAAAAAAATATAGTCAGTCACTTAAGTTTGTCGGCGATTTTTTCGACCGCCTGGAGTATTCGCAGCATAACGCTGCGATTCTCCTCGTCGCGACGTTTCGTATACGCCAGGAATTCTTCCAATCGACGCTCCAAGCCGCCGTCGTTGACTTGCTGCTGTTGCTGTTGCTGCGGCTGACTGTTTTCATGATCCGGACGTCTCGTTCTTCGCGGCCTCTTCGTCTCCCTCTCCTGGTACTCCTCCTCGACCTCCACCTCGAGCTCCTCTCTGCTTGGTCCCGTCGACGGATTTCCATTCCTCGCGCCTCGCGGATGCGTCGCTCTCGCCCCCTGACCGCGCAATTTCGAGAAATCCTTCACGGAAATTGTCGCTGGCGTTTTGACCGTCTTTATCGAGAGTTCGGTGGCTCTTGGCAGTCGGGATATGAGGGTATTGTCGTTCACCGAGTGCTTCCGCGTGTCGATTCTTCTTCCAGGTCTGAAAATGTAAACGTAAGAAAAATTAGTAAAAAGTTTTTCACGTGTCACTTAAGTATCTCCAATAAAAAAAAAAGAATTCCATTGGTATTTCTTTTATCCGATATCTGAACTACCTCGGATAATTCATGGAAACACTTTTTGGTTACCGACCGAGCAGTGCCGCATCTCCTAGAGCCAACGATGATACGATAGTTTCACCTCATCGCACGACGATGCGTAGCCGCTCGGTCGGTAACGAAAACTGCAATCCAATTTTTTGCTGACACGTTTTTTTTTTCGGAACCACAATTCTGCGCAGAAATTAAAAATAATGAGTGTTGTTAAAAAGCAAAAACCTCGTTCCTCGCGGTACCCTCTCAATCTCGATGGAGCAATCCTCGTTAAGCGCTTGCAATCTTCGCAGCGCGAGAATCGACGGATTGTCGTTTCGCTCGAGTTCCTCGTCGGAGGGAAAACGCGGCTCGTCCTCGGAGGGCGAAGCCGGCTCTTCGGGCGTCACCGAGACGCAGAGAAACTCGTGGGGATTCACGGTGTCCTCGTCGAGGGACTCGCGTCGGCCGCCGCCGAGGACCTCGTCGATGGCCCCGTAGAACGGCCACGACACGTCGTCCGCCTTGTTCTTGTCACCGTGCACGGGATTCTTCAGTTCCTTGTGCGAAGAAAAATGCAGAATCTTCAGTTCGGTATCGGGAATGGGTCAACGACGACTGGCGAGCAGTGGGACAAAACAATTCGCGTGTGTGTTGCATAAGCAAAGACGAGAACGTTAAGCGCTTTAGCACACATCGACGTTGGTAGCCGTTGCGTTAAATTTTCCAGAGGGGTTTTCGGCGCGCTCACTTTGTACTGCTGAAGAAGATTCGACCACTTCTTCTTGAGCACTCTGTAGTGTACGTCAGCCATAATCGTCGGGAATTCTTGACGCATTTGCCGCAGAATGAATCTGAAAAAAGGAAAGCAAGATATTAGCATTTTTTAATTCTTTGATAAAATGAGCTGTAAAATCATTCTATCCTGTAAAATCATTATTCAACCAACAATTTTCAACCAAATATCAAACACAAATTTGTAAAATTATGAATTTCGTTTGGTGATTATTTGACTGCAAAAAAAACTTTCCCAGATGAACAGTTTTTTTTTAAATCAAATGAAAAGCCCTAAATGAAAGAATTTCTCATTCCATTGTCATTCATCTTTGTTTCCAGTTTCCATTTTCCTCTGTTTACCCGCCACTGATGTTGCGCGTCAATACCCTCGCGGCTTTTATCCATCAGTCCCATTAGCGAAGCGAGCAACGGCAGCGCCCGGCGGCAACGCAGCAACATCCAAAGACAAACTAATTTCTGGCCTATCGATCGAAATTCTCGCGTGGCTCGAGTCGCGCCGCGTGTTCAATTGAGAGCATCGAGAGACGACGCCGGGAGCCGGGTCGGCGTTGGCGTTTCACGAGGACCCGCTCGGTATATACGAGGAGGCCAAGCGGGCGGGAAGGAGGAGGAGGAGGATGTCTACACACAGAGTACGTGCGGGTACATAGAGATCCGACGAGGTGTAGCTGCGGCGGCAAGCGGCGGCGGTGGCAAACGAGGAGAAGGAGAAAACCAGCGGCAGCCCTCGAGCCACCGTCTCGAACGTCTCTTCCCTTATTGCGTAAGAGTCGGGCGAATATCGCGGATGCCTCTTCCGCGTCTCTCTCCCCGTGAAAACAAAAAGAAAAAAAAATTAAATTACCGCGGAGAAGCCGATTAATAAACGCGAGTGTCACGTCGGAGCATCGGAAGATTCGTGCTGGACTTTTAACGCGATAATTTCTATTTCTCTCGCGGCGAGGAATTATTGTTATTACTGTAATCCGATTTTTTTTAATCGTCGACGAGAAGAGGAAGAAAAAGTCGCAGCACGTGTCGTCGCTCGTAATTCGTCGCCGGGTGGCTCGTTACCGGCGCACCGCTAATTGGAGCTGCCCCGCCTCTGATTCCCGCCGGGAACGCAACGTCGACGACGTTCCCTCCTCGAAGCCAGAGCGTTTCTCCGCGATTTTCTCGAGTAAGTACGCGCCGACGATTTCTAGCGCGTCGCACCGAGAAAGATAATAATGCGAAACTGATACACTCGGTATCCCCGCCAAGGCGTCGTGTCGAATGTCCGTTCTTGCGACTCTGACTCATGCGTAATACCACTGCGACGACCGTCGTAGTCGTCCCGTGTGTTCGTCGAGTACGTTCGACGATTCGCAAGAGCCTCTCTCGCGCGATACTCACTCCCAGCCAGCCTGAGCCGAGTACTTTCTGCCGGTGAAGAGTTTTCCATTTTCCTTCCTCAGCTGTATGAAACGGCAGGTGAGGTTCTCGGTCCCTGCGAGACGAATAACAGAAACAGAATCATGAGTCAGGAGCGTGAAAAAGGCAGCATTGAATTAATGGTGACAAGTGTTGGAAATATATTTTCGCATTAAAAAAGTGTTCCAATCGAATGAACGTATTTTTCTATTTTAATATTCGCGGATTTGTTTCACGTCAAGAAAAGCCAGCGTTTGTATATTCGTCACCGGCAACAATAGAGCCGCGCACGTAAGACGTGTGTATACAGAGGACAGAGAGGGAGTGAGTCAGAGAGAGAAGGATAGACGAGACACTTGTGCGGAGCTCCGAGAGTCTGCGATTAGGCGCGAGCCGGTGCTTGAGCGCCGGGAGACGCGATAACGCGCTGGAATATCAAACCGCGAACGTGCTGAGGGGATATTCGTGTGTGCGTGACTGCTTGCCGAGGTATCGAGCGCGCTTGCTAAGAAATGTCCTCGAAGGCTAATGAAACAGAAATAATAAACGTCGACGTCGTCGGAGGAGAGAAAGAGACGAGTGGTAGAGGTAGAAACTGAGACAGAGAGAAAAATACAGAGAGCTGAGAAGCGTGAAACGTAGATTTGTGCGACACTCACATCTGAACTTGGCCTGATGATAGACTTGCGTCATGAGGCAGCGGTAACGTTGAATCCGTCGTTCAGCCGATTTGCCCTCTTATTGCTGCTTCCTCGTGCGACGATACGAAGAAAACGTATCATGCTCTCGGGGATTCTCTAATGCGTACTAAAATGTAGATCTCGTTCGAGTCCTCACTGGCGGCGGCAGCGGCGGCGGACGGTGGTGGTGGTCGCGGTGGTGGTGGTGGTGGATTTCTCGCGGGGATGAGGAAGGCGGGCGCGGGGTGAGTCGAGGTTTTTGCGCGACTCGGAGCAGCAGCAGCAAGCAGCAGTGGAGGTGGACAGAGAGAACTCTGAGGATTGGAAGTAGCGCGAGAGGGGAAGCAGAGAGCTAGGAGTGCATGTGGCACTCCCAGTGGAGGCTGCGACGACGACTCCTCCTGGGCTTGAATCGTCGCAGTGGACGACGACGACGACGACGAGGATGACGACGGAGTCTACGAGATCGCGACTCGCGGTCTTGATGCGGATTCGGAGTGGGGAGAGCAGACGTTCAGTCCTACGCAAACTCATTGCGTGCCGTCTCTTTTCCCTCTGTGTTTCCTCTCTCTCTCGCCGTTTCTCCCTCTCTGATACGCTCGGTCCGCCGGCGAGTTTGTACGATTGCTGCCGGACGGTAAAAACAAACTCTATCGCCATCTCGACGAGAAACCGAGAGTGGAAGGTTCTCCGCGCTCGCGCGGCCTCTCTTCTCTACGGATGCTTTCGACGACCCGGCTGCGGGTATGAAAATCCTCGGCTGTGCTGCTTTATCGACCTCGCTCGGCGAAGTTCTTCGTTTCTCGTTCTTCTTTCAGCGCTCTGCGGTTTTTTTCGGACAGACGTTCGCGTTGAGGGAAGTCACTTCTATTTGTGTTTGATTTTTTTTTGTAGTGATAGATGTTTTGTAATTATTTAAATGATTGTTGGAATAGATTTTTCACTAAATTCCAACTGCAATGCAAATAATTGAAATTGGATTCACCGACTAAATAATAAAAATAAATTAAGCCAATGCAGAATTATTTATGGAAATAGATTTTTTGTAGTGATAAATGTTTAAAAATTATTTAAATGTTCGTTGGATAGATTTTTCACTAAATTTCAACTGCAATGCAAATAATTCAAATTGCATTCATCGTCTAAATAATTAGAATAAATGATGCCAATGCCGAATTATTTATGGAAATAAATGCATAGATGCATCAAGTTCAAAGCCAACGGAATAGCTGCAATTCTGAAGGTTCGTAGACCATTCGGAGGTGAAACTCGGTGAGTTATCGTCCTCCCGGTGATATCCCGAATTGATCGACGATTCACGTGTGATTCCGCCACAAAGGTCGGCTTTGTGGAAATGTGAGACTCGCCCTCGGTTTAACCAGCGTCTCTCGGCCAGCTGCCGCGAGTTTTGCGCGATGGCTCCTCGCGGGCCGAAAATAATGCCGCGCTCTGTCATTCCACTTGGCATCCGCCGTGGCAGGTGCGACAACGATTCTTATTGATCTTGGCAAGAGAGGCCGCACGCAGCGGCGGCTAGTTCCGTTCATCGCACTCCTCTGTCTCCTGCTTCTTCGTCGTCTTTCTGTTATCCTTGGGTAAAGCGACCACCGCGTTACTCGCTTCTTCTTCGGTTCCTCTTGTCGCGATAAATAACGCCGCTGGCTCCTCGCGGGTATTTCCATTGCGACGAGTAATTCGATCCCGGATCAGCATTTCCACGCTTGGAGAACGCCTTATTTTTTTTCTTCCCAAAGCGGTGGGGGAGGGACATTGTTCTCAGACTTCCGAGGCGCTTCGTGTGTCCATCGCCGTCCTCGTCCGATTTCATTTCTAATATTCTCGCAGTTGAACTCTAAAAAATAAAAATTGCCTGAATTAGCTGGTCTCATTAGCAATTCCTGCCTCATCGAAACATTTTATTCGAGCCATATCGTATTTCTTATTTAGCATTTTCAGCAAAATGTTCGACGAGCAAAGTGCGTGGATAAAGTGACAAATATTTGAGAAACCTAAAAATTGAATCATTCGTCATGGAATAATTTCCATGCATTTGGATTTTTTACCTGCGCCGAGAGCAACGAAATTCTTGGAGCCAACTGTACTGCGGCTACATTTGCTTCCCGGCGCACGGCGGAAATACGAACGAAACCGAGGGATGGTGTGCGGTTTCGTTCGCCGGCGCAGCTGGAACTCGCAGACGGCTGGGCTCTGGGTATACGCGCGGTGGTTAAGGACTCTCCGCTGCTGGCATAATGCTCTCGCTCTCGTGTGGAGTCCTCTTTTCTCTCTTTTTGCTTCTCCCTCGCTCGTCGCGTTGGGAAAATCTCGGACGCTGAAGATCTCGCCGTTGGTGCTCGGGGAAGAGTTTCGCAAAAGGCTCGTGCCGCACGCTTTAAATATTTTTCTCGTTCGTCCTGGCAGTCGTCACGCTATACATCGCCGGGTGGTGGCGCATCCCTTCCCCGCGGAGCCCACGATTATTCTTCGCGGCATCTCCCACGACTCGTCCGCAGCATCGAGCGACGAGAGCCTGGACGCCAGCTCGACTCGACTCGAGTCTCACAAGCCAAGCAGACTGGCGTCCAGCTTCTCGAAATTCTCCGCACATACATAGCCGGTTTATACGACGTGGCTGAAGGTTCGCTCGCCGAGTACCAACAATGACCGCGCAGCGGAGGACGGAGAGAGGGAAACCCTTATTCGAACCTGCCCCGAGAGTTCAACGTCACCGGACGATTACACCTCTATACGCGACTCCGATATATGCTCGAGAGTACAGCGAGACTAATTGTTTTCCTTGTTGGAAAAAAAATTAACATATGGATTCCTACGGAAGGATTATAATACCTAAGTCGCTGGAAAGAAGAAACATTGGCCAATCGCCTAATAGTTGAAATGCCTGTTTTAATTCGAGGTTTTGATTCGAATGCCACAGCTCAATGAACAAACTGAACTCATCTAAACTTGAGAGTACGGCGAGACTAATTGTTTTCCTTGTTGGAAAAAAAATTAACATATGGATTTCTACGGAAGGATTATAATACTTAAGTCAATTGGAAAGAAAAAGCATTGGCCAATCGCCTAATAGTTGAAACGTCTGTTTCAACTCGAGGTTTCGATTCGAATGCCACAGCTCAACGAACAAACTGAACTCATCTAAACTTGAGAGTACAGCGATACTAATTGTTTTCCTTGTTGGAAAAAAAATTAACATATGGATTCCTACGAAAGGATTATAATATCCAAGTTGATTGGAAAGAAAAAGCATTGCCAATCGCCTAATAGTTGAAACGTCTGTTTCAACTCGAGGTTTCGATTCGAATGCCACAGCTCAACGAACAAACTGAACTCATCTAAATTGCCTAAACGCACACGGGTACCTCTTGAAACCCCATTCAATCAGACCCCAACCCGAGAACAAAACTTCAATTGAAAAATCAATTACAGAAAATCCCATTCAGCGTTCCCCCGCTGGGCGCTGATCCCCGGACAAAAGTCCTTATCGCCGTATGCAGCAGCAGCACCAACGATATCTCCTCACCAGCTCCCGAGAAGTTCAGGGTCGCCCAGCGCACGCTCCAGTTACGAAAAAAATACGTTCTAAACGTTCAGGAAAAATAGAAAAACCGAGCCCACATCGAGTTCCGATGTCTGCGTATCGTCATCACCACTCGAGCCTGTCCGCAGCAGTCTCGCAACGCGTATTCCAGCTCATCTGCGCGTACTCGGGCGTTTCTATTGAATCCCGCACGTACCGACATACATAGAAACCGACAGAGACAGAGAGTGAAAGAGGAAAAAAAAAAGTTGGTATCGTCGGGCAGGCACGAATTCAAACGAACAATTGGATTCCCCGGTAACAATGAGCAGCGCTGCTCGCGGGCGGTGGCTGCCGGGGTGAGAGAGCGTCGAGGGGGGGAAAAGGGTACGGTGCAAAGCGCACCAGGAGAGTGGAGAACATAGGTCAGCGGGAACGAGGCCATCGTCGTACTCGCCGAGCTGTTGCAGCAGCAGCAACAGCAGCACCAGCGGCGGCAGCAGCAGCGAATATCCAGGAGAGGACGACGAAGAAAAGGCCTTTAGCTGGCGCCGTCTGTCGAGAGTCCATCGAGACCATCGCGTTGCTAGTTTTTCGTCCCCTCTCGCTCGCTCGCGGTATCGCGCCTTCTCTTTCACTCCCGGTTCGCCGCTCGGCGCTGCCGCCGCAGCCAGTCAGCCAGCAAAAGGCCTCATCTCTCTCCGACCGCCGCAACCGAAGCGCAGTTGTCGCCCTCGTCGTCGTCGTCGTCGTCGTCGACGACGTCGCCGCGTCCCTCCCCCGCCGCTGCTACTGCTGTTGCTGCTGCTGCTGCTCGCCCTTCGCTCTCCGCACCACCAGCAGGCAGCACGGTCCGCCCGAGCCTCCCTCAGTGCGTGACGGCACCGCTCGAGCCACCAGCCAGTCGGCAGGCCACAAGCAGGCGGCGTAGAGTGGCGGAGATTGAGAGTAACCAAGCGGCGGCGGTGCCCCAGTGTGTAGAAGTTTACCAACTGAGTGAGAACCCAGCGTCGTCGCCATGATGCCCTACGTCGCGCTGGCTACGTCGTCGTCGTCGTTGGCGTTGGTGCTCCGCTCTTATCGCATAGTCGTTGCTCCGTTTCCTCGGCAATCTGCAAACGATAATTCGCGTTAATCGAGGCGCAACAAAACAAAGCGCTGGAAGAACAGAGAGCAGGAGGGGAAGAAGAAGAAGAAAAAAAAATGAAAATGAAGTGATGGTGATGAGCCGGTTGCACTGGGGACGCAAGCACGTGTGGTGGACTGTTGTTTTCCGGCGTTGACGCTAGGACAGCTCGGCCCCGGGGGGTGGCGTCGCCGGCGGTGGGTGGTCATCATCCTCGCCACGTTCGGTGGGTGGCTGTGTGCAACGTGCGTGTGTGTGTGTTTCTACAGTGACCGTGAATATACGTTTTAACGTGGAAACAAAAAACGCTAGATACAGCCTCGTTGGTTTTTTGTTTTGTTTTTTAATCCTTCACATATTTTATATACGTACCATGGAAGAGATGCAGAACGGCGTGGTCCTCATAAAGTGTAAGTTTATCCTCTTGCGCGAGCTACGAATTTTCCTCTCGGTTCTCCAGCGGTCACTTCCGGTTCACGGTGAGCAAGCTCGCGTCGCTGCTGTTGCACCTGGTGGGACGAGGAGACAGTGAAAGTAAATATTCGCCCGGGATATTGCGAAGCGTTGGGGGGGAAATAATGTTGCAAATGCGGAATCGTGGGCGATGGAATTTTGATTATCGTGAATTTATCGGGCGGAGCGAGAGAGCCAGAGCCGCTCGCGTGACGATCGTGACCGGAGGTCGGGGATTTTATCTCGTTGAACCTGATCGTTGCTTCTCCTTCTCTCTCTCTCTCTCTTCTATCTCCTATCTCCTTCTCTCTTCCCTCCCGCCGTTTGGCTCCGCTTTTAGAATAAACCGAAGCCGCGTTGCGTGTAGCTTTTTGCCGCACGATGACGGCCTGAAGCGGCTAAAGCCGAGGTCTTCGTCACCCTGGGGACGCGCGCGCCCCCCGTAGGTAAATTGGGGATCGCTCGGGAGGAAGAGAAAGAGAGAAAGAGGAGCAGTGCGGAAAAAGGAAGCGATTATACTCCCCTTTCTCACTCTCGTTCGTCGGAACTCTGAGGATACGGAGCTGAAGAATTCTTCCATCCTCATCTAACGTTAGGTCTTTCTCGCTGCGCTTCTTCTTCTTCTTCTTCTTCCACCTTCTTCTTCTCCTCGTCTCCGTCTTCTTTTCGACCGAGCTGCGATGCACTGGTGGATCCCCCGAGCTCCCCGACCCGGCAGCGTTGCCAGACCGTGTAAACGTTTGTGTGCGTCCCGCGTGCCTGAAATCATCAATTCGAATTAGACGGCGGACCCGACGATTTTCATTCGCGCGTAGGATGCATTTTTCTTCGACCTTGCACCTTGAAATCTCAATTAACGCCTCGACGCCTGGCCAACTTGTTTACAAACAATCCAACGTTTCCGAGATAAATTCTGGCAAAGCCCTCGTCTATTCTACGAAGGTAAAAGCTATTCACTTTCAAATTACATGAAACATTAATTATTAAAAAAAAAGGTTCAAAAGTTGTTCACTTGTGTCAACTAAAATAATTGCAGAATTATAATTTTCTAATATACATTTTTTCAGTCTCAAAATATAAATACTCCAATAATACACTGAGAAAAAAATTGCTCAACCCAACAAAATGTGCGGTTGCGGGCGGCGAAATAAATATTTTGCAAATGAGACCAAATATTTAATTGATCGAAGCAACTGGTGATAGAATAAAAAAATCTCGATTAGCATTGCCGAATATTTTGTCCAATGTGCAAAATATTTATTTCGCCGCCCGCAACCGCTTTTGTTGGATTGAGCAATTTTTTTTCTCAGTGCATTCCACTCGAAAAATCGTACATCCAAATGTTTTCCAATAAAACTTGACGTAAGAGACGCAGAACAAGCAACGACCAGTAATTTGTAATACCAGTCCGATTGATAAGCAATGCGAGAAATACCTCCTAAGTACAGGGAGCGTCGAGTGAAAAATGGGAATGATAGTGCGAAGAAAAAGCGTCGGACCGGCGGTGCGAGCGAAGAAGTCGCGCGGCGTTTCCGCGTAATCGCCTGGCGTCTGTCTGCTCTGCTTTCCGAGTAAAACACCAGGCGTCGAGAGGCGCGTTGTGTTGAAACGGCTCTTTTACTTTCTCGCGAGGCCGCGGCCCCTTCTCAATTATCGCTGATAGAGTTTTCCCCTTTTCCTGCTTACGTAGACACAAACACACACATACCCCGGATGCTGTTCTCCGTGCCTCGCTGGAGATTGAGGAAATCATCGATTGATTCTTGTTGCGAAAAGCGCGCTCGCAGAGTCATCGACTGCGACCGGTGAATTTCATCTGGAATATCGTCGCCCGTTCGTCGAATGACCCGCGAGACAAATTAACGTTACGTGTTCCGCCACCGGAAGTTATTCCGCATATAGCCAAGGACACTTTTGTATTTTCTCTTTTCGAGCTATTACAGCGGAATGTCCTGGACGTTTTTTTTTCCCAGCATAATTATGCCACTCTGGATAGGCGCCGGTGGACTGATATTACAACCACATTCTGCGGATATTTCTTCACTGTGAAATTGTGGCTTCCCTTTTAAACATATTCAATCAAATATTCATGGAATATTGCAGCGTGCGATAAATGATTAATACCCTCGCACCTTTGTCTCTCAAAGCCCCCATCGATTTTTTATTCCAAAAGAGACCGGCGGCTCTCGCCACATTCGATTCGCCGGGGAGCAATGTGGGCGCCGTGATTCGAGAGTCGCCCGCACTAGCATCGAGCGTGCATCCTCGATGGTTAATGGGCTCGAATCGATCGATCCGGAAGCGGCGGTGATCGTTACGTGACGCGAGCGCGCGTTCGGAACGACCTGATTCGGTTAAATTCGTTGCGTGAGTTTTTGGCTCCGCTCGCCGAGCTCGTCGAACGTTTCTGCGCCGTGGCGTTAGGTGTAAAAATAGGGGGGAGCGAAAAAACGACATAAGCGTATGCATATTTCAGACACGCTGAGCGAGCACCCGCGGGTCGACGACATCGACGAGCTCGCCTGGCCACCCGCTTTTATGTGGCTCAAAGCGGTCGGTGTGATGTGTTCGCAATCCACCGGAGGCCCTCCCGTTGCTCTCCTTCCGGACATTCGTCGAATAACTTTTCGCCGCCTCGCCGCGAATTTATCGTCGCACCGACGAGAGAGAGACGTTCGGCTGGCGTTTTAACCGCCGTTAGCGTCTTCCCGATTCTTTTGTGCGCCTCTTTTATTCGTCGCGACAAACGCCTCTCTCCGTGGCTACGTGCCAGCGATAATCGAGTCGTTTTGAGCGCTCGAGTCGAGTTGCGTGCAGAGCAGCAGCAGCAGCAGCAGAAAGCAGCGGCAACAACAGCGGCAGCTCCTTCGGCCCCATTTATACGCCCACTAAATCGTTGCGTTCTTCGCCTTGGACGCACAGTCGCCGCGCGCGGTTCGATATACTCCAATGCGTCCTATCCGCGTAACGCTCCATATTTCTCCGCCGGAGAAAGAGAGACACGTAACTCAACGTTCGCCGACGCCGCCGCTCCTGCCTCTTTCCGCACTCGAACGGGTGATCCATTTCATTCGTCGGCCTCGCTGTACACGTGACTCGTTCCTGCGTCGCTGAAATAAAATACTCCATTAGGCGCGGTTTTCCCTGACAATGTTTAGCAAAATAAATCCACCGTCCACGGTGATAATTTCACAAGGAAAAAAATAAATAAAAATACATACACTACCATTACAATGCGAGAGACGTATTTTCTTGGTCTGGCAGTGATTCCTCCTTCAATGAAAGTCTCCCAGAGGCAAAGGGGGCGGCGGGGGGACTGTGCTAATTCGGTGAACCGCAGACTCGTTGCCTCGGCCTGAGCGGCGACAAAGTTGTGGTGCCCCGAGTGCGTTGGAAACGGGGGGACGACGACGACGCAGAGCCCTGGCGATTCCCACGCGTCGAGTCCACCTCCACGTCAGGTACTGCTCCGGCTGCACCTGCTCTCGCGCTCCCCATTGTTGTTTGCGTAGGACCGCGGCTTTTTCGTCTCTCGGTCTGCTTCTCCGTCGTCTCTCTCTCTCTCTTCTCCCTCGACGTCTCTTTGGTGCTGCGAGAAATAAAGAATTGCGACGTAAGATTATGGAGGAGTTAGTGGGAGACCTCGAGGTCCGAGGCCTCGAGGAGACAGGGAAACCTCGAGGCGATATGACAACTACCACAAAAGTCGCATACAGCACCGATAAATTGCACTCTTAATCTTTCTCTTCATTATCATATATTCTCTCAGATCTTGGCAGCGTTTACTGCGTCCTTTTTCCTCTCTGCCTTCTCAGCTCTCTCTGTCTGTTTCTCGCTGAGGACGAATATTGGCGTGCGTGCTTGAAAAACTCGTTCTATGAACGCGCCCCGGTTTGCCGCATTGTCGAAGGAGACCAGCAGTGCGTGCACGACACAACGGTGCGTAGTGAGAGCGTAGGTGCGTGCGGAGACCTAATAAACAACAAAGCTGCACGGGGAAGCGGGTAGGCCGAGAAAGACAAACACAGAGAGAGCGATAAAGGGAAACGAGGAGGAAGAGAGAAGGTAAAAAGGGGGACCGGAGACTGTAAAGACTACACAGAACGTGTCTACGTCGTGGACTCTGCGTTCAGCTCCTTTTGGGCGAGCGGTATATCCGTGAAAAGATATTCAAAAGGTAGAGAGTACTCCTCGAGGCACAACGGTACATTGACTAAAACAAAAATGGGAGGAAGCTTCAAATCCTTCGAAACAATTCATTAAAAAAATAAAATAAAAAATGTGAGCCTGATGCTTGATTATATACTTTGACAAGTGTTCAACGCTGCTTAAATTTTAAACGCTCTTAAATTTTTAATTTTTTCAACGCTTTTAAATTTTATGGGAGGAAGCTTCAAATCCTTCGAAACAATTTATAAAAAAAATGAAATTAAAAATGTGAGCCTGATGCTTGATTATACACTTTGATAAGTTTTAAATTCTGTTTAAGTCCATCTTTCTTTTTTCAATTACTATAATTTGAAAGATAAATTAAAAAATATATCCTGTGCCAGTCATCAGATAAAACGCTGCCGTATTAATTTCCGAAATATTTCATACGCAGCCCGCTGAAGGCGAGGACCTCGGACAATGCCCGGGACAAGTCCGCACGCGAGCGAACCCGAAGCGACCCAGTCCAAGAGCAGCGAGTTTCGAGTCCGTTGGACTCTGCGCGCCCGCGGTTGAGCACACTCAGCGTGTCGCACACACGCATGACGGAACGACGCGCAACAGGCGCACCGCGCGCGCCGTACCTTTTCTCTACGGTCCGTGCGGAGAGTGTGTGACTCACACGTGCTCGAATGCCGTGCACGCACTCGTTGCGCACGCGTTGCAAAGCCACAAGCAGCAGCGGCAGCAGCAGCAGCAGCAGCAGCAGCAACAGCAGCAGCAGCAGCAGCAGCAGCTCGCATACTCACTAAAAACGTCCGGCGGGCACATATTTATGTGCGGAGAGGCCTGGACTGGCTCGGGCTCGTTCGCCGGGGTCTTGTACTTCCAGCGGCATTGCCCATATGTATTCGTAATGCACAGCTCTGCACACAGAGCCAACGAGAATCCATGAGCAGCGAGAGAGACGGACAGAGTCAGAGGGAGAGAGAGAGAAAAGTGGAGGCGTATCGCGCGCGCTACAGCTTCCCCGGCGTGGGCTGCGAGCGCTCTCGACGCGCGCGTTGTACTCAACACCGCGAGAAAGAGTTAGCCCGCGAGTATGAGAAGAATAGAGTAGTGTCGTTCGCGTTGTCCGCATAGCCGGTCGGCCGAGGTATCTCTCTCTCTCCGTCTCCGTTGAAGCTTGTGCAGTTTCGCCGCGAGTGTCGCGGGGAAGAGTTTTGAGTTTCGCCGCAGAGACATTTTCCGCGGATTATTTCTTGTTTCGTTTTTTTTTGCGGGACGTCCATCGAAGTAGCATCCGAAGCCGGGAGGACTTTCAGTGGGTGTAACGTGATGATCGATGCCAGAGTTTCTCCGGTCTACGTGCTGATATTTCCCTCGCTCAACGGGCAAGTGTCACAGGTATCCACGTGCCTCATTTCGCGTTTTTTTTTTTTTTGCGTTTGCTTCGCTTCCTTCTTCTGCTGCGGTTTCACCTGTGGAACACGACGAGTAAATTGCAGATAAATTACGGAAAATTGTGTATGAAAAAAAAAAGAAGATACGTGTTCTTACTTACTTGGGGTTCATGTAGGAGGATAATTCGAGTGATCTTTAGTCTCGATCTCGAGGAGGCTGCGAGAGCGAGGAACGTGTTGGCCCGAACGAAACCCACGATTGGACGAATATATATATTTGTACTGTTCTCTGTGACACGTCGGGAAGTCCCCAGCGGACTATTATCAGAGTGCTGTGCACTTCGTCGTCTTCTTCTTCTTCGTCTTCGTCGTCTTCTTCTTCTTCTGCTTCTTCTTCTCCGTCCTCTTTTTCTTCCTCTCGCAGTGCAGTGGAATTCGTGCTCGACTCACGGCGGCCAATGGCTGAGTCGCAGATAAGTGAATTTCTCGAGAAACGAGAATGTTTACAAAAGTTGTAGCTGGGGTCGATACGCAGGCCTCGGACTTTGCGGTTATACGTAGATGACGTCTTGTTCGGATGCTCGGTCGGCAAACGCGATTATCATTATGTACATTTATTGACAGATATTATTTCGGACCGAGCGGACTCCGATACTCGATATTCGATATTTTGAAATTTCTTTGACACCGTAAGTACCTGATTAGCACGGTGTAAAAAAAGAAAATACAGCTCCTGAATTCAGATCAAAATATAATTAAATTAACAGAAATTACTGCCAAATGGCACAGTAAAAAAAAAATGAAGAGGGTATAAAAGTGGCTGAATGAAGTCTACTTCAACTGTGTGTAAAAAAAGGAACCATGACTTCAGTGTTGCTACGGCTGCACCGAATGCGAGTGGTGGTGCGCGCTCGGGCGGACCGGAAACGCTTCGATGCCTCGTCATTTAGCATTCGAGTAGCGAGGAGTTGTCTCTCTCCGGACTCTAAAACTCCCCGCAGTTCGCTTTGTCCCGTCGATTATCTTCTCGGTTGATTTTCGTCGCGATTCACGCCGGAAGTTCGTCCCCGGGTCCCAATCGACGATTCTTTCGTCCACGAGACGTCGCCAAAAAAAAATCGGCTGTACAAATTTCGAGCCATTTATTTTCTCGCTCGCTCCAAATCACCTCGGATCTGCTCATCGCGGCGATTGCGTCTACTGCGTCGGTGCATCGAGGGGCATCGGTGATGCAGCAGCGTCGGTGGCTCTGAATAATTCACTCGACGCGCACTAGCCGACTGGCCTTGATTCAGCGGATCGCGATCCAACGGATCTCGATCGACGTGATCGCGCTTCTCTCTTCCCGCCGTGCGACTCGTGATACACAATGCTGAGTCGTCTTCTAGCCAAGAATCTTTGGTTGAATTTTCTCCTTCTCCGCGTGTTCTTTTTTTTTGCTATCCTTCCATCTCGCTCGCTCGCTCCGAACACCTCGACGATGAATAGATATTGTGCATGTGCAACTCCGCTGGGAAGTTCTCAGGCCTCGTTAAACGCTCAGCCAGACGGTCTTCTTCCTGTGTGTCGTGCGACGTAGGTGAGCCCACTGTTGAAATTGTGCAATCGCCATATAACCGTTGGCGCATGAGCCTGCATATCTTAGCCGACCTGCAATTGTTTTCATACGGTTATCACAATACTCATTTTCACCGCGTAGCGATAATTCGAAAATAGTACATTACGATGCGAATATATTATAACTTTTTATCAAAGAGCTTTGTAGAAAATGTTACCGCATAAGGTGTGAAAATAGGGGGGCTTTAGGCACGCAGCGATTATGGACGTTTTACAAATGCTTTGCGTGCGTAAAATCACCTTCGCCATGTTAACACCGATCCTAATTACGATGTATAAAATTTCAAAACGTGGCGAGATAAACGGACTGGGTCGGAGAGTCGGTGGATCGAGAGGCTGAGAACCCGCGATCCGATTACACACGCGACTAGCTCGACGTGACGCAACAGCAGCAGCCGCGCGGCGTACGCACCGCTGACCGTTTAATTCCATTAACAATGTAACGACCTCCAAGCGTCGCGGAAAAAAGGACGCATTAGCAGCAGAAAAAAAAAGCAACGAGTCGAGTAAACGAGTCGGCGCCGCGAAAAACCGCGTGGCGATCCGTTCCCGGAACGTTTGACGCGCGAGGCCTTCGCGGTACGTAGCAATGAACACACGATTATTGCCCAGGCCTCGGGACAAAGTGTGAATTTCACGCAAAATACATACATCTCCCAGCCTCCGTGTCCATCCATCCGTCCTTCCGATTTATCCGCGTCTCTGTTACGAGTTTCGCTTCGCTCGGACGAAACGGAAAGTAAAGAATAATAAATACAAAAAAAAAAACTAACCATCACGTCCGACGACTTTGTAATTGACGAACGTCTGGTTTGATGGGTTTTGGTTTGCGGGGAATCGCTGGCGGCGGCGATTTGTCGTCGTCTCGCAGGACTCGCGAGACGTCGCCGCGCGCGCGCGGGGAAGGCTTAATGGAAGAAACATTAAATAAATCTCCGGGGTCTCTGTGCCTGTCTCTCGTCGACGAGAGTTTCGTCGCCGCTGCGTTGCGGTGTTGTCGTCGTCGTACAGTCGGTTTGCCGGGGCGATGATGGCGCGTTCGCAGAGGCGATAACTGGACGTACACTCGAAACGGAAATAGACGGTCGTGGCCCTTTCTCTTCTCTCCTCTCTCGTCTCGTTCTTCCCGGCTCTCGTCCTCCTCCTCCTCTCCGTCGGGGTGTTCCTGTCCTTACGCTTTACCCGACACTCTCTGGTGTCCCCCTCGGCCGGTTCGTTCTGGCTGCGATCACAAGCGACCGGGGAGTCGCCGCTCGTTTCTGTCCATCGCGGCATTAGCATCGTCGACGGATCGTCCAGCGGAGAGAATGTGTCGGGCCAACAAGCCGCCGCTCGTTGTGTGTTTTGCCGCCGCTGCATCCGCGTCACGGAAGCGACCCGCGCGCACCAACCTCGATGGAGGCCCACAGGCCGCCCCATGAAGCTCAATTATTCGAGTTAACCGCGACGCATCAAACCCGCAGCACGCGTACGACCCGCGTTTATGTACCGTACAACTTTCCCACGTTTCAAGAGCTTCCCTCAATGAAATAGCTCGATCCGCACCGCGAAGCCAACAGTCGACTGAGGGCTGCCGGAAGCTCGAGGCGTCGTCGTTCCTGCGCCCCACGTCCTTCGGGTTTTTTTTTTCTTCGGGTTATCTCCGAAGATTATCTCAGAGCCTAAAATTACACGTCGATAAAATTAGAACGACATTGATTGATTGATTGGTTTTTTTTTTACTTGAAGTTCGCTTTAACTGAAGTTGCTCAGCGAACAGGCTTTGCGATTCGATACAATCGAGCCGCCGATTAATATTGATCGAACAATTAAGTAGAAACGTTTTTCAGACATGAGAGGAATTTTGTTCTCCGAAATCAGTTCGAAATTCTCGTTTCTCCGACTCACCGAGACCAGACCCTCCTTAACACCGACGGCGTTAGATTCGACATCCCTCGCCGACGCATTAAACGGAAACGCCGGCTTTATAAATAGATACTTCCGTCATTGAGCGAATGACTGTACCAGCGGCGTCGTATCCTGCGTTGGGCGCTCCGCTGGAGGCGCGCGCGCTGCTCAGGCCGCGCTGACACATACGAAATCGAAAACAGAAAAAAAAAAAAGAAAGAAACGAGTTTAGACGCATTACAATTTCGAGATATGGCATTGTGATTTGTGGCTCGAACGTTGTTATGACACAGGCCTGTTGGTCACGAGAGCGGCCGCGCATGGTCCTGGGTTTGCGGTACTCCGGGCGGGATATATCCAGTCGCAGTCCTCGGAGTGCCCGAAACCACCTACTTGGAACCTGTTGGTCGCCTCTACCCACGCAGTTATCTCGAGTGCTCGGCCGACGTTGACTCTCCGCCCGTTTGCGCGTTCACCGCGTTGCCTCACATAGAACTAAAAAAATGAGAAAAAAAAGACGTCTAAAGATTTATCTCCTTTTCGATATTCCTGCTCCGAAACCCGAGCTTCGATGTTACTCGACGGACCGTCGCCCGTCAAAACACTCGTCGCGTTCGTGTCGCGATGCCAAAATCGTTTTGTCGTGACCGTTGTTCGGAACGGAGAGCGAACGTCTAATAAATTATCATCGCGCTAATCGTTGACCGTTAATTTTCTGTCGTTTAGATGAGCCACGCTCGAGGTGCCGATCCTGGGATGACGTAGCGCCTCAAGCCTCGAGAATGGAGAGCACGACGATTGGGCAGCAGCATCCGAAGCAGCATCCGCCGCTCCAGGCAACGAGGTCGAACGCCTCGGCGCAGTCGGCCAGGAGCGAGGATTCCTGGTGCTCGGCGTCCGATCACGATCTCTCGTCCGACGACGAGAGCGAGAAGAGCAACGTCAGCGTCAAGTGAGTCTTCACGTCTCAGCCAGGGCTTAGTACCTGCAATTTGCATGTATCTCTTTGAGTGAAAAACAAACCTCGCGGATAAGCTGACGTTAACAAGAATGACTCAGGGGTTTCTCCTTTTTTTTTTTTCTTGACTCGAATTCTAAACTCCGAGCGGACTCGTGTCTGTAATCGTTCCAGAAATTTATACTCGCAAGATATTGTCGCATAATTATGGATTACGCACGATCAACAAGCGAAAAAAATTAATTTCCATTCGATATTTTTTGTCCTCCAAGTTAAACGAAAAAAAGGGACCTTAACCTCGAGTGAAGAAAAATGGAGAAAAAAATTGAGTAGAGTTTAATTACCGCTAGAATCGAAGGTGAAATCTCTGGAGCAATCGTGCAATTATCGCACGTTGCGTGCACAGTTTCAACAACACCTACAACAACTTAAAATAAAAACTTTCACCGAATCCTTGAGACAAACGCGCGCGCGGAGACTTCTCGCGTCTCTCGCGAAGTAGGAGGCGGGCGAAATTTGTAACGCGAGCTCGGGCGGTATTGTAAAGTCCGCACAAATACGTTTGCAGGAGCAACTGCCAGTTGAGAAACACGTTGCACAAGGCCAGAACTCTCTGCGACAAGTGGAGATCGCAGAACATGAGACTCGGCAATACGGAGGGTCTCGAGTCGCCGGGAGGTCAGGGCAGGCTCTCGCGATGGTTCAGCATACGGCGGGGCTCGACGCATCAGTACGACGTCGATACCTCGGACGGGGTGTCCTTGACCAGCCCGATAAAGGCACCGCAGATGCCGCAGCTCTGCGAGGTGAGAAGACGAACGACGTTTACCTGCAAACATTTAATGAATGAAACTGAGTGACGAACCGGTGGCCTTTTATCGGCGGACAATGATACATGGAAAATTATACTTACAGGTGGAGGAGGAAAACGGAGCGATAATACAGTTTCAGTGCATGCAGCGGAGACAACCACCGCCGACGTTGCCGCCAGCGCCTCCGAATCTGACGCCGCAGCAGCTTAAGAGACGACACATCGTCGCGGCGATCGTTCACTCGGAAAACAGCTACGTTGCGACACTTCAGAGGCTCGTGAACGTTAGTCTCAGGGATTTTTAATTTTTTCTCGCTTCTGTGATGTGAATTTCCAATATATAATTGATAATCAATAGAGAGAATAGTAGTGTAATGATTTTTTTAAATGTTATGCAGGATTACAAAAAACCACTGGAGGAGTCGTCACCGCCGGTTCTCAGTCAGGCGAAAATCGCCACCTTGTTTCTCCGGCTGCCTGAGATACTTCAGTGTCACACGCTCTTCAGAGTCGCCCTCGCGGAGTGCGTGAGATCCTGGGACAAGGACGAGAAGCTCGGCGACGTGTTCGTCGCGAGTTTCAGCAAATCCATCGTCCTCGATATTTACAGCGGCTTCATCAACAATTTTTCCGTCGCGATGGATCTCGCAAAGCAGGAATCAAAGAGAAAGACCGCGCTTGCCGACTTCTTCAAGGTGAGAGGCATGATTTTCTCAGCGGCAAATGTGGCCATTATCTTCAGATGTCGTTTTGTTGGACAGACGACTAATCGAGCTCTCCATTCGTTGCAGGTCAAGCAAATCAGCGCACACGACAGGCTATCATTCTTCGGTCTGATGGTCAAGCCAGTTCAGAGGTTTCCCCAGTTTATTTTATTCCTGCAAGTGAGTAATTGTATTCAGATTAGTCAGAACACGGTTGAATCATGTCGGCGTGGGCTTATCTAAACAAAGAATGAAAGTGTGAGTGTAATGAAATTACCGTTTGACGCAGGATCTTCTGAAGCACACACCGCAGGGACATCACGACAGGATGTCGCTACAGTTGGCGTTGACGCAGCTCGAGAGCCTCGCGGAAATGCTGAACGAGAGGAAGCGCGAGGCCGAGCAGTTCCAGGCATTCAAGGAAATGTTGAGACACGTTTCGGGCAAACTGGCCCACCGACCGCTGTCTTCCTCCTCGCGTTATCTCATACGGGAGGACAACGTGACGCAGCTGGTAAATAAAACAAGGAAATTAGTACACACATAAGCGATAAAAAAAAATTCGGTGTGAATTAAACTAATTATTGTTATTTTTTTCTAGGAATTTAATCAGAGTGGAATGATAACCAAATCAAAGAGAAGAAGACTGCTTTTGCTTAACGATCTGGTCGTGTGCGTTTCCGTTGCACCGCGATCCGTGGAAGACTTCTCGGGAAGCGAGAGACTCACTCTGAAATGGACGTATCCGGTGTCCGACATCGAGGTAAAATAAATTTGATAAAAAATTTGTCAATTATACGATGTAAACTTTTTTCGAAAAAATTTTTTGGCCGAACAGTTTGCCAGAAATCGTAGATCTGGCCGCCGGGCCGAAAACCGCCCAAATCGGGGTCACGAAATTTATTTTCAACGTCTAATAAAACGAGAAATAAAATTGAACGTCTTTTTCGCAGATACAAGACACCAGCACCTCGCCGACTCTGAGTCGTCTTTTGACCGCGGGTTTGAACAAGGGAGGAAGCCTGAAGTCCGAAAGAAGCGGGGAGGGCGGTCAGGCCGGAGCGGACAGTCTCTGCGTGGAGATGAACGATCTGATGCACGACTACAAAGTGATGTCGAGGATAAGCGATTTGGTTGGCCAATTGAAAGGGACCTACGAGGTAAATTCATCAAAAATCCACAAGTATTCAACATGCAACTCTTCTTTTTTAATTTACAAGTAAATTAATTTCAAATTAACCTCAGGGAATGACGCCAGAGACGACGAAGCAGATTCTGCAGTCGATCCAGTCGTCGATCCAGCAGAAAGACGAGGACATGATCTGGGCGGACAGTTGTTGCCTGCAACTAATGACGAAGCAGGGCCAGATGTACACGTTCCAGACGGAAAATCCGCTGGTCAAAAAAGACTGGATAACGGAGCTTCGACTGGCGCAACTGGCGTTGGACCCCAACAACTCGCCTTCGTGGGAAGTTCCGGAGCAGGAGCAGAGGCCATCGACGAAGATGCCACTCTTCGTCAGCTCCCAGCCCGTCTACCATTCGCAGTACCAGTCGGAGGTTCGTTGCGGCTGTTACTACACGACGCAAAATCCCCGGCCGACCCGACGACGAGGTCGTCACCAGAGTTACCTGTGGATCTGCACGGGCGACGGTGTCTCGAGTCACGTGACGGTGTTCGGTCAGTCAACAACAGCAACCTCGACGTCACTGAAGCAGGTATCAACGTTCGACCTCGTGGAGACGCGAGTCGCCGCCGTGGAGTTCGTCAAGGGCGTGACGAACGATCCGACGACGTTGGCGAGCGACTTGGTGTGGATGGGCACGGATTCGCGAAAGTTGATCCTCTACGCGGCCTCGGAACCGGAGAAGCAGGAGGAGCTCGGCAGCTACGCCGTCTCCGGTCCCGTCATACAGATCAAATATCACTGTGATAACGTTTTCGTGGCTCTGGGCACCGGCTCGTTGCTCATGTTCAAGCGGCAATTCGACGGCACGTGGCTCCTCCGCGATCCGTCGGTAATATCGCTCGGCAGCGATCCGGTCTCCTGTCTGATGCCCATAAACGCCTCTGTGTACGCGGCCTGCGGCAAAAAAGTCTGGGTACTTAACGGCACGAGCGGCGAGGTCACCAAAAGCTTCAGCGCCCAGCACGAGCACGTCGGCAACGTCAAGCTCATGGCACACTCGGGCGTTGGTCTCTGGGTGGCGCTGAAAAATTCCAGCACCGTTTGCCTCTATCACACCGAGACGTTCAAGCATCTTCAGGACATAAACATCGCCTCCAACGTTCTCCGTGTTACCAAATCGTCGAACGCGTGTTCGTCCAACTCCTGCGGCGACAATTTGAACAACAATCAGGCGGCGGTGACGGTGACCGCGTTGATGGCGTGCAAGGGTCTCCTGTGGGTCGGCACGAACGTCGGTATCAGCCTGACAATACCATTGCCAAGATTGGAGGGCGTTCCCATCATCAGCGGACGCGTGAATATTTCTTATCACGCGCACTTTGGACCGATAACGTTTTTGCTGGCGATACAGAACGCCAAGAATTCGGCGGGCAGCTGCGCGAAGGAGGAGACGGAGGAGGAGCAGGTGCAGCTGAGGACCAAGGACGCGGATCACAGTCAACGTAGCCGGGATCGAGCGAGTCTCGATTCGTCGTTTTCCTACAACGTCGGCAAACTCAAGCAACAACTCGCCGGCAGTCCGGTTATGCTGAGACGAAAGCGCAGCAAGGAGAACGAGTACAAAGGCGGCTCGAAGACGCTTCCGCGGGGACTCGGCTGCGGCGGCGGACTCCTGTCGACGTCGATCACGAGCTCGCAGAGCTCCGGCGAGAATTGCGACGTTTACGGTCTGTACACCGAGCTCATGTACGTCAAGGACTACGACAACGAGAACAGCTCCGGCATCGATCCGATCTACGAGACTCTGCGACGAAGCGACCCTGAACTGGCGGCGATACCGAACAAGGTCAGCACGTTGGATCGACGACTGAAGATGAAGATCACGCGGCCGAGGTCGCTGGATCTGTCCAACTGGTCGGTGGACTCGCACGCGAGTTCGCTGTACACGTCCTCGGGTTCGGAGGAGAATCTGTCGATGAAGGCGGGGAAACTGTCGCGAAACAGCAGCAGCGCCAGCAGAAGCGGACCCTACGACAATCCAATAGCCAGCAACAATCACCCGACGAATCACACGACAGTGGGCACCAATGGACATGCGGCGAAACCGCAGAACGGCAAGAAAATGGGCAAAGGTTCGGCGCAGATGGATCAACCAAAGCGAACGGTACTGACCCTAATGGGCGGACGGGGCTACGTCAACTGGAGCCAACAGAATAATGCACCGACGGGGCTCGACAAGAGCGGCGCCAAGTCGACGTACACCATCAAAGATCCCAACAGCAACGACGCTCACATCGTCCTCTGGGAGATGAAGTTATGATACCGTAGACTCTTAGGTTTGCTGCTGTCGACGGCGATGCCAATGTTGTGTCTAGTTATGCGCGCGTTAGATATTCCAAGAAATCGCGAGACAACCGGAAATGAGATAATCGCGTTTGGTGCTCACGTACTCTATCCACTTTACACTGTTGACAATTTTATTTTTTCAAATGGAAATTTTGCATACTTTTGCGGGAAGTTATCGCTTCGTGCACGGACCACGTATATCTAATTTACGCGTGTGACGTAAAATGAATGTTGACGTAAATTCCATATTGCTTTGTATATGAAATTATATGTACGCGGTTTCTGCACAGAAACGACCTGCACGAGTTTGGGTTTTTTGTGAATTAATTTGTCAACAGTGTACCTATTGTGTTTATAATGTATAAACGACTTGTAGGAATCTCAGTTGGTGTTACAAAACAAGATTAGATGATACGTAGGTATATATGTATTATATGTTAAGAGGAAACGTGCCTTTTTTTCACTCGGTCTAGCTGATACGCAGCTGGAGATGAGGGAGATGAAGAGAGAGAGAGAGAGAGAGAGAGAGAGAAAGAGAGAGAGGGAGAGAGAGAGAGCTTTAATCAAAGTTTCGTTTTTTTTTTCTTTACCCATTGTCCGTTTCTCGAGGAGGTTCTTTAAAGTCGTAGATTTTTTTTTAAGACTGGAAGAAAAGATTTTGGATGTAATTAATAATCGCCAAAGAGATCGGGTATTGAAAGGGTAACTGAGTGAGGCGATGTAAAGCAAAACGTTAAAAACGCCCTTTCTCGACAATCCGTTAGTGTTCTTTGCGATCAAAGTATTATACAGTGTTCGTACCGCGTACCTTTCGACGTAACGAGACGATAATTTCTTTTTTTTCTGTTATTTTTTTTTATTTATTATTTTTGTTTTTCACTTTTTTCGAGGACGATCTCTTTGGGGATAAGGAAAGATGAGGGAACGGAAGCTCAGGACGTTTGTTCGATATAAATCATTCCTTTAACTTGATCGGAGCTTTCGAGCTACGTCGTGTTATTCAAATTAACTTTGCGAATTTCTTCGCAACTCGCAATAGCCGCACGTTTTTATCGACAGTGCGCGTCTACTTCAACTCTCGATTGGACGTTGACTTGTGTGCCACAAAAGTTCGGTCTTCACTGACATTTCGCCTTTTCGCCGACAATCCGCCTCGCCAATCTTCACGGCGCATCGATGGGCGAGAGTATCGTAAAAGAAAAAACGTTCGAGCGATTGAACTCGTCTAATAGGGCCATGTTAGAGATAAACATTATTAAAAAATGTTTCTACCTTTTAGATTTTACAATGTTGTCGAGATTTCGTAAAAGATTTTTTGTCGCGTGGGTAAATCCTTCTCGGTAAGCTTCATTGTTTTTTTTTCGTACTGAAGAAAAAGTTGGAATAAAACGAACATAGTATAAAGCCTCAACAAATATTTCTAATTGTGATAAGATTCGAAATTTATATAAGTTACCCCAGTGATAGAGAATATTCGAGGATTTTTTTTTGCAATTACACCGTTGACTCGAAAGCCGACGTTTACCGGCGTTGAAACTGTTAGCCGGCAGCTGATATAGTATATATGTAAATAATTGTGCGCACAAGAGTTTGAGCGATTTTTTTCTATCGACGAAATCCAGCCTCGGTTTTGTTTATATTTTGTACACTTTTGCGCCGAGAGATGCGAGGAACGTTGATTTCCTTACTTTACTTTTTCTCTTTTTTCCCCCTTTTGTATTTATATTAACGAATAGCGTGTAATCCGAGTCTAGAGCACTCGAGTATGAATATTTATTATTTAAATAATTCGCAGAGCTGCTTCCTTTTCCTTTTTTTTCTTCCGTCTAGTTCGATATTTTCACAGGAAAGCGAACACGATTCGTAGGTCAAATGGTACTGAGGGAAACGGAGTTTAAATTCGTAACGGTTATACACCTTTTGATGTTGGAGATTTTTTTATTGGAGTTACATTTTTTTTTCAATTTGTTATTCGGATGATTTCGCTTCGGTGATCTCGTTCTGTAAGAAAAAAATAAGAAAATATTATAAAAGCTGTAAAACTGTTATACAAAAATAAATTGAAGATTGTATCGTGCCTCAGTTGTTTACAGACATTTATATAAATCACGTTATCGAAAAATGAGTGAGTTTAGAGCATCGTATGACAGACATTTTATAATTTACAGAATGCCTGTTAAATAATAATTGTACTGACCTGTGAAACGGCATTTTTTTCATTTACCCATCCTTGTTGAAAATCTTCAAGTGGCCTCGTCAGTTCAAACTAAAAAAATACAAATCCCACGTTAAATTTGGACAAATAAAATTCGGAATTATAAAAATAATAAAAATTAACTTCAGTTGGTAGTGCATGTAATTTGTATATATCACGATATCAATGATTCGGTTTGGTATCATCATGTTCAAGACTTAATTATCACTCATTTTTTTTTGTCAAAAAATAATATTACCAACCTGCGAAAATGTTTCCCTAGTCGCTTCCAGTATCGTAAGTCTGCATATCCGCCAAAAACGAAAGGTTGCTAACGACCCACCTGAAAAAATAAAATATTTATAAATATTTTTCGCGAATTACAATTCTCAATTTGAAAATTCTAGATTTCTTCAGTTGGTAGTGCATGTAATTTTTTATATATCACGTTTTCAATGATTCGGTTCGGTGTCATCATGTACGACAAATCTCCAACTTAAAATCCTCCTTAAAATAGTATTAACTGACCTGCAAAACGGAGGTTTCCGGTTTTTCAGCGCCATCGCGAGTTTGCATCTGCAAGATGAGTCTGGAATAAATAAAAAACAAGTTTGTACAATCTTTTTCAAGTTATAATTATCAAATCTATAATTTCATTTAACTTCAGTTGGTAGTGCATGTAATTTGTATATATCACGAAATCAATGATTCGGTTTGGTATCATCATGAGTAAAAAAAAAATTCTATTTAATTTGAGGATCGCTTGAAAGAAATCCAACTCATGAATAAAAGATTAAAACGTTCACGAGTTATTAGTGCATGTTGCAGATAATCATTATCTCACACTAAAGGCATATTTATGCCATAATTTTACTTTCAGAATCACTCTCGATTTATCAGCGCAGTTCATGTACTCACTTTGCTTATCTTGCCATTTCCTTGCAGTAGAACGAGCACGTTTTCATCCATTTCCGGTGCATCTCAAGATCTGCAATAGAATAATAAAATTATCATCAGCTCCAACCTCTTTTTTACCAACTGATGTATATACAATTTTTTCTTCAGTTGGTAGTGCATGTAATTTGTATATATCACGTTATCAATGATTCGGTTTGGAGTCATCATATCAATCTCCACAA
The DNA here is from genome assembly GCA_964034905.1 of Itoplectis maculator. Classification (NCBI taxonomy): domain Eukaryota; kingdom Metazoa; phylum Arthropoda; class Insecta; order Hymenoptera; family Ichneumonidae; genus Itoplectis; species Itoplectis maculator. The sequence goes on from OZ035859.1 coordinate 7,814,738, forward strand.
AAATTCCAGCAAATACGAGTGACCCAAATTGTACTGACCTCTGAGCTTGAAAAATTCGACACGCATGTCGGAATCCACGTGTCGGCATCGCTTTTCCAGACGGATTTCCCGCTCTTCCTGCAGTCGGAGGATCGAACTATTGGAAAAAACGAAAAATATACAGTCAGCAGCGTCCAAAACACAAGGAGCATTAATTTCAAGCCAACAAACGGCTCAGATGTTAACGGATACACAAATACGATGGAAAAATGGCAGCCACTTACGTGTTCGATTCATGTCGTCGTCCGATGCCTTCAGCTTGATTTAATCTTCACATTTTCCACAATGTTCGTTGTCCTCTAAATCAGCAAATATCTCCTTCGACGCTTCCAAGGCTTTTGCACCATTATCGTCAGGAATTTCATCCTGCACCGAGATGATGCTCCAGGAGTGCCACGAGTCGAGTCCTTCTCGGCCGATGAGCGAAAGCGGTGTGACCGGAAGCGAGCAAAAGCAGCTCCAACCCGGCAGCTGCTCCCACGACCAGGTCCCAAGTGGGGAGAGAGTGTCGCGCTACTAACCATCCCATGAACCTCGAGTCCGTGAGAAGGAAGAGAATCTGAGCGCCGCTCGGCATCGCAGCTCCGGAGCGAGACAAACCTCGGCGTCCCTGCTTCTCTTTGTGACGTCATAGGGAACAGTCATTCGGAGCGGCGATGAATAGAGGGGGACGACGGAGTGAGAAGCGAGGGGCCGAGCGGCGGGGGAAGGCTCGAGGAGAGGCAAACCAATCGCCGAGTACGGAGCACCCGAGTGACCGTATAGTAGTTAGTAGTAGAGAAGAATCGTCGTCGCCGAGCCACAGAGTACACCTCGTCTGATATGTAAACACATCCACGCCAGAGACGAGAGAGAGAGTCATAGACAAGTGAATCGCCAGGCGTTTAATCGCGGTTCGTCATCGCTCGAAGCCGTCGCATTTTACCATCCGTGGACACGGCGATAATGTTCGTTTTCTTGACAAATTCACCGATAAGTACAGCCTGGCCCGTCGAGTACGTCGCGCCTGTTGGCCGTGGAGAGTGAGAGTGTGCGTGGGGCTGTGTGATTCCGTGTGTCCCTCTGTGTGTGTCTGTGTGTGTGCGTGCCAGATAACGCCGAAAGTGCTTTTGGAGCAGAAAGTACGGCCCGCCGCTTGGCGAACCGCTAAATTCGCAAGATCGTCAGATTAATGACAACATTTCAATTTCTCCGCGTGAAACCGAATCTCCGAGTCGCGTCGACGCCGCCAGTCGCTAGCACCGAATCGGAATTGAAGTGCATTGAAATTCTGTATTTTTAAAACTCAAATATATATATCTGAATATGCACTGTATTGAGATTTTTGGCCACAGGTTTTTACTCGCCACTGTGAGACGATTTCCTGAGAATTTAACGCAGTCCCCGCATGTGTATTATTATTTTTTCACTGCGACTGAAATTTCTTGCAATTAATTCGATCGATTATTATCACTGGCTCGATTGAATTTATTTTAATTCGTTTTTCTCTCTTGTCAGGCCCGAGCTCCGTTTTAGCTAGTCCCGAGGTTGAATTGACGAGAAAGAAGGAAAAATGGCTCAGGCTACGACGATCGAGACGGTCACCATCACGAGGCCTCTCAAGGTAAGGAATTATTTTTTTATCGAGCGCACAGGTTATCCAAAAATTGCAAATTATTGGAGACGATCGATCGATCCGACTGCGTCGACGAATGACGAATTTTTCCGTGTCTCGAGACGCGTCGCGGCAAAGGCCGAGCCCCGATTACGCTGGATGTCAAACGGAGTCGTGTTAGCGCGGTGTCGCGAGACTCTCGAAGCCCTCGATAACCGCCGGTTAATTGACGGACAGGAGGAACAACAACGACGCTCGTGGCGCGAGGTCGTGAACCGGAGTGGAGGTGCTCGGATCAGAGACGAGCCGGCGGCCTCGCGCATGAGTGGGAGAGACAAACTCGTTGCGCCGTCACCTTTGACCCGCGCATCCCCTAAACGGCACACGAGTTTCTATCGCCCTCTCTCTCTCTCTCTCTCTCGCTCTTTCTCTCTCCCTCTCCGTCCGCAACCCCTTGGCAGTTGCGACGAGCCTTTGGAATTTTACGGACCTGTTTTACGATTTTCGTCGGACGTTTCCCCAACAAAACGCCAACGAGCAACGCCGAGTTTCACTTTTGTTTTCTCACTTCCTCGATTGAGGGCGAATTTTTGTGCGAAAAACAGTGAGACACAGAAAAGAAGGGAGAGAGAGCGAGCGGTGTCTGGCGTAAGAAATACTGGAGCGAAATTCTCGGTCAGGGTGTGCGCATCGAGCCTCGGGCATCGACAGGCGCAGCAGCGGCAGCAGCGACACAGCAGCGGCGGCAGAAGTAGAAGAGCGAAAAGCGAGGGAGAACACCTAGGCCAGCCTCCCTCGTAGTAGCTCGACAACTCCCTGGAGAAAGAGAGCCTCCCCCGTTCCGCGGTGTCGACCCGACAGACTCCTCACCGAAGATGGCTGACGCGACCCTCGACCTCGTAGCTCCGAATCTGTAAATCAATTTTTCACGCGCTATTATTTTTTTTTAAGCGTTTCGGGCGTTCGAAAAATCGTGAAATCGCGCGACGAATTTTCTGCTTGTCTCGAGGGCTCGGAAATCCCGCTCGGGAGTCGGTCTGGAAAACCGCGAGAGAAATCTGCGTGATTTTTACCGATGTTATACGTCGGGGTCTACGACGTTCCGTAGTTCGACCGCGTGTGCTTCGTGTTTCTCGAGTTAAACGCGCGAGGCGTTCGATTGTACGTGGGGGAAAGTGAGAAGAAGCAATTACCGAGGCAAAGATGATTATGTACACCGTCGCCGAGGATCACATGGGCAACAACGAGATCGCTCAGGTATCCCGCCGTCGTCAACTCAGTCGGAAGTTGTCCTCAATTCGCGATGACTCCTTCTCCGGGAAAACGTGTCCGCGGCATTGGCCCGATGATCAACGTCCTTCGCTCGTCCCACTCATCGCTTTCTCGCACCTGGATATAAATTCCAAATTAGTTTCGAAGCTTTGAGGCAACTCTGCGAATTTTTTCTGTGACATTAAAAAAGGTTTTTTAACTTACGCTTTTTTCGTTGTGTTCCGTTGTTACAGGTGATCGCATTCATATGTGGGGTGATCGTTATAATACTCATGATAATGGGTCTGGCGTCGAGCGACTGGTTGATGGCCCTCGGATGGAGACAAGGATTGTTCACCCACTGCATAGAGGAAGGTGCTCCGACGCCTTTGCCGTTTAATATGCCGGATCCACCGGGCTGCTATCAAGCCAGAGACGTCGGTACGTTGACGTCTCTTTTACAACTTTCTATTTGGAATCTGTGAATAGTCAACTGGAATATTTTTCTAATCTGCGATCCTTCGATCTCCAGGATACATAAAAGCAGCAGCGGCCCTGTGCGTCGTGTGTCTAATCGCCGATATCGCAGCGACACTTCTCACGGGTCTTGGACTCCGATCCAAAGACCATCGCGATAAGCACAAATGCTACAGGGTCGCGGTATTCTGCATGGGATTAGCTCGTGAGTAGCGGCGACGAATTTGACCAATGGAAATGTTTCAAATCGCAATTGGAACCTTCTACAAATTAATTGAATTATTTTTCCACATTGCAGTTGTGTCCCTTCTCATCGCTCTGGTGATTTATCCAGTCTTCCACGCCGCTGAGCTCAATCTCGGTGAGTCGCGATTTCCACGGGCGACAATTTTTTTTTATTTGTAGAGATAACGAATTTTTTACTTTTTCGAAACGCTAATAGGTAACCGAACGGTCTGGGAATTCGGCTGGGCGTACGGAGTCGGCTGGGGAGCGGCGATATTCCTGTTCGGTGGCGCGGTGCTCCTGCTCTGCGACAAGGAGAGCGAGGAGCTTTACTACAAAGAGCGAAAAATCGTCCGGGAAGAGTTGGGAGCCGGTGGCGGTGGCGGCTCGATGATCGGCGTGGGACATCACAGCGGAAGACGCGGTATTCAACACGCCTAGTGGCATTGTACCCTGCCCGACGTTGTTCTCTAGGTCAAACATTGAATTATTTCTGATTTTTTTTTCTTTTTTTTTTTTTTGGTCGTACTTCTTTAGTTCCTTGCGTTAAGCGAGGCTCTTGAGATATTTTTTATTCAATGGATGAATGAATTTTTATACCACGGGACAAAAAAGAAAAAACAAAAATAAGAGCATCGAGACAATGTTGGACGGTGAAAGACGAAGGGACTAAAAAGTTAGAAGAACGAATTTAACGCTATTGGCGGGTCCCGAACAATTCCAACTAACGGAAAATATCTACCAAAACCCCCTTTGCACCTGTGTCCTCGTACCGTTCGGTGTCTTTAGAGTCAACATGATTTTGGGACCATTGATCATTGACGCACTTTCCCATTTCTCAATCTTTCCCTCATTAATTGTATTCGCCGTGGCCTCTGTCTCCTCCTTCCCAGACGCGTCGCGGTCGTTTTCTTTTTTCAGTATTTAAAAATTTCTTGTATAGTTTCCACTCACGACGAGAGACTCATCGCGATTATGCCAAATAACTTTGATTTTCACGTACCTAAAACAAAAAAGAAGCAGAGAAAAGATTAATCTAGCGGCAACGTTACTCGAAAAAAAAAAAACGAAGAAATTTAGCTTCTACTGTCCAAAGTATATGGAACATGGTGAGAGATGTATTTTTTTAATACGGGAAAAATATCGACATCACTCTTTGTCTCGTTCATGACTGACTATTTCGACAATTATTATACATTTTATTGACTTTTTCGCTTCCATCTCTTTGTCTCTCTCCTCTCTATTTCTATCTCCTTTTTTTTCTGTCCTCCCACTCCCTCAACGACTTTTGTATAGAAACTCTATCATTATAATTTATTCGTTTTTTTTTTTTTTACTAACGCACTGATAAACCCCTCGAAGAAATACAGTGTCTATTATAAAATACTTTTAGTACAACTTAAAATATAATATTTTGGATATATTTACCAGTATTTGTCGATACATACACGTGTGTGATTTCGAAACGGAACTTTCGGGACTTCATTTTCGATACGAAGTGAATTTCTTATGATTTGTAAAGTATTGTTGTTTCGTTTCGCGGCAGCTAGACATCACAATCAAGTGATTCCATTGTGTCTACATGGCAAAACTCTTTCTCTATCTCGACGAGTAAACTCTCCGAGTCACGCGGACCAGTTGGACCAGAATATTTCCGATTGTATTACTGATTTTTCGTTTTTTTAATTCATTTGTATGAGTGACGAGAAATAATATAGGGGCAGCTCGGGCAGGTTATAACCGATCCATTGCGCTATATGCATATTACCATACGCGTATGTATATAATGTAGGCACGATTTTATAAGTACTCGGTATAGAGGCAGAGAGTCGAGAAAATTAAATACGAAGAAACACGATGAAGATTAATGCGAAGAGAAGTCGCGGCGTGATTTAAAGAGAATCGATGAGAACAATTGCTGCAGTTGTGTACCGCAGGCATAATTTAACAAGAAAACAGTGTAGATTTATGATACAATAGTTTTGCTTTTGCAGACTATGCGCTAGTGAGTTAAGAGTAGAATTCGTACTACGTGCACAACATGATGAGAGAGAAAATTGGACAATTGTCATGGAGCATCATCGTCCTCGTCAATTTAACATTGTCAACACGAGTCATTGTCAGTTGGTTACGGGCAACCACTTATTTTTCTCTGCGCGATAATTAACGCAAGTACGAAATGTTTCTTCGGAAATTTTGAAACAAAGTCAATTCAATTTGGTTGAGAGAAAATTATTCTTTCGGAAGATTGCACCTTGGAAAATGCACGCGAGCTTAGTAAAATTGTTTTTACTAAATTTCACAAATAATTTTAACAGTGCCTAGCGTGTATTTCGCAAAGTGCAGGTCTGAATCTACCAAGGCAATTATGAACAAAATGTGATTGAACGTCAAGATGCTGAGGTGTTGTAAATAGCTTTCTGAAGCCTCTTTGAATTGTGCAAATAGGTACATGAAAAGAATTAAGGAAAATTTACTCAGATGGAAAAAAAAAAAATGCCTCAACAGAAATGTATATAAATCCATCTTTTTCTCTACTGTTGACCTCTCTCACTCACACACAGAAACAAACCGTCTCTCATTTTCTCTCTCTATCTCTCTATTTCTAACTCTTCGCATCTTATCTTTCGAGTATAAAGAGGAGCAATATTTCCAAGATCTTCGGAGATCTGTCCAATCTGCGAAGCTCTTGGAACCGATCGTGTCGAAGAAAGACTGGTTCAAGTATGAACGTAGGAACATTAACGAAAGTTTAGCTCGTTTTTTTTTAAACGAGACCAACGATGGATGTAATAATAGTGCGATTTATAGGTGAGAGATAAAAATGTGGAATTATTGGGCGAGCAGATATAGTAACGAAAGAAAATTGAAAAAGCGCAGGATTAAGAAAAGAGACAAATGTTATAACTCTAAAAAAATTAATATAGTATATCCCTCGCCTATCTGTGTAGTATGGAACGAAACCGGCCCAGACTCGCCGACTCCCACGAGTTCGGTCAGAGATATAAGAAAATAAAAAGGGGGGAGGGGGGGGGGAGAAGAAAATGTCTGCCTGCATGAGCTGCATATCGATGGAAAGAAAAAAAAAGCTCTCACACTCTATAGGCTGCATTAATGAAAAATACCATTTCTCAGCATTTTCATATCGGATAGTAAACACATATCACACACGCGTTTATCGTAACAAGACGGAGAAACGAAACGAGATTAGAGAATAAAATGAAAGAAACAAACAGAAGACGCGTGACGTTAAACAAATGTTCGCGTGAAATGCGAGAAAATGTAGTATAATTAGTACGGGTCGTGTATCACACAGTAGAATTGTTTGTACTATATCATTCATCGATGTGAACATATCACAGTATTGTACAAAAAAAAACAAAGCATAATAAAGAAATAAAAGTATACACAGCAAGCGCCGTGTGGTTTACTGAATGCAGTTTGCAGTTACCTTTGGTCGAGGATCCGGGAGCGTCCGACGTCGACGTCGTCCTGTTGCCGTCCATTACGTTGAAAAGAGTAGAAAGGAACGAAAAATCGCGGAGACTCGAAGTATTTGCAAAAATGCCAAAAACGACGCGGCGATAATCGACGAAAGGTTCGTAACGGTCCTAACGCCGCCACAAAAACCGTTGATCACTCGGCATCAACCGCAATGGCGCGACGTGCGCGGCAAGAAACCGGAAGTGATGTCTACCTACCAAAACCGGCACTCCTTTGTCTATAGACAAAGTGCTCGCGCATCTAACCCAAAAAATTCGATGTTTTACCAAATTTTGTCGTAAACCCAATTTTTTTCAGACTTTGAAATGCCTTTTCTGAAGCCGTTGAAGATCAGCGTGACGAAATCGCGGACGGAAGCGAGCAGAAGAAATGGCTTGAGACGCGCTATCTTCACTCCTACCGCGTCGTCGGTAAAACGATATACGGGCGAATGGAGAGACGACAGGAAGCACGGAAAAGGCTCGGAGTTTGAAAAGTAGTAACGAAGTATTTTTCAAGACATTTTTCTGTTCTGACGCTTTTTCTTCAGGAAGCAGCTGTAAACTTGCAGACAGAGCCGTTTGCTGTACGAGGGCGACTGGGCCAACGATACCAGACATGGATACGGAGTGCTGACGAAAATTCTCGATGACAAACGTCGCCAGAAAATTTACTCGGGCCACTGGGCAAACGGCAGGAAAGAAGGATTCGGGGGTCGTTGGTACGAGAACGGAGGCTACTACGAAGGTTATTTTCTCGGCAACAGAAGACACGGATTCGGCCGGATGTGGGAGAGCGATGGTAGCTTCTATCAAGGCACATGGAAAAATGATCTCCGTCATGGAGAAGGAATGCTGGTTTTAGGTGTAGCATTTCCCCTTAAAATGATGTCATTTTTTTAAACGTGTCTAATCTGTATCCGCATGGCGAGGAGACGTCAAAATTCCATTTCGATTCGTCAAAAATCCAATATAAAAATACTTGTCTCAATGAAAGCATACCGCCCGTCGGTAAAGACGAGATCGTCACTGCCGCGCGGTTCATAACGTAGCTTTGATGTCCTAAGCAAATGGGAATCGATTCGAGGGTCATTTCTCACGCGGCAAGAAGGAAGGTCGCGGAATTTTTCATCACGTGAGAACGGGACAACTGCAGGTGGGATGTTGGCTGGCCGACACGTGTCTGGCAAGCACAGTGGAAGACACTTACTGGCGCCAATCCTCCGCAGAACCCACACCATATCCAATCCCAAAGGTCAGCATTTTTCCTCTCCCCGCAAGATTTCTCGTCAGGCCAAAGGTCAGAGTGTCACAGAAAAATTCTATCTGTTCCAGAACGAACTAAAAAATTGTCGGGAGATGGTTGAATCGCGATTGGATCAAGTATCTTCGCTCTGCGATCCCTCGGCTCCGTCGTATTCTGAGAATTTCCGGGATTACATTAGTGGAAACATCGATTGTTCATAGAATGCACGAGTACAATGTAATTATCTTGTTTATTCAATAAGAATTTTCATCCGCCTGACTCGCACTATTGCATCGCGTAGAAACTTACAAACAACCGCGGTTAAATACACTTCATCGCCACCTTCGTTTCGTCCTTCGTCATCCTTGGCGCTGTTAACCGTTCTTATTTTTTTTGGGCTGCAATTTGATAGACAAACTCATCAAATCAATTCCCAATGCGCATCTCCACACGATGTAATCAATGTGTGTGGGTGTAAATGTATATATATTACATTAAGTATATCATAGATTCCGTGTAGAACATAATCTAGCTAAACTTCTCCGCTGCCCTGGAGCTTTTGCTCCCGTCGGAACGAACGGAAAAATCGAAGCGTTGCCATAATTAATTTTTTCTTTTTTTTTTTTTAAATCAGCCTTTGATTTCATCGATTCGCGTGGGTCCGTCGTCGGACCGCGTCGCATCGACGGCAATTTTAATTCGAGCTTTGCACAGTCGAACACACATTTTCATTTTGCGAAGAGACCGACGTCTTTGTCGATAAAATCTCACGTGCAACTCTGAGGAATCACTTGAATTGCCATTTCGTCAAAAGATCCTTTTCTGTTCCGAACAATTGTTTGATTTGACTTTGTCGTAACGACAATTCAAATGATTTTTCATCTGTGATTCGATCATTGCACAGTGCGAGTCTCTCGCTCGTTGTCGTTCGTTTTTTTTTTTTTCATCTCCTTTCTACCTCCGTACGCGTCGCTGCATTGGAAAACAATCGTTCGATTATTAAGTCACTATGCGTGAGTGGGAATGTTTCACGTATGAAATATCGTTACTTTAACCGTCTACAAACTCCCCGAGAGACCAAGACTCGTTTGATTCATCGTGTTTTCGATATATATCATAATAGTAATAATAGAAAAAAGGAGAATAGTCTTGCGTTGTCCCTTGGCGTGGAAGTCGAACGGGCGTTTGGCGCTGGGTCCCTGGAAGACTCTCTCAGTCCTTGGTTGCGCTAATGCGAATTCCGAAGTGAGCATCTCGAGCGCATTGCGCGATCGTCCAGCGATCCAGACGTCGAGAATATCTTGGGTTCTTGCGCAGTTTCATCCGAACGTAAAAAAAAAACGAAGGAGACAGCGGCGCCGCTTCAGACGATGTGCGTGCCGCCCTGGAGCAAGAGATTCCCGTTTCGGCCCTCGACGTCCGTCGACTCGATCTGTTCCTTCAGCAACTCGAGCTCCCGGATCCCGGACACCGTCACCTCGTATTTATGGGCCACGAGACTCCGATAGAAGTGTATCGCGAAGGCGAGAAATATTATGAGCACTGGTATAAGTACGATGCACGCCGACCACGCGGCCACCTTCGAGAAATCGTAGAACTTGACCCAGCAGAGTATCGCGATTTCCAGGAGAAAGAGCAGAAGACCGAGAAGCGTGGAGAAGGCCCAGGCGACCTCGATGTACCAGTGAAGACGCTCGTGCGGCGACTCGTGGACGAGGCTTATGCTGTGAAGATTGCACACGGCTTCGATGTTCGGCAGGATGCACGTCGATATCATCAGGGCGAGCATGTGAACCGCCACGAGTAACGTGGTGCAAACGGCGAACGCTATCAGCATCTCCGGAGGAACTTTTGTGTCCGAGTTGAGTTGAACCTCGACCATCGCTACCTGTGGACATTACAATTTTATATTTACTACCAGTATATATTTTGATTTTATTTTTCCTCTTCCTTTTGAGAGATTTGTTCTCGTTAAAGAATTAAGAAATAAGGAAATAAAATATGCTAAGTAGTTAAAAAAAAATTGCAGCTCCAGTCGGAGATAATGCTTACCATGGCGAAGCCGGAAAGCAGCGCAGACGTTTTGCTCGACGCTTTGAGTTTGGCCCGGCTGAGCTGCAGCTTCCGCCAGGACAGATATCCGGGCGTGTGTAGACCGTCTCCGGACTGCGACATCTTTTGCTGTTGTCGTCGGGGTAACACACAAACAGAGAGAGAGATAGAAATTAATCACCCGGCGGACTCGGAGCGCAGGCATTAAGAGAGCGCGCGCCAACGGGCGAACGCGAGGGAATTGCGTCATTGTGCGAGCGGATTAAAGGGAAGGGACGTGAGGAGGAGAGAGAAAGAGAGATTTCGAGATCTGCTGAATCAACGAGTGTTGAGCGCGACTGTTATGCATGCGTTTTGGAGCGCGAAGCCCCGCCGTTCTTCTGGCATTGAAGTTCAATGGGATGAGACATTTGCAATCGCAGTTTAACAAAGCTTGAACAGAAATTCGTCGTTGCCTCAACATTACCGAACAATCGACTTCCTTCGACTGATTTAATTTTTTTTTAATGAGTCTTCACTCACAATTTTTTCAATCAATCCTTTGACACTGATACTATGATAATAAACCAAGTGTAGTCTCGGGAATGAAATACGATTGCTCGGTATATTCAGGGTCCAATCGATTAATGAAGCGTCAATCAGAAGATTAATCACTCGCTACATCGGGGGAGGTTCTTAAACATCAGAGAAAATAAACGAAAACATACCGAACGTCGATGCCAACAGAAGAACTCGATGCTATCGCCTCTCGCAGGGTCAACAAAAACCAACAGCGTAGGTGCTGAACCAAACAGAATACAACAATTGTAATTAGGAGACAACATCAAACACCGAGAAGCGATGGTGGAGGCTCAATGAAGATTTTTTTTCGTCCACTGGAAACAAGCGATGAATTAAAATTGTCAAATTGAACACATCCCTCAGCTGTTAAGATTTCCAGTGGACTATATTGAGAGAAAAAAAATGAGGACCATACGTGAAGGGGAAATCCATGTAAAAGTGAACAACAATTTTCTTTTCAACAGTCAACACGACTTACGGTTGGCGAATATTCGACGAGAGGGTGGACAAGCGTTCCAAGAGTGAAATATAAAACAGAGAGAGAGATTAATATTAATAGCAATTGTCGGCGAGTTAGTTCATTGTCAGAGGAGACGAGAGCGATGAGAAAAACGCAGTGCGAGCGATAGTTCGGGCCAATAAAAATGCGCGCTCGCGTGGCCGCCGAGTGTGCGTTTAATCGCAGTTGCCGAGACTTTTATTAACCGCCGGCGATAAGCTGCCACCGCCGTCGCTGTACGATTAAGAGGATATTTGCCAGCGGACAAATTGTCGATTAAATCGTCAGCGGCGTTTGCGGATTTTTTTGTTAGTACAGTCCGGAAGGACTGGCGATTTGCAACGAGGACCCACAGAGGGTCAACTCACCTGGCAATTTGGAAACCTCTTGTGAAAACAGGGCCCGTTACCGTGCTGAAGATGCGAATGCGAGTGCGAGAGAATCGGCGGCAGGTGCGACGAGGGTGGCTGCGCGCCCTCCGCACCGAACACTGAGTTTCGTCCAGTGCTCGTCGACCATACAGACATTAGGCCCGGATGTTATTCGGCCCAGACCAACGCTGAAACAGGCAATGAAGAATATCGAATTATTAGACGCAATAGAACGCAACGTAACAGTGATAAATTGTCGGTTCGCTTTTACCGCCGTCATCGCCCACAATGATATTATTTTCCTAGCAATGCACAGACGCAATTCACAATTTTGATTTCCTATATTTTTCCTCATCCAGATGAGAAATAATCCTTCAAAATTAAATGTTTATCATCGCCCGAAGATTCATTTGGCAATTTTGAGTTTCCATATTTTTCCTTCCTCATCCAGATAAAAATCTTTCTTTCAAATTAAATCTATCTCGTCGCCAGAAGAAATACGCAAATGTCCTATAAACGTCACGTTCTCGTGTCCGGCCGTAATTCATACAATTTGCATACAGGAAATATTTGCAGAACCAACATCGAACAAACTGTTAACACAGTTGGTAAGCAGCGAATGTTCCGCGAAGCGTTTGATTCATTCGCAAAGTGGCGTAACGCATCGCCGACCAGGACGATCGCTATCATCGATCTCAGCGGCGGCTACGAGAGTCTCTCATTAGCGTGCGATAGGGGAGAGAGACCCGACCGGTGGTCGAAGCCTTCGTTTGTGGGTCAGGGCGATGAATTATCGCATCCAACGTTGTCGCTCGAAGGTTCGAACGCGGACTCTCGGCGGCGGCGGCGGCTCTTCGAGTTTTCGCGCCAGAATCGCCGCCGGATTGTTCCCGCCCGCCCAGAAATCGAATTGACAATTCTCTCTCCTAAATTTAACGTCCGCGCTCCTCCCGCGCCGCTCTGCTCGATCATCCGACGGTTTTTGCAGCTAAGCTCGAAATATCTCGCCTCGCTATTGCAAAATTCGCGTCGCCGATGCAGCAGCAGCAGCAGCAACTCTGAGCATCGCAACCCTCAACATTCGCACGTCGCAGTGTCACAGACGACACTGAAATTCCCAATCCGCAAAGTAAACGAGAGCCACGCGACTCTTATGTAAAGTTTTCTCGCGGTTCTCCCTCAGCGCCAGCCGGAAATCTCGGCATCAACCGACTCACACGATAAATCACGTTCCAAACGAGGGATCCTCGGTTCTGGTTTTTTTTTCTTCTTCTTTTTTTCTCCTCCTGTTTCTTCCTCTGTTTTTCCGCGGCACTCGCGAAATAATTAAGCGCGATTATCGTCGTCCGGGAAACGTTCGCATTGTGTTGCAGCGGCGGCGGTGAACGAATTAGACAAACGCGAAACGCGATATACAAATGTTGCTCTCTATAACGATCGCTGACTTCATGCGAAGTGTGATTAATGGTAGATTGCTGTCGTCGCTCGACATTTTCGCGTAAATCACACATATCTTGATTGATCTTTGACAAATTATTAATAACACAGACACCACTGACACTACCGTCGGATTTTCTATTCTCACAGGTTGAAGTTTTTTTTTTCCACATTCTGCTCGACGAAGAGGCGAGACAATCGCGTCCGGTTGCGTCGCCGATGATCCGCGGTGACAGTAGGCACAACAGCGTCAATTAACTGTGTGTTTTTTTTTTTTTTCATTGCGCAACCGAACTTGATTGCGCGAATCAGTCGATGTGGGGAGAAAGAGAGAAAGACGGAGAGGAGACGTCAAGCACGTGGCCGGACTGACCATCGTCCGTCGGTCTCGGTCTCTTGGGTCACTCGCGCGTCTAAAATCAAGAATAGATTGAGGATATCGAATCGCGATCCAATTTGACGACCCTATTGGGATTTGCGATCGATCGCAACGCCGCCGCGACTTGTTTCTTCTCTCCCGAAGACTCGGCGGGAACACAGCCACCTGCTCGTCGGTCCTATCGATTCGCTTAGCTCTGCGCAACCGAGAATTTCGGAGCAGCAGGTTTGAACATTTTGCGCTGGTGAAGCGAAAAACCTGCGACATGGCCAAATGTAACGAGAACTCGCGCGACGCGAATAACGTTTTATCCGGAACGAGGACGGCGAGAAGACGGCGCGCGACGAGTCCGCATTAGAAAGTCAACACGGCGCGAGAAACGTCCGTCGCTCGCCGCAAAATTCGCCAAACGTTGACCAAGTGCAAATAATTTGAAGTGACGTGGGTTTACAATTCGCTATTCGCGGGTTTTTGGCTCGCGCTCATCGACAATCGGACGACGTATATGAAACGCGTTACAATAATTTTTGCTTCGATCGTCCTTTCCAATAAAAAAAAACGCGACTCTGTGAGAACCGCTTTTTTCCGGCGAGCGAACGCAAACGACACTTGTCAGCTGTCGTCGGCAGTTCTGTCGATGAAAATAGTCTCTCGAATATAAAAAAGACGAACAGAGAAACGAGGACAAAGCGAAGAATATTCGCGTACAGAGTTTGCACAGCCGACAGGTTTTTTTTTTCGTTAACGCTTCTCGCGGCGAATTTGCTTTACCATTTTTCTTTAGGTGGCCAAAGATCGATGGTCGATTTCGCGCATCCTCCTCGGTATTTATTTATCGCACACACAAAACTCTCACTGGTCCGACGGTCCGTCCAGTGGAAAAATCAGTGACTTCGTCGCGACGCAGGGATTGGACGAACCGATTTTTCGCGACAGTTTCGCGGAACGCGCGGCGACCTATTATCGTGGCGAAACGCGCTCGCACGAATCGCACATCGCACACTGCCTCGACGACGGCGTGCAAAACGCTCGGTGCTGCTGGTGCTGCTGCTGCTGCTGCCGCTCGTCCCTCGACGCGTTCCCCACGCCAGACGGATAACAAATGTCGAGCGGAGATACCCCGCTGCTTTTGCCGAGAAGTACCGAGCGCGACCGATCGCCGGCCCGAAGGCTTCTTCGACTTGTGACGAACGTTCGCGCGTTTTGCCTCTCCGCAGTGTCTCCCAATTCGTCGTCCGCGGCCCAGCGAGACGGACGTCGAGAGCGAACGGACAGACCCCGCTCTAGACACTTGGCTGGCACTCCTTCTTCTGTCTCTTCGTCGGTTCAGCATCTTGCGGTCACTCTCAGACGAACCTGAAAAACACGATGACCGTGAGTCACACGCAGATCCGGAATTAAATTGGAGCCAGATACTCGGAGCAATATCGACGGGGTGACACTTGTGTCAATACACGAATCGGAGCAGCTTCGAGTGGACTCAATTACGTTTGTGATTTTTGCGATGAGATCAGTCAAACTGGCACTTAGCAATTGAGTGAAACGAAAAGCCTGGGGTATTTTTTTTTTAGGAACAGTTGTTCAATACGAACATCTGGCTAATAAACCTGTTACTCAATTGAGTAAATGGGGTTCCGAAGAGCAAAAAAATTGCACGACTCTGAAACAAGATGATTATAATTTCAGAATTATTTTACAGGCGACAGTTTTTGGAATAATTTGGAAATAAAAAAAACAAGCAAGTACTTTGAAAGGTACAAGTGCAGAAAAATTGCACGACGCTGAAACAAGAAGATAATAATTTCAGAAGGATTTTTACTTTCAACAGTATTTGGAATAATTTTGAGAAAAAAAAAAGATGCAAGTACTTTCGATTGTAACGGATACGTCAGTCGGGTGAAAACCACTGCGAGGCCCAAAGTGGAACGCGTGTCCGCGCCGTCCAAGTTCAAGGCGATATATACATATCGTCCTGACTACTGCCGTCGCGTACGCGTTTCAACAGAGACTCGGCACCGCTATTCCGCTTTGTCGTTCGCGGAACCCCAACAGTTATACAATCTTGTTGCGAGGTTCCGGAACTCGCGGTGAGAGCGATTAAAACGAGAGTCGCGGAAAATCGTTTGTACGATTGTTTCATCCAGCGACAACCATAGAAATCGAGTTCAAAGCAAATATTCCAGGTGCCTGGCTCCAAACGCAATCAAACTGCCGGCTCACGTTTTCGGCAACAGCGAAATTAACGCGTGCGAAACGGAGCGAAACAGTCGCTTTTTACGATACTTCAATCACACGTGCTGAGTTCTAAATTTAGAATTCCTTTGACAATTTTTCTTGCAACTTTTACGACTGTCGATTCGAAATGCCGAGTTTCGGGCGAGGCGCGGCCGAGGAGGCCTCGAGAGACGCCTCCTCGGAAAATGCCAGGAGGAATTGGCAGACGGCAGCCGAAAACTTGTCAACATTTATTCAAAATAATTTTTCAACCATTGGCGATAATCCAAGAGAGCAGATGAGACGACGAGGAGGCTCCGATGATACTCGAGGCTTTTATTTCTGAGCGCGCCAGACGCTATTTCGATTGTTCGATTTTTCAAAAATTCGAGAGGACAATTTTTAGGTTGAAAATCACCGCCGACGAAGAATGCGACGACCGATAACCGCAGAGACGGCACGAAAACCGTGTAAGGATAACAACCACCGTCTGAGTCAACATCTTGAAATTGGCATATTCTTAATTTAGCGATGGCTCAATTTGCCTCGTGTATACCAGAAGCTTAAGTATGTTCGACGCTGGGAGCCAGACGCGAGAATGGCAAATGACAAATTGTACGCGCGACCTGAACGTGACGTTCCTCCCATTAAGAGTTGTTTCTCGAATTAAACGACACAGCCGAAAAGGCGCCTCTAAACGATTCTATTTTTACTGCCGATCAAGGATGTATCACACGGAAATTCCCGATAAAAAATTGCAACAGCCGCAAATCATTTTTAAGTATCATTCTTATCGAAAATCAGTGATTACTTATTTTATGGTCGTTGCATTTTTCCCCTTTCTTATCCCTCTTTTAAAAAGTTCGTGAGCAACCATTGTTGTCGATTTATTCAGTATCTGATTGGTCGTTGGGAAGCCGGCAACAGTTTGATGTTTAATATCGCAAAATTTGGAAGTTTGTTAGGAAAAAAAAAACGTTTTTCGCGTTTTTCTCATCGAAATTTCGATTTTTTGGGCAAACACCTGTCGTTTTTGGAATCAGCGGGAAATTTGCCATCGGATAGGGTTTTTAAACTTGGCGAAAGCGAAAATTTTTTTTTCGACCAATTTTGCAAAAAATGGCAAGGGGTACCCCTTCTAAAAATTTGCGATTTTTGAGGGTCAACTTTAAAAATCTGCAAAAAATTGAAAAATCGAGATATCGCGTTCCGCCTGGCGACATTCTCTTCGTTGAAGAGTTTTCTTTCGAATGCAAAAAGAAAATCCCGATTATATTGATCCAAAGAAAAATTACACCGATTTTAGTAAAGTGCCAAAATTGGGAAAAAGTGAAAAATCGTTTTTCGGATTTTTCTCCTCAAATTTTTTATTTTTCGGGCAAAAACCGGTCATATTTAGAATCAGCGGGAAATTTCCCATCGGATCGGGTTTTAAAACTTCGTTAAATCGAAAATTTTTTTTTCGCCAAAAATCGCAAGGATCCTCCTCCACTGGACAAGTCCTGCCCGCGCACGTGAACGCGCGCCATTGTTCCTAGTCAAATCTAAATTTTGCATATGCTTTTTTATGTGTGACAGATCCTTAATCCCAGCGGTTTGTTTCCAATTGACGGGGCCGATGTCCTCTACGCATTAGTCATCGGTGTCCCACGTTTCCGCCTCAGCGTTTGATAAAGAGACACGACTGCATACAGTGATAAAACTTTGCACAGTGAAAAAAATTTGCAGCTAGCAGTATTTTATAAAATTGTAGTTTACGTTTCCTACGCAGCAATTAAATTGTATTAGTGCTATGCAAAAAATGCAGTGGTGACTGTGTCACAAAGAAGCCCTCGACTTAGTGAATCAACGCAGCAGCCAATTGGATCAGCACATCTACTACGAAAAGTAGTGCTTCCCTTCCACCGCTGCACAATTCCAAAGACTCAACGCCGGATATCCCACACGTTCTGATATCGCAGTGATAAAACTAGAACTCGCGGTGGAATATCCGTTCAATGTAACTGGGTGATTGTGTCGTCGCGTTTGCGGGCAAAGTTCCAGGTTTCGCGCGAGAAGCGCGCGAGCCCCGTGGGCTGGGAACGTGGGAACGGGAGAATCGAACGGCAGTCATGGTCGGGACATCTCTAGTTCCACTTCTCGCTAACTTAATTAAGGTAGCTGCTGCGCTTCGCACATTGCCTCCGCTGTGTTTGAAACTTTGCAATTCTATGTCCAAATCTTGATTCACTCAGTGGTGGACGGTTTTCCTTGGATACTTTGGATTCCGCACAAAATATTGTGCAACTCCAATTCTCTCGCAACTGGCGCTTCAGCTTCTTCCAAAATAATTTGTCTTCTCGTTCCTCGGTTGACAACCGAGCATTTTTGCGTTTTGCATTCAATTTCACAACTTTCGTCGTCTGCTTCTCAATCGCTACTGTCTCTTTTTCGAGCAACGAACATTCTTGAGTCTTCCTAATATTATTGCACTGACGAAAACTTCTCCGCAGAAATAACGCCGTTCGATTGGTTATTTTCCTCGAGCAAGTGGCCGCTCTATCGGATGTGTTTTCACTGTAAGCTCGCAATTCTCCTATGTAAATAAGCTTTCACGACCTGCGCACAATTTCGCTTAAACGTGATCTGTTTTATCGTCGCATATTCTTCGAAAAATCTCATCGATGAGCTTATTCGCCAGCCGGACGAAGAGGTCGAGTGTCGCGTGTGGCATTGGATCGACTAACGAGCCGATGCTTCGCGGTGTATTAATAGCGAATAACGCAAGAAGGGTCATCAGCCCTTCGATGGGCTAACACCCTCTCGAAATATACCGTCGAGGTCTCTGTCAACGTTTTCGTGCGCCCGTCTCGCGGATTCCCACTTCCACGTTTCGCGGAAAGACCTTCGCGCGTACCTTCCGCCTCCGTCGCGTGACGCAACGGTTCGTCTGCTCCAATGAAACCGAACAGTCGACTCAGGTCAAACTATAAATTAGCATTGAACAACCTGCTGCTCGTAATCTACGTGCCGTCCATCGGCGGTTATGCAACGCGAAAAAAAAAACCAAAACAAAGTGTAGCTTTGTCGTCGCTGCACTAAATCTTCCAGGATGATAGGTGCTTTTAAATTCAGCATTTGTGGTCCTCGCTGGTCTTTCAGTTTTTATTTGACGGGACAACGTCAACCCGTCACGCGAGGATTTTGCTCGCTGATTGAAAAAATCGTCCACACGTCTCCAGTCGTAAAAACAGCTTCAAAAGAGCGCAACAAATACGTTAAAATCGTCACAAAAATCTTGAATGATAGCAAAGAGACTCACGAATAAAAAGGAATCCCTGCCAGACCAGCGTCCGCAGTTTATCGTTCAGAAATCCGCGCAGCCGACTCTTGCGCTGTGAATTTCTCGCGACGTTCTCCGTTTGCCTGGCTCTTAATCCTCGTGTCGAACTTCGCCCGAGTTGTCTGGCACGTCGACTGAAGGAGATTCGCGTTGATTGAGCGGCGGTCGACTTCTCGTTTGCCGGGGAATCGAGCGCGCGTCGGTAATTGATCCAATAGAGTGTCGTTTGTCGCCCTTAGTTGGAAGCCAACCGGGAGGATGTTTTCTCGAGCGGTTTGCTCGGGCGAATATGCTCGCGGCGCTATTGCGAACGAAAACACTACTGAGTCAGAGGGAGTTGCGCGCTGCTGGCGTGGCTGCAGTTGGGAGGCGCCGGGCGGAAGAACGCGAGTAAATAAACCGTGAGAGATACGACGAAGCGGCGGACAAAGTGGTGCGGAGACCCTTTGCGCGACGATATCGGGACTCGACTACTTTGCGTGGTCAGTATCGCGCACTCGTTACGCGCGCGCGTTCCGAGGGCCCGGAGAGAGCCCGTCGAGGCGAGAAAGCTATCGCGAGCCCATGGAATATTCGATAATGCCGCGTCACAGCCGTCCGTTCCCCACTCTTCCTCGTCGAGGAGACCTTCTCCGTCGAAGCTTCGCTCGCAACCCAAGGGTGGCCTCGTTCGGAGCGCGACTCGCGCGACGCCTACACACAACGTTGTTGGTTCGCTCTCGTCGCCTCCTCGGTCTCACCGCGATTTTCACAGCTGGTTTTCCCGCGACTGCGACGATCCGCGATGTAGCCAACGATGCGCCGCATCGATTCATACCGCTGGACTGGCGCCGTCTCCCTCGCTCGCTCGGCGTTTCCCCTCCTACGGGTGTGACGCAGATTCGACGCTGTTGCTCCAGGTGCATCGACACGAGACGCCTGGGGAAAATTCAGCTGGATAAATCATTGTGCATTTCAGAATTTTAGAAATCTTTTTTGCAATTAAATACGATTCTGTGTGATTTATCAAATTGATAAATGTGATATACAATACATATATTTTTTTGCGCAATATGTTTTTTAACCGGACCGCGGAAAATTTATTATATTTATGAAAACTAGAAAAGATCACAAAAAAAAAACTTCGAGATTATGTTGCTAATCGTTTGTAAAATTAGAGAAAAATGTTGACTCCAAGAAAAGTGATTTTTCTTCAGAATTAAGTGAACAAATTTTCTTTGCTTACTGTGCAGACGAAAAATATCTCGCAGCAGGCTAAAGGCTTCGCTACCGACGGTAAAAGCTGCGGGAAACGGTGTACGCGGTGCCCGCTGGTGGCCATCGACGTTACTAAGCAGGACCTGAGAATTTCGTGGCTCCGTCGCTTTCTGCCGAAAACACAGATACGAGTTTTCTTGCTTTTCCTCCGTCGGACCTGTCGACTTCCTCGGCTTCTCTGACGTCACGTGCGTAGAGCTGGTACCGTTTCGGAGCGCACCTTGACGTAGGACCTGCAATCAGTGGCAAACGACAGCCGCGGTTATTCCTTGCAAAACAAATTACCCAAAACAACTTTTTCTAATCATCTAACTTCCATCCAGACAAACAACATGATTCGTCTATCGTCAACGCAATAAAAAAAAATCTAGAAAATAATAGGTGTCACATTTACTTTGCCAAAAAAAAAGTATATTGCCATTTCGCAAGGCTCGATTTGCCCGCAAAAACGTTGAAAGAAAATACGACCAGGACTTTCGTAACAATGAACGTCACGTCGGTCGAAAGAACAATTTTCTCAAGGTGGCGCAAGTCTCCGGTCTTTATATTGCACATCTCGGCGGCGGCAAAGTTTTCCAACGATTCCCCGACTGCAGGTCGAACATTTCTCGCCGTTTGCCCGCGATAAAATCGCGGTGGTGGGGAGGACGGCGCGCTGCTCGTCGGGTCCGACGATCGAGTGTATCTCGCACGCGCTGTGTGTGTCGCCGGTCGCACCGATAACTTTTAGTACGCGTTGAGCCTTCGCGCGTGTCGAGACGAAAACGAGTCCGCTCAGCGGCCGGACCGTCGCTCTTCTTTTATTTCACTCGCCGTTCTGTCAACCGGTGTGACACGCGGAGAGCCTCGTTCATCCTCGGATCCTACTGATTGACCGCTCCACTCGTTTGAAAGAAGACACCGAAGCTCCGAGCAGAATGGCGGGTTTGAAACTTGCGGACGACGAGCGCTTCGCACTTGGCAAAGTAAGTTGTCCGTCCTGTTGCACCTTGATCTTCGACACTGCAGCCGTCTTATCTCCTCGCACGCGGAACGGTAGAT
Organism: Itoplectis maculator; assembly: GCA_964034905.1. Taxonomy (NCBI): domain Eukaryota; kingdom Metazoa; phylum Arthropoda; class Insecta; order Hymenoptera; family Ichneumonidae; genus Itoplectis; species Itoplectis maculator. The sequence goes on from OZ035859.1 coordinate 7,836,185, forward strand.
GCGTTTTCCTGCATAGAATTACAAAGAAAAATTAATTGGTTGTAGAAATCATTTTTGGTCGTTGTTACTTTTGCGAATTATTTTGCTACGAATTCCTGAACAACTAAATTTCATTCGATGACGTATTGCAATTTTAATATTAAAAACTTCTGGGGCGATTTGACGAGTACAGAAACCCTAGGAGTGCATTTCTCAGTTTACTTTTGCATGAAAAAAAATACTTAGCACGCGAAAACGAGCGAGTTCTGCGATTTCGCTCTGCAGCAGAATAATAAGTGTTCGAGATACGTTCGCCGGTGGTGTTACCCGTCGACGGGCCAAGTTTTATCGAAAGGAAAGCGGGTTATTGAACTGCAGAACACAGCATCGATCGAGGTCAACCCGGCGACAGGAAATTCCATTCGGCGTCTAAATGTTTATTTTTTTTGTCCACGCTGAGATTCGCCACACGTTTCCACGCACGCGTTAATTTCCTCGTGCGTCATTGTTCGTGTTCGACGTGTTAATCGGCGATTTATACACTTTTTTCACTATCCACAATGCAATGAATCGACGATTTAAATGTCATAGCAATCGGTTTGATGAAAAAAACTGGATCCATAATGAATATTAATTGCAGAGAACCTCGGCCAGTTGGCCTTGCGATTCCGAGAAGCGGCGATGCGCACGTTCGTTCGTGTCAAAGAGAAAGGAAGACAAAATTGTGTATTACATTGAACAACAAATATGCAAGCTGCACGCAGACTCCGGACTCTTGTCCTCGCGGCGTTGAGACGTGCCGATTTCTCGCTGTGCAAACGTACGATTGTTGAGCAATGTGTGCCTGTCTTATGTCTGCAAAATTTATATGCGTGCAACGGTAAAACTGGCAAAATTAACGGAGGATATAACTCATTAAATTCAAGAGATCCTGTTAGTCAGTCTCTGTCGAAAAAAAAAAATCGATCAGGAGCCCAATAAAAATACAGCAAAATCGCCTCGTTACTTTCCGAAGACGTCGCCCCGCCTACGGTTAAAAACCTTCGCGACACTTTGCTCCTAGTAGTAATTCGGTCACGTTTCTCACGAATACGCTTGACCCTCGGCGCACTCTGAATAACGATTCATTGTAAACCAACACGAGCGTGTTCGGTATCGTATTTTACATTGAAGCACCGACGCTACCTGACTGGAGGTCGATAATCGTTTGATCTCTGTCAAGCCATTAAAAAAATGTTTGTACACTATTACGAGTCGTTAAAATAAATGTAGGTATTTTTTATCGAAAAAAAATCGTTAACGATGATGATTCGCGAAAATATCTTTGACGAGATAAATCGTTAACTGACATAGTATTGATTATGCCTCTTTGGAGGTCAAGATCATTCCGTCGATGCGCTCCCAGTGAAGTTCTGTTACTCGTCAGATTTATCCACAATGTTTGTATTAAAATTCATGAAGGTGTCGAAAAGTATTTTAAATATCCGGTTAAAAGCCGAGTTGTGTAGAATGCGTTTAGCAGATGCGCACTTAGCTCTCCCCACGGGCCACCCGTCTTCCTCGCTCATTCACACCGACTTATCTGGAACACCAATTTGCATAATCGTGCCAAGCGTACCGTTAAAATTTCCAATAGAGATTGTTCGATGGACCATTTTGCTCGTTAACGACGCCGCCACCGATGACTCTGCCCTCTTCGCAGTCTTTCGCGACAAAACAGTCGGATTCTGGCTTCGGGGGAGCGCTCTTCTCGGCGATGGGATATATCTCGTCTTCTCTGCGAAGGGTATCCACCAAAATCTTGTCTTAAAGTACATTTCTTTCGTCTCTCCAAAAGCCCAATTACAATTTTTTTTCGCTTGTCTTCTGCCTGAGTTCTCCGACTTCTACGCAGAATTTTGATGAGATTCGTAATCAGCAGACCATTTCCTGGTATACGAGTAAACATCAATTTCCGCGTAATTTCCTTGTAAGAATTTTATAAACCCGCTCCGTCTGCGAGCCTCGACTGTCCGAGCGTCCATTAAAGCGATACTAAGTATCGCGTTATGGCATCAAGCTTTTTTTTTGTTGTTGTTTTGTTTCCTCCTTATAAACGGCGCTCCCGCGCTACCGATTACGAAGGCAGAGATTCACGAGCACTTGCTCTCGTTGCATCGATCATAGAAAGCGCTCGTCGATCGGTGAACTTACGTAAAATGTACAACGACTTGAGAAGTGTGGTGAAAGTGATTGCACAGGAGCCTTTTTGGAGAGTCATGTTTCGTTTTTCCTCTCTTTCCCCGAATATTTATCGGCGGTCATTGTAGTCGAGTAAACGGCCTGTCGACCGTTAAGTTCATTAGCAACGCTTTTTTGGAGAGTCGTGTCTCGTTTTTCCTCTCGTTCGCCGAATATTTCTCCACGTCAGTAGGGCAGACGACGAGAAGACGGTGGAGACATTGTCGTCGAGTAAATAGCGTGTCGACCGTTGAGTTCATCAGCGACGTAGACGTAGCATCAGCAGCAGCGACATTAGCGTCTGCGGTAGCAGCACACGTGCGTGTCCTCGTGTGGCAAATGTGCAATTGCGAGCGTGACGTCTTCCCTCGGTACGCTGGCTTCGTAACGAGAATTTCTATCCAGCAACTGACGCTGATAGCCGTTGTCTGCGAGCCACTGACACGCTTTTTGCCTCTCGCCGTCTCCTCGAATGCTCATCTCCTTCGTTGACCTGCGGCGAGTCAGAGAGATCGTTTAGAATGTGAATGCGCGGTGCCGTTCGCAGAGGTGTATTACACAAACAAACTCACCGGCTTTGACGGAGAACACGTATCGTTCGAGGCTTCGAAGACCGGTCGAAAGTCGCCAGGAGCGACTTCTTCCTTTCACCTCTGGATTTTTTGTTTTCCTTTTTTTTTTCTTCTTCTTCCTCTCTGCGTCCTCTTCTTCTCACCGACGTCTCATCTTCTGTTTCAGTTCAAACGCAGCGTCCAGGATGTCCTGCAGCCCCACCACGACGACCAGTTTCTGGTCCGATGGCTCCGAGGTAATTAAACTTTCGTCACCTGAAAAAGAAACTTCAGTTAATATTGTTAATATTTTACCACCGGAAAATTATGATTACAATTTTTTCTTTTTTTTTCTCCTCTATTTTAGCAAGGAAGTGGGACGCAGCCGCCGCGGAGAAGATGCTAAGAGAGGTGCGTATCACCCAAATCTCGATGAAAGCGGCCCGGCAAAAAAAAATGAACCGTTTCTTTTCGACTGCCCCCAATGTGCACTGTTCGGGTTCACGGAAAGTAGAGTTAACTGTCGATCGAGAGCTCCACTAAGAAAAAAAGTGAATTTATCGTTTTTGAGCGTTGCTGCGTGAAAGTACTTTCACCGCTAATGTGGTAATTGCCAATAGATAGAAGTGTAACTACGGCGAGAAAATTAATCCGTCGTACCGTGGAGAAAACGAATTAACGGGGGTTTTCGACGAGGCTTAGACGAGATTAAGATCTTAGCTTAATTGAGGTAGCTTTTAATTGAATCCTGGTGTTCAGTCGCTGGAGTGGAGAAAACAGTGGGACGTCGACAAGCTGGACGAGTGGGAGCCACAGCAGATTCTCACGGATCATCTGCCTCACGGTCTCTGCGGTTACGACAAGGAAGGAGCCCCGGTGGCTGTGGTGCCGTTCGCCGGTCTCGACCTCTATGGTATTCTTCACGTTGTGCCGCGTCGCGACATGATACGCATTACGATAAAGCATCTCGAGCGTTACATGAGAGTCTGCGAGGAACAGGCGAGGAAGCACGGTCCAGCGGCTGGTCAGGTGGTCGTTATATTCGACATGGAGGACTTTAATCTCCGGCAATACATGTGGAGACCCGGTGAGTCGTCTCCCCTCTTCACATTTCTCTCCACGTAAACATCCGCAACAGTCGATCAACTGTTCATATGCATTTTTTTTTGTTCCAGCTGGCGAGGTCGTAATCACTCTCATACAGATGTACGAAGCCAATTATCCGGAAATCCTCAAGACTTGCTTCATCATAAACGGTAATCAGCACTCGACCTGTACTTTACATGTGTATAGATGATGTACAATTTTTTTATTTAAACTTCTGTGCGTTTTGTTCATTTTTCATCGTCTGTTGCAGCTCCAAAAGTATTCGCCCTTGCGTTCTCGATAGCCAAGAAATTTATGAATGAGTACACGATATCGAAGATACAGATTCACAAGGCCGATCCGGTGAGATGGAAGTCGGAGATCCTGAAACTCGTGCCCAAGGACCAGCTGCCTGAGCACTTTGGTGGCACCCTTAAGGATCCTGATGGCAATCCGCGTCTTGCCACGAAGGTCTGAAAATTTTCGGCATTACAAATATGTGTTTACTTACATTTTTCGGAGATTTCTTCATGAATTTGTCCAACGTTTACAGATTTGCCAGGGCGGCAAGATACCAAAGGAAAAATACGTGAAGAACGCGGATAAGGACAAGACGAACGAGGATTTCACGACCGTTACGGTGCGAAAAGGCGACAAGTACAAGATTGACTTTAAGCCCGATAAGGTCGGCTCGATCCTCAGCTGGGAGTTCAGGTCCGAGGGTCACGACATCAAATTCGGCATCGTCAGGAAGGACGACAACGGCGGTCAGACGGAAATCGTGCCGATTCATCGAGTGGCGGCTCATCAGATGGACGAAATTGGACTCCTCACTTGCGACATTCCTACCACATGTAAGTTCTCGTCTTTGTACTTTGAAGTGTTCAGACGTATCTTGTATTTACACAGCGAGCTCATTGCAATGTCATCTTTTTCAGATTCTGTGGTGTTCGACAACAGCTACAGTCTACTGAGAAACAAGAAGGTTCATTATTCGGTCAGAGTAACAGAGCCCACAGAGGATCTCAACAAATTGGCTTTGACAGAAGCGTGAGAGAGAGAAAATTCGTTTGAATCTCCTTCCGCCGCTCGACGTTGTCAGGATCTCAGAGGAATCACAGTCGTGGAGCAAAATTTTTGCACGGTGTTGTCTACAATTATTGTTTGTAAATATATTTTTTTGTAACCATAAGCGACGCAGTCTTTGCCCGGACAATATGTATACGCACATTCTGGAATGATCTTTACAAAATTATGGCGCGAGTGTGTTTATACAACTGACTTATTGTACATAATAGACGAATATGAAAATTCTCCCTGTCGTTGCTCAATCGTCCTCGTCGTTCATCATCATCTCGATGAGTCCCACATCGAGGCACTCATTGCCTTCCAGGCGCTTTTGGGTGTTCCACACGGCCAAGGTAGGCAAAACATTCAACTTGGTCTTGGGATTTGAGCGGAAGGGACACTTTGAGTCTTTCCAGCTGTAAAAAAAAATTGCAGCTTCTTATACCTTCCTTACATCTTGTATCGGATAAAAACTCGGATGAAAACTCACAAAGCTCTGTCTCCCACTTCGACGTGTATCAAGTGCGAATCTTTCGGTGCACCCTTCAGTGCCTTTTCGATAAATGGCTCAGCTGTAAAAAAAAATGAAAAAATTAATATGTATTCCAATGTTTGTTCATTGATATACATTTTGGTTTTACCTTCTACGCAATCGGAGCACCAACTCTGACCAGTAGGAAGCTTCGTTCCACTGTAGAGAACGAGCACCAGGCCTTTCTCGTCAAACTTCTCCATGAACTGCAGGAAGTTCTCGTAACCTTCGACATGATGTCTCACTGACATTGTGGCAGTTAATATCGGTTGATTGTTAACTCAGAGAAACGCCTACTCGGACCAGCAAAATTGTAAATGTACAGAGTGCCGCCCAAAACGCTTATCAGCCACACGTGTCTAAATCTCCAAATCTTATCGTCTATTATTGATACCAGATTATCACCTATAAACGACGACCGACAGTAAACTGGTGGATCACAGGAAATAACCGGGTGTGTAACCGGCGACGAACGATATACACTCGATCCTCTTATCACGCAGATATCTGCATTATCGCACAATGGTAACACTGTAGGTCTAACTTACCGTCCACGCGGATGTAAACAAAGTCGCGTGCAAGTTCATCACGAGTGCAACTCAATTGTTAACAAAAACAACCTGACAACAATTATCACAACCGAATGGACGACGAACACAACCGTAAATGGCTTTTTCGAAATGCGGAATTTTTCAAGATAAACGAAAAAACTCACCGGTCCGTTGTTTTGATTCGGTGTAGAAGCTGCTCCAGTCTCTGTGTTAGTCCCGGCAAAATTCTTCGATGCACTCGCCAAAACAAATAACTGCAATCACTGCAGTCACTGTAAATCCTTTCGAGTCATAACCTCACTGCTTATATCACTTGTCACTCGCAACACACGCGCGAAACAACCGATAAACATTATTCAGCGCGCAATGAGAAAAACCGTCGGCGTGCAGCCGTTTAAAAAATGGTCGAGCGCACGAAACGAATGAGAGGCGCTGACATCCGCTCTCGCGGCGAGACTGAGCGAGACTGAATCGCACAGTGACGTCACGACCTCCTCCCTCGCCCCGATACGTCCCCTGTCGATAAACGTCGTCGTCGATGAGACAACCTTCATTGTTTAGCAGCCTTTCTCAACACTTCTCCACGCGGACGACGCAGCAGTCGGCTCTCGGGGAATCTCGACCAATCGGAATTTTTCTCGTGCGAACGACCGCGGGCCAGTGTGCATCGTCAATGCACCGATTACCGACCATCCAAGGCTCGCGTCGCGGTTCAACGCAACTTGGGCAAAAAATCGCAACTGCGTGGGGCTAAATTGATCATTGACACGAAGACGGATGCATTTGTTAATTAAATATCATCGGTATGATTATTTTCTCCGCGCTGCATTGCGGTAATCAGACCAAAGTGATCGAGTGTCCCGCGGCTCTGTCAGTGACCGGAGCGAGCACGGCTTCGCCATTGGTCGATGCGTGGGACAGTGGGGCGAGCAGCGACGCTGTGATTGGCCGGTTGGAGGGGTCATAAATATGTTCTCGGTCATTAATGAATCGTTGATTTCGTGCTCCGCGTCTCGCGGCGACAATGTTGAACCAAGTGGCGTTACGGCGTTAGTGGTGTTGGTGACCGATCGAGCAGCCACCCCTCCTCGAAGTAGGTGATCGAGGCGTTTTTATTACGCGAGTAAGAGCAACAATATTGTCGTACCGTGGCTCGTGTTTTGGCCGTACCGCTGGAGCGTAGCTGAAGGAAAATCGCGAGAAGAGCTTGGACGCGCACGCTGAACCACGCCGAGACGCCTGTGACAACCCGAGACTTGGCTTTCCATGTGACGAGACTGACTCGCTTGTAAGAAATGGCAGCGGTCTTCGACATCGAGCTGCACGACGTGGACACCATCAACGCGGAGGACTCCGATGACGATGTTATTGAAATCGGCGAGGTAGTTTTTTCTGGAATATTCGACGAATAAATAAAATCGCGCACGGCTACCTTTGTCTTTCAGCTGTTCGACGAATGGTCGCGGGCTCACGGGCCTCGCGACCTCTGACGAAAATAATTTGCCGTCCGAATAGACAACAATCCACGATTTTCCTTTCTCTTTCAGGGCGAATACGACACGAATCCGAACGTCAATGAAATTATCGAGTAAGTTGTTTTTATGCTGTTTTACGCACGGAAATATGATGAATGAAGGCGTATATTGAGCAAAGGAATATATATATTTGTATGGGCTCCTTTGCATCTGTTTATTTTCTGAATCTCTCGTTGAGGTTGCGATTCGCAATTGCATTGTTGTTGAATTACTGATTCGTAAACCTCAAGTACAAATGTTGAGTGCTCCAAACCTGCATGACTTGTGTTTGGAGAAATTTTTATTGATAATTTTGGCTATTCTTGCTCCAAAAATTAATAAAGTGTGATTTTTTTCAAGGGCTGATGGAGTCGAAGCAGTACCAATATCGGAGCAGAATGTCAATCGTGGAAGGGAGCGCGCCGGACCGCAGGATTTTGAATTGTGCAAAGTCATAGGCAAAGGTGGATATGGAAAAGTCTTCCAGGTGCGAAAGGTCACTGGCAATGACAGCGGAACTATATTTGCCATGAAGGTAAGCATTTGATTGATTTATCATTGAATATAGTTACCCGAGGACAAAACAAACAGATCGTTAATAATGCTGCGTCAATTAGGTGCTGCGAAAGGCATCAATCATAAGAAATCAGAAAGACACAGCTCATACCAAAGCAGAGAGAAACATTTTGGAAGCAGTCAAGGCAAGTTACTCCATTTTTTGACGACGACGATGACGATTTTAAAAAGCATCAGTGAAATATGAGGAATTTTGTTTTCCAAAACTTATTCAAGAACTCTGCATTCATTATTGCAGCATCCTTTTATCGTAGATCTCATGTACGCCTTTCAAACGGGTGGAAAATTATACCTCATACTTGAGTATATGTGCGGCGGCGAGCTCTTCCGTCATTTGAACGACGAAGGCATTTTTCTGGAGGAAACGGCATGGTAAAATATAATTAATCGTCTAAAGACAGAATTTTTCCCAATTCGTGTGTTACACTTGTCTGGTGATAACAAAACAATGAAAAATTTCTATCGAAGCTTCTACCTCTCGGAGATCATTCTGGCGCTCCAGCATCTTCATCTCCAGGGTATCATATACCGTGACCTCAAGCCAGAGAACATTCTGCTGGACGCCGAGGGTCACATTAAACTCACGGACTTTGGCTTGTGCAAGGAGCACATACAGGAGGGCTCGGTGACTCATACGTTTTGCGGCACGATTGAGTACATGTGAGTCACAACTTCTGCGAATACTGGAGCGTGTGAAATGGCTGGAATCAATTATTTTTCATGTGACGTTCTTAGGGCTCCGGAAATACTGACGAGAAGCGGCCACGGCAAAGCCGTTGACTGGTGGAGCCTCGGCACTTTGATGTACGACATGCTTACGGGTTCGGTAGGTGTCACAAGCAATTTCAAACGTTTCGCCGAACATCCGAACAAAAATAAAAACAAATGAATTGCCAAAAACAGCCGCCGTTCACCTCTAACACTCGCAAAAGGACCATCGAGAAGATTCTCATGTGCAAGTTGAATCTTCCGCCGTATCTGACTCCGGACGCGCGTGACTTGATACGCAAGCTGCTCAAGGTTCGCGCAATGAAATCATATGCGAGTAGAGAAAGAAAAAAAAACATGTTTATGGAGTGTTTTTGATCTCACGCATTCCTCTTTCGTCCTTTTTCGCAGAGACAAGTTCCCCAAAGACTGGGATCTGCTCCTTCCGACGCCGAACAGATAAAGAACCACAATTTCTTCAAGCACATCAACTGGCAGGACGTTATATCGCGAAAGCTCGAGCCTCCCTTTAAGCCGACGCTCACTAGCGAGGACGACGTGTCGCAGTTCGACAAGAAATTCACTACCTCAGCTCCGGTGGATTCGCCACCCGAGTACACACTCAGCGAATCCGCAAACCTCATTTTTCAGGTTCGTCGTCATCTTGACTGTCGCACTTTCAACTGAAAGATCGCAAGGAAACTCAAGTTTCGGTAATGTCGATAAATGACCACAACTTAAAAAAAAAATGCCTCTCCAGGGTTTCACGTATGTCGCGCCGAGCATTCTCGAAGACATGTACAGCGCGCCGCACGTAGTGCACGCGAGAAGCCCCCGCAGAAGTAGTCATCTTCGAAGTTTTTCACCGCGCGGTAATCACTTCCATCATCACCACCATCACCACCACCAGCACCACCATCATCATCCAAGGTAAGCAAGGAGCAACGACATCTCGCTTTATTTTGTGGTCGACATTAGTACGCAACGAGCGAGAAGGAGATTAACACGTTCATACGCATCCATAGGCACAACGGCGTGGGACACAACAGCATAGAGGACGCGGAGATGATAGAGATAGCCTAAATACAATCGTTGCAATCTCTTTGAGTTGCACATTCTTTTTCGACCTGGCTGTTGGGCTTCCAAAGAGATTGCCGTTCGCCAAGAGACACGGAATCACGCGACAGGGTTTGTGGGGGGAGGGTTGGCTAAGGGGGGTGGGTTGGAAAGGGGGGGTTGGACAGAGACGTAGCGATATTGCGGATGCCCGACGGCTACGTTTAGCCAATTTTTTTTAAATCGATTTACATCCATTAAACGAAGAATTACGTTATATGTTTGGTTCTTTTTGGGAGCAGAACGCGCGTGAGCGGTTTTATCGGCGACAGCCCGGAGGACGGATGACGATCGTCGAGACACGTCGTTCAAGGCCTAAAATCCACGTGAGAGACACACAGGGAGAATGAGTTACCGTCCTCGATCGCTCCCCGGTCTCGTTCCTTTTTTTTTCTTTTCCTTTTTTTTTAGTATGGCTAGCTAATTTATGATACACGACTACCTACTACCTACCTACTATTACACTACTACTACTACTATTACTATTACTACTACTTACTACAACTACTACTATTACTACTATTACAACTATTACTACGACTTATAGCCTCCCCTTAACGTGTACAATTATTTTAAGGTGACGCGCATATCGGGCCAACTTGGTATAACACGATTTTCCTTATTTTTTTCTTTTTTAATTTATCAAGTATCAGTTACTTATCCACCGTTCGTCATTTGTATGATATGTATATACTAACCGCATGTTTACCACGAATGAAAAAACATGAAAAAAAAGACACACGCATACCCCCCGCAACAGCAACCAAGAGCGTGACGCTCAATTTTTTTGTTTAAGAAAAAAGGAAAAATACGTGTAAAACTAAACAGCTAAAGACAATGATTTTTCGGGAGGGGTTAGCTAGACGCCCGTGATACTGAGCAGCGATCGGCAAGATCTGACTTTCCTATCAAGAGACATGATAACGTATCGACGCGAAGTTTATATCAATTCCCGGTGTTGAAACCGACAAAAAGATTGAAACTGACAATTTCGTCACTGACAGAAATCCGTAATCAATGAGCTAGAAAAACGTTTTTACCTTCCCCGCTGATTATCACACTTTTAAAAATATTTTAAGACATTTTCGTCGACAGGATACGAGGAGTTTTTTTTTCTTAATTCGTCGAAGAAAATTGGATCATGCCGATCTCTGAATGAAAAATGCTAGAGCGATGTTTGACTAATCGCTCGAATTCACAAAAAAAAAACTGCCCAAGTGTTCAAACGTGATCGTCGTCTAGTTTCTCGGCTAACTACGATTATCGATAATCTCTTTTACATACGAAAAAAAAAAGAAACAAACGTTTTAAATAACTTTATCACCGTGGTTGAGACGTGCTTAAAACGATTATACCTGTCGAATTGAATAAGCAACCAATGTACTACTTATTAAAGATACTTAGGCGCGTGTAATCCTCTCGACATGAGGAATAGTGCCTAATGATCATCCGCTGGAGGATAGTAGCGAGGAAAAGAAGATTAAAAAAAAGGCGAGAGAGGCTCGTCACCGTTGTACTTTACTCGAAGATATTTTTAAGTCAGGCGACGCTTGCCAGATTCGCGTCGACGATGTGGGCGAGCGTGTATACGAAAAAAATGGTCCTCTCTCCTATAATCTCGCGACAAGTTGAATTGAAACGGCAGTCCGATGATAACTGCTAATTTAGAAGAAAAAAAAAGAAACTTTTAATCGAGAAAATATAAGCAATTGTTAAGAAAATCGTTCGACCGTTCGATATTCGCTCGCCCAGCGACGTAATCGCTAGCTTTCCCACTATATTAATCGGGACTATAAATTCGAATTAACGAAGAAGAAGAAGAAAAAAAGAAACAGATAAACAATTAAAGATTTGAAGAAAAAAAATGTCGAGTAGGTATGCGTCGAGCTATACGACCGGTAGTGTCGTCATGTAATCAGGCGGTATAGGCAAAGAAAAAGAAAAAAAATTATAGTTGAGTTTAGCCATGTAGCTGTGGATTCGTAGTTCTTCGTCGATATGTGTGTGAAAAAAAAATAAACCGCGAAGGGACAAAGGCAAACTGGACAATTGGCATCTTGTACGAGCGGAGCAGGGAGATCGCGAGACTTTTCTATCGCCACTTTTTTCTCATCGTGTATTTTCGATTGTTATAACATTGCTATGAAAACTAAAACTAAAAAAAAAAAAAGAAAAAAAACTTGAAAAAATAACAATTCTCTTGGTGTGTGTAATCCAGTCGTTCTGGAAAAACGTGAATTCTCCGGGGTGAAGATTTACGCCACGCTCGAACCGTAGAAACATTTGAAGAGATATACGTGAAGAATAAAAATAAATAAAAAAAAGAAAGAAAGAGAAATGCAATTTTTAGTTACCGCGAGAGAGATGCGTATATGATTTAGCAATAAGGCATCGAACTCCAAGAGTGTTGTGTCTACGTGTGTTTGTGTGTGTGTACGTTGCCGAGTGTATGTGTCACGTACTGCGATGCGAAATAAAATGTAATTCGGTTCCAATGACGGTTCTGGTACTGCAAAGATTCACTGCCAAGAATGATAATCAGCGAAAACTCCGAAAAAAACGATAACTCTCTATACAGATGTGATTTTTTTTTCTTCTTTTTCTTGTTTAAACAATTTTATCAATTAAAAATAAAACCAGAGACGCCAATGACGAAGATTCAGACTTCGAGTTCTCCGAGTGTTGATAAACGTTCGCTGCTCTGCGGAGAAGCGAAAATACGCGACAAGACACAAATGTGGCTTATGCTTCCAATTAGGTGATAGAACGTTTTTCTTTTTTTGAACGATTTTTCGTTCGCGCCGTTCACAGCGCCCCGAAAACGTAGCGCGCGACCGAAATTCAACCGACTGATAACGACGAGCGGGGCGAGCGAGAAAAAACACAATATTGTAAATCCCCGAATTTTTCTACTTAGTTACCGACCATCGAGATAACCGGCTCACGATCGTATTTGTAATCTATATATTTTTGTTATGAACCTTTGGAGAATATTAATTCCTTTTTTCGTTTTCCCGACTTTTGAGTACCGAACTGCTGAGCATCCGTATTTCTCTGGTATCGATAACGTTGCGATGTAACAAGTAGAATACAGAAATATTTTAAATAAATATATCCATATCGCGATGTACGGAAGGACGACGTTGAATAAAATATAAAAATAAAAAAAAACCTTACGAAAATCTGTAGCGATTTCCCAGAAAATCCTTTGATTAATCAAACTCCGTTGTCAACGGGCACCGAGAATAAGCGCTAACCCGAGGGATTCAAACTTTCGAACCGGAAGTCGACTGCTCGAGTCGACGGAACCTTTTACCCGACGACCGCGTTTCTTCGCGTCGCTCTTTGCCGCTGCTGCGTCTTCGCTCGAAATTTCGCTGAAAATTCGATACGAAGCTCACGGAAATTCCGCAGCAAACGCCCCGAATCCTCGAGATACAATTGACTCGACCGATTTGCGGCGCGCTGTACGATTTCGGCATTATGCTCCGATATTTCGAGCGAGAGAAACGGTCGCAGCGCGAGCGAGACTCATGAATGGCCAGCGTATTGGCGCATCCAACCCCTCCCGCCGTCGTGGATGAAGAAAAAAAAAATAACCACGAAGCTCTCGCGCCTGTACTTAACCCCCCCGACACAGTCGCGAGATCTCACCACGCGAGACAGGTGTGCGAATCGCTGGACGTCCCCGTAACGCACATCAGCAGAGCAGCAGCAGCAGCAGCGGCCGAGCGGTCGCAGTAGCAAAACAGCAAAGTACGCGCGATCGAATCGCCCGTAACAGCGCCGAACGTGCGTGTTCGCCTCGCTAACCCAGTTCGACAACTCGTGAGATCAACCGTAGCGAGACGACGAAAGAAAAAAAAAAGAGAGAGAAAAAAACAACAAATCAGCAAAACGAATCTCATTCGATTCGAGTCGCGTTAAATGTGATTGTCGCGTTCGCGCGTGACAATGGCTGGTATATTCGACATCGAGCTCCACGACGGAGACAACGTCGATCAGGACGACTCCGACGACGACGACATCATCGAGGTTGCCGAGGTAAATATTCGTCGTCGTGTCGAAGGATTTTCGCTGAGAATTTTCGAAATGAGATGGAAAAAAAAAAAAAAACATGTCTCGGGATACCCACGCGGCTCTTGCGTTGAGGCCGCGGATGTCAAGGTTACTACTTTGGGATGACGATTTTGAGCAATGATTTTGATTTTTGTAGGGGGAATACGACACCAATCCTGATGTCAACAATCTGGTGGAGTAAGTAACGATGCACCGCTGGTGCGGAACCTTTGGAGGACTCTGCCAACAGCCTTGAAGTTTTTTTTGCTGAGAATGAAAGTAAAGATGGAAACGGAATAAAAAGATTCGTCGATGCATTTTGCAGTTCTGAGAATGTGGAGAGAGTGCAGCTGTCGGAGCAGAATGTCAATCCGGGACAGGAAAAAGTGGGACCCCAGGATTTTGAGTTGTGTAAGATACTGGGCGAAGGAGGATATGGAAAGGTTTTTCAAGTTCGCAAGGTCTCGGGAAAGGACAAGGGCAGCATCTTTGCCATGAAGGTGATTTCATTTGCTTCTATCAAACAGCTGCGATGAAAATATATGTAAAATGTTATTTCGTTATGCAATTGCTTTTTCTCAATAATAACAATGGTTTCCATGAACTTTCCTTGTTCCATTTGCACAGGTCTTATGCAAGGCGTCTATAATCAGCAACCAAAAAGACACGGCTCACACGAAAGCCGAGAGAAACATATTGGAGGCTGTGAAGCATCCGTTTATCGTGAATTTAATATATGCTTTTCAAACGGGTGGTAAATTGTACTTGATATTGGAGTATCTGTGCGGGGGCGAACTGTTTACCTACTTGGACAGGGAGGGGATCTTCCTGGAAGACACAGCATGGTAAAGAATATCGATGCCTAAAGCTAAAAAGCTTCCCAATTGTATGTGGGGTGATAACTCGGTTGCTCAAACAAATTAATGGATTGTTTCAGTTTTTACTTGTCCGAGATTATTCTCGCCCTTCAGCATCTCCACAAACAGGGAATAATTTACAGAGACCTGAAACCGGAGAATATCCTTCTCGATCGCGAGGGTCACGTGAAACTCACGGATTTCGGTCTTTGCAAAGAGCACATAAATGAAGGGACCGTAACGCACACTTTCTGCGGTACCATCGAATACATGTGAGCGAGATGTAACGATACAAGTATTTACGCACGATAGGAAAAATGGTTTTCGTTGGATTTAGTAGCCACCGCGTGAATTAAACGATCGACGAATCGACGAAACTTTTTTCAGGGCTCCGGAAATATTGACGAGAAGCGGTCACGGAAAAGCCGTCGATTGGTGGAGTCTTGGGGCTCTCATGTACGACATGCTCACCGGCATGGTGAGCTCGTAGCGATTACAATTTTATATTCCTTAAATACGTACAATACTAAAGAACAATTTGAACAAAATTGTAGCCGCCCTTCACCGCCGACGATAGGAAGAAAACAATCGAAAAGATCCTGAAGGGGAAGCTGGCACTGCCCCAGTACGTGACGCCAGACGCCAGGGATCTTATACGAAAACTGTTGAAGGTCCGCGGATTTTCGCATCCCTGATAAACCACTTTGTCTGGGATGCCTTTGAAAATATGTTTATTCGTTCGCAGAGACAAGTCGCACAACGATTAGGCTCGGGTCCCGAGGACGCCGAGCAGATCATTAATCACAATTTCTTCAAGCACATCAATTGGCAAGATGTCATCTCGCGGAAACTCGATCCACCTTTCAAGCCCTCTCTCGTACGTTGAGTACTTCGCACATCAATTTACATTACATATTTCACACATATCATGAAAAATCATTTTTCTAAATATTTAATTTACAGAAAAGTGCGGATGACACTTCGCAATTTGATGAGCAATTTACAGCTACGGTGCCTGTGGATTCTCCGGTTGAAAGTAATTTGAGCGAATCAGCGAATATGATATTTCAGGTAAAAGAAAAGAACAATTCACCAACATAAATTTCTTACAAAATAACCAAGCTTCGAGTGGCTGTGATATAAAAAAATCTCAACGTTTCAAGGGTTTCACCTACGTGGCGCCGAGCGTCCTCGAGGGATTGTACAGTCAGCCGAAGGTGGTAAGCTCGAGAAGTCCGCGTCGCGGGCTCCTCGGCACCAGCCACAGCTCGAGTCGTCACGGATTTTCTCCGCGGAATCTCGATTTCAGTAGTCGCCTTCCACCCCCGCTGTTTCAGCATCATCAGCAGCAGCATAGGTAAAAATTAATACGATTGTTTGCTCGGATATTCCACGAGTACTTTATTACAATCGATGGAACGATGCACACAGGTTCCATCCACGGGGTCAAAACAGCATGGAGGACACGGAGATGATGGACGTCGGACAGTTGGCCGGTCATTTATAGTCTGATCGTCGCGTAAGCACGAGTTCACGAGGAGCTGCCGGGCTTGCATGAATCACATATGCACGGAGAAACACAGGTCCTCTCCCTCATAGGCTTTTGCGACTTCGCGAGGCACGCGAGTCACGGGTTTACATTTTTTATTAAAGTACGTTCAATGGACTATTGGATACGGGAGATTTCGAAAAAATGGGGTTGAAAAGAAAAAGAGAGAGAGAGAGAGAGGCGATAAGCGAGCGCACCACTGCCGCGCAAAGATTATATTAATAAAAGCCCGGCGGCTACCACCTAGCTAATTAATTCACTCTAATTTAAGCTCAACAGAAAAATGATGAGATAAAGAAAAAAAGGATAAAATATATATATAGTGACGTGATTGTCGAGTAAAGGAGGAAGACCGTGTGAGTCAGACGTCCGTAAAATCGGGATGTTCGAGGACACACAACCGTCGAAGGCCTACCGCAATCGCACTAGCCGAAGTCGTTTATTATCGTGTTACAATAGTGGGTAAATTGCAGCGACGAGGAGACAGACAAAATTGTATATTCTTTCGTTCCATTGTGTAAATAATAAAACTGCGCGAGCGGCTCCTAAATAAGAGAGAAAGAAAAAGAGAGAGAGAGAGCCACTCCAAATTCAATATTGTGCAATTCACGGCGTGTTCGCGATTACCTTTCGTCGATTTGTCCCATTCGCGCCGTTGTCAAATTTTTTTTTAAATAAAAAGGATAACAATTATGAAGAGCGATAGCGAAAATACAGTCGTCGACGATCGTGAGCCAAAGTGATGGATATTCAAGCCTCCACCACCACTACTACATATTTCAAACTGCCCAAGTGTTCACCGCAACCATAGCCGGCTAGTATTACCTTTAACATAGTACACATTATATATAAATATATAAACAAATTATATATTATATATATATTATAAATAATATACCATACGCTATCGTAGGTTTTAAGATTGTAACGTTAACAGTTGAATATCGTCTTGTTGACTCGATGCATCGAGGGTGAAAAAAAAAGAAAAGAATTAACGATTGTCGCATGTATAGAAATGTACCAGTTTTTTCACCCCCACCGTTTGCGGTGTCACAGTAATAATTATTACCGCTACTTGTCGGAATTCTTCAGGAGTTAGACTCCTCGATGTTGGACGATCTTTACCTCGAAAATGCGATCGATTAGCGAATTAAGTAGTCTCAGAATTTCCGTTTATCCTCTCTCTCGCGTGTTAACGATGAACTCTAACGTCGTGTTTAACTTGTCGGCTTTCGATCCTTTTATTATCGTTCGTGTAAATACATATATTTCGTCGGAGAAATAATGAAATAAAAAGAAAAAATGAAGTGAAGACTCGGTTTTAATTTAACGTAAATCTTATTTGTATCTGCAAGGTCGGTCAGCGAGTTTTATTTACAGAGGAAACGATTATATTCAATAGGTAAACGAGTGGAGAATGTTACAGACGAATTCACGAATCTCTTCGTCTTTTGTCGTGACGCTTTCGACGTCTCTCGTCGTCGGAGTCGTCGGATCTTCGCTTTCGCGAGTCTCTGTCGTTGTCCGTCCTGCCTCGATGATTCTCCTTCTCGTCTCTGTGCCTTCTTCCGTCGTCCTTGTCGCGTCTGTCGCGATCCTCTTCTCTCCTTGACCTCGATTTTTCGTCCCTCGGCCTTCGCTCCTCCTTCACTCGTCCAGCTCTCTCGGAATCCTCGCTCGAAACTTTTTTTGTCTTCTGCTGCTTCTTCTTGGACTTCTTCTTTCGTTTATCCTCAGCGGAGCTCGAACTATCCGAATCGCTGTCGCTACTGCTGCCGCTGCTCTCGCTCGCCGTCGTCGCCTGCTTCTTTGACTTCTTTCTCTTGACTTTCTTTCCCTTCTTTTCCAATTTCTGTAGCTTCCTAAAATTCCGAAGTGAAAATCAGTATACATTAATGTTTGAATAACGACCGATAGATGGATCAATTTTTTTTAGTTGAACTAGGCTAATCATGCGCGCTGAAAAAGGTAATTTGTCGTTTTGTTTGCCAGAAATCGTAGATCTGGCCGCCGGGCCGAAAACCGCCCAAATCGGGGTCAAAGAAGGGTACTTACTTCAGAAGCTTTTTCTTTTCCTTTTTCGACAAAGACTTAAAGAACGTTACTTCCGGGGGTTCGTCCTCGTCCCCGGAAACCATTAGATCCTCGTGCTCAGGTACTCTTAAATGTTGCTGCGCGTTAAGCGCCGACCTGCAAAGTGTTCATTTATTTATTAGTCCAAGTTCGTGCAATACAGTTAGTGCACATCATAACTATTGACAATGATTTTAAACAACATTACTTTTTGAGTGCCAAACCGTCGTCCCTCATCTGCTGCACTAATGTAAGTGCATCAGGTGCTTCCGGTGCTTGGGAATTACCACTGGCCATGACGACACTCATGGCTTGACTGTAAAGAGGACATTCTTTGTCTGAAAAAATATTAGAAACCAATTTAATTATCTGCAATTCATAATATAACTTTTAGTCATCTTCATCATCATTACTTTCAATGTATATCTTTAAGGTTTATGAAAAGTACCTGTGTTTATATGACCCCACTTGTGGCACTTGATGCAACGAACGTTCCTCACTTGAATACCGAAAGGCTGATCGCGAATTTCGCTGTCGCCCTTGCAGTAACTCTCTCTGGGCGCGTTGTACTTCCTCTGCCACTCGAATTTGTATTCCGGTTCGTTGTCTTCCTTCTCGCGTTCCTTCTTCGCGCCGGGTGGCGGTTCGTACATAAAATTCACACTCAACTTGTCCTTGCTCTCTTTGCTCAGCAGTGCCCTGTAATCGAGTTTATCGTTAGTTAATATTGCAACGACGACCCCGCGTGCGAGCAATCGATGAATAAACAATAAATACGCAGAAGCGCACATAACCTAACAAAAACATACTTGTTATTGTGAAGATCCTGCTCCTTCTCGTACTGCACTCGCAGTTCCTCCTGTTTCTTCTTGTAAGCGTCGGCCTGCTGCTCGGCCATCCATACCTGACGAACAAATGTCAACGATGATGAGTATACGTCATTGGCTTTTTCGACAAAAAATCGATCGAGCCCGTTTACACACGTCCGCGTCGCGGAACGTCGACGTCGACTTACCCGTTTCAAGTTGTCTCTCGATGCCGGATGAAAGAATTTTTTGCACATATAATTGTTGAATCCCTTGCCCATCTTGAACGCGTTGTTCTTACTCTCGGACGACGAAGATTGACAGCGAGCGACGCTTTTTTTTTCACTCGGCAACTGACGGACGCGTAAAAGTACGCGCCATTTATTTTTCCGCTCACCAACACACTTACTACGACGAACACACGGACGCACGTCGGTGGTTCCATTTCCGCTGGGTTTTTAAAACGATAACAACAATAATTCCGTGCCCGCGAGTCGAACGACCGTCGTTTCCGCGTCGGCTGACGGAAGGAAACGGATTCTTCTGCCGTAATTCGATGAACTTGCGACGCGTGATGTGCGGTGAATATCGCAGAGGTGATATCTCGGGAAAAAGTAAAACGCGAAAGTATCTCGTCTGATCCGCGCTTATCTTAATCTCCCCGGCTGTGAGTGACGGCTACAGCGCCAATTCCAGTCACATCCGAGCATTCGAGCGGGAATTTGTCATCAGGCCGCTCGGATATCGCGGCTCGGACAAGTGGCTGCGATAAACTGTCATCAGGGCGTCATTTGTGCTGAACAAAAGACTGAATCATTCAATAATATGGACAATAAAACGTAAGTTTAATTATTAATTCATGTTTTTACGAGTTTTGAGGTTATAAGCAGCTGTTGAAAGTTTCAGTGTCTATAAGAATACCATGACAAAGCTTATTCACTGTTATTCCTTGATGGTTTAAAAAAAAAAAGTTTTTTTGGAGACTGTACTTTTTTTTATAGTTGTATGATTATTGAACCAGTAAAAACTGTGTTATTTACATATTGGACGGATGAAGCAAGTTTTGCTGCTTTGCAGAGACAAAATGCCGAACGGAGGCAATGGGTGTAACAGGAATGACTGCAGACCACTGGGTCGTGTGGAAACCGACACGGTACACGAGAGACTCAGGGAGGACAATGTCAAATGTCCAACTTGCAACATAATGATTCGTGGCACTGCACACGATATCAAGGCCCACTTTGGTCCCCGGCACCCTGCAGGAATCCCAGAACCGTGCGATGTCTGCAATGGAAAGCAATTCGTCTACATCGTGTTCCAGGCAGATGAAAATGGGGATAAAACCATTGAAACGGAAACAGATTACCACGTTTGCCAGCGTACGTAATTGAGCAACTGAAATTAACCCCTGGAGACACAAAATGTGACTCCAGAAAAGGATACATGAAAATGAGATTTTCTAAGAAAAGAGATATTTTCTTACTGTCACAATTCCAAGACAAAACTTTTGATACGAGTTACCAGTAGAAATAATTTTGTCTTTTTCTTTTTTTTTTTTTCAAATTTTTTTATTCGTGTAGATTATGAGAAAAATATGAATTTTGCGTCCGGAGAGGCACGAGCTATGGCTCTGTTGTTTTTGCCATCATCCGGACTATATATGTCTATACGATAAATGTTATTTTTCTGAAACCGCACGTGACACTTATTTCCTTCTCAGATATTGTAAAATATATATTTATAGAAATCCAGCCTCCCGTAGGATCCTTTGTACATTGTAGCCAAGTAGCAAAGAATAACGTTGAGATCAATTCTTTCTTATAGATTCTTAAATTAAACAATTCAAGTCAATGGCATCGCGTTTGAAGAGGTGATCGAGTAAATTGCTTGTCTCGTTCACCGGTTAGTTGTTAATGAATTGGTTATTCATTAATTTACATTTAATTGTCTATTAATTTGTAGAAACGTCGGATTTTCTCGCGAAATTTCTCACTGACCTACTTAACCAGGTGCCTGCCATCCGAGGCGTTATTTCAACGCGATCGGATATCCGCGTTGGACTCGTGCATAAATATTAAGCTTTGGCTATTCGAGGAATCTCGTTTTCAAACAATACAAGTAAATGGGACGAGCGAATGTTTGAGTCGTTTACGGCAATTCGAAAGAGGTTTCGTTATCAGTCGATTGGCGGTGGGTACGAGTAAACGAGTGCTATACCGGTAAATTACTCAGCTAAAAAATCGACGTTGCCGTCGTCTATGTAGTAATACTGAACACTAAAGCGTGCACTTATATCGCAGCTATAATTCTATCCTAACGTTAATCTGTGCAGCTGAGAGACCGATAACAGTTGAAAAAATTCGCTGATACATGGCAGTAGCTCGAGTGTCAAAGGACTAGGTACTAAACGCTGTTTCAACATTGTTATATCACTCGTCGCACATCACGCATTGCTCGCGAATCGAGAATTTCCGACGAACGCAATAGCATTGTGTTCTGTTTTTTTGTTTCTTCCTTTACTTTCACTCCAAATTTCTGTTCTTGAGAAAAGCCTTCAGTTTTGTTGGGTAATCGGTCATCACGCCCGTCGCACCGAGTTCAAAGGCTTTCTCGAATTCCTCGTCTTTGTTCAACACCCAGAAGTACACCTGAAATACGTATTTGAGTAAATAATAACGATTTACAAGGTCAAGCTATGATAATTCGTACTCACGTGTATGCCGCGAGCTTGTAAGTGATTGAACAAACACGGTCGCATGAGCAACACGTTGATTGTTCGACAAACAAGTTTCTCCAAAGGCAGAAAGGTCGGCGTCGGTCCACCTTTCCGTCTAAATAATTTATGCAGACGCGATTGAATAAACATAAGCCTGGATTTCGTCGGGGATAATACAATGGGAATATTCAGTTTAATAGCAATATTAAAAGGGTTCTTAAACGTTTTAACGACAGAATATATATCTACGGAAAGACGGTACGCATCAAAAGAAAGAGGAAAAAAAATGTATCAATATTTATGAACATTAAACGGCAGAGACTCACCTTAAGTAAATAGAGGGTAAAAATATCTCTAGGTGCGACTCTTTGAGAGGCACGAAAGGCAGCAGCCCCGTGTACATAAGAAATATGAGGAGAGTGACCCGTTGCATGGAAAATAGGAGATTAACGTTTGGATTCTGAAACGATAAATTAATCAGTAGTTAAATAATGAACAATAATATTCCGTCACTTGCAGTTGGACTTTTGAATCGTCGACCTACCGCTTTGTAGCATTTCTTCGTAATCTCGTCGCTGAAATTGCCCCATACAGTGTACTCCTCTCTGTCGAATTCCTTTATAAGCTCCGAAACTTTCGCTATTAGACGGTCATCGTTTATTTTTATATCTATGTTAATTGGGAGCTTTGGAAACGCCTCAAAAACCTCTCTCAGCAAGGCAAATCTCCTCTCTTCCTCGCGTTCCGAACCAACGAATTCCACATCTGAAAATATTCAATTTCGTATAATTTTCGGAAACAGTGAAACCAACATTAAATTACCAATTTCTGGTTCGTTCTCGTGCTTTAAATTAAATGGAAAATCTATTTTGTACATAAAAATTACTGAACTACTAAGACATTTAATTAAAATTGCAAATAATAATATAAAAATGCAAAACCTATAGAATTCAATAGCTATCCGTCTTCGGTATAAAAAAAACAAAATACCTGGATCAAAATCGATGGGAAGCCTGGACTTGAGCAGGGGTAGATCCTTGTAATCGACCTCTGAGATATTTTTATTAGTTCCTGTGCTCCTCAGAAGATTCTGATCATGCGAAACCACCACCTGACCGTCTCTGGTCAGGTGGCAATCCAATTCCAGCATTTCGGTGCCAATGGCAACAGCTCTATGCGCGAATACAAACAAAATAAATTCTCAAGCCGTCCTACGTCTATAAAAATTCATTCGGACAAATATTTACCTTCTAAAAGCATGCATAGTGTTCTCGTAGCTTTCGCCAGCTCCTGAAACAAGGAAAAAAAAATGAATTTTTGCAGGAACACCAAGAGTAGAGCGTAGGGCTGTGAATCAGCTCCAAAAATATTTCTCAGCCAAAACCCACCACCCCTGTGACTAATGTGATGGCACGTGAACTTTACTTTTTTCTTTTTGTGTATAAGTGTAGGATACTTAAAGAGAATGACCGAAGTGAGCACGTAGCCACCGATGAGTGTGTAGAGCAGCATGATTTTAGGACTTTTCGCGGGTAACAGTCCAGAATAGATATTGGATTATAAGTGTTATGTGTGAATACGCGTGGGACGTCGACGGGCCGAAGAGAAGCCACACTAGTCGCGGATTTGCACGTCAGTTTGAAGCGAACGGAACCGAACTGACGAGCGTATCGCGCGTTTCTAGCAGACGAGGTCAACAAATCGCGCTCTTGATCGCCGTTTGACAGGTGCAAACGGGGGAGGGAAAGATAAAACAAAATATAGAGAACGAACGGCAGTGGGAGAGAAGTGTGTGTGCCGTCGTGGTGGTGGTAAATAGTCATGAGCAAAATTCACTCCTTCCATTGAGCAATTTCGGCATTTCGGTCCAATGAAGAGTCGCGGACGGCGAATCCGCGAATCAGCGTCGTCGGAGAGATACGAACGGGGCGAGAGAGTGGGGAGTGCGGTCCGTTGATTGGCCTTTTATCGAGCAGCTTGGCGAAGAAGCGGTTCTCATTCACAGACAATGAAATCGGCTTTGCACTTTGCAGCTCGTCCTCAGTGCACCAAAAGTAGCAGAGAGAATAGCGTCGCTTCGGCTGTCCGAGAATTGTTCAGAATTCTTGCTGCCTTTTTCCAACCAAAAGACGGCAATTTTCTTGCGAGGAAAACCCAACGTCTGACTAATCAGAGGTAAGCATTAAACACGATATCGTTAATTAAAGAAAAAAGCGTTCTGTACAACTCGAAGCCCAAACCGGATTCGGCACTTCCGGTGCGGCACGTGTCGAGCCACGCGTGATTTTCAATTTCTTGCCTGAAAGTCTCTTCCAAAGTTAGCGATTTTTATTTTTTTATTTGTTTAATTTTCGAGCCATTTTTAGCGTTATTTTTTTTATTAAAAAAATGTAACGTATTTTCGAGAGAGGATTACGTTGATGTACCGACTGTAGGGTACGTCGATTCGCTTCTGCTCGATACAGTAAAGGTGTCCATTTTGCCCTGCGCTGGTGTTGGCTTATCCTGCGCAGTTTCCAAAGCGACTACAGAAATCCTTCTTACCTTCTGCGATAAGAGGGGAAGTTCTCAATTGTACCATTATCCTAATTGAATTTTGTCTTGTTTCAGCCAATTCAACAATTCAACAATGGCTATTTGGAAAGCCAATCGCCCTGGTAGCGCGTTTTATGCGTCGTTTCCTCGGATTCGGGAACGTTTAAAAATGTTTTTGGAGCACGCGTCGCAATCCTTTGGATGAGACAAAAGAATTATCGACAAGGATGAGAAATATCCTGTTGATTACACGAGCTTCTTTCTCCGCGGGATGCGAGACCTTAGCAAATGCCTGAGCTGAGTTAATTCACCTCTGAACTTCCGGGAACTTCACTTATACAAAGATTTTTTACGGTGAGGGAATTACGATTCGCGGAGCTGCGTTAACCACGCTTAGTTTTAAGATTCGTCCTGAAGTTTTGATGATCTTACTAGCAGCGTGGCAAATAAATTGGTAGTTGTTATTCGTATCCTTCGTCGAGCGAAGAGGGAAACTGCTGATACTACCGACAATTTCATTCAATCGACACGATCGTAAACAGCTTTTTCAGATCGTTAACACGGCGTTTCGTCATTTTCCAGATAGACGCGAGTCGTCGATCGAGCGATGAGTGAGGATTTATTTGGAATCGAGGTGAGTAATCGCGCAAGCGAACGTAAGATAATGTCGCACGAGTCGCTCGGTTTGAACATTTTTATTCGATAATTTGTTCGCTCGTTGCGACTCGAATAGTAAAAGGGTCACTATTGCCCTGTGCCAGTGTAGTGCAACTGGTGCAGTTTCCAAAATGACGACAGAGACAACGCTTAATAATCGTAGCATTCGCTTTCTTAATAAAGTTCATAGCATTATTATTTTTTTCTCTTCCAGGTCGAACGAAGGGCGGCGGAACCTTCCAAAGATGCGAGGCGACATTGACGATCATAGTTTAAAAATAAGTATATTTATCACAATATAAAGGCCATAAAACTTTACACGTTTTTGTACGGCGATGATTACGTCATTATAATACATCAAGTAAAAATAAAAAATACAATTGTACTACGACTATCTTAAAAAATATATCGGCTTATCCCCGCCGGCTCGATGAATCGGCGTTTCGTAATTCTTCGTAATGAAATGGTAAAAAGCGTAGATGGAAAGTTAGACGAGGCAAAGCTGACCGAGGCGCCTTGAATGTGCTTTGCAAAAAAATGTGACTAGAAAACACGCGCGGGCCGCGCATCCTCGCGTCGTGAACGGATTCGCCCGTTCGTCGCGGAAATACATGCAGAAATATTCGTTTCTTTGTACGGGGGCAGCTGAGGCTTTGACTTTAGCGTCGTTTGCGACTCGAGAGCGACTTGCGGCGGAATGTCACCTCGCCTGTCGCGCGTATTTTCGACTACCCAAATGCATCGATAAATGTGAAAAGGAAGGAAATTAAAAAAAATCCTTTCCTCTTGATTCTATTGCTGCGGACGAAAGGACCTTGCGAATCGGACACGTCGCACTCGGGAGTCACGAAAATAAAAGAAAAAATCTATATACTGGTAACCATTGATTAGGTTTTTTCGCCCCCCTTAGACGCAATCGCTCTCGTCCGTCGGAGTTTTCGTGCGTTCCAAGTAAGGCGCGCTCTTCTCGTGCAGCGGCGCCATAACAGCGGTCGTCGTGCACGTTCTCGAGGCCGAGCTGTGGTAAGCGCTTCGCGTTGAATTTCCCGACTGGAAGCCTCGATCCTGATAGCCCAGACGCTTCAGAAGCAGTCGCTTTATCTTGTCCTTCCACACGAATATGATAAAAATGATAACGCCCTGCAGAGTATTGGCGAGATCGGTGATGTAAAACAGGTACTGCGGCTGGTCCTTGCAGATCCAGCTTATTATCTCCATCGACCAGTTTATTCCCATCACGATGAAGAGCTTCAGATAGAGATTGAACCTGCAATACAATAAAGCAAAGTCTCCATTAGTCATCCGCGGAAGATTGTTAAAAAATAACGACGCGCTATCGCCGATCTCCTGAGTCAGAATCGCGGCGTCGATATCGTTTCTATATCAGTATTTCTTTTCAATCTTTCTTTTTTTCATTGCTTTTCGCGGTACTTACTATCTCGCCCGAGATCCCCGTCCTTCGCGTTAATACTAGTGCATTCGATTTCCCCGGAAAATCGCCTGACCGCGGATGGATTATTCGTGAGATTACATTCGGTACAATGTGCTAGCTGAATATGAATAGTGCTTCGGTACAAAGCGCGGGAGCCGCGGGAGAAGAGCATAAGCCGACGGTGGCTTAGGATGGATACCGCCGCGCGTTTATCCCTTCTCACGGAGTAACCGTAAATAAGAAAACAAACCGCCGTATGCGAAGTGTCTCTGAGTGTGCTGGCGTTGGCACAACAGGTCTGGAAATAATTTCCACGCGATAATATACCACGGAACAGCGGGCCGAGCCTGCTGTGGGTTTTATGACCGAGACGACGCTTTTCGTCGGGTTCTCAGTCAAGTGGGCGAAGGCTCGACGCTCGAGGGTTCCTCGTGATACACACACTCGTGGTCCTCGAGGCAATGATATTCCAATGCAGCGTCTGCCCTTCCCAAGAGAACGGATATCCATAAAAAGACGGCCATAAAACTGTTTCGCAATATTGAATTTTTTTTTTTTCGTTCCCAAGTGTCCCTTGTGTCCGATACGAATTCGATAAAAATAAAGATGAGGCAATAATCGATAGATAATCTCGAGAGACTCCAATAAAAGGTCGAAATAAATTTCCCGAGCAATCAGAGGACGTCTTTGTATGAATATAAAAAAAATGATGCTTCTCCGAACTTCCAATGGGTTCACTATAATTTGTCGAGGACAGACGCTGCGTTATCTTCTTGCGTCTTATTATAGAATACTGAATACATTTTCAGCAGCCTTCGCAGAGTGTTTCTTAAGGATTACCTGAATCCAAAGTCTAGTATGAGTAGCGCGCGCGTGTTATGTATCTCATCGAACATTGCGAACAAACCATTGCTTGTTGTCGTCGTGGCGTCGACTGTCCATTCCTTTGAGATGATGCGCCGTGTCCTTTTTATGCTGCGATATCTTCAAGGCCGTTGATATGAAGAGACATATGTTGCAGATGACCGTCAGACCCATCGGCGCGTAGAAGTAGAGACCACGTGCGAGATCAGCTAAGAGACGGGAAGAGAAACGAAATTGAAAACGATAAATTACAGTCGTACGATTACTAAGATTAAATCGCGAGCGTTTTGGCTGCACTTACATTCGAACCAACACCTTCGGGATCCGAAACCCGGTTTGATGAAGTTGTCGGGTATGTTCGGCACGAAGTCCATGGCCACGCATATTCCGCTGATGAGCGATGCGCTTCCCCACGCGTAAGCCGAGTAGATGCTGAATTTCTTGCGCTCCCTTTGCTTCACGCTACCCTGGAGCGATCGGAATCCTCTGAAAAATCATGGAAAAAATTATTGCACGTGACCGACAAACGAGACTTCACGTATCTGGGATGCGGGGATTTCGAGGGGATTTCTCGAGCAGGATTTTCTACCTACTTCAATGAAAAGTAACTGGCAATAAACAACGACTGGATGCACGTGTGGGTGAGGTCAGGGCGCATTTCTGCGTGAATTTCTAGTGGACACAACTACCCCTCAGCAAGTTACCCTCACAGCCAAGTTCACTGGACTTAGGTATTCGAAACTGAACAAACAAACAGACAAACGAAATAAGTTTGCAGGCGTTAGCCAACGTAATAATCGGTAAAAATACGAATCGTGTTCACAACGGGATGTGAAACGACGTTCCAAAGCTCGCTAAATTAAGGGGCAACTTGCTCGGCTACGAAACTACGACTAGCGGAGAGAAAACACAATCGTTTGGAATTTTTCTACATCGTTCCAGGTGCAATCTTACAAATTGTTACAAGTACCCACCCCACTCACCCGTTGTATAGCTCTACTGCCTTTCCCGGCTTCGAGCTTGCAAGCAAAGACAGACATTGATTTTTTTTTTACGTTTGCACAAGGCTCACGGCTCGTTTTGCTTATAGTAACGTTAAATCCAGTCATTCCTAATCATTGTACAATGTACAACATATAATAATGAATATATATCCTCTGAGGGAGATGACACGACGATAACTACTAATTGTCTTAATTTCTCGTGTACTAAAATATGACAATCCATTACTTAGCCGACCCGAGGCGAAGCGACTTTGACGCGGAGCGACGCATAAACATTTAACGATTCCCCGAGTCAAATATATCCTCGTTAGCTTTTAACGACCGCGGCAGTGCGACACTCTCGGCGAGTGGAAGCGTGACGCGAACGAAAACTTGGTTGCCATGTGTTATTACAGATATTGCCAAAGCTTTCGAGTGGGTGAATGCGATCTTGCGGCGCGTGGTTAAGTATCTCAGCGCTTACGTGCATTTCGTGCGTATTGCGAAAAACTTTTTGGACACTGGAACCTGGCCAGACGAGACGAAGTGATCGTTTTACGACTCGTAGACGCAGTGACCCTCGGGAAATTAACGTTAGAGCTCGTGCGATTATATTAGTCTTTTTTTTTATCCAATGTTCTCGCTGCGACTAATTGTCAATCCGCGAGAGGGAGAAAGAGAGAGAGGAGGCCGATGAAATTCACCGTCTGGCGTACGTGTAATTTAGGGATTCATCAGCGCGACGAGCTGTACGTACATCAGCCGGCAACGATTATATTCCCCGCGGGGACGCGCCTAGACATAATCCACCCATTATGCATATTGTCGCGTGGGCGACTACCGCACGATCCAAGTGAACCCGGGAGAGCATTATTTTTCCTCTTCTTCTTAATTTCATACAAGTGTCATTAAAATGTCTGACTCGGGCGACCTTGGAGACCAGGACTGCACAATTTTTTTAATTGTCGCGAGTGCCTCAACGAAAATGGCACAAAGTGGAAACGTCGAGTTTTTTTTACTCTTCCCAATTTTAGCCAAGAGTCGTAAAAATATCTGGGCGGTGCGTAGAAGGCTCGGACCGACCTCGGTCAACCTCGGACAACGACCAGGGACTGCGCAATTTTTAATTGCACCGAGCGTCTTGGCCACCCACGGCAAAAAAAGCCGTTTAGAGAGTCAATCTCTGACTCTGGGAGGTTGAAGACGCAACAAAGTGGAAACGCTGAGAGATCCTGACGACCGGTCTCTCATTTACGCTCCATAAACTCTAGCGCGCAACGCGCAATCATCCCTTATCCGCAACGTTGGGCTTGTCGGCGAGGGCGATTATTCGGAAATTTATCGTTGCGCGCTCATCAATCGCAAACGAGGCCGCGGGTTGTCACACGCGTCTCTTATTAGCGACCGTCGGTGTGTCTTGGCTAATTGATCACCGACGTGGACGCGCACACACGAAAATTGACACCGTCCAGCGCGGAAGGAGCGAGCGAGAATGTTGGCTCGCTCGTTCCTTCGCGTTGCGAGGGCGGAAGCGAGACAGGGGCAAAGATGGGCTTGGCTCGAGTGGGGTATCCGTTTACATTTGACGCCGGCAATTTTCGTGGCTTCCGGCGGGTGAATTGACCTTAGTGCACAGTCGTTAAACATTAAGAAACAAAATAAAAAATAAAACTATTGGCTTCCGATGCTCCAACAATGACTTCAATTGCAGACTCAACGATAAGGCAGAAAACGTGCTTGAAATTCGTGAATACAGCCAAACACTAAAACCGTAAAAATCCCAATTCCACAGATACAGAAGCTACAGAGGCGAAAACATTCCTGGAGCCTTCGCGAGGCGAGTGGTCCAGATAAATTTCTAATTCGTTCGAAGCTTTACAAGCACCACGTGTGCCCCGGGATCTCGGCCCCGCTATTAATTCTTCCATTTAATTCATACGGAATTACCCTAACGACGCAACAACGTCCTACTGAGCCGTCCATTTGTTCCCTGCCCGCGGGGCCGTTTCTCCAGGCTCTCCGACCGGAGAGTCCGTTGAAACTGATTTATTCTAATTTATTTCTCACTATCCTGCGCTCGCACGTCCGTCCTACGCGTCAATCAATCCTCTCGCCGCGATCGTTGACTCGCGCCAGGCGCTTCGCTGTGTTTTTGCGCTTCGCATTCTCCGCATTCTCTCTCTCTCTCTTTCTCTCTTTCTCCGCGCTCCAGGCTCTGTATGCAAATTTTTCGTGAACATAAAGCGGCGAGCTGAGCAGCTGAACAAGTGTTTCACAACGGGAGGTCGAGCCTTCAACATTCACGTTGAAGGCAGAGCCGCAAGTGGGCTTCGAGGTTGCGCACAATCGCGAAAATCCTATCAGCCTCGATGAGATAATCCGCCGATTCCACAGGTCGAATGGCTACTGTGTTTGTCGCTTATTATCGAGTGACGCGGATCAATCGTCTGTGGGGGGTGTCGACGAGTGGAGTTTAAAACGCCGATATCGAAGGTCTTACAATGTGTTTCAACGTTGCTATTTCGAGCGTTTCGACAGGAAGCCGTGAATCATTGAGAGAAACGAGAATGAAAGAGACAAAGAGAGAGTGAGCGAAATAATCGATCAACGCGCGTTTCACATTTTCATTCGAGTAATTAAAGTACATTAATTTTCCAAACAGTTCCACGAATTCATCTATCAGCCACAATGAACGCTAGAACGTTGATTGATTTTCACTATTGACGCTCCAGTCACGCTTGTTATTACTAAGCCGCACGTACGGACACTGATTCACGATTATTAGACACGTATATCGAACTAATTATAGAAAACGCTCGCTGTCCGTCGCACATTCCATCGTTTTCCATCCACCGAACGTAACGCTTCGAGTTTCACGGCGGAAAAACTATTACATATAAAGTACTGACGAAATTAATTAATCGTTTTCATACAAAAAATTAAAAAATGAATAAAAACGCGTGGCAATGACAAATGTCGTACATTTCGGGTTGTGTATGTAATTGAATTTTTTGCCTGATGCATATTTCACTCTGCTCCCCGACGTTGCAGCTGTATTGGCTCCTGGCCGAGGCAGATAGCGGTGTGTGTCACGAACGAAAACGCGTGAGCCAAAAAAAAATCGCTTTGCCGGTATTCGCGTAATTATGTGACATAATTTAATGCCGGTCGTACACGCGAACTGGACAACGTTATTAATTATCGTCGCGAGTCGTCGTCATCAGCCGAACGCGCCGAGGATCGTGCGGCAATTTCGGAGAACTCTCATTGCGCGATTGGTGCGACAATTTCGAGCTAGCGACGCACCCAGAAGAGAAAACTGGGAGTCTCGCCGGCATCAATGTAAGTGCCATGTGCTCGGCAGATCCGGCGTCTCGTTGACAGATCCGCAGCAGTTCAAAGGATCCGGAGAAGCCGGCGAATTGTCTCTCGTCTGAGAGGAGAAATGTGAGATCGAATTAACGAAAAATATTCGCCTCGAGGCATCGTCGGTTCGCCTCGACGATCTTTTATTCTCGCAGTCGTGCGGAGAAGTCGTGCGGAGAAGCCGAAGAAAAGGCTGGTAAACAACGCTCTCGCTGTTTGGATCAAGACGTAAGGCGTTCGGGCCGGCTCACACCTGTCGTTTTATATAGCAGCAGCGTCGGCGCCGTCGGCGGAGAATTTTCCCGGCGAAACCCCGGCGAGAAAGTTCGCCCCTCGTGTCCGTTCTTGCGCTTCGCTGCAATCTTTTCGTAGCTCCTCTCCACGCAGAATTCCTCGATATTCCCCGGGGATGAGCCGGGCGTTAAATTGGCGGCGTGCGTTCCAGCCGAGAACCGCAGCATTCTGGCCGCGCGGTGTTCTATTGATTTTCCTCAACAGGGTCACCGTTGCAACTTCGGAACCGTCGGCAGGACAACTTCACGGACGTCTCTTTGGGCTGTTGACCACAGATCGATGAAAAAAAAGGAGAAAAGAAACAGAAAATTAGAATTCGAATAATCTGTGGGAAAATCGCGCGTCAACGAGG
Organism: Itoplectis maculator; assembly: GCA_964034905.1. NCBI lineage: Eukaryota > Metazoa > Arthropoda > Insecta > Hymenoptera > Ichneumonidae > Itoplectis > Itoplectis maculator. The sequence continues at coordinate 7,868,629 of OZ035859.1, forward strand.
AAGGTCAGGTCAGTGAAACGAGCTCTGATATTCCTCATTATCGTAATTGAGGGCATATGCCGGTCGTCGCTCATCGACGATATCTTATCGCGGCTCCGGTGTGCGCAGGGAAATTAATAAAAAATCTACGGCATATGGGACGCCCGAAACGCGACCTCGTCGCGGCTTTATCGCGGGGGCCTCGATGATTAAACGGACATTACACAAGTCGTGGGCGTCTGACGCGCGCTACGAAAAAGAAAATTCTCGCCGAACGGCGTAGATCGATAAAATGTGTATTTTTGGGACGCGCTCCTCATCCGCGTCCGGAACCGAGGGTCGTCGGCGCAATTAACGGCAATTGGGTCGATCGCCCAGTAGGAAAAGTGTAGATGAAGCCAAGAGAATGAGACTTCTGAGAATAATTGTTTATCTCAGGAGGCGAAGCGTTTCTCGAGGTGGCGGAAGGATGTGGTAAGGGCGACTCTACTACCAAAGTTTCGCCGCCGCCTTTATAGCCGAGATTCACGCCAGACTCGGAGACCCTGGCAGCGTGTAACACCAGAGTCGGAGAGAGGGAAACGCAGAGCGAAAGAGAAAAATATAGAGGACCTAAGATCCGAGCGAGAAAAAAGAAGACGGATAATGCGGGAAAGCCCGGGAAAGAATTTGCCGCGGCGATTTTTATTCGCACCGCTGCGACAGCGTCAGAAGTTGAGAATAAACTTTCGGTGTGGGCGCCTGATAACCGACTATTGCAGCGCCTGGTCGGGCGGCAATCTCGCAGTCGCCGGACGGAAGGAGAAGTGTATTCAGATCACTGATGCATTCGTTACGAGCGCAGAGGCGCCGTAGGGTCCAAGAGAGCGCCGTGGACTTTGTTTTCGAACTGTCCCGGTTTTGTCGTCCACGGAGACGAAGTTCGCCGAACCGCCGCGACTAATCCTCGAAGCGTTGATGGTTTTGCCGTCGGAATTCTCGAGGTTCTCGCGCCGTTGGATTCAATTATCAAATTCCACGCCGTCGAACACACCAGTCGCGTTACCTAGAAAACAACAGTTGTAAGCGCAGTGAACAGTCGACCCAACGTTCCGGGAAATATTTCAGGCTCGTCCGAGCGTTCGATTAGTTTCCCGCAAAACGATTTCGCGCTTCCGGCGAGTTGCGGGAAAATAATCGAGGACAAAAAAATGTTAAAAGTTTTTTTAGAAGCACTGGTTAATGAAAGCATTTGGCGCGAGAGCTGAGAAAGTGAAGTCGGTGGGGGCTTTTCCACTCACCGGTTCTTCGGATAGCGTCAATCTGGCGCGGATAAATCACGGGCTTTGTTATGAGTGCCATTCACAGCCGCAGAGAGCTCCACCCTCGGGGTGGGTGGGTTAATCGACACACGAACAATACGGACAAACAATACCCATCAACGTCCTGAGAGTTTTCGCGGGTTCCACGTCTGTCTGGTATTACGACTCCGGGCTTCCTGATCAGACACTTTCGTCCGCTTTCGAATCTACCACAAAATTGCAAGGAGAAATTCTCCATAAATTGCAATTAGTCAACTTAAAAAATAATAAAAGAAATTTATTTTTCAAGTCCAAATCCTGACACCAATAATCGTTATTAAGAGTGAGTCCAAGTTATTTATACCCAGACGCTCTCTAATTTTTCTACCATCGCTTCGCGTGTTAATTTTTTTTTCTCTCTATCGGAATAAAAGTTCACTCGGTATGAGGAAGCTAAATCAGACGTTTCGTCATCAGCTCGGTCTTACGACCTTTTCTGCGCCATTTCGCCGAGCATTCCGCTGCTTGCCGCCGACTCGATCATCGCGTGCAGCCGCCGCTGCGAGACTCGGCGGCTGACCGCAGACCGAGTTCGCTACTAACCGGTCGGCTGTAGCCTCGAATCAGTATACAACGTACACATATAAAGCGTATCGCGCGGCCCTGTGAGCAGAGTCGCGACGCCCGAACGATGACGCAGCCGCCACGCGTGATCCCGAAACTGACACGCACGCCGAGACGACGATGACGATCGCCAAAGTAATTCGTAATCGCACGACGAATTGCAGTATGCAAAGCGGTGACACGGGGGCGTCGAATTATTATCGCGCCGCGGCCAAGAAGCGTCGACGTCGCTTCCTGCTCTTCACTCACCCGAAGGTCCACCAAATATCGAAGCACATGACGTTCAACCAGAAGAAGCTCGCCAGGAAGAAGAAGTGGATCACGAACGCTGAAACACGAAGAGAAGAATATTTTAAAAAACGTTTTCATTACCATCTGCTCGGTACCACGAGCAAAGCGTACACACAAATAATTCCTGTACATGAATGTGTAGATAAATGTGTACATGAATGCGAATATGAATATGAATATAAGCACCCGGCGTAAAAGAGCAAACGGTCACGCTCGCGGAACCGAAATTTCGTGGAAGTTCGCCGAGTGTCGTGACCCGGCTGGCACCATTGTTAAGCCAATGCCGAGAGAGTTCCTCGCTCGTTTCTTCGACGCCTACTTAGACTCCCTAACGCGGGCTCTATGGCAACGCGACACGGCGACGAAGGTCGCGGTACAGTCTGGACAAATCTGTAAGCTGATATCGACGAATTCACTGGCTCGTTTTTTCGACAGATCACAGATAGAATAGCAACAAAAATGCCGTGCAGAAAGTACAAAGAAGAATTTATCCAGATTGACGATACTCAGACATTTCAAAGGACTTATTCACAATAATAGTGACAACAGTATAAGCGACATATCTGTATGATAATATCGATGAATTTACTCGCACGTTTTTTGGTAGATCACAGATGGAATAGTAATGAAAATTCCGTACACAAAGTAGTACAAAGAGGCACAAAGTATGAGGATAATATTCGTCGTTGACGATACTCAGACATTTCGAAGGAAAGTATTCCCAATAAAAATATTCCCAACTAGGCTAATCGCACGCGCTGGCGCGCGTGCCCGAGATACTTTTGCGCTGCTGCGCTTTTATAAAGCTTTAAAAGGGTAAATCGCAACTAAAAACCGCTTTTTTAATTGATAAAAAAAAAATTGGTCGTTTTGTTTGTCAGACATCGTAGATCTGGCCGCCGGGCCGAAAACGGCCCAAATCGGGGTCACGCATTTTTTCTTTTCTTTTAATATCGACTTTTAACCTATACCATCGTTCTCAAGTCGCATATTCTACCCCTGAAAACACTGGTTACAACCCTTTTTTAGTTGATTTTGGAAAAAAAAATTTTGGCCGAACAGTTTGTCAGAAATCGTAGATCTGACAGCCGGGCCGAAAACCCCCCAAATCGGGGTCACGAAATTTATTTTTTCAAAATATCGACTTTTAACCTATACCATCGTTCTCAAGTCGCATATTCTACCCCTGAAAACACTGGTTACAACCCTTTTTTAGTTGATTTTGGAAAAAAAAAATTTTGGCCGAACAGTTTGTCAGAAATCGTAGATCTGACAGCCGGGCCGAAAACCCCCCAAATCGGGGTCACGAAATTTATTTTTTCAAAATATCGACTTTTAACCTATACCATCGTTCTCAAGTCGCATATTCTACCCCTGAAAACACTGGTTACAACCCTTTTTTAGTTGATTTTGAAAAAAAAATATTTTTGGCCGAACAGTTTGTCAGAAATCGTAGATCTGACAGCCGGGCCGAAAAACCCCCAAATCGGGGTCAAGAAATTTATTTTTTCAAAATATCGACTTTTAACCTATACCATCGTTCTCAAGTCGCATATTCTACCCCTGAAAACACTACCATCAACCTTTTTTTAGTGGAATAAAAAAAAATACGATATTTGCCAGAACTGTCCAAGTTATCAAGAACAAATGAACTTGAACTCGGTCTGAGAGTCCCAGCCAATCACAGCTCGAATAGTTTGCTAACAATGCTTTCCGTTACTCATGAACTTTTTAAAAGAGGGATACAAGTACCAAGCGACGTGCACGTGAAGTCGCTGAACCCGGTCGCCTCCATCTGCATAATCACCACACTGGTGTAAGCGACGGCGGAAGTTCCGACGTAGCCGCGAAGCGTCGCGCCGTGCATGTTCCTCAACTCGGGTACCAGGTAGTAAACGATGAAGGTGGCAAGTAGAAACGGAATAGAAAAAATCATCCCAGTGGGAAAGTGAACTTCGGCCATTTCCTCGACGGGGGGAGCGTCAAGCTCGTCGATGCAGGCGGCGATGCCGTAGACACTCTCGTCGGCGATGGGGTCGAGACAGTAGCTCTCGAAGTGCAGCATTTTCCCATAGAAAGGAAAATACACTGAGCCGTTCGCCAACAATTTGTACTCGTCCTCCTCGTCTTCCGGATCCAGCAGCTCCATCTTCCCGTGCGTGCACATGTAGGTCGAGACGAACGGATGGAAGTCGCGGATCTGAAGCTGTCCGGGAAGTGGCTCCAGGGTGCGGGAGTCGTAGTGAGGCGGGAATTTCCAAGATAATTCTTGCTGCATGTGCTCGTCCGACGGACACAACGGCAGACAATGTCGCTTCGCGCAGGGACATTCGCGTTCCTTGTTCCGCTGGAATTTCGCGTGGTCGATCACCCCGACCATGGGATGATTGAACGCCAAGGGTGGACACTCGGTACCGTTGGGCATGAAGGCTTCGCGGCCGCTGATCCCGGCGAACGCGAGACACGCGACGAAAATCCAACGTGCCATCGTTCCGATGTCGCGACTCGCGAATTACTGACCGTCATCGGAGCAGGTTTCTTCGGCTTCTTTTCCGTCACTCCGACTCGTCGCGAATCGTCGTCGCCGCCTTGGGCTTCGCTATCGCGGCCGAATTCGCTGGCGCAGGAAGGTCCTATCTCACCGAGCTCTTCGCCAGCTCGAGCGACACCAGTGGTTGCGGTTTTCTCTATTTGCGGAAGTCGCGGCCTCCCCGCGCGCTCCTTGAGTCGGAAAGTCACGCTGAGTGAATCAACTGTTCTCAGCAATCTTTGTTCTCGATAGAAGAAAATTTAATTTTCGACAAACTGAAGATGGTCACGAAAGGTAGGAAAATTCGTGCCGATCAAAACATAAATCGGGAACTTGTTTGGAACTGTTTACCAATCTTAACGATAAGCACTGATGAGCAAGAAGAAAGCTCGGAAAATTCGTGCCGATCAAGACGTAAATCGGGAGCTCGTTTGGATCTGTTTACCGATCCCATCGGTATACAATGATCGTCCCTGTTTAGCTCAAGAGCCTAGATCAACGAGCGCGAGCGTGGAATAACTTGAGGACTGTATATAAAGCGAGTGAAAATAAACCGTTAACCGGGAGTCTTGTCGTGTGCGCTTATCGGGTTCGCCGACCTCGACGAGTCACCCGCCGGACTCATTTTCCACAATTTACGGCCGATATCCAGCGCGCGAAAATCGGCCATCCGGAGAATTGTCGACGGTGCGAGATGCGAAATACAGCGACACGCCTACGTGTGCATCGACACGAAGCTATCGTCCACCTCCGCCTGGCCCAGCGACTGATCCCAGGAAAATGTACTAATTTATATATAGATGACGTTTCGAATTGGGGCCAGGGGTGTCGGTGAGCTTCGCGCTGTTGAATCGGCCTATCGGGAATTTCGTGGAGTATTTATTTTCGGTGCGTCGTCGCTCGCTCGCGGCACGCCCCAATCGTTTCTCCGTCCGCGATCAATTCTCCGGTTTCGCGACAGCCTCAGTATTTACCGCCCTGCTCGCCATCGTCGTATCCACAATTCGCCGCGTATCTGTACGTCGGCATTGTCAGCAGATTGCGGTGCAATCTCTACACGCCCATTGCTCTCTATTACGATATTAGCCGGGCGCGAGTAGCTAACTGTTGCGAATATCGGACGGCCGGCGACGCTGGTCGGAGTATTATTCACTCCGCACCCTCGGAGCTGCAACAGATGTCGGCCCGGGGACGCGTCAAAGGATACGAGTGCCGTGGTATCGTCGGCGCCGGGAGTGAGAATCGATAGGGGCAATGCGAAGCTGATGTTGCTGCTGCTGCTCTTCAGTCGCGACAGCGTCGAGCCGTGACTGACGTGTCTCGCGGCAGGTTGCGCTAATTCGATTCGGGAAAAGCCCCATCGATAGCATCGGATCCGACGTTGCGGTCTCCTCCCCTGGAATAGACGGAAGGATAACGAGATGTTTTTAAAGCGTTCGCCCACGCCGTCCGCGCCCTTTCACCATGGAATTTGATAAAACGCGGAGAGACGAATTCGCGAGGAACAACCGAAGTGACGGTTTATTCATTCCCTATTATCGCGAGCGAGCGACTCGACGGCGTCGGCGAAATTGGTGGAAATAAATGTGCGATACGTGGGACGTTGCTGACTTGAAACGAGGATGCGGAGATAGCGACGAAATCTCGCGCGCGTTCGCCGTGCTCCCGAATGTCCGTTGGCGTTTGAGTTTTTTTTTTTGCGACAAGGAAGAGGGAACAAGAGCGAATGTCCGTATCTCTTCTGCCGCGCACTTCGGAAACGCAGAGCGATCGCTGTGTCAGATTCGCGTCGAGAAAAACTCGCTCCTCGCGAGTTGACTCCAATTAATGGATCTCGTCAAGTGGAAATGGCAGAGTGGATAAGCCTGAGTCGACGTTCTAACTAGCGCAGGTTGTACCTGCGAGAAGAATTTACGAGAGAAAAAGTCCCGAAGGAAAAAGGAAAAGTTAGAAATTCATTTCATACACTCGGGAAAAACGTGGCAAACCTGGCAAATTAGAAGCGATGACTTTCGATTTTCAAGCTTCTATAGTGAAACTTTTTGCAATCATGAAACACTGTCAATAACCACTAGAAAATAATGGACCTGAGCTTTGATTATAAATCACTCGATTCCGCCAGTACCACATTTTTCCCTCGATGCACAGTTGCAAAAACTAATCGTATGTAATCAGCGGCGCGAGCGCCTAATGCGCATTAGACGACGGGTACATTGATGATAATTTACCGAGACTAACGCAGAGGGGGAGAACGTTGCTGACAGTGTTCTCTCCGAGTTGAACGGTGATGAGCGCGGCGTAGGAGAAAAACAGGCAGGCGACGTAAGTTCTCAGCGTGAAACCGTGCATCGTCTTCAGTTCCGGGAGTATCGAGTATGTGACGAAGGTCGCGATGAAGAACGGCAACGACAGTATCATCGAAATGGGCTTCATTATGGGAATCTCGTTGCCGGCCTTGTCGTCGGCTTCGCCGAAACACACAGCTGGCACTGTTATCGGCTCGTCCTCGTACATCACCATAGCCCAGCAGTAGTCCTCGGTTTTGTACCAAACGTGATCGTAATCCGTGTCCGAGTAATCGTGGAAGATGGTCGCGTTCTCCAGGAGATAGAATTTGTCGGTTCCGCGCGGCGGCGTAAGCAACGCGTGTTTGTGTTGCCACTCGGCGCAAGGGAGTCCATACTTCGGGGTGAGATCCTCAGGTCTGGTGCGGGAGGGCGTGAGATTCCCGTCGTACATCGGCGGAATGTCCAGCCTCGTCTCCGGATACGAATCGTTCGCCTGGCACTTCGAACGAACGAGATACTGGCCCGGCTCGCAGCATATCGGGATGAACGTCTCTCCGTCGTCCCTCGTCGTCTTCGGCTTCTCCAGTTCCCTGCGCTGTGCATTCAAATCGGACGTTATTATCGTCGACATGAGACCGAGTTTTCATAATGCACTGAGAAAATTAGTAGTTGCGATTACCAATCATTGGTTAGATATACCAAAATATTGGTTGCAGTTACTAAAATATTGATAGCTCTGAACCAACGATTGGTGATCACAACTATTAATTTTTTTCAGTGTAGAGCGAATTTTCGTAATTTACGTTTAGTTTGATGGTGTATTGGGAAATGAAATAAAAAAAATAAAAAAATCGCGCTGGTTTCGAAAATGATTCGTTGGAATCAATTTTGGAGAATTGATAGCTGGGCGGGTCACGCCCACTGCCGGTTTCCGGGTACCGAGTACCGGTTATCAATAAATGCAGATATAAAAAAACGAAAATACATTTTTTACGATACTTTTTCAAATCGCGGAGAAATAGAGAAAACATATGTCATAAGAGCAATTTAATGGTAACACGTGTAAAGCTCGGAATACACGGAAACGACGAGCGCGACTGACCCAGACAACATACCAAAACACCCTCGCCGCGTCGCCTTCACTCGTCGTGTCTCTCTCTCGGCCCCGGAAGCAGACGGGCGGCTATACGCGGCGCCGGGAGCCGCGTCGAGAAAGGGGGAAGCGAGAGGGAGAAAGAGAGAGAGGCGTCTTTCCCAAGCTCAAGGTCGCGCGCGTCGTCTCGAAAAACCGGTCCTCACCCAGATTCACCAATACACCCACAAAGCAAAAGTGGCGCGCGTCGCCGGCACCTCCGGTCTTTTATCTTCCAGCGCCGAAGATTCGCTTATCGGTCGTTCTAGGCCCCGATAAGTACTCAGCGTAGGCGAGGAAGATACGAGTGCGAAATAGAAAAAAAAAAAATCTGGTCTATGACTCGCGGATAGATTTACAACGTGTCTGCCACGAGGAATCCAGTCGACGCTACGAAACGAGCGCCGAGCATGAAAATAGACTTGGAAATTAGCAGTGAATCGCGAATCGTAGATTCGCAGTGAAACCAGCCAATCGTAAACTCGCAACAGCCTCGAGCTGCGAGTCGATTGCGACATAATGAACCTAAAGAATTTCCAATAGTCGAAAATTCCTCATCTTGTTTTTGGACCAAAACTCGAATTGTATTGATTTGACCTGGTTGCAACTCTAGGCAGCCATCTTTATTTTCACCCGTATCTTTCCCGCCCAAAACTTCGAATGAAAAAACAGAGCTCTCACCTCGACATAATTTTCCGGCGTCGCGGTGACGTATTTCTCAGGGTCCACTTCCGTCGGCTTCACAGCATCGCGACTGTCGCTGAGTCCAAAATCGCGCACAACATCCGTCGTAACGTCGTAACGGTAGATCTCCTGGTTTCGGCACAACGCGACTCGCGCGACGAGCAGCAGCAACGCGGCGCTTAGACGCATGTCGACGGTTTCGCGATCGTCGCAACACTGACGCCGGAGGAATCGGACGCGAATCCGTTAAACGCGTTAAACAGACCGACCGCGGCGGCGGAGGGAGTTCCTCGGATAGTCAGGTAGAAAGGAGACTCGTAAAAAAAGTAGATAGAGAGAAATAGAAGAAGAAGGGAGAGACGAACCCGTAGGTCGCTCCTAAGCACCGCGGGACACTCCACCTATGCTTCGCAACGCGCAGACCAATAACCGTGCGTCGTAACACTGAAAACGCGCCACTTGGGACACCCCAACTGCGACCTCCTCTCACACACGTCGCTTCGTTTTTCTTCTCTTTGTCTCCCTCTTTTCTCTTCGCCGAGAAGAATAATAGCAGCAGTTCGCGCGCGGGCCACGCGAACGAGTGGCCGGAGAGTTGTTGACGCGCCAGTTATGAGTCGGACACTACACAAGGCGGCAGCGGCGACGCTGAAGCAGCAGCAGCAGCGTCGGCGGCGTCGGCGGTGGCCGCAGCAGCAGCAGACGACGACGATGACAAGAGATGAGTGCGGCCAAGCATTAATTTGATCAGTGGGTGGGTGGGGGGCCGCCTCAGGGGGGGCATTACGAGCCCAATGAGTGCCAAACTTGTTTCATTGGCGCAGAGGGAAATAAAAATAATAAGAGGGACTGGCAGATGCGCGGACGGAATGGGACGGAGTGCGGCGTGCGCGCGCTCCTCACGAGTGACTCTTGGGCGCTCCGCTGCTGATATCTTCCGCGTGTGTTGCGGGGTTAAATAACGTTTCGGTTACAACGATCGAGACGCCGAGAGCGCGCGGACGCGGCTTATCGATCTCGGCGAATAAATAGAAACTGGCGCATTGCCGCGCGACTGGCGCTCTTTGACGCGAGAACGATTGCGGCGGGAGAGCCCGGAGACCCTTCCGGCGATAAGTGACTCGGTCATTGACGAGTTACGACCGGTTCGCAAGATGCGCGATGACTTCGCGCATGCGCGCTCATTTATTTCCGGACCTGTCGGTACAGCAGCGAGATCGCTGAGTCGGTGGCCCGGAAATGATTTATTTACGTTGGCGTCGGTTTATTTGACTATTTCGCTGCTTGACGCGTCGCGCCGAGTTATACTGTGTTATTAATGTTGTTATTATTCCGAGCTATTGCGAAAACGATCGTTGCAGCAGCGTTGCGTCGTGTGACGCGCTCAGCATCGCAGACATTCGGACGCCACGGCGGCAGGGAGGGAAAATTGTGGCGCGACTCCAGGCGGACGCGCAGATATTCCAGTTTGCCGTTGCGGGTGCCGTTTCTTCTAGTATTTTCCATCGACCGGACACTCGCGGTTGTCGATGCGGATGCTGAGTCGTTTCGTCGCTGAGCCGACGTAAAACCGGTGTAAGCGGCGATCCCGGTGCAACGTTGCGGTTGTTTCTCGTTTGCAGTTGTTTCTCGGTTCGATGCAGTGTTGTTTATCTCACTCGGAGTTTGTAGCACACATTCGTGGTTTTGTCGTTGCGGGACGCGTCGCGTCGCATCGATCCAGCGGCCATCAGTTTGGATTCGTGCGTCGATCGGGCGGCGGCACCCGAATCGCCGGTCGGGCCACGTGCGACACGCGCGAACACGTAAATTAGCCGGGAAAACCCCTCAGCGCGCGTGTAATTCGTGATTATATACGTTGACACTCGGCAATTGGCTGTTGTGTAACGGGCGGCCAATGAGACGCGAGAGATCGCGCGAATATCCGCGTGTGCGGCTCTGTTGATGACCGCGGCAACACTGATCGGCAAACAGAGAGGATGATTCAGTTCCGTGTAGAGTCGATAAGCTTGTTTAGCCTTTCACTCGTCTCTCTCTCGCGCGCTTTGCCGTCTCGCGTTGACTCTGTTGCACTCGGCAGATGCCACCTTCTCTGGACGCGCGTGGCCTTTCTCCTTACAACGCCCAATGGACGTCGTTACACGACGCTCGCGCGGAATTCGCCCGACCAATCGTGAAGGAAACGCGCACACCAGCGGATTTCGCCGTGTTCGTGTGCGCCGAGAGACCGACTGATTCACGCAATCGTATCACATCCGCGCCAAACGGTAACTCGGAGCGTTGGGCGAATGGCCAGTGAATCTCGAGATGCCCGTCGATTATAGGAAACAATGCAACATGTTTGTCTTTTTCGTGTCAAGGGCACGAAAAAATATAACAAACACAAAATAATCCGAATATAGTAATTGTTTCGGTTCACAGAAAAAGGTTTCGAGCAACAATTGCATTTTTAAAAAATGAATGTGTGTTTTTAGTTTTATTTGCATAATAAATAAAAATAATAATAGAAAAAATAATAAATACAGTAATAATAATATTATTAATGATAATAAAATGATAATAATTTTTCACATCGAATGACCCATATACGTTTGTGTGTATTTGAACTTACATATATAAACACCCAATACATATAGATCTCGGTGTGTATATAGAAACCTCGCGAACTCGCGATTTATCTTCCTCCGGGACAGGCGGGCTCTTATCTTCGAGCGATATCTTGGACTTGTATCGATTCCATGAATGGAGAAGCGACATTTTTCACGTCGTCTCTCCGCTTGTAGCTTCATTCATGCTGTCGTAGAGCGGTGAATGAAGAAACATCACCGCGACGATTTTTCTCATTTCTCCCCGCGAGAGAGGCAATCTCGCGAGTTCCACCAAATAAACGCGACGAGAGGAGAGCTTGATAGCCCGAGGATTTCCGTCCCGACCTTATGCAAACCGATTACGCTATCGCGTACGCAAGTGGCACGTGCTAACGAGAGGCGCTTTAGATCGATCTGATAATTCATCTCGTTTTTTTTATTGCTCAGTGCCGAGAGTCGTCAATCACAGTGGCAACTGACTGCAATCGTTTTTAACCGCGTCATTAAAATTTTACGAGTAAATAACATGTTGTCGATGCACGTGCGATATAAATCAATATCGTCGTGCTAAAAAGTATGTATTTACTTTTTTTTTTATTATTTATTTCAGGTCCACGAAAAAAGGGGTTTATCGGCGATGATTTATTCGGGCTGTTTACGAGGACACGGAGCGACCAGCGAGGTGGCTGAGGCAGCGCCCATCCATTTACCTTCCGGTAGATAAACGAAGAAGCTATTGGTCGCCGAGAGTATCGAGCATGCAGACGAGCAACCGTGGGAGTTGTACACAATGCAAGCGGCTGCGCCAACGCCACGAGGAAATTGCTACTTCGCGTTGCAATTAGGAGTACAAGTACGTGCTAGACCGATCGAAGCTCCCACTAACTTAGGGGAGTTTCGACACTTGGGGAAGAGAAAAGCTTACACACGATAAGCTGTCCACGAAGTGGAGATCAGCTCGGCTAATAAATGGAGCGTGCGCCACGCAAACCAAACATTTATGGGTTGGGCGAAACTTCACAGAAAAAAGCGCCACCCAATGGAACAAATTTTTTCAATATTTTCCTCGAGCCTCCCTTTTTTAAAATGGAACGTGTACTTCAAATTCCACGCTCACAAAAAGGGTCAGAAAATGTTCAGGACATCCGACACGTAATTTCGAATTTATTCGGCAATTTGCAAATTGCCATCGCCGTAAAAATTAATGCAGAACAAGCCGAGGCAGCGGCCCTTGGCGCGCATCGATTTGTAATTACGTTGCTTTACAGATATTAGCGATGACCTCATCGACCAATGCCTCGGCGGCGTTTTCTCTCTTTTTACGGCCGCTAACGTTATCTCGACGAAATATCAATCTCTCGTTGCGTTAGCGGCTCCTGTGCAAAGATTAATTACACGCTTTTCCTTCTGTAACGTAGGTGGCCGTCGCCGGAGACTCCTAGGATCGTATATCGATCGACGAATCGGTGTCAACGTAGATGCAACGAAGGAGAGACGTACGACGAGCCACTGGCGGACTCCTAGTGGCGCACTACAATTGCCGCGCGCGGCTCCTGGATCGATGAGTTAGGCACGTAACTATGCGCAAACATGGGGACGCTTGTTGTTGAGTGCGTCCACGTGCGTTGATGCCGCAGTCTGCACCCACTTTTTTTTTCTATTCTTGCCGTTTCACACAACACATTTATTTAACTAGAATTTATTACCAGACTTACTTTTAATTCAACTATTTTGCCAGTATTAATTTATTTATAATGGTTCACTGGAATAGCGACAATATTTCCATTCCCAACAAATGTTAAATCTTGATGCTAGCTTCATTTCACCAGACTGTACGGACGAGCGAACCCTCCTCGAATACCGCGCTCGTAAAACTCCCAGCAACCATGGATATTCCACGTTTCAAATTTCTTACGTAAACAAGCCGGCGAACCTACGAGTTTTACGCCTCGCACGCTCCGGCTGGGGCTTTTTGACTGGTGCGATGTGTGCCGGTAAATACCCGGACGGCAATCCGCATAAACAGCCTCTGTTAGCGATAACTTATCTAGCGATAATTTTATTAAAAAATTAGCAACAAAGCAAAAAAAAATTTACACGAAAAAAAAATTCTACAAAAATTATTCTTTAAGATTACCACTATCTTAACTCATTACTTAGACTGCGATTCTTTTTTTAGTGCGGCGACCGATCAACAGGAAATTCGTGGACCAAACACCAAAACAATTGGCACCAAATTCAAAATGCAAAAAAATGCAAAAAAAAAAATTTACATGAAAAAAACCGCTCCGATTCTACAAAAATTCTTTTTCAAGATTACCACTATCTTAACTCATTACTTAGACTGCGATTCTTTTTTTAGTGCGGCGACCGATCAACACGAAATTCGTGGACCAAACACCAAAACAATTGGCACCAAATGCAAACAGCCGAAGAAAAAAACCTGTAAAACGTGGAAACGAGAGAAGCACAAAATCGTACTCACCAATAACGGCGCACAGGGATTGTCCATGAGCAACGAGACGTCCACCGGTGAGGAAGCAGTAAGCAGCAACGAGGCAGGCAACGTAGCACATGAGGGTCATGCCGTAGAGATTCCTCAGCTCCGGGATGATCGCGTAAACGACGAGGGTGGCGAAGAGAAACGGTATCGAGATTATGATGCCGATGGGATAGACACCATCCTCGGCGGTGACGGACTCAGCTTCAGGCTCGTGGCACACGAGAACAGTAACGTTTTCCAGATTCTCGTGAAGCTCCATGCAATACTTGGACTGATTGTGACGATCGCCCGACTCAAGGACCAAGCTGCCGTCGCCCTGGAGAACGAAATTGTCCTCGCTGAACCTCTTCGGCTCCAGCTTGAATGCCATATCCGAAGGACATATCCGGTTCTCGACGAGCTCGAATCGCTCGCCGAGTCGGCTGATGTTTCGTATATCCTCGGCGAGCTGATGCGAACCCGGCGTGAGTTCAGGAATCGTCCCGGTCGTCATGTTAACGCACTTCGGTTGTTCAGCGTCGCTGAGCACCTGTCCGCTCTGACAACACTTTCTCACGCAATTGGCCAGCTCGCAGGTGCATCCGTAGGTGCCATTCGCGTCGCTCCAATACAGATGCGGAGGATAGAGTATGCCGTTGAAGAGCCGTGAGCCGTTCGCGAAATCGCGAGTCCTCTCGGCGATCATTGGAGTCGCGAGGGAACGCTCGCACGGTGTGGACCGGTATTGCTGCTCCATTTCCTCAGGGACACAGGGACCCGGCCCGTGGACGAGCAGGACGATCAGGACGACGACGCTGCTACCGGATTTCATCGTATCGGACGGATTGTTTCGCTGTTTATTCAAGACGATGAAAATTCTAAACTACAGTTGGCTAACGCGGTAGTTCTCTCGCAATCGAAGCTGAAGCGGTCCTCGCTATCGGGACGATGATCGTGTCGAGTGGTCCTCGTTACGATAATCTCGGAGGATCATCTGTCGCTCCCGAGAGCCCGGCGTCGACTGACCGAGACCATTTCGATCGGATCTCGTTCGTTCTTCCTTCCCGCCAAAGTGCACTGACGCGACTACGAAACGCGCGCGAGCCGTCGCTCGCGCGGGCATTGCGCGCGCGGGGTATTCGCACGTCGCGGGGCTCCGAGCATCTCGGCCCCGTTTGTCGGGTCTGCGCGCCGCCCGCGCGACGGCCCCGCGCTGTGTGCCTATCTACCCCCGCGGCGTGCGCCGGACGATAAGATTGCTATCGGGTCACCGCGGGCCTCCGAGGGTGCAGCACCGCTCGGGCCTCGCGCGATTCGAGTCTCGCGGGGGATAGAGAAGCGACCGAAGAGTCCCGCTGGGAATCGATAGCAGCGCGCGTCGCCGTCGGTATATTGCGGCTCGCCAGTAATCGCGGTTCGCGACAAGCCGACTGGATTTGTCGGATTTACCGCTGGTACAAATTTATGATTGTTCACGATCGTCACGTACGCGAAATCTAGTCACGTTTTTATTACTGTAGAAATTGTTTTATGATAAAATGAATTTTTTTTTATGAGAAAAAATCTTTTCAGAGCTGCTTAGCTGCCTTGGGATAAGATATAATCTGTTTCTAACAATTAACAATATACAACACATATCAGGTGTTTGAACACTTTTCAGATTGTTTTCTGACTAGTTACACTATTGGTCTTCACTTTCATTAGGTTCAATGAAATAAGAGAAGATGGGGTATTAAATATTACATTTATGAACTGAATTGGCAACACTTTAGTCTTATTAGTACAAATAGAATCAAACTCTACAATGCCTGAGTTAATTTAAGGCGCCGACTGTGCTTTGCAAGCACAGTGGATGCCTCAACAGAGAGAGAATGAATAAATGCGTCGATTCTCGCGATATATACAGCTTAAGATGGTAACTTAGACGAAATTAATTATAGAGTAATCAGCGGAGCGTCCGCGGATTTTTTCGTTCGCTTCCACTCGTTGAGATCGGCGAGAATTCTCCGGCCGTAGGCGGTGTGAAGCTCCCGGAAAGTTAGCCTCGTTCGTGGCATATTTTCCGTCCTTCCGGGGGCTGACCTGACGCTCTGGGAACGCTGATGCGACTCTGGCCTGTTGAAGGGATTGTGGCGTGTTCTGGGCGGAGGCTTTGGCGACTCGGGTGGCGGTGTTACCGCAGCTGTTTCTTCCTCAGCTGCGTCCAGCTGACGCTGCAGCTCTGCGACCATGAGCCTCATATAATCGTAGCTGGCGCAGGCCAGCGCCTTCATCCACTGCTCCATGGACTCCTGAAGGAAAGATTATCGGTAAAGTTGGTTCAGACGATGATTAATATTGTGAGGTGATCATAGTCACCTGCGACTCGGCTCCCAAGGAGTAACTCCTGTTGTTCGGCCCGTGGAAGACAATTTTGAAGGCAAACTGCTCTTCGTCTTCAGCGAGCTCGATGGTGCATCCCTCGAGGACGATCATCCCGACTGGTTCCTTATCGCCGCGACGATCAAAGTAGAAGAGTATGTTTCCCTTGAGAACGAACCACCGTCTCTGGTATCCGCGATTAACCTCGCCCCGCTTGTTCAGCCAGCCCTCGCGATCGACCGGCGTCGGCGACGTCGCGAAGGCCACCATATTCTTCTCGTTTATTTTCATTTCATTTGATTAACAAATTTATTTAAAAACTCCGACCTTTGTTTTTTTATTTCTCTCGTTCTTTCCTCGACGCGCTACACGCCTCTTTTGCGCACGATATTATTTATGCGCCGAGCTCTCAGCGAGAACAACGAGGACGTCACAACTGTCAGCAGATAAGTCGGGTTTGGTTAGGTCTTTCGAAATCAGCCATAACCTCAAATTGCGACGTCGCGAGGTTGATTAAAAAAAATAACGCCAGTGAAATGATAAGTATAATAATTTTATTGCAGAATTGTTTTTTTATATCCAGATTTCACGAATATGATTAAAAATTAAATTGCATTTTTCGCTAAATCAAAATATTTTGTATTACATCTAGTAAAATTGTCTAGTAAGTTTTGGGTTAACGAAAATAAAAACATAAAAGATTAGAAGAAAAAGAGTCACTTTAATAATCCTAACGTCGACATAAATACGAGTCTTTCTTGTACAATCGAGTAGAAGAGATGACGAAGGAACAGGTCAGATGTGTTTTTTGAGGTTAGAGAGGAATCTTAATGTTTACAATATACATATATAGATCTCTATATGGGAATAATCTTGAAGTGAAGTCCGATGAGGGAGAAGACGAGGCACTTGAGATCCTGGACGAGGTAGTAGAAGCATCTGAGTCCTTCGGGATCGCGAGATTGATTGACGTCGAGGAGCGAGCCGGTCTTAGAGGTGGTGAAGGATATGTGTTCGTCGCCGATGACAATCTCGAGCTCCTGTCGACCCACGCGATCCGGTTGCGGCCACAGCGAGTCGTCCTCCTGCATGATCTCCGAGTCCTGGATGATCCTCTTCAGCTCCTCCATGACGCACTGATGAACGTAAGCCTCTTTGCGGATCATCGTGTCGTTCTTGTAGTTGGAGTTGTTGGCATAACGGAGCTTGCCGTCCGGTCGGAACTCGAACTCCAGGAACTCGTGGCCGAATTTTCCCTTGTGTCCAACGTAGTATCTTATATAAAAGTCCGTCGACATCTTCGTGCGCTTTTCGGAAATTGTTCTTCTCGACGATAAATACGATTCACTCGGCAAAAGTTTGCAATGTTTGTACCGCGACGAGGTCGCGTCGTTGGGTTAGACACGAAGAACGTATGATACGCGTCCGCACCGGAAGTCGAGGTTGCGCGCGAATTTTGACCGCAGCGCCATCTGTCGTAGGTTCCGGTCAGACGCATTTGCGCGCTTAATTACGAATTGGCGGCGGTGCGTTTAATTGAGGCCAGAGTTTATGTATAAATACACAACGACAGGGATAGAAAAGAAAGCTTAGATTAATTTTATTCAGTACTTGGCCGAATATACATTTTCATCGATAAAAGATTGATTACTTTCGCGCAATAAATAACATTGTTTCAAATACCTCGTTGCAAATCACTTGGAATTACGGTTTCTTTTCTCATCTCATCCCTATTGCTAAGCTAGAACCTCTTATAAAAAAAATTATGCGATGCGTTTGTTTGATGACGTGTTTAACGTGAATCATGATGAATCGTATCAGTCGAAGGCTCTGTGAGGAAAGCGCGATGCGGGCCAACGATAATCGTGACAAAATCCGTAAATTGCTATTTACAATTGTAACATGAATAGGTATCTCAGCTAGGAGGGCACAGCTTTCTTTTTTCTGTGAATTATCTCTACAAGGGTTTGGCGCGTGGGAGGATATTGCTCTGTACAAAATAACACAAGTGCACTGGCTATGTTCAACATCTGTACAACCGCGAGTTTACGAAAGACTCGTCCCCTTTTTTACGTAAATACTTATTGACTTAATTCCGAAAAGTTAATAATTTTTCTTTAGCTCTATCGAACTATCGTACACTTCCCTCTTCAGCCGGGGGATGCTATTATAAAAAATATAATCGTATTTATAAATATTCTACAGCACTCAACAGATGAACTTTTTTTTTTCCTTTTCCTCAATTATTCGAGCGACGTCGCTTGTCCCTTTGGCGTGATGTTAATTATATTAGTTTAAGATGAGATCACCGGTTTCAGATTTTCAATAAGAGTTCATATTATTTTTGTCGATAAGAGAAATCGTTAAAAAAAAATTCCGTAATGATGTTCTGATCATGTACGAAAATCTTTAGATGGGAATATAAAATTTGAAGGAGTTTTAGCAATATAATTTCTATTTTCTATTTCAACAAAACTGGCACTCCAAGCATTTTTTATATTCGGATCTGGGGATTTTCTGATATGATTGTTACTCGGCAAAAATAAATAGAACAAGCTTGTTTGCCTGAAATCAGTGAACCCTTAACAAATCACGGCCACATATGTCGTACGTATCGTTCCAACAAATTATTGCTCAATTAATCCAACGGATTGTCGGGCTGTTGCGAATCGATCGACAACAATTCACGAATTGTAAACAGTCACGGTTTAACAGCAGAATCTTGCGATTCGCCATCGGCTTCCTCGTCGACGATGAGTGACGTGTCGGACTCGTTCGCATCTGAAACATACATCGCAATTTTCCGTGAATTCTCGGCTGTCCGTCCGAGTCCTGCGAGCTCGTCGATTTAGATATTTCTGACGCGCGCTCAGAGACCTCGGTCATCGCTTTTCCAACGGGTAAGAGACGTGGGAATACACCACCACATGATCTGCCGTGGCAATTTTCATTAAACACGGAGGTAGAGAGATAGACAGAGGAGGATGTAGATGTGAATGGCGATAGCGAGTTTCTTCCTTTTGCCTCTACATTTTGTTCCAGTAGAATCGTCGTGTCCGGAAATTCACGTGAGCCGGTCTGAGTAGATTTATGTATAATCGATGTACGGGAAGACAGACGATTAAATCGTTGGCAGAACTCGTCGTCGGTGAGTCGTCGTTGAAAAGTTAAAGCATCATTGAGTCAGTAGTTTCAAATAATGAGAACGGGGACTGTTACGAATTGGCAAAATGGGTATTGATATTTTTTTTATGCTTTTAAACTCGTGTGAAGAATATTATCATTTTAATACTTATTTGACTGGATTGTAGCCTCCTCCGACGAACAGATTAGAGCATATACCGTGTTAGTGTATTAGAAAAAGCGGGGATTAATAGCGATTGCATTCACAGTCCCGAATGATTGACGATAGTGAAATGAAAATGTGAACGTGGCATAAAACGGGCGGCGGCATTAGCAGTAACAGCAATTAGCAATAACTGTGGCGAGGAAATTTGTAAGAGAAAAAAATCAATGAATACCAAATGTAAACGACAAAAACCAAAGATTCAAAAGCACCAAATGATCACTGTGAAAACGTGTACGTGAGTGTTTGTAAAATAATGAAATGATGAAAATAAATGTAAATGAAAAGTACCAGATATACAGCACACTATCAGGTGAGGCCCATTGGTGATCTATAAACGCGTTGATTCTGCTTGCCCATTATTCTTAGTATCTAGATAATTGTCTGCAAGAAAGATATATATATCGTAAATTATAAATTCATTTCTACGTGCAGTATGAATATGACATTGTTTTTATACCGCCGCTACATGAATCATTCGAGCACATTTCGTCGGGACATTAGAAATAAATTAAATCGATATTCTTATAATATAGATAAAATTAATGAAATCGTAAATCCCATACAAAATTACGGTTTTAACGGTTTCTACAAGCAGTTGTTAGGTCGTGAACAACAGCCATGCGAAATTTTATTTAAATAATCGATAACGACAAAAAAAACGGTCTATAAGGATCTACCGACTTAGCAAGCCTTTGTGCAAGCGGTTAACTCTCGAGGCAAGTGTAGTTTGCCGCGCTCGACGATGAGTTCCACAAAAAAATTGAAGAATAAAAAAAATAACTAGTGCGACTGTGCGAAATGTGCGAATTTCGTGACGAACGGCGGGATTCAGCAAAAAAAGTACTAAAAAGTAAATAATAATTGCAAAAATTGGTTAACACGTTAAGCACCATTCATTTGGTGTCGAAGGGGAGGGGAGGGACCCTAAATAAAATAAACCTTAGACTATACGAACTGGAAGGTCGGATTGTATTGCGGGTCGGCGTGGAGTTGCCTCGTTTAACCAGTTAAGCGCCACAGTTTCACGAAAAGTCTACTACTACTATTCTACAGTCGTAAAAGATAAACAAGAAAATATCGCAAATGGCGCTTAACGTGTCGATCTTCGGGAGATTGTCTTAGAGGTGGGTACGCTACCTTAAATCGGGTCCCAATATCTGTGGTTCTAACTCCAAACTTGATATCAACTCATGCACTGTGCAGAGAAATACAATCGTAATAACAGCTGGATTTTCTCTCTAGTATCTTCTTCTTTGTTTAGTATCGTTTAAAAAAAAAAGGTTTCGATTCAATACTCCGACGCTGGGGGTTTCGGACGCCAATCTCGTAAGTTAATCTGTCTAATTGCCGTTAGTTTTCTACTTACCCGCTATGGTGAGGTCGACTAACGCTTTATCTTTCTGAATGTGTAAAGCTGTAAGGAAGAAGAACAAACTTCCGATTACTTCGACGAATATCGTGACAAAGAGCGAGTACTGCAACGCCCGGAACTCAACCAGTGGGTCCTCGGTCGTGACGTTTGTCGCCGCGACGATACTCGTCACGCCCATTGATGCGGATTCCCTCAAGGCTGGCTTCAGACCTTCTGAAAGCTGATTCAAAACATTTTAAATTCTGCTTGCATCGCATTAATCGGAGACTGCAGTGACACTTTAATTTTCATTCTTGTCAAACGGTTCCCACGGAACTGTCTCGCAGGTATTTACAAAGTCAAGGTTAAAACATTATTATAGTCTCCCCTGGAGGGAACTTATTATAGTATTCATTATTGCGAAGAAATTACGGTTTTTCGATTCAAACAATAATGATCGGCACTCACCAGTCCCAGAAGGTACGGACTACCGGCATCTCCTAACGCATGCGCGACCAATATTTGAAAAGCTTCGGCAGTCGATCGTCTCGTGGGAATGACAACGTACTAAAAAAATGATACATAAACATTGCAGCAAAGTTTATCAGCGAATATCGGCGGCAACTTCGGACTTACCAGCAGCATATCAGCGACGATCGACCAGTTAAGATTGAGCGCCAATTGCCCGAAGAATATGAGAGTATAACACAAGATGGAATGACTACTGGCGACGACGATTGCGAAGAATATCAGAGGAGCGCTGACGAGAAGACCAACTGCGCATATAAGCGGATCAGCCTGGTGCCACCTGACCCGAAGCTTTTGCGCCGTTATCGAACCGAGCGGCACGCCGATGAGTCCCGCGAGCATGGCGATTAAGCCAAACTTGTACGCTACGCTGTAGATAACGAAACGTCGGCGTTAATTTCCTTGCGTACGCATTTCCTCAAGGCAACAGGAAAATCGCTTACTCGTCGATGTCGACATCTTTGCCGTCGGACTGAATCTTCAATCCGAGCTGGAGGAATGTGGGTCCCCACCAGGAAAGCGCGCCGGCGACGAAGGCGACGCAGGTGAAGCCCGCCGTGGAAAGCATAAAGCTCGGACTGTAAAAGAACAAAAATTCAACAGTCATACTTTTGGTTCATCCTTGAAGAAATCATATAACTCACTTTTTTACGAGAGCTTGAATGTCGTCCTTCCACGTTGTACTTGCAATGTGCGTGCCTCCCTCCTTCTCCCCTCGAATTGGATCTCTTACGACGAATAGAATGAGGAAAATCGCTATAGCACCGAGCGCCGGCGTTATCCTCAGTCCCCATTGCCACGCACCTGTTGCTCGAGCGGTTTCGCCGCCCGTAATATAGCCGAGACCGCTGAAAGACGCACATCATTTTTATTGCCGAAATCTCGCGTAAAATGGCCGCAGTTTTCGTTTGCCAGGTGACGAACCTTCCCACCGGAATCGCGAAATAAAAAAGCGCCAACATCTTCGACCTGGTATCCTTGACGAACATGTCGCTGATTATCGTCGGCGCTATCGTCGAGTAGCTAGCCTCGCCGACTCCGACGAAAGTTCTAAAGGTCAAAAACCACTCGAATGTCTGAAAGAAATCGTAATTTTTTTATTTACACAGCCTCCCTGTAGATAGTAGTTTCATAACAAGCGACTTGAGAATAAACAAATCTCTTTGTGGACAAGAAATCTGAACTCTGCTCCACAGATAAAAAATGCTGGAGAGAACAATAATCGCACACGACGTTCGAACGCTATTATCGTTCTCTCCAGCATTGCTTGCAGCTATGTTTACCGTCATGTAGGATCCTATGAACGTCGTCAGACACCACAGAAATACTCCGAAACTCATGATTATCTTCCTGTTATAACGATCGCCGAGATATCCAAACAGAGGCGCAAATACCATGTAGCTGACGATAAATGCCGTTTGGAGCAATCCCCCAACATCGTTTCTTATTTTGAATTCATCTTTTATGTCTGTGAGAATACCTGCAATGAGAAAATCCATTTTTAGCTACAAAAACACATAAGCTGCCGACGGACAAGAAGTTACAGGCGGAGGTGGACAAGACGGAGCCAAAAGACGTTGCGTACCAGCGACCGTAGTTCGGTCCATGTAGTTTATGAGATTGACGAAGCAGAGCACCAAGACGGTGGCCCATTCTCTGCCGGTGATGACCCTCTCGGCGGAATCCGTGCGCTTGATTTGCCGGGAATTCGTGGCCACACTGGTGTCATGCTCGTCGTTCACCACGAGATAATGTTGGGATATATTCTGAGGTATCCTCGGTTCGTCCATTCTCGCGCCGGGTGACGGTCGAAAGAAATCGGGCGCGTAACCACCGAACGTCCGACAATATAAGTCACGAGCCGCGCGACGTTGTCGTAAGATTTTCCGTTTCAATTATCCTGTCAAATTTTCGCCGCGGGACGGTGCGTCAGGTGACATAACCACGTCGTAGCATAACTGGCGCCGTCGCCGCCGCCGCTGCCGATCCGCTGCCGTGAAATTGTAATCACACCACTTTTTTCCGACGAACCAGTGATCGTCGCGGCTCTGCCCGTCACCCTGTAGAAATCGTCGCCCGCGTTCGTGACGACGCGTCGGTATAAATACCGTAAGTGGCGCAATTAATGCAGTTTATTTTCGCGGGATGACGTTGCAGTCCGGTTGAACCCGAAGCGCGGGCTTTTTGAATTTGTGGATTGTAGTTATTTCGTTGCATACGTTTTATCCAAAGAATCCGTGGTTATTTTCGTTTATTGGCTCCGTACCAATTTATTTGTGGTGCCAAGGACTCGATCTGAAATAGCGATATATCTATCATTGTGAAAAAATAACAAAATTACTATCCTTCTTACCGAACGTTGCTCGGTCGGTAAAAACTGCATCACGATTTTCCGGAATCAGCTGAGATCAGTCTCCCACGTCCAATCTGACGATTAGCAAACAATTAGTCAGGAATTAATATCATCATTAATTATGCATGACCGATCGTAAATGAAAATACGACTATGTGTATGTTTTTTGTTTTGCGAGTACGAAAGACAAAGATGGTTCGTCGGCGGTGAAATGAGATAAGATAAAGAGTAATAATATCACACACACGGCACTCCCACAGCTACACATACATTTTTCGAAGACTTTGGTCGCGTTTTAATTGTGTATATTCCGGACTATTAAGTACTTATATATACGGCAAGTCATCCTCCCATCGTTGACCCGTTTTTTAACGTTAATCACTTTTCGCGACTTTATGCGCGTTGCCGCAGAAGACGGCTCTGTCATTTGTCTTCAAGTACCGGTAGTAAAATGAGGATAAAGTTGCCCAGCAAGACTGGTCCATTGGACGGATGGCGTAAACGTGCTAGTTTCGACTGGAAATCCATGAAATTGAATTTGTACGGAGCAGAATGCGTCGATTATCAGGTAAAACTTTCACTGTTGTTCATTAATAATTTAAAAAAATGTATTCTAATTTCTATTATAATTATTATTGGAACTGTTGATATTATAGAACCGACTCTTCCGAGTGATAGAAACGGCACCAGAATTCCAAAAGCCTACCAAGGGTCTCACTCTGGACGCAACTCGAAGAAGATGCATCGCACAAATGAAGTGTCTTGCGGAAAACAATTTTGCAGTAAGATTAATTCATATTTTTATTATCAAAGATGTGCTATAATTTTGTGAATCATTTTTTTTTTATTTCAGATGCCTGAGATGAATGGTTACTTCAATGGGATATTTCCATACGATGGCTCATTGCCAATCGTTACTGGACTAACGTACGGTATGGTGCCAGGAGTAATAATGTCTCTAGGCTCTGGAAGACACTCCGAATATCTGCAAAAACTGATGTCAGGAGAAGTAAGCACCAGTTGCAGCAGACATATCAAACTACCATTGCATCAAAATCACGTTCATTATTATTTAAGAAGAAAAACTGATTTGAAAGAAACACAAGATAAACGTTCGAAAAAAATACTCAGTACAGAGGGTGCTTCGCTTTGACGGAAATTTCGCATGGCTCCAATGTCAAAGGAATGCGCACAACTGCTAACTATGATCCCAAAACTGAGTCTTTCATTCTCAATACCCCTGACTTTGAGGCTTCCAAATGTTGGGTGGGTTGCCTCGGTAAGCATTCACCTTACCTGTTGTCCACCAAAGAGTGAAGATATAAACGTGAAAATTATATTTTCTTGGTTCCCAGGGAAGCAAGCGACTCACGCGATAATATTCGCACAGCTGAAAACTCCGGACGGCGAAGAACACGGTCTGAACGTCTTTGTCGTGCAAGTTCGTGACCCGGAAACTATGCTCTCCATGCCGGGAGTGACTGTC
The DNA here is from genome assembly GCA_964034905.1 of Itoplectis maculator. NCBI lineage: Eukaryota > Metazoa > Arthropoda > Insecta > Hymenoptera > Ichneumonidae > Itoplectis > Itoplectis maculator. The sequence goes on from OZ035859.1 coordinate 7,893,935, forward strand.
GGCGACTTGGGCGAGAAGATTGGGCTAAACGGCGTGGACAATGGTTTCGTCATGTTTCACAATTACCGGGTGCCGCGGGAGAACCTCCTCAACAATATGGGGGACGTGACCCCCGACGGGAAGTTCGTCTCGGTCGTTAAAGATCCCAGCAAGAGATTCGGTAATTTATGTCTCATTACCAGTATGATTTGCAGCATCCTGACTGTGCGAAGGAATTAGTTTCCATGAATGTTTAACGTAATTTAAAGGTGCTTCGCTCGGTGCGCTGTCCATGGGCCGCGTGAACATCACCAACATAACTTCGTATTATCTCGCTGCGGCCGTGACGATTGCTATGCGTTATTGCTTTGTAAGAAAGCAATTCGGACCACCCAACGGCGAAGAAGTAGCTGTGATCGAGTATCAAGCACTGGTACCATTCTCATCACTATTATAACTTTCCACGTTTCGATCCGTTCATCTTCATTAAATGACTGAAATATTTTAGAACGCACGACTGATGCCACTCGTAGCGCTGAGTTACGCCATCCACATGTTCTCATTTAATTTCGTGCAATGGTCACGACAATTTCGAGCTAAAATGTTTGAATCCGGGGATAAGAAGGAACTCGGTGCAACGGGATTGGAAATTCACGCCTTGTCGTCGGCCACGAAGCCTCTTTGCTCTTGGATGGTCCGAGATGCGATACAAGACTGCAGAGAAGCCTGTGGCGGTCACGGCTATCTCAAAGGTATGACATTTTTTTTTATTTCACATTTTTCATTACTGGCAATTTATTGATTTATCGTTTTGGCAGTGGCCCGTCTGGGAGATTTGAGAAACGACCACGACGCAAATTGCACCTACGAAGGCGAGAATAACGTTTTGATTCAGCAGTCGAGTAACTGGCTGCTGAACCAGTGGCCGAAAGTAGCGAGAGGCGAAGCTATCGAGTCGCCGCTGGGCTCCGCGAAATTCTTGGACAACGCTGAGAATATTCTGCGCCGCAAGTTTGCGGCGAAGACGCTCGACGAAGCGATCAAACCCGAGAAACTCGAGGAAGCATTCGAATGGCTGATCTGCCATTATCTCGAGAAGACGCAGCAGCGTCTCCAGGAGTTGAAAGCCCGAGGTCTCGACGATTGGAACAGCAAAAATGATTCGCAGATGTTTTTCGCTCGAACGTTGGCCCTTGTGTACGGAGAGGTATGCGATTTCATGCTGAAACTGCTGCGCTCTTATAAAGTTTTAAAAGGCTAAATTGCAACTGAAAAACCCTTGTTCAGTTACTTTTGAAAAAAAAAAGGAAATTTGTCGTTTTGTTTGTCAGAAATCGTAGATCTGGCCGCCGGGCCGAAAACCGCCCAAATCGGGGTCACCCCCGATATTAAATATCTGATGATTAAATTTTGTTGCAGCGAGCGGTTTTCAACAACTTCCTTCAAGAACTGCAAAATCCCAAGTGGAAACCGGAGGAACGAGCCGTCTTAGGCAAACTGTGTTCGCTCTTTGGCGCCTGGTTATTGGAGCGACGATTGGGTGATCTCTACAGCGGTGGATATGCATCCAATGACTCCCGATTGAGCGAATATCTCCGTCAGGGCATCATCCAACTCTCGAGCGAGCTGGTCGACGAAGCGATGGCCCTCGTCGATGTTTTTGCACCGCCTGATTGCGTTCTACAATCGGCCCTCGGAATGGCCGACGGAAAGGTATAAACGACCTCTCGACGATATCTGCATCGATTTTTTTTGTCACTCACGTTCTATTATTTCATTCTCCGCAGGTTTACGAACACCTGGAAGCTTCCATACGCGGAAACAAAGAGAATTTGGAACGCCCGGCATGGTGGAAGGAAATGCTTCCATCGAAACTCTAAAGACTTCTGACTTACGTCACAGACTTGAACATATGTACAAAAAAGAAGCATTTTTATACATTTTTATGTAGTTCATAGCATTGCGGTAGCGGAAAATTGTTAATATTTTTTGAATATTTTATCCAAGGGACTGAAACAAAATGGAATAAACGGATTTTGAGAAAATACACATCGTTTATCTGAAAAATATTATTCTGCATACCGTAGAAAGATTATAAAATCTTATAGTCGTATCGTTATCTCGTCGGGAATTTTATCAATGAGTCCAATCGAGAGATCCATCTTCTCGGAGTCTTATGCGGCCTGTTGCTAAGTGCTTGAGCGCTCTGGGGAATGCCCGATGTTCGGCGACTTTGACCCTCTCCTGGAGCGTCTCTACGGTATCGTTGGGCAGAACTGGTACAGCTTCTTGTTCAATGATCGCGCCAGAATCGATCTCCACCTTAAGGAAGATAAATTATTTAAATTGTTTTGAAAAAAATTACTAAAATAACAGAACGAATCCTAAAAAGGGCAAAAATTACCTCGACGAAATGGACAGTGCATCCGGAAACGCGGACACCAGCCTCCAGGGCGTCTTTGTGAGCATGCGCTCCCTTAAAAGAAGGCAGCAGCGCCGGATGGACGTTCAACAAAGCTCCCTTCCATCTCTTCACAAACTTTTCCGAGAGTATTCGCATGAATCCAGCTAAGCAGACGATTTCGACGCCGGACGACTCGAGTTCCCTGGTCATAACTTCGTCGAATGCTTCGCGGCTCGGATAATCCGTGTGCTTGACCACCTGAAAAGTATTCAGAGTTGATTAAACACATCGCGTAAATAATCGAGAATAAAGACAAAATAAATATTGGCTCACAATTGTCCTTATTCCTGCTCTCTCCGCTCGTTTCAATCCTTCCACGTTCGGTTTGTTCGATATAACCAGGACAATTTCTGCGCCGATGTGTTGCAGAGGATCTCGAGTGGCGTCGATCAAAGCTTGAAGATTGGTGCCACTGCCGGATATGAGAACGCCAACCTTCTTCAGGGGTTTCGCCAGATTCTCAACCAACGAAGGAACGTGCTTCCGCATGTGACGCTCTAGCGCTTCAGGGAATCCTTGTACGTTAACTCTCGGCTCGGTTCCCTTGTAACTGCTCACTTTACCGATCACCACGGGCTTCTCTTTCACCAGTAGACCCATAACTTGTTTCTCGTGCTCGGGCGAACAGATCAACACAGCGCCGAGTCCGCAATTGAATGTTTTAAGCATTTCCGATTCATTGACCCCTCCTACAAAACGAGAAACTCGTCAGATGCATTTGAGGCCGCAATATTACAAACGACATTGTTCGATTGAAAAACGGTACCTAAGGTCGCAAGCCACCCAAACACTGGCAAAATATTCCAGGAGTTGGCGTTGAGCGTCACGCCGGCAAATTCCGGCAAAACTCTCGGTATATTTTCGGTGAGGCCACCGCCGGTGATGTGCGCAAATCCTTTGACCAGATTCGATCTCAGAGCTGGAATAACTCCCTTCGTGTAGATCTTCGTTGGCTCGAGCAGTTCCTCGCCTGAAAAACATATTGATCAATGTCTTCGTCTTGGAAGTAATGGTTCAACAATTTTTGCTACAGATTGTAAAATAATTACCGATGGTTCTACCCGTTTCGGAGAACGGCGCAGGATCGCTGAGTTTTTTTCCCGCGAGTTTCAAGATCTTGCGGACCAAGCTGAAGCCGTTGCTGTGAACACCGCTGGACGGAAGACCGATGACTGCGTCTCCGGGTTTGATATCACTGGAACGCGGCATCAGGTCGTTGCGTTCGACAGCTCCAACCGCGAACCCGGCCAGGTCGTACTCACCGTCCGGGTACATGTCCGGCATCTCCGCGGTTTCACCACCGACCTGCATCAACGAGGAAACAAACAACGTTCGTGCAGAAGAACAACAAGCTTAGCTTTACAAATTATGGAATACATTTGTGTCAACCAACCAGACCGCAACCAGCGCGTTTGCATCCCTCGACGACCCCGGACACGACTTCCGCAGCCACATCGACGTCCAGTCGTCCGCACGCGAAGTAATCGAGGAAGAAGAGAGGCTCGGCACCATGAGCAAGCACATCGTTTACGCACATTGCGACCAAATCGATGCCCACGGAATCGTGCTTTCCACATTCTATCGCTATCTAAAATAAATGAAAATTTGTATCAATTTTGAGACGATGGAGAAGGATTGCAGGTTCAAATTGAAAATGAAAACATATTAATGTTGAAAAATTACTTTGAGCTTGGTGCCAACGCCGTCGGTCCCGGAAACGAGAAGAGGATCCGTGTATCCGGCGGCTTTGGCGTCGAAGAGGCCGCCGAAGCCTCCAATGCCACCTAAAACTCCGGAGCGCTTTGTCGACGAGACCATCGACTTAATAGTCGACACCAACGAATCGCCCGCCTCGATATCCACTCCGCTGCTCTTGTACGACAATTTACCCGAACGCAATATCGATCTGGCGATACCCTTGTGAGCAATGTCCATTCTGAACTGTCGTCCGTCGAAGACAATTTTGCGGGCTGCTGCCGTCGCCTTCGCCGCGGCTAATTCCAACGACGGTGCCAGACAAGTCGTTATCAATACTCTTCCGCCTGAAGAAAAAAATAGTTACACTTTAAAAAATGATTTTCTTCTATTCGCGAATATCTGAACGAAGCTGATCGCATACCATTTGTCAGCAGCTGCTGTTCAGGCGAACGACTGGTTCCGCTGTGAAAAACGAAATGATCCTTTTGCGCGGCGACCTCCTCGACGCCCTCGATCACCTGTCCCTTCGACGACGTTTCAGGATATCCACGCGAGGCGAGGATGACGCCAGCGGCGAATCTGTCGCTGTGCCAGTTCGTCGGACAGCTAGCAAGATTTCCTTGGCAGCAGGCGAGCATGATCTCGAATAGATCGGAGTCGAGCAGAGGCATTATTATCTGAGTTTCCGGATCGCCGAATCGGCAGTTGAATTCGAGAACTTTGGGCCCGTTTTTCGTGAGCATCAAGCCGGCGTAGAGGACACCGACATAGGGAATTCCGTCTTTTTTCAATCCTTGAACAGCTCGCTCGACAACGTGTTTCTCAACGAACTGGCGATCGTTTTCGCTGAGCAAGTGGCAAGGGCCGTAAGCGCCCATACCACCGGTGTTCGGGCCGAGATCTCCGTCGAAGATCCTCTTGTGATCCTGCGTCGGTGGCATGATCTTGAAGCTTTTGCCTGCGAAACGAGCGAACTGTTAAAATGTCTTCAGCTTCTGATTACATTTAATTAATTTAATTTGCATACGTGAATGACTTTAAAAAATGTTTAGTGTTACTAACCGTCCGTGAAAACCAACAAGGATACTTCCTCGCCCTCGAGCAGCTCCTCGACCACCACTATTTCGCCCGCCTTGCCGAATTTCTTATCAGTGAGCATCCCCTCGATGGCTTGGCAAGCTTCCTCGTTGTCTTTCGCCACCACGACGCCCTTTCCCGCAGCCAAACCCGAGGCCTTGATCACCAGTGCCGGGAAAGTCGACCTACGGTAACGAGGCAGAGTTGATTATTTATTTTTATTATTTAAATTATTATCGGTAAGAGTTTTTTTTATCCGAGAATATTCACGAACTCTTTGACAAATTTTTTCGCCTCATCCGCAGTCGTGAAGGCTTTCCACTTGGCGGTGGGAATATCGTGACGATCCATGAACGCCTTTGCCCAATCCTTGTCGGCTTCGATCCTCGCTCCGGTTTTTCCGGGACCGAAACACGGAATTCCGACATTCTGGAGCTCGTCCGCTATTCCATTTGCCAAATACTCTTCGGGTCCCACTACCACCAGATTGACTCCCTCTGCTTGGCTCCATTTTGCAACTTCCTGACAATTACAATAAAAATTTAAACATAATGTTTATAATTGAATTCGAATTTCCTTTGCGTCGAAAGTCGAGTCAATTTGTAGCTTATTTTAAATTCTCACCTTGTTATCTTTAACGTTTAATTTAACGAGCGAGACTTTTTCTACTTCGGCTATTCCCACATTTCCAGGAGAGACGTAAATTCGCTTTACCTGTGATAAAAAAAAGCAAACAAGCGTAAAAATAAACAAAAAATGCGTAGTAAATGAATATGTGATATTTAAAATATATACTTTTGGCGATTGCGCGAGCTTCCAGCATATCGCGTGCTCCCTTCCACCGCCGCCTATCACCAGCACTGTTTGCTCCATTATATCTGTAAACGAAAACACGGCATTACAAATAACTGTTGCTTTGAGCACAAATCTTTCCTGTCCACTAAAAAAGGAAGCGTCGTTTAATTTTTGACCAATTAAACGACAGCTCCACAAGAATTTTCAATCATGGCGTGAAAATACAATTCATATAATTTCAGTCTTAAGGTTAAACACTAAGTTTCTTATAGCGTATGGAAATTCGGTAACATGAGTAATAAATGAGAGCTCGAGGGTTTTTTTTTATCGAGCACTTTTGAGAGTAAGACGAGGAATCTTATAATTTATGTTTCTTTTTGGAGCAACTCACCGGAGAAATTTGTTATTTACTTCACAGAGATTCGATCGACGAACCACGTGTTGACGGCTACTTCGTCTATCTCCCTCCAATCCAAAATCCAGCGGCTGATTGGTCGAGCGACGTGCGATTGCGATCAGCACGAACGGGCAACAGGTATTCGCGGTGCGAGCTGCGAAAATGATAAGATATCCTCGACGAGCTGAGGAACGACTGAGCGTTCGTTCGCGAAGCAATTTTACAATACTCGACACTTTGGAATGCTCGCGCTTCGCGGGGGTTGATCTCGCTCGCGAGAGTTTATCATTCGCCGATGACTCTGGCTTGACCCGACGAAACAATTCTCAGCCAAGCAAACATCCGATTATTTTACAAATCTCACGCGACTTTAGTATAAGTAACTTGGATTATTTTTTGCTAATTCAGTAACCGGTTTTCCTCGTGAAAGAAAAAAAAATAAAATGCTTCTACCGTAGGTGATAGCCAAAATGATAGAAGATACGCAAAAATGTACGGGAGACGTACATTATTTTTCTCAATCTCCAAGGTCGCAAGGGTCATGAGCGTCACTGGTACAGTCTGTTATCGTCATCGCTGTCGAAACCTGAGAAATCTATTTTGATGCTTACGTCGCGAGCAAAGTTGTGATTGTTTCATTACTTGCGTACTCCAATAATTCATTGATTGATTAATTCCATAATTTAATATTCATTTTCATTTGTAATAAAATTTCTATTCGTTTTCGTACGAATGTGGCAAGTTTTACTAGGAAAACATATTGATGCAAAAATATTACATAATCACTTCCATAACAAATAGAACAAATAGTGTAAAGGAATGTTTACATTCCTGATTCCGAAAGAAAACATGTGGTGTGAAGTTGCTCCAAGCCTGACGATTTTTTGTTTGCCCTTGACAGCTATTTTGACTTAGGCAAAGGTTTCTTTTTCGACAAAAGCTACAATTGTGATGAATTACGTGAAAAATCGATTACTCAAGATATGTTAGGAAAGCGATGGATTCGCTGTTTTCCCAATTATCGTCATCTAATCGCGAGACTTGCGTCTGGTAAAGCAGCCCCGGGGAACGACAAAAAGCCGGTGTATGCGCCCGAAGCGTTGGCTGCGGATGCCGCAAGTGCGAGTGAATGCAAAAAACCTTCCGAAACTGCGGTTGGTCAATTTACAATTTTTAGATATTTAAAAGTAGATTACAGTTCCAAATAATAAATTGTACGGATCGCAAGGCTCCTAAGAGCAAAGCTGTGTTCAAAACGGTCCGAGTGTACCGATGGAGTCCGGAGAAGAAGGCAAAGCCGCACATGCAGCAGTTTTCCGTCAACCTGACCGAATGTGGTACCATGGTCCTCGACGTCCTCATAAAGATAAAAGCTGAGCACGATCCGAGTCTTTCCTTCCGGCGTTCCTGTCGCGAGGGCATCTGCGGCAGTTGTGCGATGAACATCAACGGCGTCAACGGTCTCGCCTGCATAACGTAAAAATACAATTAGAACAAACGACTAACAAAATTGTCTAGCTTTTGATTTGAGATAATACAAGAATTTTCGTAGAAAGGTGATACCGGATGTGGGAAAGCCTCTGATAATCTATCCACTGCCGCATGCCTATGTCATCCGTGACTTGGTACCGGATATGACGCTCTTCCTCGCTCAGTACAAGCTCGTTGAGCCGTATATGCAGCGCCCGGCCGACCGCAATCTCACCGGGACTCGACAGTTGCTGCAAAGCTCGAGAGATCGAAAAAAGCTCGATGGTCTCTACGAGTGCATCCTCTGCGGCTGTTGCTCCTTCGCGTGTCCGCCTTATTGGTGGACCGGCGACAAATATCTCGGACCTGCGATACTTCTGCAGGTACTTCCGAATTTTTCACGAAGATAGTCCTTTCGCGATTGTTCCTTTGAATATTGATCGACGCCCCGACTGCAGGCGTACAGATGGATCATCGATTCCAGAGATCAAGCTTACAAGGAGAGGCTCGCTAAGCTCAGGGATTATTATTCCGTCTTTCGATGCCACACGATCTTCAACTGTACGAAAACGTGCCCGAAGGTCTATTCTGTTGCAACAAAAAAATACTTGCAAGTTTAATTATTATCCGTTTGTATATAACTATGTTTCTCGTGCTTAAAGGGATTGAATCCGGGCCGAGCCGTTGCTGAGATAAAACGAATGTTGGTCGGTCTCGCGAACAAGGACAAACCCGACTTAGACAACGCTTCGGCCGATCCCTGTGGAAAAATTAACGAACCACCTGCTCCCGTCTGTCGCTGATATCTGTCGCTTTAGTTTTAGGTACATTCGACAACCTGTCAACGATAAGTAAAAAATATTTATTATTCCTTTCACAATTAAATACAAAACGTTCCTTGAGATATATATCAATATTTGTGACCTTGTCAAGTCAATCGTAGTCATAAATTGGTGAATTTTCCCTGTCGTTTCCTTTGTCCGTATCATTCTGGAGACATCTCAGTCGTGTCTCTTATCTATCTATGCTATTATCACATACAAGTTGTGAGGTATCGGCGCAAAATTGCGCTTCATACGCACTAGTCGGCCAAAAGGGAGGAATAACGAAAATAATCGTTCCACCGGGCGCGATAATACTTTCACATTGGCGAAGAAAATAATGGCACTCACCACGTACGAGCACAACGCGAAAAAAGAAGAGAGTTGTAAACATACAGTCACTTTGAACATATCTGTGTGTATTTTATATCATAAATAATTAAATATTATTTTTTTCTGAATATTCTACCAGCAAAACAGAAACTGTGCAGACATTACCAAATAATTGTGGGATTTTCATTAAGAATTTTTATCCAAATACCCTTTTCTCTTTTTCAATAAAGTGTTAACACATTTTCTGATAAACATGGTAGATCATTTACAAAAATATATATGTATATATCAAACGGCCTGAGTTCGATAGAAATGGTATGATTACAACTCTGTATACGAATGAAAAACCGTTCGAATTATTGTTCTAAGTGACTCTAGAAAATAATGTTCGGAATGTCATCAGAATATCCACGTAAGTGGTTTAGTCATTCGAATAAAAAACAAGTACTGCCATTCAAACAGGTGTGACAGTTCGTAGAAAAAAAAAGAATAATTCAACAAGTTTTTAAGAGAGCTCATACTTTGAATCGCGAAACGCACTCACTCTACCCTATGAACCCTGTGTACTCACTCTATCTCTATCTGTCTCTTTTAGCTTTGCTTAGGTAACTTGCGAATAGCGCGCTTTATCGCAGTCTCGTTTATTCCTGACGCGTTCGCTTTGCAACGGGTCCCGGCGCCCCGAAAATGTGACCGTTATTATTGCCAGCAATCACTCTTTTCGGTTGTCGATACATCGGCATGAGATTCTCGTCGTTTCTCACGTTTATCAGCTCGTCCACTTGATCGCGCATATCGCGATCCTGAAGCCACGAATGCAGCAAGACTTGGTTTATGGTGATCCGTTTCTTTGGGTTGACTGTGAGCATACGCTTGATCTGCAAAATATTGTGAAAGAAAACGAGAGAATAACGAATCACGAAAAAAAGTGTTCCTTAGTTTGTGAGGAGAAAAGCAGATTGAATGACTCACGAGGTCTCGAGCCTTCAGTGTGACTCCGGCGAAATATTGCGCCGGGAATTGATAGATCCCTTTGATGATTTGCTCCTGAAGAGACATCTCGGTGTTCGCGAGAGAAAACGGAACATGTCCGCTGAGGCACACGTAGAGGATTACGCCGAGGCTCCAGACGTCGACCTGATTCGTGTAGCAGCCTCTTCCGCTCGTTATCAGCACCTCCGGGGCTACGTACATCGGTGTGCCGCAAAAAGTGCGCATTATCGTCTCCGTGTGCACGAGCTTCGAGAGTCCAAAGTCCGAGACTTTTACCAGTGGAAACTCGTCGTTGCTGGCCAGCAGAATATTTTCCGGCTGAAAAACAAAACGTTCCAATTTGTAGAGAACCAAAAAATTGAAAATTATGTATTGTCCAAGTGCCAGGATACCTTCAAATCTCTGTGCGTGATGCCCCGTTCGTGGAGGTAGTGAACAGCAAGAACGACTTGATAGAAAATCAACTTTGCGCTCTTCTCGGACAATCCCCTGGGTCCTTTGCTGCGGATGCGGTCGAAAAGCTCACCTCCTTCCATGAGCTCGAGTACTATGTACACAGTTGACGGAGTGTCTATTATCTCCTCCATTTGTATGATGCATGGCTGAAGAGATATATGGATCAGAAAATGCCGATGGAAACCAATGCGTTGTTTCGCCTGAAATCGGCGACGGTGATTTTCTCGTATATACTTACGTGCCTCAGGGCCTTCAGTATCCTCACTTCGTTCATAATTTTATCGGGATCGTTCAACGCGTTTCGGTTATTACCATTCGACAAGCTCCTCTTTTGTATCATCTTCATGGCGAACCTCTTGTTGCCGAATTTGCTGTAAACGAGTTTGACTTCGCCACATGCACCGGCACCCAACGTGCGCGACACCGCGTACTTCGACTTCAGTTCGGGCGGCAATCCACTGCCCTCGAATTCGATGTTGCTCATGTAAGTATAAACTGAAAGACAAAGTGAATTGATAGTGACCAAGGGGAAATATTATCAGCGTAAATTCAGCAAAGAATCCAATCCTATCTTTTTATCTAAATTCAAAGTATCTAAAAATTCTCTTTCCTACACAAATTTATACAAATGAAAAATCTAAGTAATTCACATTGACACAAAACAAAGAAAAATTGTAAAACCAATTTACTAGTGCCGAAGCCCCACCTGAAAAAATTGGCTGCGCCAGAGCTATAACGTCGTTACTCTCGAGCATGATTCTCCTGTGTTTTCCAACCAGACGACCGTTGACGAAAGTTCCGTTGTGGCTGTTGTCCTCCAGATAAACGGCTATGTCGCCATTGTCGAGCGTGACTCTACGGATTATCAGATGCGTCTTGCTCACGACACTCAGCCACTTTGGCTTGAGATTCTGGCACTTCGTGACGTTGATGTCGCACGTGTCGAGGCGTCCCAGGGTATACCTGTCCTCGGTCATTTCTGTAAGACGAAAAATTGTAGTCAATTGCAAAGTACTCGCAAGTGGCTTATTCATTGAGGAAACTTACTGAGCCTAGGAAATTCAGGCTTGTTTGGGCAGAGCCGACCCCAAACGGTTCGCGGCTTCGTGCTCGTCACCTCCTGCGACTGAGTGAGCGTGATATCGTCGGCGTTCTGCGTGTCGGGCAGGGTCAGAGGCATCGCTTCGTCCTGGCCGTCCATCCTCGCGTGTTTTCTCGTCAAAATCGCAACGGAAATCGTTCAATATTTGCGTGGCAAAAAAAAACGCCCACAAAATTCTCGGCCGCCGTCGCTATTAACCCATAATTACAGATCGCAATCGTCGCGATCGAAACGAGCAAAAGTATCGCGAGAATTTCCGAGCCTACTGACCGCGACGAACGTAAACAGTAAATAGAGGAGGTCGAGTCCCGTTGAGTCGTTCGAACAAACGTGCAAGAGCGTGAAAATGCGCGCGATGCCAACGACGTTAGGTCGATGCTCGAGTAACCGTTGGAATACAAAATTTTTCGCACGTGACACAATCGAACGTCGAATCTGCGGCGTTGTTTTGGCAAGATCGCCGCGAGTTTCCCGTGACCCGGCGTTGATCCTCTCTCATTGTCATCATAATAATAACAATAACACTGACTCGAAGGTGGCGGCAAAATTTCCGACACAATTTTTTTTACTCTTCGAGCTCGCGATTGGCGCGTTTTCTTGTTGACAAGCCCGGATGTCCAATTAAAAGCGTCGCGTTCTTTCGGTTCGTTTAATTGGTGGGTAAACAGGCTACATTATTATTATGTTATGCTCGGACGCTGGAGTTTTTCAGGTAGCAGTCAATTTTTTTTTATTTGGCGTCGAGACGCTTTCTCCGGATGCTCGTGATACGAACCGCGGAATCGCAATTTTTTAGAAAATATTTCTTAAAGAGCGTTTTTCCTTTTAGAAATTACCACAGTTCTGATATTTGGCGAATTGAAACGTAAAAGTTTTTATTTTTTCCTCGTCGACTGCAATAATCGGTCACGTACGCCACAAAATTTTCGAGGCTCAAAAAAAAGGCGCGCTTTATTTCGGCTCTTCCGATTGGTCGATCGGCGAGAGTCGTCGCAGTGGCGTAACGACAGTTTCCTGCGAAACGACCCTACGCCCGAAGCTCGACGCGGTGGGGTTGATCGACGGTAGAGGGGATAGAAAACGAGACGTGAGGATAAATTTCTCGGGAGGCTTTTGCTATCGAGGCTACGTTCTCGCGGGCGTCGATTGGTCGCGCGTTCAAAATGTTGGTTATTGCGGGTGATGCCGTGCCGATGTTGTGACGTTAAAGATTTTTATCGTGGCTTCTGCAGCGTGCACGTACCTACGTCTCGATTGAGGATTTATCCGAAGCGCAGAACGAGAGCGCTATTCCAATCTTCGTCCTCGCAGAAATGAGCTCGGTGAGTTTTGGCCTTTTTCTTTCGAAACGGTTTTCGCCCCGAGCTCGAGGCAGCGAGAAATTCGTTTCGTCGCCAACGGCTCTTGTTTACCTCGGGGCGAGTCGCTGGGTTCTATTATCAACCCCGAATCTCGCGAATCCGATCGCACCTCGTCGCCACGGGGAATCTTTCGCCGAGAGTCGCGGAGAGAAGAGCTGAAAGAACTGCGTATCACCCTCGATAAATTACATCCGACGAAAATCGTGATGCACGCGAGATTCGGGATTCGAGAAATCTCTTCGGGTCCTCCCTGCATTTTGATAATTGGATGTTTCTGTTTTCTTCACATATCTTTCGTTACAGATATCAAACGTGGAGAACCTCTCGCCGCAAATCATCCGGCAGGTGGCCAAGGAGATGGGCGAGCTGTCCACTCATCCACCCGAGGGAATTCGAGTCATTCTGAATGAAGAAGACGTCACCGACATACAGGCCATCATCGAAGGACCTGGTAAGCGTGGGGACGGAAGTTGGAGCAAGGATCGTTTGATTTTTCTTTTCCTCGCTTGAAGAATCGTCTTAACGAGTTCTCTCGTTGCAGCTGGAACGCCATACGCAGATGGGTACTTCAGAGTTAAGCTGGCACTTGGGAAGGACTTTCCACAGGGGCCCCCGAAGGCTTTCTTCCTCACCAAAATCTTCCACCCCAATGTCGCCAAGAATGGGGAGATCTGTGTCAACACATTGAAGAAGGACTGGAAGTCTGACCTAGGAATCAAACATATACTTTTGGTGGGTATCGGAGCTAAGAATTTGATTTGAAAAGTTGAATGTATTTTCTTGGGGAAGGAATTCAGAAATTATTTTCACAAGTTATTGTTTCATTAAATTATTCAACAATTTTTTTAAATATCTTTATGGCAGACTGTGAAGTGCCTACTGATTGTACCGAACGCTGAATCGGCGCTGAACGAAGAGGCGGGGAAGATGCTTCTCGAGAGGTACGACGATTACTCGGAGAGAGCGAAGATGATGACGGAGATCCACGCGCAGGTAAATTGCTCAGGGGACAAAGACAAGCCGAGCGTCGTTATCGGATCAATATGTGTAATCGGGTTCGTTTTGCTCTGTTTTTTTTTTTTTTCAGGCCGCTGGAAAAGGCAGCAAAGCCGGTCTTGAGAGTTGCGCATCCTCGGACGTCTGTGGTCCTCTACCGAAGAAGCACGCGGGCGACAAAAAACTTGCAGCGGAGAAGAAGAAGCTTATGAAGGAAAAGAAGCGAACGCTAAAACGATTATAAAAAGACATTCTACTAAAATCTCGCTCACCCTTTCGGTTTAATCGTACACGCCCTCTCCACTCTTTATACTTTACCTTCTCTGTGCTCGAAATGTTCCGGTGTGGCAAACTAAAGGCAGATCTATCTGTACTCTCCCTTCCGCATGTTGTGCACAGTAATTTCGTAATAGTGAAAGAATGAAAATATGAAGAAAAAAAAATCAAAAAAATGTTTGAAAAATGAAGAAAAAAAAAAAAGAAATTTATTATCTAATGACGACTGACTCGCTATCAATTAAGTAAAATTAGATAATTTAGAGGCGTTAGTTTTCACCAAGTGATAAGATGTGCGTTGTTTAGATACGATCTACGAACAAACAAATGAATTTTCCATTCGTCGTGTGTTTTCCATCATCCCGCGTTAGTCGTGCAACTACCACCTCAGTTTCGCGCGAGGCCCATTCCCCGAGATCCAACGAATGAAATAATAACTTAAAATCTCGGTGCTTCGCACCCGCGCGAATCTAGCAGATATTTTTACATCCGTGTACAAAATAAATGTAATGATAACAAATTAGATGATTATTTAGATGGAATAAATGCTTTCTCATTAACGATTTTGAAGTGTAATTCCTTTCACGGACCCACATCGTCTAATTTTTTTTGCAGCCGAAAAAGTGTTTCAATTCCAATCGATGTAGAAACTCCTTAATAATTAGTGTCGCTCAAATCTGTTTAGGAGGGATTAATAAATCATCGTAGAGAACAGATAGATTCTCCTTTCTTTATTTCTCAAATTAGATCGATATTTCTTTTTTCTTTTTTTTTTTGCACTTTTCAGTCTTCAGGCTACTCGGGACTGTAGCTCGATTCTCGTACGCAGTGTGTGCGTACGAGGCGCTCTTTGAGGCGCTTTATTTATATTCGCCTTATTTATTTTCGGCCGTGCGTGACTGTGCAAGCACATTTTTTTTTTACACGAATGGCTCATTTGCTTCTTTTCACCCAACGCAGCAGAGATTCACCAATTTCGTGACTAGCTTTTCGTATCTCATTTCTTTTTAACATTACACATCGCTATGTCGATCACAGCCTTATGTCCAACTACAGTAATGCTATAAAAGAATTTTAATAGTATTAGCGATATATTTAAGCGCGCATTCTCTCGCACGTAGCCTGAAAAATCATCGTTCTCGCCTCTTCTCATAATTTCACACAAGTTGATGCACACAAATGATTTTCAAACACCTGTTGAAGATGAATTCTTGTATTTTTTTTTTTGTTTCCAAATTGGTGGTCGCACACGCACGAGGGTATTACATACAAAATCCATACAGTCTTTATTAATATAGTCAATAATCATTGTGTTCTTTTCCTCTTTGTTTCGTCTTGCTTCAATTATCGATTTAAAAAAAAAGAACATTATTCACTCGTACGAAACATAGCGTCAATCGTTTGTTGCTTCTTCGTTCGTTAATATTTATCTGGCACGCGTCAAGTTCTGAAGAGCGTACGCCACTAGTACACCGTAAAAAGAAATAAATTGAAGTAAATACGCCGAGAAACTCGTGTTCGCGTCTCGGCTCGCGCTTCTCGCTTCTCCTAACGTTAAACTTTTAAGATTTACTTTTGTGTTTGGTACTTATTTTTCCGTTCGTTAAACTTAATTAAATGTTACGTTCGTTTTTGTTGTCTGGGGGGGGGGGGGGGGGGGACGAATGGGAAACACTGCTTCGCGAGAGCAAAATCGAGATTGAGTTTATTATACCGGTCGGTAAGGCTAAGGATTATCGCTCTATTGTTCGTAGCGCTTCGATATCGTGGCGCTGTTACTTGACTTCCTTCACGTACGCCTCCAACTCAGCGTCCAGTTCCTCTGCCGTTGGTGTCTTTGCCGGTGTCCGCGCGGTTCCTCCTCGGCCACCACCGCCTCCTCGTCGCCCGGCACCGCGACCTTCAATCACGAAATGAATGTAATGTTGAGAAAAAAATTGAAAATGTGTTTTTTGGGGTAAACGTAGAACGTTAATTCACCGGCAACAAGTACATGATTTCTTTTGGAATAAATTTTAACCAGACTCGACAGTTTAAAACCAAAATCCACTATTGTATTTTTTTTTGTAAATCCTTCTAACGAATGACTAGAAATAATAGATGAAAAAAAGAGGCGAAAACTTACCTCTGACCGCGGAACCAGCGCCTCGTGTTCCTCGGAATCGAGCCGGCTGTGATCTCTGGGGGAAAGTGTTGCCTCCCGCGAGTCTCGATCCCGCGCGGATGGAAGTTGTGACCGGGAGCTCCGAAGTCGCGAGCTGAATGTTCATTTCGCGTCCTGGAAGATACGAATAACCGTTAGAATTGAAAAATACGAAAAAAGACTCAGCAGCGGAATCACAGGGTTCTCTTACCGTCGAGCGGTACACCATTGTATTGCTTCATGGCTTTAATTGCGTCGGCCCTCCTCTCAAAAATAACATCGGCAGAGCCGTGTGATCGGCCCGACCTGTCGTAGTGTACCGCGGCCGATTTCAACGGTCCGAATTCGCTGAATAATTCCTGTTGAATCGTAGATAGCATTGGCTCGGCGTTTCTTTTACCCCAGTCTCTTCGTCACATAATCATCGATCTTTCACTCTCCCTCTTTCTCTTTCCTCCATATATAAACCCTGTTTTCGACAAAAGAATAAAGCGACGACGCCGACGACCGTTGCCGTTGCGCCTGGAATTACCTGAATGTCCGAGTCAGAGACTCCAAAGTCGAGATTCGACACGAGAAGCTTGGTGGTGCCTGTGCCGCCGATCGCACCTCGACCGACCTTTTTCACGCCATCGAACATGTCGTGCTTCCAAGCGCTATTCACGTCACCCTGAACATAAAGATCAAATCATTGATATTAGTGTCGCATCACAATTATCCACAGATATCATATTTGAGCATCTCATGAATTGTTACATTTTATTGCGCAATAATCTTTAATTGTATTATTCTTGTCATAACAGATATTTTTATACTAGGAATGTTACTTATGTTAAGATGTTATACTTTGTAATACGGAGAATTCCAATTACCCAGTTAACATCCCCCTTCAATAAATAGTCATAATGAAAAATAGGCCATTTTTTCTCTCAATCAAATTCACAAAAACGCGAGTCTAAAAAGATCGCGTATCACGAGACACGAGTCATTTGAACCGCGAAAATAATTCCGAAATAATCATAACAATATGGCGAGGTTTCCGTGAAAATACGGTAAACACGGAGGAAAAAAAAAAGGCGCCGAGTGACCTTAGTCAGGAGCCGCGTAAGGGGGATCGGCGTGGAGAGAGCGAGGTCGCGCGACAAAGCGATCGATAATCGAGATCTCAGGCGGCGTGCGACGTTTCTCGTGGAGACGAAATTTTTCGGAAAATAATGGTAGAACCGGAAGGAGGGGGGGGGGGGGGGGGGGAGGCAAAGATAATAAACGGAGGAAACTTACCCTTGTGTAGGGAGCCGAGGCCCGGGCGATACCGCCACGATTGCGTCCTCTCATGACGCCGCCTCCGGCGCGGGGCGACCCACGGGTGCCTCTTCGTGGCGATACGCCGGCACCGCGTCCTCGCCGTCCAGCTCCGCCGCCGCGACCCTTGCTACCCTTGTTCTGCTTTATTATGTCGTCGAGACTCATCTCAATTTTGTCCACCATCTTCATTTGTGTGTGTGTGATTTTTTTTTTGTTACTCTGTTTCACTCGATAAAGGATTAATGCGCTTATTCTCGTTGACGACGCGCTGAACGGACGATCTTATGAAACCAACCTCTCCCGTACGATTGGACAATGGCGGCGGCGCTACGCGGCGCAAACGCACGCGCAACGCTCTGCGCATGCGCGCCGCCATGCTCGACGGCGGCGCTGCCTGTCGTCCACTTCCGCTTTCGCTGAACGCTGCTTCCGGTCGAGACGCTTGCTATTGGCGCGATTTGGTTGAAAAAGCGTTTCATTCCCGAATAAACACTGAATGTAACTAAAAAATCTCACGAAATAAAACAAACATTCGTTGCGCACTGCCAATTATAATTGATGTCTCTTCAATGCACTCTTCTACGACTGAACATCTAATAAATGCATGTAGCCTTCTCTTTCAAGACTTTTCATTCGTATTCGAGTAATCTCCGAAGTAGTAAGAATGCGTCAAATCAGCATCCAGCTTCATGGAAAATGTTTGAAAATCGTTGCTTGTGGGGGGAAAAATTGGATTCGGCGAACCGTTGGAAGGTCTTTCGGAAGCTGCGATTATTTCCGTTGGTTTCGTAGCGTCTTCTCGGGAATGCTGAAGGTTCAAGTGCGCAACGACTTGCCGGCAGATACGCGCGGCACGCGTCTCCGTCATGTGTGGCAACCCGCTTACCAACGGTCGTTGCGAAAACTTGGGGGAAAATTCGTGTGATGAATTCGTCAAGTTTAGGGGTATCCATGGCTGTAAATAATGGCGGGAGCTCTGAAGAGTCACGGTGGACGTAGCGATAATTCGGCTATCTCGTTTTTGGTTAGTATCGTCGGGCGCCCGAGGTCGAAGCGCGGAATTCTCTGTTTCCGGGAAATTGTATTTACGTTTCGCAGGTAGTCGCCACCGGCGATTTGTGCGAGAGGATATCGGAGGGACTGCTCGAGGGTTCGAGAGATAGGAAATGCCGCTCCTACGTTCATCAGTGCGAATCTGTCACGGAAGTCGTTAAGCTCAAACCCGATCTCAGCGTCGATTTCGTCGTTTTTGCCTTCGATTGGAGCGTCAGCCACTCGATAGCCGAGGTAATTGCCGTTTCTCCGTCGGATCCGCGTCTTCTGCTATCGAAATTTTTCGGCGGTCGACATAACCTCGAGAAATCGAAAACAAAGCTGTATTTTTGAGATACGAGCAGCTTTCCAACTTCTAAAGAAAGACAATTTGAAAGCACATTTTCAATTACTCTGATCGATTCTCTTAATACGTCAATTTTTGTTTTAGTTTTTGTTTGAAATAAAATTGCTCCGAGTTTCCTACCTGTTGAACAGCGTTAGTATTGGTCCAATGTAATCTATAGGTAATTCCGGCTATACCGTGACTTTTGTATAATCATTCTTAGCTAAAAAAAACATTGTCCAATCCTTTTGTTAAAATAACCATTATTATTTATTTTCACAATTTTTTTCAGGTAGAGGAAAACATAAACTTGGTCGACGAACATTACATCATCGCCGGTCGCGCCCTTCTGGTAAATTGCACAGGAGTGCCGAAGCCGCAGTGTCAAACCTTCCAGAGAGCAAAAAAGATTGGCAAAAAGCTAAACCTAGCATTCATGACAATAAATATTCTGGTAAGACTAAATTCCTGGTATACTATAAAAAATCATAGCCAAATCGTAACACAAAGTAATAGTACAACTTCTTTTTCAGGAGCCTCACAATATCCTGAGATTAGGAAGGTGCATCTTGAATCTAGCGGAAGCTCGTTTAGGGACGAGAAGCGGTTTACCGACGCTGAGTCGACCTTCGCGGGATAATTAGCACAGTGAAAGCTTCTCCGACAGAAGAGATGAAGAAATTAACGTCGAAGTCGCAGGCTTACGCGTCGAGCCAGGAGGACAGCGACAACGACAGCGACGAGACCGAGTGCAGCATCGGCAGTAACTCGACCGCGGGAACTCATCGGAGCGACACTCCGACTCGCACGACGCGACTGCGTCGAAAGGGTCGTCGCAAGAACAAAACCTCCAAGAGCAAACCTACGAACGACAAGCCGCTGTACAAATATTGCTGCAGCGTGAAGGAGGATCACGGCCAGCCGCTCTTCGGGGTTCAGTTCAATCACAATCTGAAAGAAGGCGAACCGATGATCTTCGCCTCGGTGGGCAGCAACCGCGTGAGTATCTGGGAGTGCCCGGAGGGCAGTAATCTCAAGTTGCGGCAATGTTACGCCGACCCCGACACCGAGGAAAATTTCTACACGTGCGCGTGGACTTACGACGACCTGGGAAAGCCTCTGCTCGCCGTCGCCGGTTCGCGAGGAGTCGTCAGAGTGATAAGTCCCGTAACGGCGACCTGTATCAAGCACTACATAGGCCACGGCCACGCGATAAACGAGCTGAAAGTTCACCCTAACGACCCGAACATATTGCTCTCCGCGTCGAAGGACCACGCTCTCCGACTCTGGAATATCAAGTCCGACGTGTGCATCGCGATTTTCGGCGGCGTCGAGGGTCACCGGGACGAGGTGCTCAGCGCGGATTTCGACATGACCGGCGCGAGGATAATCTCCTGCGGAATGGATCACGCGCTCAAGCTCTGGTCGCTCGACAAGCCCGATATGCAGGAAGCCATGAAGCAGTCGTACTTCTGCAATCCCGCGCGAAACAGTCGCCCTTTCGACTCGGTGCTCCAGCACTTTCCGGATTTCACAACGCGCGACGTGCACCGAAATTACGTCGACTGCGTCAAGTGGTTCGGGGATTTTATACTCAGCAAGTCGTGCGAGAATTGCATCGTCTGCTGGAAACCCGGAAGGCTCGAGGACACTCAATTGCGAAACGGCGAGACGAGCGCGACGGTGCTGCATCGTTTCGAGTTCAAGGAATGCGACATATGGTTCATTCGTTTCTCCATGGACTTTTGGCAGAGAACCCTCGCTCTGGGCAACCAGGTGGGCCGAACTTACGTCTGGGACTTGGAGATCGACGAGCCCGGACAGGCGCGATGCTTCTCACTGCAGCATCCGCGTTGCACCGCGCCCATCCGACAAACGAGTCTGAGCCGCGACGGCTCGGTTCTGCTGTGCGTCTGCGACGACGCGACTGTCTGGCGATGGAATCGGGAGCAATGACTCGCGCTACCAAAACCTTTACTAAATTGTTCCATTATTTATTGAAACGTGGAATGAAAACGTATCTTTTGTAACAAATGTTTTCAACCGCGCTGCGAGTCTTCGACCTCGGCAGATTGTTTGTCTCGAAGAACAAAAATGGCAAAACGCCATTGAGTGTACGTGGTTAAAAAAAAAAGAAACGAAGCTTTTAAATGTATAGATTCGACAGTTACTAAGAGTTAGTTAGGTTTTATACACTTGCATTCTCGTAGCCTAGTTAGGTTCCATACAATTATTGTTATTATTATTTTTTTCTAAGGCATTTGACGCTATCGGCATCGATATTGTGTAAGGCTAGAACTAAGCGAGTTTGTCTCAAGGCCTTTTTTTAGGAATTTTTTCCGATGGAAATGTGATTAATAAAAGCTTATCGGAGCGTGGCGTCACGAAATGGTCCGAGTGTTTAATTCGCGCTATACCGGACACCGTTTCTCGCCGAATCAGGTGCCTCGGTCCTTGATACTCGCGAGAGCTGCTCCGAGTGCAGCGTCTCCCGACTGACCCAACTCCAGGGGTAACTTGTACCAGTGAGAAACTTCCTTTTGGAGGACGGGATTTCGCACCAGACCAGATCCGTTTCCAACGATCCGTTCTATACCCTGTTTCTTGAGTATTTCTTGCGGCATCATACTGCATAAAAAAGTTATAATTTAGTACATTATTTTACTTAGTATTCTCTTGATTCTTGATTTTTATTTTATCGTGAAAACCCTCTTCTAATGATTCTAAAAATATCAGAATACAGACGATCACTCACTTGTGTAAATTTCTAATAATTCCTGAACACAGCGATCGAAACACTTGTCCCAATTGCAACGTATCGAGAGTTATGCCAGTAACGCTCGCCGTTACGTCCGGAGCGTAGCGTTCACCGAGCAGCAAAGGTTCTATATCGATTCCACTTACAGCGGAATCCTCTTTGCCAAGAGCTATCAATTTTTCCCATACCCTAGCTGCAAAGAAAAAAATTGTTACTAGGTAATTAGAAATAGAAAATACCGAGCGAATTTAATTGTGCGTTTTGCGTTTACATTGAGGAACCGAGAAGCCGAGTTCCATGGTCCACTGTTGTAGAGTCTTGACGAAAGTCGCCAGATTGTTGCCTCCGTTCAGAGAAGCCGCGGTTGCGAGGTACTTTCCGTCGAAGTATGGATAGTACTCGATTTTTTCCGGAGATTCATCACCGGGTTTGAAAGTCGGATGGACGTAGGCGAGTTGAGCCGATGTGGAGATATTCAGGGCTGCTTCGTCGGGACCTTTGAGCAAAGCGTAGACCGAACTCTGCAGATCTCCCAAGGCGACACCTGAAACAATATAATTTTTTCATTTGTTAATTTTCAATTAATTTTTTATCATTTTATCAGAGAACGAGATGTGAAAATCTGGATATTCGGATCGTGATGCCGTATTTGAAACTTTACCAACTCTGACGCCCGCCGGAATTCCGAACCACGTGTTGACCAACGTCCCGGCGTCTTCGCCAGGCTTAAGTATGATTTCTGGCAAGAGATCAACGGGAAATCCTCCTTTTTCCAGAGTCTCGATCTCCCACCGCGCCTCCTCGGTGAGAAAGTAGCCCCAGCTCGCCGCATTCTGAGTGCTCATCACGACCCGATCGCTGCCGCAGAGGAGGCTCACCACGAGATCCTGAACGGTACCGCATCTCTCGTATTTCTGCAGTTTTTCCGGTCTGCAATTAAAACCAGAGAATAATCTTTTTATTTTTTTTTTCAGGGACAACATTCGCGTGGAGCTCGGATACGAACTTGTGCTTCGCGAACCAGAACAAAGTGGCGCAACCGTATCCCGTGTGGACCGGAAGATGACTCCTAGATTCCGGCAGCGTCTTCAGGAAGCCCACGTCGCAACGTCCGTCCTGCCAGGTGTAAAGATGCGAGACGTCTTCCTTCTCAATCTCCAGCTTGAACGCGCCTTCCCCGCGAGACGATGGAGATTGCTTCTTCCACAGTGTTACACCGTGCATTTGGCCACATATTCCGATACTCTCGACCTAGAAAAAAGACAAACTGTTGATCTGCTCAGGAAATCCGTGTGACTCTTGCCTAAAGCAATTAAAATCGCTTGATGCTCAATCGGAGTGAATTGCGTGAATCAGAGGTTTACGGGATCCATAGAATTAAATGTAGGAAGTTATATGATCACACAATCAGGTTGACCGACCATTCCAGTAATGGATCACGAATTATTTATCATGCTGTCGGTGCATCAGAACTGTTCACTGTGCTTCTGTCTCTCTATTTACAATTCGTTGCGAAAAATTGTCGCGACGCAATTTTTTAATTAATTCTTTTTATTTTTATTTTCGAGTCGTTCACGATACCTGACGCATCAGATCTTTGGGGAGTCTGGAAACGCAGCTGTGAACGGCAGAGAGAATCTTCGGTACATCCTGCTTGTTGCCCTCGATGCCCAAATCGCTCGGAACATTGGCCTGCGTGTCCTTGTTCTGCTTGGCGACAATCTGCCTGCTGTCCTTCTCGAGGATGATCACCTTCACCGAGGTCGTTCCGAGGTCTATCCCGAGCACGAGTTCCCGCTGGCGAGGCATTGCCGTCGTTCTCCGTGGATTTTTCCCCGTTCGTTCACGGGCGCGTCACGCGAGACTCAGCGACACGGGCGAAACGACTGTCGGCCAGGAGAAGATAACAATCAACGCTCGTTAACGAGTAATGATCCTATTACTCGATCAATCTCGGGCCTCGGCGGCGAGAACTCCGCTCCATTGGAGAAGACGCCGCTCGAACTGAAAGCTCACCGAAGGGCTTGTCCCTTCTCACTTACAAACGTCGCTTTTTCTCTCTCCTCAATTTTACCGACTCCACTGGCTCATTAGGCTTAAGCTGCTATTATTGGAAATAACACCGGCCAGCCGCGCACCATGACGAGTATCCCAGCCACCAGGTATTCTTCCTAAACAGTCTATTCTGGGATTGGGAATCTGGCGAAGGGTTAAGCGCGTGCTCAGCCTCCCACGTACCAAGCGCATAGAGCGTACAGTACGTAGTCGGTGAAATAGTGAAAAATTGAATTTTCCTTAAGCCAGGAAAAGATTTTAGCGTCGCGCGAGTCTGAGACGCGAAATTTGCAAGGAAGAATTTTTGGAGAATCTTGAATTGCGAATCACTTTGTGATTCGGAGCGAACGTGTTTCAGGAAAAATGATATGCCTACCGATTCCGAAAATTGTTAACGACGAATTTAACGCCGAGTCCGACACCACGTGGTATCGAGTGAGTTTCTATCGCGAAACTGCGGAAACACTGAGCCAAGAGTGGAGGAGAGAGACAACGGCAGCATTATATAAGATAATATTTTATCGGAATATACAAAAAGTGTGTACACTGCGATAATGATTCGAAGAGTCACCCACTTATATGCGGATTTTTTTTTAATATCGTAAACAAGCGCCATGGTAATAATCGAATATTGAAGCGGCGAAGAACGAGGTGAAAGGGGACGGAACAAACAGAAAGTTATGATTTTTTTTCTCGATAAAAAATGGGATCAATAGATTCACGTGATTAGTTCCGCTTAAAAATGTTTCGAAAATATAATTAAAAAAAAACCTTAGAGAAGAGTTCATAAAATTGCAAGAATTCATTTTTTTTAATAAAAAATAATAGTGAAAAAATGTAGCTCTTTTCTGATTTTTTTATATCTTGACGTGAAATCGTTTATATTTTGTTCAATTGTTACAACTAATGAAGAGCGTATGATTTCTTATAAGAATCGTTCCTCGAAAAAAAACGTGTACAATATTCGCGCTACCGGCGATCGTAGCAATGTCATTCATTTTTGAATTTCGTTCCCGCGAATATGCAGGTTTTTCGCCACGAGATGGCAATTACGGAGTCGCGTAGAAATCAACAGCTGATCGACGGTAAACCGGGAGTCTTGGCCCGTCACAATATTGCGACGAGAAACAACGAAGCGCCGGAGAAGCACTCGGCGCGATAAGATATGCGGAGAAGCGATTCTCGGAAAAACCCAAACGCGATAGAACGAACGACTGACAGTCACGTTGGCGCGTAGACGCGGCAAAATGTGAGCGACGCCCGAGCGCTTGCTCCGCTTCAACTTCGCGGCTCGAAGATTCCGTCGCTCTGCCTGTGCATCGGGAGTTCGACTTTTCAAGGCCGCGCGGCGATCGCCGAACAAAAGACGCACTCGCGTAAACACACCAGCGAAATCGTGACGATGGACTGCGCCGACGAGAAAGGCCGCTGGATGAAGCAGAGGAGCCTCGGAGCCGGCTCCTTCGGCGAGGTCGAACTCTGGCGAAACGACTACACCGGAAACTTCGTCGGCAAGTGCTGAAATATTCATGAAATCTCGAAAAACTCTGACGTCGATCCTTATTCGCGCTCCATCGGCCGAACGCCCGACGACTCGGCGATCGACGATCGACGCGTCAGCGATTTTTGACCTTTTCCGGGAAATCGGCAATACCCGCAAAAAAATTGACAACATTGAGTTAGCAGCGTTTTCGTTTATCGCATAAATTGCCTATTCTATAGAAGAACAATGTAATTGTGCATTGAGTAACAGCGTTTTCTAAACTATTTTCAGCTATAAAAAAATGCAGGGGTGGCGCATCGCAGTTTACGGAAAAGCAGAGGGATAGATGGATGTCCGAAGTGAACACTATGTATGCATTGAAGCATCCGAACATTGTGAGCACTATAGCGGTTCCTAGTCAATTTCTGGACATGGAAGCGCTTCCGGTGCTGTGCATGGAATACTGTAGTCAAGGGGACCTTAGGACAGTGAGTTTGTTTATTTAGCAATTAAAAAGCGAAAATTCCAAAAGTGATACCAAAACAAAAATTTCATTCAATCTGATTTCTGAATCGTAGGCCCTGAACGAGAGCTCCAATTGTTGCGGAATAGAAGAGCCTGAGGCTTTGAAGATAATGCAGCACATTTCCTCGGCGGTGGAATATCTGCATTCTCGGACTATTACGCACAGGGACTTGAAACCGGAGAATATTGTTCTACACGGGACAAGAGAAAAGGCATATTATTAATCTCAGATCAAAGTCTTTAATCGATGACACAGGATTAAGATAATTTTATTATTTGCAGACAATCTACAAGCTCACAGACTTTGGCTATGCCCGTGAGCTCGGTGAGGACAGTGTGGACGGCTCGGTGGTCGGCACGCGAAATTATCTCGCGCCGGAATTGCTCTGGAACGATACATACCACTGCTCTGTTGATTATTGGAGCCTTGGGATACTTTTTTACGAAGTTATAACCGGAAACCGGCCTTTGCTACCAAATATGCCCATCACCGAGACCTGGTAAATTGTGTTTCCAAAATTGCACGAGGGCGATTCACCTAAAGCGCGCGTTAACCGATTTCAACAGGTACCGACATATAAAGAGAAAGAAGTACGAGGATATCAACGTTCGGGGAAGCTCGGGCAGTGTCACCTTCAGCGCTGACATCGAGACACCCACGACGATATCGGAGTAAGACACTTGCCGAACGCGTTTTATCGTCGAAATCGCAGAATTTTTTAACGTCCCTCGTTCTACGCAGTTGCATGAGGCATCATTTGACCCTTTGGTTCAGGGTCGCGTTGCAATTGGATCCGCGTAAGAGGGGCAAATTTCCCGAGGATCCAGACAAATTGGTAATCTTCAGTTTGCTCAGGGACATAACGCAATTGAAGGTACATTTCAAGCATGAAAAATCAAAAGCGAAAATGCCACCACGAGCAACCGTGTGTCTCATTGATTTTTTTTGTTTGATGTACAGATTGTCTACGTATTCGTCGTTTCGCTCTACAGGACCGACTCTTACGTCGTTAGTCCCAGTATCACTGTGCGCGAAATGCAGATTTTGATTCACGAAAAAACGGGTATCGAAATCGTTCACCAAACACTGACGGATTGCGACGGCTACGCGATCAATCAGGAAGACGCGCCTCTCTTTAGATGTACAGAGGTAAAACTAAAAATAATCTCCCGGATAATCTCCCTTTCACTATCGTCAATTGAAGCATTAACCTTCGCATTAAACATTCTAAGAGATTGCCACTTATTATATCAGCGTGTTGCTATCGCGAAAGTAATAATTCAAAGCGCTTACATTAGTTATTACAAAGTTGTTTTGTACCTAAGCGAGGTTTAATTGTCTTTCAGAAACCGCATCTTTTTGTTTTTCAAAGAGACAAGCTTCGTGTGGAGAGCCTACCGAAACCGAGCATGTCTCCACCCGTCCGACAAATGATCAACTGTCCGCAACAATCGTTCGATTACGAGACGTCGAGGCGATCTTACGCAGCAGCTTTATTTTTTATTAAGCATGAACTCGACCTCTTCAGGTCCTACGTCATAGCGTTAAGTATTAAAATGTGAGTTCCAATGAGGCTTCCATGTTACAGTGCAATGCCAATCGAGACGATTTTTCGTTTGCGTTCGATCATCCAACTGCATAATTGTTATTATTTTTTTCTTTCGAGTTCACACTATCTTTTATCGATTTTAACTTGCAAATGATGCACCAGAGACCTGACCAATACGAGCCTCGAATCCCTCCGCGAAAGGGTGCAGACCCTAACGAACAGCGCCAGTTCGTTGATAAACCACAACGCACAGTCGCCGGGATTCGGCATGATGAGCGACGAGCTGAAAGCAGCTCTCGACACAACCACAGAAAAAATACAGAAGCTCCTGGAAGGCGGGCAACAAATTTGGGCAAAGCTCGACAGTTTGTCGGCAGAATTGGACCAACTAAAGGTCTTTTCTGACTCTTCTCTGAGTTGGCTACAGAAGTGGACAAAGCTGTGAGTAAATCAAAATAAAACAACTAACCGATCTAACGAAAAATGAAATCTGGACTATAAATATTGCTTTCCTAGCCACGAGAAGGCCACGAATATTTACGAAACGAGTTTGCGAAGAAATCCAGGGCAGCGCGAAGAGCCTCGTCTCATGGTTAAACAACTTTATGACGCTTTTAAGCTCCGCGCGGAACAGTTACAGACTCCAGAGATTAATGCATTCGTGAGGTAACCATTGGATAAATCTCAAAGCCGCCAAAACGGAGTTTCTCTCGAATATTCCAAAAAGTCCTAAATGTGTTCCTTTGTGAGTCGTTAATTTTTTTCTTGCAGTGACGTCACTTGTTTCGACAGGAATATAATGCAGCTACAAGAATCCCTCAGTTCCTTTGAAGCTCTCGTTGATACGTATCGACGCAATTTGGACGATATATCGGCAAAATGCGCGGCCGAGGTACCATCGACGATTGACTCGTTGATAGCGACAATTTCTGAATGCGACGCTATGATCTTGGATAACATAGTGGTACACAAATTGTAAGTAATAACGTCGAAGACTCAACAGAGTTTGGTGCCGAATTTACTTGCGAAAAATTAGATTAATTTTTGTTTTCCAGGTTCGACGGCGCACTCGAAGGTTTGTCGATGATAGATTTCGAGGATCTCTGACTTTGTGTGACTCTCCCGCGACAACAGTGATATTTGTCCAAGAGAATTTATAACGCTTCCACGAGAGCTGACATCGTGAACGAAGCAAATATATTTATTTCTTAACGCGAGAAACGTCTTATTTTCGTAGCGGCCATGATATATTTTATTAATGAGAATTTATAACACTTTTACGAATGTTGACATCGTGATTAGATCAAATATAATACTGAATCTACATTTTTACTTCGTTTGTACGAATTATTTTTTTCAGTAATTGCGCGGCACGTAGTGTCGGACGCCCCACTTGATGTTTCCCTGCTTGTCCGTTTTCACGAAGGTGTACACCGGTCCTTTACCCTGGGTTTTGGTTTTTCCTTTGGACTCTGCGAGGCAAAGAGAAAAGCGTTAGCCTAGAAACCGCCGTAAGATTTGTTGAGGTCCGGAAACTTACCGCGTGCCTGTGTGAGTGTAACGATGGATTGAAGAACAAGAAACGGCATGAGCAGTCGAAAGATCTAAAAAACGGCAATTCGTACACTTTTAATTCCTCTATATCGTTTCTTAATATCCCTTGTACTTACGATAGTCAAGATATTCATCGCGTGAATTTGTTGTGCCGTTGTATTCGAGACTTGCGAACGAACTGACGATCCGTCGCATCGCAGCGACTCAATTCTCCGAAGATATCGCACAAAAACGTTGCCGTGTCACGCTTTCTCACATCTACAGAAAAAAACGGCGCAGAGAAAAATCCGACGAAAGTGTGAGAAACATACCAGTAGAGAAATTCCGCTTTTTAAACGTATAGACAATTCCATTTTATTACAAAGTTGTGCACACGTACTCCCTAAAGTCAATATTCGAGCAACAATGTTAAAATAAATATCATATTTATTCCCACCTCTTCCTCATTTTGTTTGTTATCATCTATTATTTCATTTTTTTTTTCTTTGAATTCACTCCCACGGTCGAGGAATCGTAGCACGTTTGCACACGTAGTGTATTTGTTTAGTCACCCCGGCGTTTCTTGCTGTTTTTTCATTTTTACTTCGATCGCGCACAATAATCTCACACGTTACGCGTTTCTCCTCCATTTTTATCAGAGTTCCGCAGCGGCAGCGTGAGTTAGTAGGAAAAAAGGACTGAATCGACAGACTTGAGCGGAATGATAACGGAAAATAGGATACTGACACTGGTGGTTGTGCGGTCGGCATGCGGTTTAGGTGGTCCCACGACTTAAACAGTATTTCAATAGCTGCCACTATTCGGATGGGACCGCTTAGCCGTTCAACGACTGCCACATCGACTAGTGAACGTGAGGTATTTTTTCTATGACTTTCCTGTCTACGCTTTAGTATTTCCAGGAATATCAGGAAAGGTACAAAAAGCGGTTGAAGTCATATTATGGAAGAATTAATAAGAAACAAGATGAAAAAAAAAATTGAAAATAAAAATGTAAAAAGAAGTTTGTCGTAGCTGCTTTGCTGTCGCGATTTTCAACGTGATTGGTGGCGAGAAGACGCTCTCTTCATTTCCTTCTCCTTATCGTGTGTGATTCATTATTATTCATTGTCACTGATATCTTCGTCAGTCGTGTATTCGGAATGTTGATCCACGGCGTCAATGTCCTCTGCCGTTTCCTCGTCGGAGATGTCCCACTGTGGATGCTCGGTGGGGACTTCCTGCGCCTCCTTTACATCCAACTGCGGGAAAAGATTAGATAGTTTTACGTAACGTTATTAAATGTTCCTTACACTGATCGCATAAGTAGCAAGTTGCACGATTTTGATCGTGGACTGGAAGTTTAAACATAATTCGCGTACCTTAATATCGTGCGCCTGATCGAAGCCAAAGTACGAGTCGCTTCGTAAGCAGACGGTGAATGTGTATACACCCGGCCAAGTGGGTGCGGTGAAGCGAAGTTGAAGTTCCTCCGTGTGAACCAGCGAAGTCACGTGTATCGGAGTCGTGAGCAAAGTTCGCGACTTCCTGTCGCAGATGTAGACCCACCAGTACTCCTGCTTGACGTCGGGAAACAGGGGACAGTGGACAACATGGGAAATGTTTCCTCTTCCCTCCAGCACTCTGTCCCTCTTTGATATTCTCTGTTGGAACCTGGACACAATGGAGAACCAAAAATTACACTTGCGAACAACAATGTTTTATACGACAGAACGTCGCGAAAGAAATGTATGAGTTTCTTAATTTTACTAGGCTAATCACACGCGCTGGCGCGCGTGCCCGAGGTACTTTTGCGCTGCTACGGTCTTATAAAGTTTTAAAAGGGGAAATCGCAACTGAAAAACCCTTGTTCAGTCCAAATCGGGGTCACGAAATTTAATTTTTCAAAATATAGACTTTTAACCTGTACCATCGTTCTCAAGTCGCATATTCTACCCCTGAAAACACTGGTTACAACCCTTTTTTAGTTGATTTTGAAAAAAAAAATTTTTGGCCGAACAGTTTGTCAGAAATCGTAGATCTGGCCGCCGGGCCGAAAACCGCCCAAATCGGGGTCACGAAATTTTATTTTTCAAAATATAGACTTTTAACCTGTACCATCGTTCTCAAGTCGCATATTCTACCGCTGAAAACACTGGTTACAACCCTTTTTTAGTTGATTTTGAAAAAAAAAATTTTTTGGCCGAACAGTTTGTCAGAAATCGTAGATCTGGCCGCCGGGCCGAAAACCGCCCAAATCGAGGTCACGAAATTTAATATTTCAAAATATCGACTTTTAACCTATACCATCGTTCTCAAGTCGCATATTCTACCCCTGAAAACACTGGTTACAACCCTTTTTTAGTGGATTAAAAAAAATACGATATTTGACAGAACTGTCAAAGTTATCAAGGTCAAATGAACCTGGACTCGGTCTGAGAGTCCCAGCCAATCACAGCTCGAATAGTTTGCTAACAATGCTTTCCGTTACTCATTCATGAACTTTTTAAAAGAGGGATCGAGTATTTGTTTAAATCTGCGACTCACTTTTCCCATTCGGAGTCGTCGTCCTCAATTTCAGCCTCCTTTTTCTCGTTGGAACTTTCCTCCTCCTCCTCGCTCTTCTCGCTCTCAGCGTCACTTTCCTCGCCGGACGCCTTATCTTTTTCTTTGGTAGACTCCTGATCCGTTTTCTCCTTGTCCTCCTTCTTTCTCGCCTTGGGCGTTTCCTCCTGCTGCGATTGGCCTCCGGATTTCGGCGTGTTCTTTTCCGTCGCAGGTTTCGCCGGCACCGGCGCCTTCTTATTCGTCTTCTTCTTGTTTGCCTTTTTCGCGCCCTTCTTCTGCTTGAGCCACGCTGGCTTCTTCTCACCGGCATTCTGCTCCTTCGTGGCGTCGCCGTTAGCCACGTTATCCTCGACCTCGCCGTTCTGTTTATCCTCGTCGATCGTCGTTTGCTCCTTAATCGTGTCGTCTCCAAACAAGTGTTTCATGTCCTTACGCGTCAGAACTACCGTCACCGTGACTATCGCGTTTGCCGTAAAACGCGTCGGGTTTTCGTCGTCGATCACTGATAACAAAAATAATTTTTCGTATTTTTTGTCTGCACGATTTACAAAGATTAACTCACGGATGTCTTTCACTTTTCCATATTTCTTAACTCACCTTCCGATTGTACTTTGAAGTGGACGTAAGGCATTCTTCCCAATACCTTCATAACGTCTTCGTACTGTTCGTCCGACAGATTCCTCAATATCTGCCGCCTGTCTTCGCCCTTCAGCTGGGCGAACTGCTGCAGACTCTTGATCTTTCGTTTTTTGGCTGAGAAATATTTGAGATGCTCTTCCTCGATGTGCGGCAATTGAAGCAATGGGTTCTTCGATTCCCAAAAACCTTGGACTATCATCGAGCTTAGCCTCATGCAATTTTCGATGGTTTGGATTCGTAGCAGTTTCGATACTATCGAGAACAACGAGATGCCAATTAAAAATACTTTCTAATTTAAGTACATATTTTTGTTCAGAGTAAATCTGCTTTCGCAACTACCTCGCCTCGCGTAAGCCATCAGGATCAGTTGATTGACACAGGCAATCATTTCTTGTATAAGATACGGACACTTTTTCACGATGTACTGTCGATCTTTTTCCAGCGTCTCCGGATTAAGAGGAATTCGCCACAAATGAGCGTGAATTATTGCTCTGGCTTTTATAGAGTACATGTTGCACAAATACGGTTCCTTGTTCTTTTCACCCAAGTTACTGATTTTTTTGATGAGCTGGAGAATTCAATTAATCAGCCAATTTTTTTTTATAACTTAGATATCATTTTCACAATTGATAAAAAGATAGAAAAAAACCGTACCGACGGAACTTCTTCGTTGTCTGATTGTCTCTCAACCACTTCGGCGTTGCATCGTTTGGAAAATTCGTAGGACGCACCGAGGATCATAATGACACGTTTAAGCGTAGCTATGGATGTTTTGCTGAACACATTGCAGTACATTTGTGTAGTCGCCAGCAAGACCTGGAAAAATAATAGAGAAAGAAAAAGGCAAATTAAAAATACTGCAGAAAGGCTGGTAGAAGCGAGTAGATATTTGATTCGCGTATAAAATGCTATTTACTTGATCGCCAGTGTAGCGGATACTCCTGTACCACCACATTCCGACGACTGTTGGCAAAGCGACCATAAAGACAAGAGCGTACAAGCCCAAAACCCACATGGAATTTTCCTTCTCGACGATCCACGAGGGCAGAGCTATGCCAAAGCTCATGGCTCCTGGACCGTCTGGGTTTCCATACTTTTCCCAATTCATCCGTGCCTCGTCGTCCGTCAAAGCCTTGTAAGCTGCGCATCAGTCGCAAGGCCACGCGTTTCACGGATTAGCAATTAAACAAGCCAGCGAGAGAAATAATTCCAATGTTTCTCTTAGTTACCTTTCGTTAATTTCATGAAGGCTTTCTCGTTTCCAGTTTCCTTGTCAGGATGCAGAATGAGGGAAAGCTTTCTGTAGGCTCTTTTGATTTCTCCTTGCGACGAACCCTGCAACAAAAAAATTACATTTTACTAGAATTATATCGATTAATTATTCATCGGTACTCCAATGAACAAGGCGGTCGCTCAGTGAATTTTAATACTCGTTGAACTTACGGCAGATATGCCCAGAATCTCAAATGGATCGAAATTTGCCATTTCCGTGTCATACTGAGACACCTTGTAGGCCAACAGTATCAGCGCTGCCCAGCCGAGAATGATAAGTAATTTTCTGCAACACAAACATTCATACATTAACAACAGATCGGCAAACCACAAAACTTAAAGCTGCAAAATTGACTTACGTAATAAGCACCCGCGTTTCCTTCAGCGGATCATTCTGCTGCAGTATGATTTTCTTCTTCTTGCAAGGTTCGCAGTGACACTCCTTAGACTCATCGTCCGGATCTACATGAACACAATCATCCAGTAGAAAATAAAAAATAAAAATAATGAATTAAAAATGAATTGTGATTTTAGTGTAATTCACCCCAAAAAAAGACTAGCTTAAATAACTCAAAAAAAGAAAAGAAAAATGGAATGTCATTTCTGGGGTCAAGGAGACCCTGGTGTGCCATTGAGGCTTCCCAGAGTCCTTGAAGGGTGTGTCATTGAACTCAATCTCACTGACAGTATCGCCCCTCGCGTTTCGAACCCTTTTAATCTCGCGCTAACGAAGATTTAGAACCGGACGCGGAGGTAACGGAGCAGCAGCCTTCAGTCAGTCAGTCCCCGCGGCGGACGAGCGCGGCTCCCGGGTCGGCGAGCATGAAAAACCCGGCGGCGCCGGTGGATCGAGGGACACCGGGAGACAAGACCGAATTGGCGATTATTCGCCGAATTCCGATGACCCCGGCGACGCGATGACATCGTCGTCGTCGTCGCGCGATACTCTCGTTGTCGAGCGACGGTGACACGCGTTGCTCGGTAAGCGTAACGCGTGTAACGGTATTTGTACGCGTGGCTGGTGACGATGAACGGATGACGAGGTATACGAGAGCGAGGGAGCTTGTGTGTGTGTGCTGTGTGTATGTATGCGTGTGTATGAGTGTGTCTAACCTGTTTTTGGACAACGTGGCCACAGGTAATACGTCCCGGGTACGAGAAGAAGCGCCAGGAACGAGAGTAAAAAGTAGAAAAACGTGCCGCCGCTCTCGTCATACTGGAACTTCTGTCCGCTCATAGCTGCAGCTTCCTCTGGTGCTTGCGGGTCTCTCGCCGATTCTCGTGGCGCTCATTAATATCCTCTTTCGACTTTACCCGAGCGTCGCGTCTTATAATCCGTCTCGCGATACTATAAGTACATTAATCTAAGTACACCGCCCTGTACTGTTCGCCGCGGTGAACGCCTGTTCCCTCTGTTATTATTCGCCGTTTTGATATATCCCGTTGATGCTCCCGTGGGTTTCACTGAGTGTTCCACTACGCTATGCGACGTGACGATACGAAACGCGGCGGACACGTTCGAAGCGGACGAGAGACGACCGACTACTAGTGTATTCGTGTGGAATTGCTGATGGTGTATTCGGCGATGCCTTCCACCTCCCTTCGCATTCGCCCGCTGCACCTGCACTCGCAGAACCCGGGGATGTCACTTGGAGAGACAATTTCTTCTGTTTGCTTTGTCGTAGGAGAAGATTTTGCCTGAAAAAACATATCATACGCATCGTCATTCCCTTTTTTGTTACAAATGTTACGTTCGCAATATCGGAATCAGGTTTCGACGCGAATAAAATGCGACTTAACAATTGCCGGTACGAAATTTCGGTTGTAGGACATATCAATCGAGAGTGGTTTGAATTTTGCGAATTTTTGAATAAGAAAAAAATAGCATTCTCGCTTTTATGAGTTTTCAGTAGGCAAGCTGGTCGAAAATAAAAATGGCGCGATTTGCAGGATTCTACCGTTGATCATTGTTTTCAGAATGTTTTCTTGTTATTTTTCTTCAAAAAAGGTGATTCTGCTTTATTTTTGCGTGGGTGTGTTTACTTTTGTCAAGGTGAAAGAATCACCGATCGTCGGTAAGAACGGTCGCATTCTGCTTTGCCGTCCGAGCTGTGTAACGGGGACTGTAATTTTCTGTCTTTTTCGTTCTCTCTCTCGCTCTCGCCTCATTCAACTAATTACAGAGAACAGCTCGTGACTAACTGTACCTCACCGCGCGCGTAGTTGGCATGTGTGTAATGTCACATCACACTTCGATCCGAAAACTCGGTCACAACGTGCGACTGGTCTCGGGGGAACGACACAAATTTCGCGTCACCTCGGCGGTTGTTGCTCTCTCGCGATCTTTGACAATTGTCGGCAAGTGACAGTTGTCGACGAGTTTATGAGATTACGCGTGTAAAATTTCGCGCGCGACGCTGTTCGTCGCAGCGGACGACGCGTGGCCGAATGTTGGGAAGAAAAAGAATCTGACACGATGACCAGATGACGACTCGGGTAATTACTCGCTATTAATATTTTCATCGCAGTCTCGTGTCATTGTCCGTTGACGTTGCACCTACGCATAAAAGAAATAAAAAAAAGAGGAATATAAAAGCTTTATGTGTTTGCCGTAAAAATTTTACATCTTTGTTTACCAAAAGTCAGGGTCTTGGTTTGGACTCCTCTATTTTTCTCGGGCATGATAAAGATAAGCCAATTGCTAATCTATGACTAGCTGCTCAATGAGACGGAGGTCAAAGTCTGTTGTGTGGGAGAAAGAGAGAGACGGATGGCTTTTGTACCGACGACTCCTTTCATACAATAGACAGACTTTGAATGTTTGCTTTGAAAGCGGAGTGAGCGTGCTCGCCCCACCATTCGATTTTGCCCGACAAAGAAGCCACCAGTGACGATGCGTTCACCTGCTGCAGTAACCATTTGTCTGTTGGGATAACAAGTTAGCATCGAACATTCTGTGCGCAGGTATTCGGAGGTCGCATCGACTAGCGGCCAAGATGTTAAATAAAAATGTGGCGGAGTGGAGCAGGGAGGATGTGGCTGAGTGGCTGAATGATACTGGACATTCTGTGTACATCCAAAAATTCAAAGACGAGGACATTGACGGCAAGGCTCTTCTGACCCTGAAAGAGGATGACAACCTGATGTTCAATGGCGATATTCGGACATGCAAGATTGGACCTTACAAAAGACTCTTCATCAGCATAAAGAAGCTACAGAGAGACAACATTGGGCTGCTGTTTGAACTTGGACAGATAGATCTGTTTCCCTCCTCCACTTTCTACACGCATCAGAAACACGAGGTTTGTGTTAAAAAAATATAATTGCCTGAAAAAAACTTGATGCTGCATTTATTTAAAAAATTAAGAACTTTTTTTCTACTGTTTTTGTCTTGTAAGAAAAAAAATCATCTAAGCTATGCTTTTTATTCGTTGTTCCAGTTACCCAGTACAATAATAACGAACAATGAGGGTTCGTTGGAGCAAGAATTTTGCTCGGCGTCGGTGTCCGAGGACGGCCACGCGTCGCATCTGCCGCCCGAGATTTGGAAGGCGTTCATAAGTCTCGGCTACTTGTTCAT
Organism: Itoplectis maculator; assembly: GCA_964034905.1. Classification (NCBI taxonomy): domain Eukaryota; kingdom Metazoa; phylum Arthropoda; class Insecta; order Hymenoptera; family Ichneumonidae; genus Itoplectis; species Itoplectis maculator. The sequence goes on from OZ035859.1 coordinate 7,930,939, forward strand.
CGTTACGTGGATCACGGCATTCGTGATGGTGATAGTTCACGATCGCGTACCCGATATGAAGAAGTATCCGCCGTTGCCCGACATATTTCTCGATAACGTGCCGCACATACCGTGGGCATTCGACATGTGCGAGGTCACCGGGACTTTGCTTTTCGCTATCTGGCTCGTCGTTCTTGTATTCCACAAGTACAGGCAAGTTTTCGCTTCCGCGATTTTTTTTTCCATGCGACCCGAGTACGGCGCTTGTATCTCTGGCTAACAGTGAGATATATTCCCACAGGTTCATATTGCTCAGGAGGTTTTTCGCTCTGTCGGGCACGGTCTTCCTACTGCGGTGTGTGACGATGCTCATCACGTCGCTGTCCGTACCCGGAGCGCATCTGCAGTGCCAACCGAGAACCGTTTCCGACGAGCCGTGGGCCCGGTAAGCGCCTTTTCTTCGGTGCCTTTTAAGATGATGTGCTACATGTCCATCCGTCTGTCTCGCATTGCCATAAGTGCGAGTGGGATAGCCGAATCCTCTCAAAGTGTTATTATTCGGGACGGTTGACGGTTCGAATGAAATTTAGCACCAAACGAGCCGTGGGACATCATCTTAGACGCAATGCTGTGCCTCTTATTTAAGTCAAGTATATATTTTTTATTTTCATTCCATTTTCATTATTATCATATTTCCTTAGGACCGTGCACGGCGAGCTGTACAATAAGATAGCAATGGCGTACGTGATCTGGCGAGGTGCCGGTATGTCGATTCAAGGTGTGAGAACCTGCGGTGACTATATGTTCAGCGGGCACACTGTGGCCCTGACGATGCTAAATTTCTTCATAACCGAATGTAAGTTTTTTGGAAAAATTTTGTTTAATGTTTTAACAGAACGAAGGGTACTAAAAAATTATTTTTTTTTCGCCGCAGACACGCCGAGGCATCTCTACTTCCTCCACACGTTCACCTGGATGCTCAATATGTTCGGGATATTCTTCATCCTCGCTGCTCACGAGCACTACTCGATAGACGTTTTCGTCGCCTTCTACATCACATCGAGGCTCTTTCTCTACTACCACACGCTGGCGAACAATCAGGCTCTCATGCAACGCGACTCCAACCGTACGAGAATATGGTTTCCTCTCTTCAGTTTCTTCGAGTCCTCGGTCGACGGTATTGTGCCCAACGAGTACGAGACCCCGTCACTTATTATCTACAATTTCGTGTGCGCGTGCAACGACTTCGGACAGTACGTGAGGTCCCGCTGCGTCCTCGAGAAGCCGAAGAGATCCGTAAACGGCGAAGTGAACGCGAAGAAAAAGACCCTCTAGCGTCAGTCATTGGTGCGCGATGACTTGTGAATATTAACCGCGCGACACGAACACTTTGGTTACGGCGAGACGTTCTTCGCGAGGAAACGTCGAGCCGCGATCTCATTCTCGCGAAACGAATGCCAACCGGGACTTGGAAAATCTTCGCACGTGTTCCGGTTGCATCGCCGCACTCGAATAGTTAATTTTTATCTTCGGCTCGACGTTGAGACTGCGAATTAAGAATACGACGGCTCGGCCGCCTGTGCGGCACTGAGATCATCGGAAAATAGGAGAAATAAATAATAAATGTTTTAACTTTTAACCCATCGCTATTTTTATATCGCCATGTGTGACTGTACAACTTGTACCGGCAAACGAACTGTATCATAGACGAACGTTCGTCGCAAACTTTTCATGTAGATTTTGTATTGGTGCACGCTATAACGAAAGTGGGAGTGGAAAACGAATGAAAAAGTTGCGTTAATCGCAACGGTGTGTCGACGATAAGTAATGAAACGAAAGCCACCTCCTCGTAGTACGTACGTTACCGTCGATGTCCAGTTATTTTTTCTGTTTTTGATAATTCGGCGAACAAGAATCTCGCGAAGCTGCAAGCAACTTGGACACTCGGCTATTTCTTTATGATTTTTCCCTCGATGCTCCTGACGAACAATTCATCGCCAGGAACATCATATATCGACTGTAATATCATCTTAACGTTAACTTGTAATAACTTATTGCACGTAGGATACACAAAACCTACGTCAGCGAGAAATAGAAGAGTGGAAGAGAGGAGACGGAATTTTTGACAACGCTGATGCACAGACTTCTTAGCCAAAAAAGACACAAAAAAATAAACGGAGAGAGATAGACGAGCTGTAAGAACTTTTACATTTATATTAATTAATTAATCAATATATGTATATATACGACCTGCCGATGTATTCGTTTTGTCCGTTGATTCGTTGAGTTGTGATTCGATAGCTCGAAGACACCACCAACGGTTTATTCATTGGCATGAGAAATATACACCACACACAGATTCATCATTGAGAAAACAGTATTTATTTCATAATTGTACGTTAGCGTTATTTTCTCTAGATTAAACGTTGCGGTATTTTTAATAAAAAAAAATGTGAGTCCTCATTGAGACATGATCTTATGTAAGAAGATGAAAAAGCAGCGACTGGTATGTCGCCAAAGGCAAATAGGGTTGATCCGCCTGCACTGCGAGTCCGGTAAACCGCTTACACGTACGTTTTTTTTGTTGCGTGTCTTTGCAGATAGACAGAAGGGAATCGACAATCGTTATCGCCACGTTTGGCAATGAGGAACGATCGAGGCGACGATCCAGAAGGAGTCAGCCGAGAGATCAAGTGGAATCGTCGCGAGGAGCGAGAAGAGGACGGACGTCGATGGCATCGAAGTGGAAACGGTCGCGAGACATCGACAACGACGACGACGACGACGGTACCTATCCAGCTTTTTCTACTATCGACGATACGCATCGGGAAAGAACGTACGACGAAAAAAGTTTCGAGGATATGGATTATGCTCGCTTGTAGCACGAACGTTTTCCGATGTTAATCCGAGAAGACATTGGATCGGCTCGTACGGCTCTACACGTTCGTAACTTACTTTCGGAATATCGTTTGCCATTTACGGATTTACCCTCTGCGATAGAGATAGATTTCTCGATGGGACGAGCGTGACCTTGCCCACCGGGACAGGCGGGAGGGGGGCAATGTACACGCACGTTTTCCAACGGTTAATGTAAGCCGTTTTTTTTTTTTTTTTTTTCATTACAGGCAACGGGCAGGTGATTTCTTGGAATTGCGGACTGAGGAAAGAGCAACAGATTGAGATTGAGAGAGCGAGGGACAAAAAGAGAGAGAGAGAAAATTGTCACATACGTTTGGGAAGGATCCTCCGATCCGCACGACTCGAGGTTCTCCCACGAGGGCGCCTCCGGGATTCTATTTTAGCCCGCGTTATAATTATAACCCCGGCGAACGGAGCCGAGACGTGCGTCGAACTCTTCTCGCGTCGAGAATGCCTTCAGTCGCTCGGTGAACCAGGAAGACAGTAAGAGAATAAACGCTGACCCGAGATCTTTCTCGTACGGTATCTGTCGTTTGTTTTACTTCCTCGGAGACGATTGGTAGCTTTAACACATTGATGCAGGCTTTTGTACTCTTAACTTTAGTTGCCTCACGTTGGACATTAAGAATGTGACCTACAGTGTGCATTACATTTAAATTTAAATAAAAATTACTGAATAAAAATGAATTACATTGAATATATAAGAAAAAAATGTAGAGACTAACGATATTTATATATTTTTATAGCGTTACTTAGGCTCGAAGGAGAAATGGACAGGAAGGAAGAGGACAGTGAGCTCGGATCTTGCGGCGTGTGCGGAAAGAGCGCTGCTCTGCGATGCTCCGGTTGCCGGATTCGTTTCTACTGCGACAAGGATCATCAAAAGGACGACTGGTCGAAGCACAAGACGTCCTGTCGTTCGTGGGAGGTGCGAGAGAGCAAAGAGCTCGGCCGGCATCTGATCGCCAGTCGAGATTTGGCGGCTGGAGATCTCGTTGTTTCCGAGACTCCAATCGTGTGGGGACCGGCGCCGCACGCGACGAACGTTCACGTCTGTGTAGGCTGCGGCGATCGCGAGGTCTTCGTGAGATGTCCTGGTTGCAATTGGTTCGCCTGCAAAGTGTCCTGCGACGGTCTCGTCGACGAGAATCGTCACGGTATCGAGTGCGGACTGCTCGCGAAAGCTCGAATTATACCCAGGTGAATTTAGAAAACAAAATGTTAAGGGAAGAGGAAGAAAGCAGGACCATAATTTTGGGGGTGTTGTTTTTTTTTATGACCTGAAAGTGTAATTTTATTTAAATTGTTTTATTCAGATACGACCTTTTGCTGGCTCTGAGAATCCTGATACTCCGTCGACGAAGCCCGAAGCGTTGGGCGACGCTCTCGGCGTTGCAGAGCCACGAGGAGTCGCGAGGACCCGGCACCGAAGCCCACGAGGAGGTGGAAATCGCGGCGAGACACTTGGCGCCTTTTCTCGCGCAGGATCCCAAGTCGAGGGAAGTTTTGCCGAAAGTCTGCGGTCTCATAGACGTCAACGCGCTGGAGACGAATCCGCCCGAGGGCTCCGCGGCGATTTACGAAACTGCTTGCCTGTTGGAGCACAGCTGCGTCGCTAACACGCGTCACAGTTTCGCGCTGGACGCCAGAGGCCGTCCGAGAATCACCGTGAGGACTGTAACTGCCGTTAAAAAGTTAGTAGTGAAGAAGAATTGCCCGATTCTCGGATGGTAAAAGAACGAGGAGCGAGTGTCGAGCATACTTTTGTTTCTCGTCTTTGAATTACAGAGGCGAACATCTCAGCACAATGTACACTCATGCTTTGTGGTCGACGAGAGCACGTAGGGAGCATCTGCTCGTCACAAAGTACTTTACGTGTCGCTGCGAGCGTTGCATCGATCCAACGGAGCTCGGAAGTCATCTCGGCACGCTCAAGTGTCTCTGCGGCAGCGGTCTCGTTTTACCGGACGATCCGCTGGATCCCGAGACTGAGTGGTCGTGCACGACGTGCCCGGGTCGTCTCGCGGGTTCGGAAGCCGCGCAGTTGATCGAGCGAATCGCCGACGACGTCGAGGCGGCTATGGGAGTCGCGCGGAAGGACTCGCTCAGCGATCTTCACTCTCGGTAACTCGCAGAACGTTGGATCATCTTCTCAAAAATTCACTCGCCACTCATTTTGGATTTTTATGATTTATTTCTGTGTTTAGTTTGAGCGTTCTTCTTCACCCGGGTCATCAACATTGCATAGCCGTGGGACACTCGCTGATGCAACTCCTTGCGCCGGAGGATCCACTGAAAGCGACGATCTGCAAGCGAATCATCGAAACGACGTCGATCCTCGATCCTCACGGCGCGAGGCTGCCTCTGTACACCGCTGTGGCTCTTCGCGAGCTGGCGAACTGTCCGGGACAAGATAGAACAGCGCTGCTGGAACGAGCAGCGAGTTTGTTGAGATTCGAGCCGCCCAACGGTCCCGGCGTCGAGCTCGCGCGACTCATCGCGACGGAATTGACGACGTAGATCGTGGCAACGTTTATTTAGGGTAAAGAGGAACATCTGTGCTACAACCAATTGAAGTTACGTTATCCGCTACAGTCTTTTATTTATTTTTATTTTTACAACCTTGTAATAATGCTACTTACATAAATTGTATTTTACTCGACACGTAATTTTATTAATTCTTTTGAAACGACATTTACAAAAAGAGGCGATAGCAATTGGTAGATTTAGAATTTATGCGATTAATTGCAGGGCTATGGGCTATGGTAGGGACCTCGTGGTACTTTGGCGCATACCGAGCTACCAGGTTGGCCGTCGGTGCTTGGGTTACCTACCAGACGTTTCTCCTTGTTACTCGCGCACCACGCGTAGAACCACGTCACGAGGGAAAGCGCCTCGTTGAGAAACGCGTAGAGAAACGGATGAACAGCCGCATTGAAGAGCGACATAATGGTGAGAACGATCTGAACGTGCCAATAGATGATACCGCTGAGGACCAAGTGGAGCTTGTAGAGGAGGAAGCCCCAGTGCGGAAGACGGCAAATCACGAAGACGATTATCAGAACGAGTATCACGCGGACTGTGCGCCTCTTTCGCGCCACGTGCGACGGCATCGGACCTGTTCGTTTCGCAGCGACTGCTCTCGGCTTTCCCAGTCCGGTCGAAGCTGCGAAAAATCGGAGAAACTTCAGTTGGCCATAAATCAATATCAGATAATACCTAAATATTTAAGAATCGAAATTTTGCTTCAAAATAAACATTGCTGCACAATGTAATCTTTCTGTCATTATGGATTATGAGGACAACGGCGCGTCTGACCAAACACGACGCAACTACTTATAGTCCGGCGTTACACGCGTTGCTTTCACTCGCTGTCCCATTGATTTATTATCGCGCAGCTTCTGTGGCTGTTTCTCCTTACCCGTGGAGTTCTCGTTGCTGAACTGCGAGCCGCTGCTCGACGCCAGCTGGGCCGTGTTATCGCCGGGCGAGTTGCGTTGCCAAATGCTGAGCGCCAGGAGAACGTGAACGACGATGAATGTCGAGGCCAGCGGGACGAAGATTGCGGCGAAGAGGGCCGTGTAGACTGTCGTTGCTTCAGCCCGCTCGGGAAGGCAGAGCGCACCCCTATATCCGAAATGTAAATTGGTGAGTAGAAAAAATGTCTAATATTAGAGAGAACCCTAAAAATAAATTCTAGTCAAACAAAAGTCCAGGAAAAAAAAGAATTTATATATATCAAGAAATGAACCACGGCCCAGATTTTTTTCTTACTAGGTCCTCAAATTCGAATCGAATGAAACTTTTGTTTTTCTAGTTTCATTTTTAGTCTCAATGTCCTGAAAAAAATACAAACTAATTTGTGATACATTTCTTACATGTAATAATCGGATTCGCTGACCACGACGAGTGCTTCCGTTTTGTAGAGCCCGAGGACCGGATAAGAGGCAGCCCCGGCGACGGCCCAAATTCCAGCGACGAAGGCGACGGCGCAGGGCCAGTTGAGTCCCTTACCGAGGGGACCCTTGGACTTGATGGCGGTGTACCGGTCGATTGCGACCCCGGCGAGCGTCAGGGCGGCCACGAGAACGGCTAGAGTCTGGAGATACGGAATAACGGTGCAGGTCCACGAGGGCAGCACCCAGAGTATCGTCCGTTGACCGACGAAGCTCAGCGTATTGGTGCCCGATGTGCCGAGCAGCAGGAGATCCGAGAGCGCGAGGGACAGCAGGGAACTTCTGTAGAACGGCTTGAGGGTGGAATTTTTGCCGGCGTCGAGGAAGCAGATGCGATAGACGACGGCGAGATTGCCGATCACACCGACGACGACGATCGGCCACGCGACCGTCTGATAAAACGCCCGCATTCCATCCCCGAAGACCACGAGTTTGTCCTCCGTCACGGCCTGCATCCTCGTTTGTCCGCTGCGCAACACGACCGAACGAGATCACAAAACCCGACGACGTTTCCTCGCCGATGAACGTGGCGCGATTGAAAATTTCCCGCACGTCGCCGAGGAAGAGCCGCACACGTGAACGAAAATAGATCCGCGAATCTAAACGATCGCCGCCGTGTTTAAGCGCCGGGGTTTTACCGCGCCTAAATGCCTGGATTCTCGCTGCGTTTCCCCGAAAATTTGCCCAGGAGCCACTGCGAGGTAATTTCCCGAGGGCCAGCAATAAAATAACAAAAAATAAATGCGAGAAGAGACGCACGCGCGAAGTGAGGGAAACGATGAATGAGCGTGGAAGCGCGTCGACGAACGTCCGACGGCGCAGATGGTCCTCCGCGGCGACGTTGTTTGCATATCCACGCGCCGATGAATCTGACAACGCGCTCGGAGACTCGACGCCGCCGGTGTTTTGACGACGACGCGCGTTTCGCCCCGTTTGTTATTATCAGTTATGAACGTGTAACCGGAGGTCTTTTTTTTTTTTTGCGTCGACGAAAGCGGGGGGACGTAGGCTTCGAGGACATCCAAGAAAATCAAAGGCAATCTGCTCGGGTGGATTCTGGCTGGTTTTTTTTTCGTAAAAAAATTGCGTTCTTTATACAAAATTACGATCGACGAGTGTGCGGCTGAACGCACTCCTGCTCTTTCTCACTTTTGCTACGTCTTATTATCAATATTATACTATATCTATCGTACGTCTATGTATTCACTATTTTAACGTAGGTATAAATGCGTCGGATTTCTTTTTTAGTCGATGACAATGTTGCGATTGGCACGAGGGAAGCTCGAGTTCGTCCGGTTGCATTTTTGCGAGTCGTCCGAGGATCACCGCACATTCGCAGCGAAGACATCTTCTCTGCGAATGTGCAGCTACGAATTATTCAAACGTTTTTCGCCGGTAAATGACTCTTGCTCACACACACACCGCATGCATACAGAGAGATTACCGCGTATGTACAGAGAGATTGAATGAAAGCGGCGAGGGAAAAGCGAAGTCGATGCTCCGAGAATCTGTGTCGACATCCAAGTCGCGAGAATAAATCATTTTCGAGCTGAAGCGTACAATTTTTTCTGATTCCACGGATGTAAACAGAGGCTCGGAGCAGCGATCGTCAACGAGTCGCGATCAAGGCTGGCAGGATCTCCGCGTGCGAACTCCCAGCAGCGGATACGACAGCGAGCGGCCTTTGAGCTGTGCGGTTATCTGGACGACGTATGTTTTCCCGGGCTGCAGTCGTGGAACGGTGAATGGCAGCGCCCGGTTCGCCGGTGGACTCGTCATCTCCTCGCACCGCTCGTACGTGTATTCGGACCTGCGGCGACGGTGCAGGACGCATTGGTCCGGGATACTGGCGATACCGGCGATCGACGCCGAGCCGCGCATTTCGCGCGCGAGAACGCAATACGTCGCCGCTCCGGCCGGTTCAACGCCGACCGTCACCTCGTCGCACTTTCGCATCGAGCGAATTTCCCGCGGGGCGCTCCTCGACGGTACCTGAAGATGAATTATTTTTATTTTTAATCATTCACTGACAAAAATTAATTGTGATTACCAATCCTTGGTCAGAGCTACCAATATTTTAGTAACTGCAACCAATATTTTGGTAGATCTAATCAATAATTGGTAGCCGCAACTACTGATTTTTTTCAGTGTTATATTTATTTTTTAAGGGGTCTGTAAATCGCGCAGCTCTCGTTATGTTGAAAAGAAAATGTCGAACGGCGCACAATTGCATTTTTGTATCTGTCAGAATAAGATTAATAAAGAGAATAATGTTGACCTACCTCTGGATAAACAATCGAACCCTCCTGCGTCGCCAAAACCTTGACAGCTGACAGTCTCACGAGTTCCTGGGGCGTCGCGGACACTCTCAGAGTGTAGCGCTTTCCCGGTGGCAGCGACGGTGCTTTCAGAGCCGCGTGACTCTTCACCACCTCCTTCTGCAACAGTTCGTCGACGGAGAAAATAATCGTGAGTTGCGGATTAATTTTAATGTGAATTTTAATCATTTCTTTTGTAATTGGCGGCTAGACGCTTTTCCGCGTCTCCTGACAGCGGCGGGATTTTCGGCTCCCGCGTTCGATACATCGAGCGCCGTTGGCTGCGCCGATCGATATCGATGCGCGCGCAGCCTGTTGCGTCCTTCCAGACGCATCGTCCATTTTCGTAACCGTCTCGGCAAGGTGGCGTCGCGTCTCTCGCGTTCGCGACGTAATCGATCGACATCGATGTGTTTTCGCGAGCATCGTCGTTTATTTTATATCGCGTCGGTCCTCGCGACGGCTGGCTTTCCGGTGAACGTATTATTCGGGCTCGACATATTAATATACGTTCGATATTCCGCGTTAAGGCGATGTGAAATACCGACGCGCACCTCAAAAGTTGGGGCAGCTTTTTGTCGTGAATTATTAACGGATCGAAGTAAAAAAGCCAGTAATGTTCCGGAGATTTTCGGCGCTCCGTATTTCACATAGCCTTAAAATATTTCCGAAATATTTTTCGGGATGTCCGAGCCACATTCGTTCGATAATTCGCGTAAAAAATTCGCGAGAAGCGGGATTCCTGAAAAAAAAACATGGCGCCGTTCAACCGTTAAAACAGATCGAACGCATATCGATGCGCGCGCAGCCACTTGCGTCCTTCTAGACGCATCGTCCATTTTCGTTACCCTCTCGGCAAGGTGGCGTCGCGTCTCTCGCGTTCGCGACGTAATCGATCGACATCGATGAGTATTCGCGAGCATCGTCGTTAATTTTATATCGCGTCGGTCCTCGCGACAGCTGGCTTTCCGGTGAACGTATTATTCGGGCTCGACATATTAATATACGTTCGATATTCCGCGTTAAAATATTTCGGAGCGGCATTCCTGAAAAAAAAGATGGCGCCGTCTCCTGATAGCGGCGGGATTTTCGGCTCTCGCGCTCGATACATCGAGCGCCGTTAGCTGCGCCAATCGATATCGATGCGCGCGCAGCCTCGCGTCCTTCCAGACGCATCGTCCATTTTCGTAACCGTCTCGGCAAGGTGGCGTCGCGTCTCTCGCGTTCGCGACGTAATCGATCGACATCGATGTATTTTCGCGAGCATCGTCGTTAATTTTATATCGCGTCGGTCCTCGCGACAGCTGGCTTTCCGGTGAACCTATTATTCGGGCGCGACATATTAATATACGTTCGATATTCCGCGTTAAAATATTTCGGAGCGGCATTCGTGAAAAAAAAGATGGCGTCGTTCGACCGTTAAAACAGATCGAACGCCATTGGCCGCCGCGGCCATTGATATCGATACCGTCGACGCGACAAAGACCGCGGCCCGCGTCGCCGGCTTCGCGCGTCCTTCCGATGCGCCGCCGTCTTCTCGTGTTTCCGATCAAGCCGATCGGCGTCGCCGTCCTTCACGGTGTGCATCGCACATCGGAGTATACATCGGAGTATACATCGGAATATACATCGGACTTCGCGATTGAAAATACATCGAGTGTCGTATCGCGCATCAAAATATTCGCGGTTCGAGTGACAATTTATCATATCCAATATGGCGGAACTTTGTGACATTATCGTTTGTATCGATTTGTCGCGCTGTTTCCACTAAATAAACGTGACTAAATGTGTTGTGAAGTGATGGTGAAGTGTTGTGTTTTCTTGTGTGAAATGGAAGTGACGTTCGGTGAAGTGAGTGAAAGTGAAGCAGATGCAGCGGGCGATCGACGGGAAGTGGACGCAGGGCGCAGACGCGGCGATCGTAGTGACGACGACGAGAAGTGGACGCAGGACGCAGTCGCGGCGATCGCAGCGACGACGACGGGAAGCGGACGCAGGGCGCAGTCGCGGCGATGGCAGAGACAACGAAGGCGTTCGGGCGCGCGGTAAGTGCTAGATATGTAAGCACTCATTACGCATGCCAACCGGATTTATGGTTGTTTTTCGATATTGCGTTGACCGTTGGCTCGACGTTTCGGAGCCATCGCGACAGCGAGACTGTCGCGGCAATTGCGATGCCGTAAATAACGTGTGCATGGGTATCTCCGTCGTGGCGGTCGGAGATACTGAGCTTGGGTGTCGGACGCGCGTCCCGGGACGCGCGTCCCTAGTTTAGGCTCTTGCACCCAGGTGGCGTGTGTGGTAATCGTCGTGTGATTGTGTTTAGAAGTTCACATTTCCGGTTTTCAGCTTAGTCGCCGCTTGCGCAGATAGATATGGTGTCGAAGTTTGCATCGTTGGAATGCAACGAAAATTAGAAAAAAAATTATTCTTCTGAACCCAAAAGATCGTACTGGGTATAATTAGTTATTATAACGATTAATTATTAAAATCATTTTTTTAGAATCGTTTGAATCATTTTATAATCGTTGGAATATTTTTTTTTGTTTATTTTCGTTGCATTCCAACGATGCAAACTTGAACATCATAGATAGATCGCGTGTAGTTTGAGTAGTTTGTTAGAATTTCTGGTGTGCATGGGTTGTGTAGGTAAAAAGCAAAATGTAAAATGCTTTCCGGAATATTTTTATTTCTTTCGAGAAGTTACTTTTGTGAATTATTTTTGTGTGTTTTATTAATTTACAGTGAGTATTTGTTGTGTTCTAACAAATATTTTTGTGCAACAATTTTTTTTTTTTTTTTTTTTTTTTTTTGTAAAGGTGCTTTTACCCTGTTACACGATTTGGCACAAATTAACAAACTAACAAACATTTTGTTATTACAGCTTTGGTGTGTATGTAAGTATTGAGCTCGAAGTCGCTGGTAGCAGAAGACTCGACAGAACACTTTTACTTTTTCTGGAAAGTCGTTATCTGCTACCTGATTGCAGTGTTGATTTAACGTCTCGCAAATTAACGATGTTTTAAACGCTGATTAGTATTTTTTCAGACGTCGACGCTTACCTTCACGACTCCGGGTCCGCGTAGCTTCGCTCTGACGATTCCTCCGCCGCAGGGGATCACGTGAAACTCGGTCGTTGCGTTTTCTTGCGGACGATAGCGGAAATTGACGAAACCGTCGTTTTGGCGGAGATCCGCGGTGGCGTAACGTCCGGTGCGCAACGTTTGCGCCGGAGTTCTGCGGTACTTCAGGACTTCGGTGGTCACCCTCGTGCTGACGTTGTTTCGCGTACTGACCTGACGTTTTCAAACGTTCGACGCGATTACGATTCGTGTGAAAAGAACGGAGAAAATTCGGAAAAATCCTAATGTTTGTCTTTGCAAAGTTCGCAGGAAATTTTGGGAACAGCGGATTTTTCATGGACTTACGACGTAGAGCGTAAAGTTGTAAGTCGCGTTGTACTTGAGGCCGTGCAACGTGAGCCTCGTCTGGTGGACGCAGTGGAGACCCTCGGGAACGCCGCGATGCTGATGCTCCTTCGAAGCGCCACCCTTGCTCGGTCGCGGATGAGTCTTCAGGACGTTTCGCGCCGCGCACAACGTTCGCGGATGCGGCGAACCGTCCGAAGTCACCGCCAGACAGTAACTCGACAGATGAGGATCCACCAGACTGCATTTCGCCAATTTTTCCACCAAAAAAAGATACGTATCACCGTAAAACATAGGACAATCATTTTTTTGCACCTAGTGCAATTTTTTTACGTCGATTAATCGATTATCAAAATTTTAAAAACGAAAAATTATTATATCCTTTGGACTCTGATTGGCATTCAATAATAGTGATACAATAATTAGTATGTATAACGAAAAAAAAAAAATGTTAACAGCATTGCAAACCTTTTGCTCCAGGAAACGGTGAGCCGACGTCTGCTCCGTCGCTGCTGGAACCTGAGGCCTTGCCGATGTTTCCCCCGCAGATGATCGTACTTAGCGGGAAGATGATCCAGCGCGCTGGAAGTCGCGTACAAAAGTACGGTATTGGGTGCGTCCGAAGCTTCCGGATTCTTCGCTGTGTCCACGACGGCCTTGATCTCGAGCCTGAAGAGTCCGGCGCACACGCTTTGCATCGTGTAATTCTGCGCGTCCTCGCCCTCGTAGGTGAACAGCGGCGAGCCGGGAACGAGATTTTTAACGGGCCACGTTGTCTGCGCCGCTGCGTAGTTTCCCCAGCATCGAGAGCAAAGAGCCACATTGCCGTAAAACATTAAAAACTAATCTACCGGGGCGCGCGCGATACGCCGTGTCGTGCGTTCTCAGGATTATATCGTCGTGTGTGCGTCATTTGTGCGCACAGAGAGCGAGTGAGAGTGAGAGGGAGAAAGAAAAAGCGAGAGAGAGAGAAGGAAAGATAAAGAGAGAAGCTGAGTTCGCGCGCGAGCGCTGAAAACGATCTCGCAGGGCAGTAACTTTTTATGCGATAATTCTAGTGATCAGTTTGCGAATTATAGGAGCGGTACGGGTGTTTACGCAAATAATTTTCTTTTCGTGGAAGCTCGTGCGTGCTCGGACGCCGGAGTCGATATAATTTGCCTGTTTTGCGGGGTCGTATGTATATAGGGTATACAGTGGAGGCAAGAAGACGAGGAGGAGGAGGAGGAGGACAAAGAAGAAGGAGAAGACGAAGAAGAAGAAGAAGCCTTCGGAATCGATATATGCAAAGAGACGAGAGCGGATCGTCGGACGTTTATCCCGTCGAAGGAGTCGCGCGCAGTTAGAGCCAAGCGATCTCATGGTTAATCGTCGATAGCGCGAGCGACCCTTCTTCGTCTTCTTCCTCCTCGGCTTCTTCGGCTTCTGTTCCTCTCTCTCCCTCTCTTCATATATATATGTATGTGTATAAAGATACACACACACCTCCGTCCCACGCGCTCGCGTCTATGTCCAGCCGCATAACCGTTCCCGTTGACGACTTGGTCGTTCCGTTCTCCCCCCTCTGTCGCTCTTTTTCTCTCCCTCTCTCTCTCTGTCTTACACACTCTCACTTGCTCGCTGTCCCCTTCGGCAGATAACGGCGCTGCTTCCTCGTTCCCCGTGATTTAAGTGAAATTAAATGTAACGATATCGCTTGATGTTCGCTCTTCTCCCCCTCCACCGAGCATATTTGTTGACCACTTATGCCAATACAAAGTATCACATCGGGAAGGATAAATTGCTCGAATCAACGGCGTCGGGGAATCAGCGATCAGCGATGTTGTCCGGCGATCGGGGAAAACATATTAAGCCTGGGAAAGTTTTCTGGTGCGGCAATTAGTGGCTTTTTTCGCGGTGTTCTCGGATATTGGAATTGTCGACGCAAGCAAAAGCTTTTTTTTTACTGCGGGTAGATTTGGTTTCATGCCCCTTTACGTCACAATAGCGTTTATAGTTGATTTTTATTTTTTTTTGTTTATGCTTACATCGGGTTCCGTTGCTCTGGAGAAGATCCTCGTCCGGAGGAACCATGGGACTCACGGTCCAGGATATCGGACCCGTGCACGGCGTCACCAGAAGCGTCAGCGGCGGACCAGCCCGCGGGCTCAGATAATAGAACCTGTAATAATTTCAGCTGCATCCAGTATGATATTACCATTCACGGAGAGTCGAGAGTCAATAGCTATCGTTCTCTGATTTTAGTTATTTATATTTATTTTTTTCACGGACGAAGTAAACTTTTTTCATAAAAATAAGAACGACCAATAAGAGAAAGAAGAAGGTTACTTCTTTTAAGCGAAAAAGGATAAGATAAAAAGTCTCACTGATGTTAATAATTCCGTTTACTCTGCGCAGAACTCGACGACGATACAACAACAGCAGTTAGCCGATCCCGTAACGACATTAACGCGCCTTTGATGCCTGTGTGGTCTCGGGAATCACGCGGATGCGAGAGAGACGCGTCGTAGCAGCCGGGTGTCTTTTGCACCGACAACGAAAACCGAGGCCGCGAACGAAAATATGTGGCCCAGTTTAGTTAACGTGCATGCGCCGGGAGATAAAGAGAGAAGAAGTAGACGCCGAGGCGGCGTCGTCGGCGCGACAGCGGAAGCCTCAGACGTACTGCAATACGCAAAAGCTCTTTACGCTCGTCGGGGCATCGTTTCTCCGCGGCCGTTCGCTCAAACCGGCGACAGTATTTCGCGGATAAACAGGTAAACTCACGTGTCCCACTTTCTTAGCGACATGGAATGTGTAACTGTCCACTGGACATTCGAGAATTATTTTTATTTCATTTTATATTCATTTTATTTTTTTTCCAGAAACGCGAGGACCTTGAATCGGACTGAAATAAATATAATCGGAAACGCGCGCGCTCGCGGCGAGTGAGCGATGCATCAGAGTCGCAGTCACCCGAGAGAATCTCGCCCGTGACTTGTATTTATTAATGAGAAGGGCCATTAAAGCGAAAAGCCTCGCATTCTCGAGACCGCGGAGATCAAGACGTCGGCGACAAAGTTTGAAGATGATAGGGGAGAGCTCGTTCTTCGCATACAGTGCGCAATAAAGCTGTGTCGCCGGGGGAGGAGCCGGCGGGGAGAGAGAGAAAGAGAGACACCGCGAGGGCAATAAAGCTCTCGTTGAGATCACGCGAGTGACTCCGAGCCACGAGGTCGTCCTGCCGTCCAACGACTACTGGATTAAACGCCAAGACAAGTGCAATAAGAACGCGGGGACGCGCGAAAGACGGAAAGAGATATTCGGGAAGGATGAAGCACCGAGTTTTTCGCGGCAAGCAGCCAAAGCCGCGCCGTTTCTCGACTCTAAACGCTCACCCGACGTCTCCAGACATTTGCCGGCCTCCCCCGACAACACTCGACAAATAATAATAATAATAGCATCTTGCTAATTAGACAGCGAAAATTAATTTAACATTCCGGGAAAACTTTTCGAGATATTCGATTCTAATTTCTCGATCGTCATTCGCCGCGATTTTACTCTTTTTTTTTTTCACGTGATTTTTGGTGGAGGAAAAAAAATCCTCTTAAAAAGTACATGACACGAAAGTCGAATATCGAAATTACAAGTCGCCATAAGGGCCAAGTACGAGCGCTCCTGTGCCAACCAAGCGTTTTGGTTGGTCGGCAGCAGTTTTGATATATAAAATCGATTTTGGAATGTCATCGACGCTGAAACGTCACGTAACGCGCGCATTTTGAATGACTGTACTTATTGGCCACAAGAGTGGAAGCAAGGAGCAAGGAGCAAGAGAAGCGAGCACCTTGTTGCTAGCAGAAAAAAAAAGAAATAAGAAGGACAACCCTCTGGGCGATGATCGCGCGTATCGGCTACATCGAGGAGCGTCGGTGAGTCGTTGCACGTGCTCGCCAGTCTTGCGCGGCGCTCTCGGGCTGCTGGCGTTCCACGTCTTCCCGTTCGTCTACACCGGCTGTCGCTGTTTCCACGAGAGAAGACCGAGCCTACTCTCCTCGGGCACTGTGAGCTATTGTAAAATTAGCGTCGGGACACAATGCCGGCGTCGCGTCGTCTGGGGTCGTGTTCGCGACCCCCGTGGCTAAATCCAGCTTTCCGCGACGGGCGAGAGAGGAACGCACGCCACGCGCATCGCACGAGGCGTTGTACGCGCGTCGCAAGCGCGCGCGCGCGCGAGCGCGGCTTGAGAGAGAAAGATTTGTCGAGAAGTTTCCGAGTCACAAACTCGCGGCAAGTATAACATCGGCGAAGAAGAAAGCGCGGGTGGAAAAAACAACGTGTCCGAACAAACGTGTTCGGGGCTACGACTGACTCACTCTGAAACATTGCCGGGCTGGAGAGTCGCCGGTATCTGGTACTCCGGAGGAAGCACGACGGTCCTGTTGAACTCTTCGACCTTGGTGGGCTTCTTCATTCCGTAAGGGCGAATGCGCTGCTGGAGCAGCAGAACATCCTCGCCGCGGGCGCTGCCTTGATTCTTCCGGTGCGTCAGAATCCCGGCGAGTAGCACAAAACTGATAATACTCAATTTTCCCAACATTTTTCACACTCGAAATTCCCTCGTGTTTATTTATTTCAATGCAACGATCGAAGTCAGACGAAACTCGGATGTTTTATTCTGTATCCGCGCACTGAGTGTCCGTTTAATTGTCAACGAAATTAATTGTATTTTATTATTTTATTTTTTAATTGCAGGTGACCGAAGAAACGCGCGACAAAGACCGTCGGTGACGAGATCGACGGTTCGAGTTGCAAAAGCGTTGCGGTTAGAGTGTGGCCCTCGAAGGATTTCGCGAGACGTCCGTCGGGCCCGCGAAAAGCACTGAGAGTGAAAGAGAGAAAGAGAGTGAGAGAGGCTGCTGTGGAACTCGCGACGACGCCCGCGACTGTTGTGCGCCACGGGAAGGCGAACGCCTGACTCGCCGGGGTCTCCGCTCCGACAAACCCCTTCTTTGGGAGACGTGAATCGCGCGAGGAGCGCGCTCGCGGGGCCACGCACGAAGACCAAACGACGATGAAAGAGAGTACGACGTCGACTACTACGAGGACCAAAGACGACGACGGTGTAGCTGTAGCTGCTGCTGCTGCTGCTGCTGCTGCTGCTGCTGTTGGCATTAGAGCTGGCGCGCACGACGCGTGCAGACGCAACGCTTCTTCTCTTACCCCACCACCGCTCCATCATCGCCACCACCTCCTTTCTATCGGATATCGGCGTGCAGAACAACGCGCACGCCTCTCCGCTTGCACACACGGGGGGCTTCCCCCGACGCTATCGCACACACGAATTTCTTCCCGAATGATGGCGTTCCGATGAGCTCCAAATTTTAGTGTAAATTGAAATTCATTTTGATATTTACAAAATTTTTAAAAAGCCTTCTTTCATGTCTTAATTTTTAATTGATTAAACTTTTGGGTGAAAAAATTGGACCTTTTTCAGATTGATTTAAAAATACTACATTAAAAAAATTTAGATTCGTTAAATAAAATTTGTAAAGACAGATTGGAAAAAACGTCGATCGACACTTCACGTTAATTGAATAGTCGGTGGCTTCACATTTCCCTCAACACAAAAATTAAATCCAAGACTTTGTCCAGCAACCTCCAAACCGAATATTGAAATTGATTCTTTGCAGGAGTCCCGTGTCCGAGGAAAGAAGCAACGGAAGAAGTCCGAAGCGGGACAGGTTTCCCGAAGGATCGAGGAATCGTCCGAAGCGAGCAAGGGATTTCAAAATGGAGACGCAGAGGGAGTATCCGCAGGTCGAGTGAGCTCTCCGTAGAAGGCGCAGCTCGTAAAAAAGCAGAGAAGAGCCGGGAGACGAGCCTAGAGGTAACTCTCGCTTCTCCGCCCTCCCGAAACGCACACAAACACACACGCGCGGGGCGAACACTCGGGAACACGAACACACACACGTACTTCATGAATAAATTTATGATAAACCATAAATGAGAATTTTTTCGGGGCCACGCGGTGGCCCCGTTGAGCCGGCGTTGGGCTTCCCACGTTTTTTATTCCGAATTTCAAATTGCCCCGCGGAGAGAGAGAAGCCGCTCGCGCGCGCGCGCGGAGGGGGCAGAGAAGAGACCCGCACGCAGCCACCACCGGCCGCGAGTATTTCTTCGGGGCTCCTCTGACCCCCTCGAGTCCTCCGCGTCAGCGTCAGCGTCCTACGCGTAAATCTCCCCGTTTGGACGCGCGGCGATCGCCCCGATTGTCTACGACGGCGAAATCCTCGGAACGCGTTGATTGCCGGACGGAAAAAGGGGGCGCCCCTCGACTATCGTGACCGCGCGCGGGTCTTATCCTTCGCGTGACGCTGAGTGATTACAACCTTAAACAAAAAACGGGGCAAAATGGTAAAAAAAGCTAAAACAATCTGAATATCGGCTCGATCGGTGTATACAGAGGCTTCTTCGATCCCGCCGTATAATTCTTCGGCTCTGACGATAAAAAATAAGATAATAGAGCGTTCAAGAGTGTCCGGGCGCGCGATGCGCCCCACAGCCGCGAGGGGTGAGTCGCGGGGCCGTTTAACCGCCGCAAGTAGTAGGACTCCCCGATGGTCAGACGTGTCCGAGGCGATCGCGAGGAAATATCGAAGCTGCGCGGCACGAGGGGCAACGGGTTGGCCTTCGCTCTCCTCCGGAGGATGCGATAATCGCGCGCGGTATGCAGATCGACGGCGATAGAGGTCGCGAAAGGCGGAAGAGCCTCGGCGGTCATCGATCGAAGATTGCGCGATTGCCCGGCGAAGAAAAATCGACTCAACTATTGCATTTTTGTTTCAGGACGAAGAGGAAGAGCAGAGAGGAGGAAGAGGAGGACGAGTGACGTACCGACGGTCAGTTGTAATACACTTGACTTCTTTCTGTGCGGGAAGAGGGATTTGCGATAAGAGAGAAAAACGATCGAACGACAGTTCGAGAGGCATAAAGACGCGACGACGTGAGCATCAACGCACAGCGGAGTTGCGAAGAAGAAGAGGAGGAAGAAGAAGCCACCATGGGTTTCACGGTACGAGCGAGATGATGACAGCGGCTCGGTCGGGTGGCAGGCCGATAAATCATGGCCCGCGGTGTGGGAACCTACCTATATCCATGCTCGCTCCTGCTGCTACACCTCTCACTCGCTCTCGTCTCTCGTCCGCTCTATCGCTCTCTCTTACACTCTCGCTCTTGGCATCGGTGAAAAGCCTGTACTCCCGCGTGTCCTGGGACCGGCAGTCGACGCGAGCACGAAGAAGGCACGAGAGAGAGCGAGAGACAAGCCGAGGCGGATTAGAGCGAGGAGAACTGCGACAGGAGGCGCACCGCTTGGCCACCGATGACTGACGGCTCTACCGAGAAGTTCGAGTATCTTCGACAAACGATAACCGAGAGCGTGCGGGAAATACCTGGGATCCCTGAGACACTTGTACGTATATCGGTGTATCGCCCTCCGCTGGATACTTTGCTTTGCGACGGACGCGCCGGAATTGCATTTACGTTCCAATTGCGACCCGCGTTTTTCAACCTGATTTTTTTTACGCTTTTTTAAACAACGTTATAAAGATATAATGAAGCGCGCGCCTGATTTTTCGGTGACGTCGCTCTTGCATAAATTTTGGAGTAAAATTGTAGCTTTCAAAATCGTTAAAAAATCCATAAAGTGGTACAGTGTGCCCTTTGGGTTTTTTTTTTAGTTTCCGAAAAACTTAGTTATTCATTTCGAGGAAAGTCGGAGGGACAGCGGAGAAATAGTTAGTTCCAAGGGTATTGCCACCGTTTTGTTTAGCGAGAAAAAAAGAGAGTCCGCGAGACCAGGGCGCAAGAAAGACGAGGAAGAAGGCAAGAGGGACGAGGAGAACAGGCAGCAGCAGGAGAAGAAGAAGAAGAAGAAGTGAAGTACGGAGGTACAGCGGCAATTCGTCGGCCGTAAAAGCTGCGGCCCCGGAGGCGGCTCGTATATCGGCTCCACGGGCCCTGCCCCGCATAAACTTCCATCGATCTACTCGGGCTCTCTACTCTCCGTTACGCAGCGAGCGAGCGAGCAAGCACGGTGTTCCTCCTCGGCTCCGTCGCCGCTGCTGCTGCTGCTGCTGCTGCTGCTGCCGCTCTCTCGGGGCCCTTTTCGTTCCTGCGCTCGCGCGCGCGCGCACTCCGGACAATTTAGTGTCCAATAAAAATACATTTTGGTTATAGCGAAGTAAAAAATAAACGAGGAGAGAAGCCCGAGCGAACGGAGGAGGCGAGAAGTGAAAGAAGATAAAGGAAAAGAGGGCGTATCGGGCGGACAGGCGCGCGCGAGAGTATTTGCATCGTCGTGCAAAATTTCAATTGTTGCTCCAAATTGTTTGCTCGAGTCGGTGCAAAAAGGGGCAGCAGCAGAGTCGGGCGCCCGGAGAGCTCGCGATTTTATCCCCGATATATCACTCCGCGCTAAACGTTAGATTTTTCTGCGTCGCGCGAGGAGGGCAGCAAGCAGCAGCCGCCGCAGCAGCAGCAGCAGCAGAAGCGGCAACGGGGAATGAGCCGCGGTTCTCTCGGTTGACCATGAATGTTACGAGTTACGAGAGTCTGCTGCTTTTGCCGCCGCTGTCGCTCTCCTCGACCCCGGCTACGCCTAGGGTCTTTCCCTCTTTCCCTCCTTCGTCTTTTTCGCCGTCTCTTCTTTTAGCTCGCTCGCACTCGCGCGCGCTTACTCCCGTCGACTAACACCGGGTGACGGGCGACGCGGCGGCGGCACGACGACGACGACGACGACGGCGTAGACGACGGGGCGGCTTTGCGAATGCGTTCACAAATAGTCTTTATAACGAAGCGCCTCGGTTGCTCGCTCGCTCGTTCGCTCGTTCGCTCGTTCTCTGACTCATATTCTGTCTGGGCACATACCGCGCCGAATAAATACCTATATGCCGCAGCCTAGACTGCGTGTAATGCGAATAATAAGCTAAACGTGCGCCGGCAGCGCGCGTGGTCGACACATGGATTTCGTTTTTTTACAGTAGGCCCCCTCTGATAAGTCACAAAAAAAAAAAAAAAAATCCACGTCGTATTTGATACAGTAGAAAAGCTCGTTGAGTTATAACAATATAACAATTAAATTTAATTAAAAAAAATCCGCATAATTAGTAAACCATTTCGATCATTTTGACCTGCGTCGAATGTTCGACCAGAGAGGAAAAATACAAAATCTCGGCGGACTGTAAAAAAAAAAAACCGTGTCTTCGCACCTGCGAATTCGGTGTTTTCGGCGCCGAAGACCCACGCGGGCCTTTCGATATTGACCTCTCGAGCACAGGCGAGGCAAGCCGTGTGGCCCCTGTCTTCGTCTTTCTCATTCTCTCGGCATTCGATCTCCTTCTCAAACGCGTGACACCTTCTAAGTGTTGTGCGGCGATCGGGCGAACGCGCGCTTCAAACGCCGCATGTGCCTTCGTCCTTACCCATATTATGACGCCGCGGCGTGCCAAAACTCTTGCCTCGTTCTTTCGTCACTCTCACTCTCTTTCGTTCCCCTCGTTCTTTCGAGAGAGAGAGAGAGAGAGAGCTCGCCGAGGCTGCGGTCTGCTACCGCTCAGACTGTTTCTACTCGGGTGTCGCGCGACGACGCGGGGACTCCCCTGCCTGGCCCAGTGGCAACAGCGACCACCGTCGCTCGCGCGTCGCGTCCTCCCTTCTTTCGGGCAACCTGAGATTTTGTATCTCGCCCCGTTCTTTCACGCCTACTGAGTGCCCGGCGGGCTGCCACCAGCCGCCGTCCGTAATACGATGAACAAAAGTTTTAGGTCACTGCACCGAACGTGTTACCGTAATGCTCGCTCTTTTATGTACCACCTCCTTCGTAGTGCCTTCGAGCCTCTCTGAGTTTCATCGTCGATTCCTAAGTTTCACTTTACGGTGTTTGGTAGTCATTAAAATCATACAAATGCGCGACGCTTAGCTGTCCCGAAATATTTTTGTGGATATGTCGCACGTAGATTTGAGGATCGATAATTAAATCAGATTGGAAACTTGAGACAAGCGATATCTCGGAGAAAAATCATTGACGGTAGTCAGAATTATAATTGGTTGATAATTGACAATTTAGAACAAAAAAAAAAATTTTTTTTGCTTCCTCATAGGAGAAGATTTGTTCTCATGATTTCCTCCACAATTCGGACCCGACTAAGTCGCGTTTCTCGAGAATCAAAGAGCGAGTGAGATGAGAGGAAGAGAGACTCGCAATGTTCAATAGTTTCGACCGGTGTATTACTTATTTATTAGGACCCGTACCGGGTGGTCCCGCGACATGACGAAATCGATTACGCGGGATTCGCGGAACCCGACCATACCCGCCGTGGTTCGAACCCCCTTTCGAATTATGCTTTCCTCCTTGAGAGATGAGATTCGATGGTGCTCTCTTCGGGCAGTTCCTCACTCCTTCTCTCTGCCCTTCCCCTTGGCTTTGCCGAGGAGAGAGGCTCTCCTGTGCCTCCCCCACCATGTGAGGAGCAGCAGCAGCACCAGCAGCATCAGCAGCAGCAGCAGCGATCATCTTCGGATCCTTCTTCCTCCTCCTCCTCCCTTTCTTCTCCTTCCTCTTCTTCTTTTCTCATCGGGCTTATTATGTAATCAGAATAACAATAATTGCTCGAAACGACTACTCATCAATCGAGGAGAGACAGCCGCGCCCGGGGCCATACAACGATAGCTACTTGATAGTCCGGCCATCCTCGTCTCTCTTTCTCGTTCTCTTTCTCTCAGTTCTGGGCCCGTCTTTCTCTCGCTTTCTCTCTCTCTCTCGCGGCTGGCCCGCAATATCCTCGGCCGACTCACCTTCGCTCCCTTCGAGCGGCCCATCTACTCGCGAGCTAGAGAGGGACAGCCGAGCCTCGCACAAGCTTTATGAGAATTGTCCCGCTGGAAGCCCCCGGTAATTATCGAGGCAACTTAACAATAACTCCTCGCCGCTGCCGCGGATTCTCGTTATATACCCATCGGAAACTCCCCCGGTGAGCTTGTACCGACCGAGCTACAGGTGCAAATCAACCTCTATCTGCATTATTTGCACCTCTCACCGTGTGCCGGGTGGACTCTCCTGCCCCATGCGCTGCATTGTCGATGTAACTGTACTGCCGACTCGATTTTCGAGTCCCTCGCCAATCATCTTTCCCAACACTTTACATCACATTGTGTAGGGACGAGAGATTGGACGACTGATTCGGCTCTCCGGGGTGTTTTTTTATTTTTTATTTTTTATCTCTTTTTTTTTTTTGTTACCAATCATCCGAGGACCCACGTGAATTTTGACGGTGCGAGGCCTCGGCCGTGCGCGCTCCGCTCCGTCCACGTCCTTTCGCCGAGCTCCAAAGACGATTCTGTTATCGCTCTTAATGATAGGTTCGGCCCTCGCGAGATACACTCGATTATCCGCGATGCGCCTTTAACGCTTTAATAAAACTCTCGTGAGATGCGTTAATACCCCTAAAAACAAATTGAAGACAGCCGAGTGGAAGAGCAACATGCAAAATGTGCCGCTGGTAATCGAGTTGCTTGTAGCCATGCCATCAATGCTCCCGCGGGATTGATTATCGTACACTGGTTTAAGCCCAAATTGAAGTCGTTAGCAATTTTTACACACAACCGGTAATATCAGCTGTTGAGATTTTTTCTTTTCTTTTCGGTTACTAACAGATACATTCCTTTGCGAATTAGAAACAAATGTGTTATTAAAGAATTTTTATCAATTACTAGGCTAATCACACGGGCTGGCGCGCGTGCCCGAGATACTTTTGCGCTGCTGCGCTCTTATAAAGTTTTAGAAGGGTAAATCGCAACTGAATAACTCTTGTTCAGTTACTTTTGAAAAAAAAGGAAATTTGTCGTTTTGCTTGTCAGAAATCGTAGATCTGGCCGCCTGGCCGAAAACCACCTAAATCTGGGTCACGAAATTTATTTTTTCAAAATATCGACTTTTAACCTATACCATCGTTCTCAAGTCGCATATTCTACCCCTGAAAACACTGGTTACAACCCTTTTTTGGTTGATTTTGAAAAAAAAAATTTTTGGCCGAACAGTTTGTCAGAAATCGTAGATCTGGCCGCTGGGCCGAAAACCGCCCAAATCGGGGTCACGAAATTTATTTTTTCAAAATATCGACTTTTAACCTATACCATCGTTCTCAAGTCGCATATTCTACCCCTGAAAACACTGGTTACAACCCTTTTTTGGTTGATTTTCAAAAAAAAAATTTTTGGCCGAACAGTTTTTCAGAAATCGTAGATCTGGCCGCCGGGCCGAAAACCGTCCAAATCGGGGTCACGAAATTTATTTTTTCAAAATATCGACTTTTAACCTATACCATCGTTCTCAAGTCGCATATTCTACCCCTGAAAACACTGGTTACAACCCTTTTTTGGTTGGTTTTGAAAAAAAAAAATTTCGCCGAACAGTTTGTCAGAAATCGTAGATCTGGCCGCAGGGCCGAAAACCGCCTAAATCGGGGTCACGAAATTTATTTTTTCAAAATATCGACTTTTAACCTATACCATCGTTCTCAAGTCGCATATTCTTCCCCTGAAAACACTGGTTACAACCCTTTTTTGGATGATTTTGAAAAAAAAATTTTTTGGCCGAACAGTTTGTCAGAAATCGTAGATCTGGCCGCCGGGCCGAAAACCGTCCAAATCGGGGTCACGAATTTTTTTTTTTTTTAAATATCGACTTTTAACCTATACCATTGTTCTCAAGTCGCATCGGACAGAGTTTTTTAACTTGGCAAAATCGAAATTTTTTTTTCGCGAAAAACGCAAGGTTCCTCCTACGTTGGATAAGCCCTGAAATACTTCAAAGACAACAATGCGAGCAAAAGTGAGTGGCTTAGATATTCTCGTGCGCGTGTACTTATATCTCGTGTGATACACAAGATATACACGAGGGTGTTTGGGTGCGAAGAAACGGGAGATCACGTCGAGGGGGTATCTATATCGACACTCGACTCTTGGCTCTCGTTGCTGCTCCTTCTCTCCTCGACTCGTTACCTTCCCGTTATTTTTTCCATGTTAACGCGAGCAAAGGCCCAAGTAGCAGTGGCAGATGCGGCAGACGCGAGAGAAATAAGGTGAGAAGGGGATATCGTTCGAAGACCTACAAGTGTTAGAATCCACGAGCCCGAGTCTTCCTCGCCTCTGCGCGCGTCCAGCGGAGTAACATAACTCCCGACACCCGCGGATCTCTCCGTTTCTCCTTGCGCGCGATGCGACATGTAAATTTATCGTCCTATTAAAGTTTCGATGACACGATCTTCTTTCATCCCTTCCACCGCGCTGCAAGAAAAAAAAAAACAAAACAAAAAACGCTCGTAGGGCGAAAAATAATGACACACAATTTACAATTGGTATGTACAGTTTATTTTGGGGGGGATTAATATAGATAATTCTCATGGTAATCGGGTGGTGGGCTCAGGGGGTCGGTATTCCACTTTTTTTTTTAGAGTATGATTCTTCACATTTCTTTCTCGCACTCTCCTCGCACTCGTTACATTAGATTGATTTACGTGTAATAATAATAGTAATAATAATGATAATGATAATCAATAGAAAGTAATAATAAAAAGAACGATAATGATGATAATAATAATTGTTACATGAATCCAGGGAGGAGGGAATACCAGTTGGGGGGTAGCTAGCCTCGTCCCTAGCCTCGCGCGCATCTCTACTTCTATTTCTGCCTTATTCCCTTTCATTCGTTCATTTTTTTTTGTTTTATTTTAAACTTAGATATCTCTCGTTCGCTCTCAACATACTCCTCGCAATCTCGCACTCGCTAATTATTATTTTTTTTTCGTCAATTACTTCATTATTACGCAATTCGGTTATTTTAATTCAATAAATCGACAATAAATCGTATCGTAAAACGTGAGTATGTGTGCGTGAGTGAACTAGTGGCGCCGTGTAGATTATTTACTCGTATAATCGCGGTCGTCCGGACGCTCGCCGCTCTGTACCCCAGAGGCGACGAGTCCTGCGAGCGATAAACACGGGTTTCTCCTTCCCTCTCTTTTTTTTTTCTTCATTTAATTTACACGGCTTAGGAAGTCTCTGTAGTAACCAGCGGTAAACGTATCACAAGTATGTAGCATCCATCGTTTATTTAATAATCATTCGGTAGGTCGAGTGTTCATCGAGATTTCGCGTTTTATTGTTCATCTTAGGCTCCGCTATTTTATTTATTCGATATTCAACAATCGAGAGAAAATAAAATTCGGTGGTATGTGGAAAACTGTACTGTCTGTCTCTCTCTCTCCTCTCCTTCGTCGGCTTCTATCTCTCTTTCTCCCTTTCACTGGTTCATAGAAATATATATTTATATATTATTTATATCATCGGCTCTCGTGCAATCTCAATAACTCCACTTTTATCTTCATAGTCGAGAAGAAAAAAAGCTCGGCAAATTACGGAGATTATGCAGCGAGTATCTCGTCTATTAAATTCGTTAATGTTTCGGTTATCGTTAATATTGTCTGTGCATTGCGGGTTTGTTGTTGTTGATGCTTGTTTCGAGCCTCGGATTTTTTCATTTTTTATCGCGATTCTCGATCAACACTCGACGGTTTCTTGTTTATTGTAATTATAGAGTAGCGGGTGAGCACGTGGGGCGAGTTAGTTGCGACGACACTCGCTCTTCCGCGTGCGCTAACTACATTTTCTTTTTTTGCAATTTTTTTTTTTAGAGCACGCGAGAAGTGCGAGCGAGCCTGCCAAACGTCCTCGCCAACCCTGTGCCTTAACCCTCAACTGCGGTAGGTAAGTTATCCCGTTTGTTATTGTATATCAAACATTATAAACTGTAATACAATGTAAACCTGTAAAAAATATACTGGGTGGCGGCGGCTCTGTATAATATAATAAGTAGTTATTATAATCGTTTATGGTACATTTTTTTCGGTAATTAGTATAAATATATCGTTATATTATTATTACTTCTTTTTTTTTCTGCAATTCGGGAGATTTGGGGGATGCGTTTAATCGTATTGTATTCTCGATTTCTCTTTCTTTCCTGTCTCCTCGTTCTCCTTTCTATTACTCAGCTTTAAATTGTTTCTCGTTATCGTACAAACACGTTTTTTCGTCCTGTGGTCCTTTCCGCCTTGCTCGTGTCACGACAAATCATTTTCTCGTTGACTTTTCCTCCCTAACAAATTCTCGCACTATTTAACGACCCCGGTCAACGAGTCTCTCTGTGTTTCTCCCTCTCAGGGAATTTCATTTGTGTTTTCGTCATGTTTTTTTTTTTTCGTTTTCTCTGTTTTTTTTTTAATAATACAAATTTCGGATGCGCTTGTACGAGGCTAGGGCGACTTAGGAACTACGTGACGGCACAACCGATGCAAGTAACTATTTTCTCATACACTCAGTTCGTTTGTCTTTTTTTTTTCTTTCTCTCGTCTCGCCTGCTCGTACATACATGAGGTTCGTGTGCTTTCATTTGTCGCTCTGTCTATCCGTCCTCGCGTATCTTTTCCGTCTCGTCGATTTTGAATTTGATCTGTCGGTATCGGTTTCAGATGATGCGCCGATGTATCGAGCGCCGGCAAGTGGCAGATTTCTTCAGTCCGTGTCTCGCGGTGAGCGGCACACCGAACGCCCTCTTACTGCCATCTGTGGCCACTCGAGGAGATCCTTCGCCGCGCGATTTACCGTGAGAAGGAACGAAGAGAAACCTCCGGACTCGCAGAAGGATTTACAGGGCTCGCTCGAATCGAACGAAATTTTTCCATCGCATTTTTTCGTCTCCAGTCGCAAATTCAAAATCGATGACGAAGAGGTTTGTTTTTTTTTCAAACAGTTTTAAAAAATCCTCGATACGGGGACTCAACGAGATTGTATTCGAAGAAAGACGACGGCTCGACTTTGTCGATAACGAGATAAGCCACGGAAGGCAACAGTCGATAAATTATGATTTATAAAAAGCGAAAAAAAATATATATCGTAAAAAATGTTCACTGTAAAAACGTTTAATTTTTAACATCAACTTCGGCGATAAATGCGTCATCGTCGAGGTTGAGGTAAAAAATTAGTTTAAAAAGCGATACAATGAATTTCATAGAATTCAGTATTGAAGTAGAATTAAAATTTCGATCGAAATCGATCGAAGCACTGATATCAGTCGTAATTAATGATATGTCGGAGCGAGACACGTCGGACAATTCGAATACAATCTTTTTGTCGACTCTCTTACTTGAATTTTGCATTCGTTCCATTCACTCAGCACTCTATTTGTTATTGTGCGTACGCGATGTGCTATTATCGGATCGACGATTTTCTCTCTCTTTCTTTCGCTCTTTATAACAATAATTTAATATAATGATTATTACGCGGCCGACCCCACTTTGGTTGCACGTCATTTTTTCATGCGATCTCTCTTTCTCTCTTTCACACACACATGCACACATTTTTTTTTCATGCGCTTCCCCGCGAGGTCGACATCGCGACGTAATCAATAATCAATAGACAATAATCGCATAATTAATATTAATTAATAAATGTTAATAATAAATTAACCAATCGGACGTCTGCGTTCCGCGTCAACTATACATAATGGTCGATAATTGAGATGGATCTGCGAGGGAAAACAAACCCTTTGCGATTTTATACAACGTAAAAGGCGTTCATTTTTCATATTTCTTCAATCCATCCAACTCGCGCACATCAATTTATATACGTCGTTCACTCGTACACCTCACTCACACAATCGTCGGCCCTCGCGTTTTATTTAACTGCAAAATAATACTGAAGTCCGCACATGTGGTGCCTATCACATTATATGTCTATTTATTTTTTTTCTCGCTCTCTTTCTCTCATTTATTCCCTAAGATCTAAGTCACACGCGCAGTCGTCAATCATGTATGCGGAGTAAATCGCAAATTCACTCAATCGTTACACACCAGTACGCACAACGTAATCGCACCTCGTCGCACAGAGTGAATAAAAAATTGTCGTAGCCACTGTCACCGAGGGTCGAAGGCGCGCGGGGGGGATGCCATCGAGACCTCGCGAGTGTCAGCGGCTCGCGATAAACTCTTTTTTGAAACACCCTGTTTTATAGAATAATATATATAATATCGTAATAATAATCAATAATATCAGTTTGTATTGTACAGGCTGTCTTTCTTTTTTACTCTTAAGGGAGGAAGGGGGCTTGAAACGTTGGGTCTCGTGGGTGTTGCGGGGGGGTTGTGTGTGTTGGGGGGGCCGAAAGCCTGTCCATCCTGTCGTCACCTCCGTGTACACGTGTGTCTCTTATGTGTTGTGGCTTCTCTAAAATCGCTTACGTCTTATAGAAGATTTTGTTTATTATTTTTTTTTGTTTCTTAATCTCGTACCGATACAACTCTCCCGCTCGTTTACACATTATATTTAATCGTTAATTTAATAATATATTTTCTCATCCGCGCGGTTTT
Source organism: Itoplectis maculator (assembly GCA_964034905.1). Taxonomy (NCBI): domain Eukaryota; kingdom Metazoa; phylum Arthropoda; class Insecta; order Hymenoptera; family Ichneumonidae; genus Itoplectis; species Itoplectis maculator. The sequence goes on from OZ035859.1 coordinate 7,960,998, forward strand.
CGGTCACGTTTCTTTCCCCAGTTTTAATCTCGTGTATTTATCCGAAACGTATTTTTTTGTCATTTTTTTTTCTTTTTTTTTCTCTCGTGATACTCGTGTTAATTAAACGCCTAATTAATCGGCAATTTTCTCTCTCGACCTTCGAAATTGTCTCGATTTAAGATCCCAACGAAATAATCGTATTGTATTATAGATTTATGAATTACCTCTTTTTTTACCTTTTATAAGTTTAATATGTACCATTTTTTTTTTTTTTTTTCATCTTCAACTTCAATTTTTTCCCTCATTTATCTATCGTAGATTTGTCTGTGGCTATCCCTGATGTGTTAGTTACCCTGCGCTTCCGTCTGGTTGTCGAAATATTGGTTGTCAATCTGTAGTGGTCTACGATCAAATCGATTGTTTCACAGTGTCTTCATTTGTTTTTTTATGTGTGATTGTGTTAGTGTGTATAGTGTCTGCTGTCGCTCTCTCACGCGCTCACGTCCTTTCACTCCGTCTAAAGATTTTTTGGGTTTTGTTTTTCTCTTGTTGTTCTAACTTTTTGGACTCTGTGCCAAGATGATTTTCGCTCGATTGCAATTCAACGAACGAACGTGTCCGAGAAATATATATATAATTTTTTTCTCAATCTCTCTCTCGCTCTGTCACGATAATTCCGGTGGGGTTGGGGGGATACCGACTCTTTGCGGCTCGTGAAATCGCAACGACGCCGTCAGTCGGGTGTGGGATCGGGGAAGTGACGAAAAATAATGAAAAAAAAGAAGACAAAAAATTTCGTGGCAAATAAAAATTGCGTATAATAACAAACGAGACACATGCTTAAATTTTTTTTGGCAGGTTTTGAACAAATAAATCGAACGAGCAACGTAGAATAATAATTGTACAAAACAGAGGGAAATAAACGTGTCGTTAAAATACTCGTATTTACAAGATAAAGAGAAGAGTTAGAAAAGAAAAGTCGGAAAAAAAAAATTTTTGCATTACTGCGATTATTGCACCAATCCCTCTCGTTCGTGCACGCGCGAAAATCGACGGGTTCGCTTTTCTGTTTTCTCTTCATTTATTTAAATTTGCTTCACGGACGCTTTTCTCGCGACTCTAATAATAATAATAGCAATAATAACATTAATAATAATAATATAATAATAATAATAATATCGATAATTAATAATCGCGTACAGAAATTTTAATCACGTGTACCCAAACCGTTGCTCGAGAGACTACAACGAGATCCAACGAAACACTCGAATTTACGATTCTCAATAATAATAATCATAGAATAATATAATAATAGCAATAATAATAATAATAAACTTGCAATAATTATTGGTCAGATCGATTCTGCGAGTCGATCCGGGCGTAAGCACGACGATCTGGCGCCCTCGAGGATCGCGCCATATTTTTTCATTTAGCAATTAATTATTTATTCTCTCCTATCACCATCCTCTCTCTCTCTCTCTCTCTTTCTCTCTTTCTCTCCTACTATTTCTCGCCCTCGGAAATATTCCTCGCATCTCAGCATCGTCGAACTTCTCTTTACAGTAATTAACAGTAATTTACTATTTGGTATATGATCGCTCATTGTAGCAGGAACTGTTTATAGTGTGATGCTGCGGCTGGCCGAGTCCCCGTCGTCGACGAGACTTCCTCCCGCGACTTCCGGTCCACGTATAATTCTCTCTCACCGGTCGACTTCGTGGCGCGAAAAGAGCGACGAGGAGAGAGCCTCGCCGAGCGGTTCCGCCGGCTTGGTTTGTATCGGTGATCACCCGGGACACGCGTGCCCAAGTATATCAACCGTTTCTCATTCTCGTATCATCATTTAAATCGTAACATTAATTATTTCGCGATCGCGGCGTTGAACGAATTCTCACGCGCGTCGCGAATAATATCGTTGCAAAAAACGTGGACAATTAAAACATAACCGACGAACGAACTATTAAAAAAATAGGATTGCCTGTTTGTTTCGCTTTGTCTGCTTATTTTTTTCCCGGAGCTCTCTGACGTGCGCTATATTCGATAAATCTCGATAGAATCGTAGTTTAAAATCCGAGTCTCTCGCGTGGCCGGCAAGCCGCGCGTTTTGCGCGGCTTTGCGGCGCCTCGAAGAGTCAGTCTTGTGTTGGCTGTTAGGAGAGCTTTTGGATCGTCGTGTGTCGTTTTCTTCCTGTCGTCGCTTTCTCCTTTTCCTCTTCCGGTCCTCTTCCTTCTTTTCCGGTACTCGCGTCGCGAGTAGTACCCGCGTTTTTCGGGTAATTTCTCGCGGCGTTGGCAGCAGCAGAGCGGACACGTTCACGAACGTTCCTCGAATCGCAGAGCGCGGCAGCGAGCGTTGGCGCGACGATCATGCGTCGCGTTGCTCTGGGTCGCGCCAACGCACCGCGGCAGGTATCATCCTCGCGTGCCAATCGACCACCCGGGCACCTTTTGCGCGCCTTCGTGTCCCCGTTGTCTCTATTTTACCTCACGTTTCTCGCGCTCAATCGGACCCATTTTGTTGCAGCAGAGCCGGCGCCGACTGCGGCGCTTGCGGAGTCATCGTCGTCGACGGGCTGCTCTCGTGATGATGGCTATTGTCAACAGGCGACGGAGTGCGACTGCCGTGCGCAAGATCACTACCCTGGGGACTTCCGCTGCCGGGTGGACATCCACCGGCGCCACTTCCGGGCGGACAACCGGGAGCATTACTGCCACCGCCGCCAGCGCCACCAGGATTCGACGCCGACTCCAGAGCCTTCTGTTCGCTGGGCGGCAGAAGATGGACCATGCTCACCGGCACCGGAAACGACGCGCTGTAGTCCGGAAAGAAGCCCTGCGGAAGATTCGCCCCGAGCAACGTGTGATGCGGAAAATTCCCATCGTCACCGGGATGCGGAAGCCCGGTTAGCGGATGGCTCAACTGCGGCGGCGGCGCCTGAATCGCCTTGACGTTGTTGTTGAGCGAGTTCATCACCTCGCCGGTCGTCGCGCCCGTGCAGTCCCTCCTCAGCTGCTCGAGCTTCAGGCTCTTGCCGTACTTGCCGCGCACGTACATCAGCAAACTGTTGTACGGTATTCCGAAAAGCCGGCTCGCCTGCGAAGTCGTCATCTGCTTGTTCCACACGTGCTGCAGGGCCACCGTCAGCTCGGCATTGGTCCACGATCTCGGTGGTCCTCCTCGCGGCGCGCTGTGCTGTCCCTTCGGCCGACCAATGGGCATTCCGCCGCGTCCGTGATCGGACCATCGCCTGGCGACGCCGCTGACGCTGTCGCTGCGATGCTTCTTCGACTTTTTGCTCGTATGATGACCGAGCCCGGCGCCGCCGAACAGCCCGTGAAGCGTCTCGGGCTTGAAGTTGTCGTGAAGATCGGCAAGAAGAGCGCCCCGATCGAGGCCGCCGCCGTGCGGAAAGAGGCCACCGGCGCCGCCGACGGGCGACATACCGTCCATGGGAAACACCGCGACGGATCTTATCGGTGGTAACGACGATTCCTGGTCCTGTCTCTGTTGCTCCTGCTGATCCCGGCACTGCGACGATTCTCGCTGCTGCTGATACGGATTGTGCTGGAGACGACTGTGCTGCGGGCTACCCTCGCGATGATGCGCCCCGTGGCTCTGTTGCAGCTGGCTCTGATGACTCGGCAGCCATTGGGCCGCGAGCTGACCGAGGCTCGTCAGGTACTCGCTGTGCTGATGCGGCGGCGTCAGCGAGAGCGCCGACATCGCCGAGAGTCCGCCGCCCGGGAGATCCGGAAGACCGGAGCCGTCGGGATGGAGACTCGTGCCGGTCAGTGGCGAACATCGAGGACTTCCGGTCGCGTCCCGCTCGATCTTGATGCCGCTGTGGTGATCGGACGGCGAGGCTGGCGAGCGCGATCTCTTCAGGGACAGGTTTTCCGCTATGTCCTCGCGCTGCTGATTTTGGTGGCTCGTGTTGATGTTGTTGTTGTTGCTGCTGTTGTTATTGTTGTTGTTGTGCGCGCTACCGATCGGCGTCGACGTCGTTGTCGTCGTCGCCGTCGTCGTCGTCGTCATCGACGTCGTCTGTTGCTGCTGTTGTTGCTGATGTTGCTGCTGCTGTGACTCCTGTTGGCGTTGCTGACTCGCCATCGCGAGGTTCAGTCCCGACAGGGGACTCGGACTCGGCGGCGGGTGCGGCCTCGACAGATCCTGGGGCACCAGCTCGCCGGATCTTCGTCGCGGTCTCGCCTGCTTTCTTCTTGGCATCAACGGCGAGCCGCATAATTCTCGGAGATCGCGCACCGAGAAATTCAGGTGTCCCATGTGCGGCAGTCGCTGCTCTCGTTGGATGATTCCGCCTCGTGTGTCGATCCTCGTCGCCGTCGTTTCCATGTTATCGTCGTCCACCGGACTTCCCTGTCGCGCGCCTTCGGGTGTCGAAGGCTCGCCTAGGAGGTCCGTCGTCGGTGTCTCTGGAGGACTCGCCGGTCGCGGCTCCGACGACGCGAGTCCGCGCACTTGCAGACTCTCCGCCGCGCGCATTAGTCCCGGCAGCTCCTCGCGGCCCACTCGCACCTCCCCTCGGTACATGAAGTCTATCAGCGCCGCCACCTCGCGACCCGGAAAGTCCTTCAGCACTATCACCGGGTGCTTGCACGGATGCTCCGCGAATATCCTCTCGAAGAAGGGGCTGAAAATTCAATTGAGGCAAACGTCAGACTCGTTAGACAACTGTGCATTGCATTTACTGTGACTAATTTCAAACTTTCAATTTTTTAGAGATTTTAAGATTTGGTTGATATTTTTCAGCATAAAAATTTTAGTTGTGCTAAAATCAAATTAACGCAAAATGTTTTGTTCCTTTGATGTGGATCATTCAAAATTGATTTTATATTTTGTCGTTCACTGAGGCAGATTTGACATTTTATTTTTTATTTATGAAAAAAATTTGCAAGAAGCGTGAATTTATTGAAAAAATAATAGAGAACTGATGACGCGATCGAACGATTAGTATATCTCAGTTTGTGTTTCACGATCGTTCGCGTGAACTCGAGGATAATTCACAGTTACGCGCAATTATTCTGCGGTTTTCGCGAGCGCGAACGCGAGTGGAAGTTTAGCGTTGGCGTAATTGGATTTTAGCGGGGAAAACGTTGGAGATTTCTCACCTGCAGGCACTTAGGACGACCTTGTGCGCCCTCAGACTCGTTTCCGAGCAGACGAGGGTCACGTCCACGAGAATTTCCGCGTGCAGAAGAGCCTCGAACGCCTGGAGTATGTGTGTCTGATGATTGTTCCATCGCAGCGAGTAGTGCGACTGCAGTGCCATCGTAGCGTCGGGACTGTCCGCGGCGTTCGACATCTTTTTCTTTCTCTTCGTCCAAAGTCGCGGCGGTGATGAGGATGGCGGTCTCAGCCTGGACCACGGAGCCACCTTGCTCGCCTCGTCTCCTACCGACGCCGGACGACTCTCCTCTCGTTCTCTCGTGACTCGTTCACCCGGCAACGAACGAACAATAACCTACTACCGCGCGATCGAGGAAAAAAAATGACCGTCCTCGCCGGTTCTTCCATCCACTTTGGCCACCGAATAATGCCGAATTCTCGATGGCCAATCGATGATCCCCACCTCTCTCTGTTATTATACTAAATCTATAAACACTCCGCGCAATTTTTTCACTCGCACTCGTCGTCCCCGATGATCCTCGAATTTTTAGCGGCAACTTTCTCGTCCTTCCTCGTCGATGCGCCCGGTCGTCGTCGTCCTTCCTCTCTCAGTCTTTTCCCGCCGGTTTTGCCGTGTCTCTGGAAAAATTACACAACTCTTAGCTCGGGCTGGTCGTATTTATTTTTCGAGCGAAAAATAAAAAATAAAACAAACAGTCAAATGAAAAATGGCACGTCGAAAAAATTATTATATATTTTTTATCGTTTAAAAAATTGAGAAATGTCGCGCTTGGGATTTGGAAAAAATTCTTTCCGGGCAAACCGCACGCGTGCTCTCGTTCTTCAGGAAAGATCGTAAGGCCGAACGCGCGCGCGCGGCTTGGCAAAACAAAAAAAGCGAGTCTCGAGTCTCGCTAGCGAGTCGTACACGATCGTACGACGCTTTCACCGAGTCCTCGCGGCGCTCGATGTACCAGTTGTCGCGGATGCGCGATCACCGTTAAATTTCATTGTTAACGATTCACGCCGAGTGCAATCGTGTCGCGCCGATCCTGTACGATTTAAACTCTTCTCGCTGTTTGCGCGACGATAATCTTTCCGCGGGGGAAGCTCGACTTTCTTCTCCACTACAGTAACTACAAATTACTCGCGGTTTTTGCTCTTAACGTTTTTTTTTCTCCTGTAATAATAAAAGAAGAGAATTTACTTTGTCATCAATTTACGCGGATTTAGTACATCAAATCATAAATAAAATACAAACTGGTGAACAGTTTGATATTTCCGTAAATCTTTTTTTTTTATTTTTTTTTTTATTTTAACTAATATTTAGCGAAGAGTCGAAAATTGAAATAATTTCAAGTATTTCCTACATCCGCGTTCACTGTTTTTTTAAATATTTTTTGCTCATAAGCTGAACCCGCCGAAGTGATTTATTTGTTTATTGCACAACACTCGTCGACTTTCCGTTGCATTTTATCTCGACGGGGCGCCTTACAAGTTACGCTCGCGATGTTTGTGCAACACGTTGTAAAGCTTTCGCGAGCGCAAAATTCTTTCTCTTCATACGCGCGTAAACCTTTTGCCCAACCGTCCGAGATTTTTTTTTTCGCGACATACACAACGCGAGACGGCGAAGGTAATTCGAGAAAAATATAGTGGGGAAAAAAAGGCGCGAAATCCTCGGGCGCTTCGGAGTCACCGGCACGTCACTGTGCGCCCGACGAAAACTCCTCGCGAACTTTGTTGTCAAACTCACACGTGTCGTCGCGGCGGCCAGAAAGCGAGAGACACAGGGAGAGAGAGAGGGAATGAGCGGTACAGAAAAACAAAACAAAAAAAAAAGGCAGTTGCGTCCTTTCTTCTGTTTTGCCCGAACGAATCGCGGTAGTTACCAGGCATTATTGCAGTTCGTGTGTCTCGCGGAGATTTTCATTTGTGGCCGAGATCACGGCTGAACGATTTTTAGTCGGCACGCGAGGACGAACGAGCAGCAGTCTCGTGATTTATGCGTTCGACTCAAACGTCGTGTTCTATGTATCGTTCTACACGTATCATCGCCTCTGTGTCTCTCTGTCTCTGTCCCTCGCGTCACTGGGTCGACGGAATCGATCAAACTACACGAATTAATTACCGTCTAATGTGAACAGAAACTGTAGTTTTTTTTTTAACGAGATATCAAAGCAGTAGATATAATTTAACACACGGTCGATAAGCAAATTAACAATGTCGCGATTTATTTTTTTTGCATCTGGATTTTGCACAACTTTGAATTTTTAATTGTGTTTACCACGTAAAGTATTGTTTTCAATGTTTTATCTTTACATTGTTACACGTATTCTGCTTCACTGTACGTTTATGATTTTCGCGGGAAACGTCATACCGAAAATTTCGCAAATTAGATAAAATACGTCCGACGTACAAACGAATAAAGCATATCGTCCCAATATTTCGCGCCCGGTAACGTGGGAGTCGGCGTCGCGTGGCGAGGCGTGAAGCGCGCGCAAAATCTTCGTCGATATTTAATCGCGCACAACACTGTTCGGCAGCTGATCTCGAATTTGCTGATTTTTTTTTGTCGTTAAATCCTTTTAAATCTCACCGTTCGACGATTTCATTCACTGCGACGTCAAGACATTATTTAGCACTCGAAAAAAAAAAAAATCAAAAATCAAAAAATTAAAAGTTTCACGTTGAGCACAGAATCCTTCGACACATTTTTTTGTTTCAGCACCACCGCGAGTTGTTACGAAAAACCGACACTGGTGAAACGGTGGAATGACGGAGGAGACGATGGATATAAATGAACGACCGAAAAATGACGCCGATGCGTGGTCGTCGCGGTGGAAGAAATTAAAAGAATAACACACTGACCGTGGCGATAAAGTTGCGTGTGGCGGGCACAACGGCGTCGGCGACGGCCGGTGAGTGAATGCGCCGTGACGTTAGGCGCCCCTCCTAAGAATCCCCCACCGCGCCGCGCGACTCGGGTCTCTACGTAGTAACGCGCGGGGGTGCCACGGGGGATGCGTGCGAGCGAGACGGCCGATGAGACGGAGAAGGAGTAAAGGAGAAGGAGAGGCGAAGGAGGACACGAGAAGGCGATAACGGAGGTGGAAGGAACCCGCAGATCCCCCCACCCCTCGGCTCCGAGCTCCTTTAACCCCGCCCCCGCGTCCCCCCCGACGACCAACATCCGCGGACCGCGAACTACCCTTCCTACCACTTTGAAAACCAACCCCTCAGCTGCTCGACCGTGCCACTGCGATCCCTCTGTCTCACTCTCTCTGCCTTTCTCTCTCACTCTCGCCCTCCCTCGTGCTATCCCACTTCGCACGCTAACTTATATGCTCTGTGCTTCGATATATCTTATATATGTGCCTCCTCTTCCCTTTCCACGAGTTCAAACCCGTGCTACACCGGTAGATACGGGCAAGATTCGGGAAAGACACGCACCTACGAGTTGGAATAATAATGTCGTGTAAGGATTCGGACGCACGCGAGATTCTGATTTTTTTTTTTTTTTATATTAACTATGCAGAGGGGTCAGTAAATCTCGGAATTCGTCTGACAATGCTAAGACTATGCGAATCGTGCGGGGCCGGTTATTCGGTTGTGGGGTCCAGGTACGAGAAAAATAATTTGCAGGTGAATTAAGATCGTCGGATTGTGTCGGCAGTCGAGTCACGCGTGTTATTGTCAATGCTTTTTTCCGATAATATGGATTTTGTGGGGTCTCATTCATATGAAAATGTACTCTACCTGGAATTTGTAATTTTTAAATCTAACTGGCAGCATTCGACGAATTACAAAGAGGCGCTATTATTATTTTCATGAGTCATATATCATTGCAAATATTGATGCAACGACTTAATTTAATTATAAATGCTATCTACAATTTTGGGAAATTAATGGAACACTGCTATCGACAATTTTTATAGAATCCACCAAGAAGTGACCCCAAAATAATAATAGAAAATCGGAACTTGTACCAAACACCCGCGAATGGAATCACGAATTTAGATTAGTACGAAGAATTTTTTTTTGGTCTCTGAATACATTTTCCAAACAATTTGAGCTTCGACCGTCGCAAAGCGTGAGCCGTAAATCCACGTAAAAATTTGTACCAAAGACATTCTAACGGTTAATTGCTCTGTCCAGGTGAACCGATCGTCCAGGCGAAAAGGGTGTTCACGGTTACGTGGATCGTCGAGGGATTCCACCTTCTTCGCTTCCCAAAAGTCGCGTCGCGAAAATCCTTAAGCGGTAAGAAACACACTTGTCAATCATTTCCATACCTGTGAATCTCATACAGCTATCGTTCCAGATGTCCGGCGGCGGCGAAACGTCACCTGAATCGTCGTCGATCGCGCAGTTCCTCTAATCCTCCAGATCGATATCTCTCGCGATTAATCGCGAATCTCACACCACGATAAAACGGCGCACAAGACACAAGAACGAAACGGAAAAAAGGGATAAAAAAAGAAGAAACGTCAAATCACAGGAGGAGACATCAGCGTGGCTTCCGCAGCTTTGGGGTTCCCGCCGGCGAGTGGCTGCTGTTGGTGAGGAACTCTCGGCCTTCCGGTTCCATGGATAGCGCGTCATAGACGCTAAATTCCCAGCAGAGACGCGTCGCCCTTCTATATTTCCACCTCGTACTCTTCACTTCCCATCTTCACTTGTGCCAGCATCCAACTCCCTCATCCCCGAAGCCCCGCGCGCCTTGGAGCCTCCGGAGCCCGAATTTTCGCAAAACTTTCCCGCAAAACACACCACGCACAGTGCAACTGGCCCTCGAGAACACACAAGAACCACCGTCGCGCTCGTCGCTTCGCCGGCGAACTGTCTCGAAAATCCGCGTCCGTATTCTCAAGGTGTAAAAGCTCCGGCAAGCGGAGCACGTGTCGCACACGGGGGGTAGTGTAGGAACTGTGGAGGCACCGCAAGTGTGTCGCTTATACCGGCGGCGGTCGCTCCATCCCCTTGTCCTGACCGAGGGCTCTCTCACCTGTGCACCCCCCACCCCTGTCGCATCATCCCCGCTCCTCGTGCACCTTAGGCACCCGAAAAACACACGAAACCACTGGCGTCACGCACTCTCGAGACCCTCAAAGTCCACTGATCCACCACCTGATTTTCCCCTCGGCAGCCCCCGACGGGGGTGACTTTTACTCGGCAGTACTTTCCATTTTTCGGCCTCTCTCCCTTGCACTCGTTGTCGGCGCTTAAAACCGGAAAAACTCAGTGAGACAAACCATAAGTCGCGCACCTTAGGCCGATCATTTTTTTTAATTCCAAAACGATGACAAATAATTGCAAATGAATTAATATATTTTTTTTTATTTTGCAGGCTACGAAAGGTTAATACGGAAAATGATAAAGTTTCGGGCTGGCTGACACTGCGGAGCGGTCGCGTTGAGACTGCCTCCCGCGTTCTCGCCGCTGGTAGGGAACGCGCGACGAAGCAGAGCAACGACGGGCGAGCGGCGAGCCGGAGGTCGTCGAAGCCTCGAAGGAGTCCCACCTCCTTGGCCACCTCCAACCGCAGGGGTACCAGCCCACCGGACCCCCTCTCCGGGTCTGCCTCTCTGCTCTTCGCTTCTTTATCGCTCGCCAGCTTATTTCCCGTCTTCTTTCAGCCTTCTTCGCGGCGACTCTGTATCCCCTCGCGCTCGCGGCCAGAGCGAGAGACAAGTCGGCTCGCTCGCTCGCTCTCGCGGTTCCCCCTTCTCGTCCTCGTTGCTCTCGTTGTCGCCGGCGTCGTGGGAGCACGGCCGAACGAGAGAGAGAGAGAGCAATGCGAGAGAACGACAAGAGAGGGAGAGAGAAAACTGGTGCCGCGAACAAACCGCGGCCTATCTCGTCCTCTTGTCGACGATACGCCGACTCGCTTGTCCTCCGTCAACCTGCGAACCTGCCTATTTGTCGCACTTGTACACGCTCTGTACTCACCTGCGTGACACTCCCATTCGACGGCCGGCACCGCGGCGATGCTCCACGCGGGGAAACAACCGCCGCGGTAGGAGGGCACCAATGTCCATCGAGTTTTTACGAGAATCGCCGCGCACTTTTATTCCCCGGAGTGAATGAAAATTCAAGGCTCTCGTCGAGCAAATTCGCGATGGAATCTTCCGTGAATTCGCTAAATTTTGGATTAAAATCCCCGAGGGACGTTTCTGACGAGTAGGAATCCAGTGATTATTTTTTTTTCACGACTAATCATGGTTCATGGGGTTTACGGATTTTCGAGGGAAAAGCTAAAGGGATCCAGGAAAATACTTCTTTTGATATTTGTTGATCGCTGGAAAGTGTAGTGTTTTGTGAAACTTATTTATTTGTTGGTATTCACTTAGCTTCGATTTTCTACGTAGGGAAATCGTCTTAACATTTTTTCCACGATAAACGCGGATCAATAGGAACGACTTATGCGTGTAACGAACGGGAATGAAAAGGAATTTGTCTCTTCTAGCGACAACAATACTGTTACGACTCACATGCAGCGTTGTAAACACTCCATTTATTTTTCGACTCGAGTTATCTGTTTATATTTAACATAAATATTTTTGCTTTCCTTAGTTTTTCTACAGATTTCTCGGAAAACGTTCAGATATTTTTCTACACAAATTCGGTAAAAATATGTCTCGAATAGAGACACTCGGCGGTCCTTCTGTCCACTATTTTTAACTTCGCCAAGTGTCACTCGTGGACTAAATAAAATAATAGACTCCAAATTAATGAACCGTCACCACTCAGCTTTGTCGGTCGTATGCAATCATTTTTCGTGCTGCAAAACTCAAACGTGCGAAGAAAAAAAAAATCTAAAATTGCGATTCGCTCGAGCGATCTAATAGCTTTTTGTATTTCGCTGCCTCGGAAGTTCTCGGTATCTTGTATAAGACTCGCTTCTCCACATTGTCGTCCATAAGCGCCCATGAGTCATCCGAGTTTTACAATCCTCGCGCATACCGATATTATTGTATTTCACGTGCGCGCCGGGTAAGAAGCGTCGGGCAACGGAGAGGTTCGCGCCGTCGTCGGGGCCAGGCAGTGTCCCCGTTTACGTGTACTTAGACGTCGGGAGGTATAATACACCTGCACCCCGGGGCCAGGGGCACCTGTACCGTTGGACGCGACCCTCGGGAGCTCTTCGACGCGACCATAGTACCCAGCACTATTCGCATAGCGCGGCGGCTGCGGCGTCGGCGTCGGTGGCGGTGGTAGTTTTACGCCCAGCGTGAACCCTCAGAGACGGCGCGAGCTTCTTCCGCACCCCCCGAGGTGTTCCCATAATATAATATAATATAGCCGCTATATATGGTCGGTTCGACACCCCCTCGGACCTTGTACCTTCTTCGAGAAGTTGTCCCGATGTCCTCTCGACGTACACGTACTTTATTCTTATTGTCCTCCACGGCTCACGTATATATGTATTGTATATATAGACGCGGTCACTAATACCTCATGCACCTTCGTACCTTAACTAAGCGTACCTCGCACGCGGCTAATCTCCTCGTCGAGTTGACCCGCGCCATTTTCTTTCCCGGGACGAGCGAGGCCGCCAGTGTGCGTTTAATTATCCTGCATAATGGGACTTTATGGCACCCACGTTTTTCCGGCTACGTTCTCTTCGCCCGAAAAATATCCCACATTCTTTTCTCGTTGTACTCTGTTGCCACATGCGTCATTTTTGCGACGGGACATTTGATTGTTTCGATGTCTCACCTCTTAGCTGGGATATTATTATTTCGAGGCTTTCGGTTTTCGCGAATTTTCTGCAAAAATGAGTCCAGTCGTTGTGTACGCGAAAGAGTATCGTCTGGCGGAATGTATCTCGACGCTAGCGACGAGGCTTTCAAGGAAATAAAAGTTAATCGGCTCGGTTGGGATCCTCAGGATATTGGAAATTTTTATTTTCGTAACAGTCTAGACAGCGCGAAACGCCGGGTAATTTAAAGATATTTTCCACCAACATTGATGAAATGAAAATCTTATTAACCACATTTTCTTGGAGCCGTGTCTTAGCTGCGAGTTCGAACCATATCTCGATTTGCCGCTTGACAAATGTCGTTTCGATTGAAACCACAAAGTATATTTTGTCGTGTTGGCAAAATGTACAAATTCATTCAAATACACTGAAAAAAATAAGTAGTTGCGATTACCAATCATTGGTTCGATCTACCAAAATATTGGTTGCAGTTACTAAAATATTGGTAGCTCTGACCAACGATTGGTAATCACAACTATAATTTTTTTCAATGTACAGTGGAAAGGAAAAATCGATTTTTCTTTCAAATTAAAAGTATCCGTATTAAAAATGAACAAGAGTTCGGTACCGACGATTATTCACGCAGAACCCGGAGAATCGCACCCCCGGTGTCGTAGTATCTGGTCGCAGTTTCAGGGGTTCTCAGTTGGTCGCGGGTGAGGCGCCCCCCTTGGCCGCCGCCGCCGCCGGCGTCGTCGTCGTAGTCGTCGTCGTCACGAGGCGCGGCGCCGCGCGGCGTTCTAGAAAAGGCGAAGGTGCCCGGCGTCGTCGTGCCACGCGGATGTATTTTTTAATTATTGATTTTAATGACGAGGGGCGCGCGAGAGAGAGTCGCTCAGCGGGTGCGCCATCTTGGATGCTGGGCGGAGTAAGAAACGCGGCCGGGCTTCTCTCGCTCCGTGCCGTTCTTCATTTATTCTCTCTCTTTCTATACATCCCTCGGCTCTCCTTTTCCCGCGCGACGTGCGCTCTGGACCGCGCGCGCCTTTCTTGCCCTCGCCCGGTTTCGCCGCTTCCTCGTCTTCGTCGCGACTTTCTTCGTCGCTCACCAGTGGTCTTTCTCTCTCTCTCTCCCCTCTCTCCCTCTCCCCCTCCCTCTTTCTTTCTCCCTCGCTCTCTCCTACCCTAATGCCGTGAGATAGGCAGATGATAATTAAGAAAGCCGCGGAACGCGTGAGGGAGCGTCCTGACGACGCTGACGACGACGACGGGAACGACGACCAAGACGACGACGACGACGACACTCGCCTCTCTTCTCTCCACTTTACGTGTTCTGGAACGCATATAGGATGGAAAATTCCCGTCGCTTCTCGTTCCACTTCAATCTATTTTTTTTTCTCTCCTTATTTCTCTAATTTACTCTTATTACTCTGTCGCAGGGATGGCGACGGCGAATGCAGCGAAAGGGTCTGGACCGGAGGACAATGTCTTGGATATAGAATCGCTCGGCCGGGCCGCTTCGCATCCGCGCCCGGAGTCGTCACACGAGCGCACGTGCTTCTCCTCGCTCACGTTGGCCGAAACACGATGCGTGACGCAGGCGATCTTAATAATTGTTACGATGCGGACCGCGCGAGAAGACAGGAGTTTGATGCGGACACGAAGAGGACGAATAACTCGCGGACGCCTCGTTACGAGGGTTCTGACGAGAATTTTAGCGCACGATCGGTGAGACGAACAATGCGGCCACTCGTTTGCGCCTTTTCACTCGCCTCTCGAGAGCCGAGCGCGACGAGCGTGTATTCATAATCTTCGAAATTACTCGCTTTAAATAGAGCTCACACATAAATCTGAGGGTTTCACTGATTAGACGCGACAATTACGTGTTCAAATTATTTTTTTTTTATAAGTTTAAAAAAAAATAATGAAACACATACAATTTTTTCCGAAGACTTTAATTTTTTTTCAAGTGTGAATTTCATGATATTTTATATTTTTCGATAATACGACGCTTGGAATATTGTTTGTAAAATATTTTTTATTTTTGTTTTTCCTTTTTACATATTTTGATGCATAATGGTCAGTAGATATCGGATCGAATTTCTTGGACTTTTCCAGCTTGTCCAGACGTCTGGATTGAGCGACAATCATCCTTGAAAATTTGAAAACAAATCAAGTACCCAAGTCACAAAGCCAAAAATGTACTTCGATGTGCGTCGCAATTGCATTACGCATGCATCAATCACCCGACTCCAGAAGTTGTGTCACATGTTTATTTTCATATCAAAATTTATGCTTCAGGTGAACCGGCGAACTGAGTAATCCAAAGGGTGCGTAACGCAACCGAAACCAGGATTCTTACCTCACTGGTTAGAACGCGTTGACCGACATAAAAGCCGTTGTGTTCCGGCTGTAGCATCGCCGGGCCCACAGTGAATTAATTGCCCGAGTGCTCGGCGGGGTTCTGCCTGTCAGCGGCGCTTAGCGCGCTCACCGGTTTTGGCGCAATAACGCACGACACACGAGGCCAGGTTCAGCGCGCGGAAGAACAGAGCATAGCATACATTAATATACAGAGAGACACACACGCGCCAGGCTTTGTGCGAAAGCTGAGTCACCGCCGCCTCGACGGTATTGCGGCCTTATTCCCGCTCGTAAGTATTATTTCCCTCAGCGATAACCGTGTCACAGTCACATAATAAGGATATTCGATCGATTTTACAGGAAAGACGTCGGAGAGACGGACGATGCAGATTGTGTCTCTCGTCTCGGTCAGAAGAAGAAGAAGAGGAGGAGGAGGAGGAGGAAGTTCGAGGGGAGCGACGTCGTGAGCCCTGACGACGAGGGAATAATCCGGATTCGTTGACCGCGCCGGCCAAGGGTCTTGTGTACTCTATTCTCGCCAGCACAGTTTCGTCACAGATTCTCGTGCGGCTCTCGTCGCTGACTCGCGAGAGAAAAGAGATTCACACTTGTACAGCGAGGTTTTCGCGCTCTTTCTCTCTCTCGCCTCCTTCTCTCTTTCTCTCGCTCCTCGGGACTCCGGAAGAAAGGCTCGCGCGGCCGAGCGTGCGGGGTGGAGGCGTGCGGGGTTCTGATCCCGATTCCACGTGCATGGAGAGGCCCCCGCTCGCTCGCGCGCGCGATCGGCGCGATGAGATCGAGAGAGGCGACGGCGGACTGCGGACCGCGAGCGAAACGGAGCGGATCGAGAGCGGAGGGAGGGCAACCGGGAGGAAGACGTGAGAGATGCGCGAGGCTCTCGGGTTTGCAACGCTCGAGATACAATAGCCCGAGCTATTTCTTCCCTCCGCCTGTAATACACCGCGCGCGGATCTCTCGCGTATACGTATGCACGCCGCCGCTTTTATTTCCCCGACGCCCGTGCCTATCACTCCTCCGCACTCTTCGTCGCGGTTATCTCGCTTCCTCGCCGCGCGTCCGTTCGTTCCCACAAGGTTACCAATGAACCGCGAAATTCTTTTTTTTTTTCTTCATACCCTCCCGCTCGAGTTCGACGAGATTTCCGCTCGCGGACGATCCACGTGCAACGCGGAGTTCTATCGATCTTTGTTGCGCTCGGCAACTTCCTCCTCTCGACGTGTCCGAGCAATTACCGCTCGCCTCTCGCGCGAAGCTGCCGTAGGATGCAGTGATACACCTTTTAAAATTGTTCAATCGAGTCGGGCTCGCTCGTCGCTCGTCCAAGCGTTTCTTTTTCGGTCCTTTAGCCCCGCGGCTCTGCTCGCTCGTTCGGTGGACTCAGTTGCGTGGATAATTTTTATTGGCACTCTCGGGACACGTCGGTTCGGTTATTCTTTTGACTGCTGCTCGATTCTTCGCTTGCCAAGTGAAATAACGTCGGGAGAGTTAGGGTTGATTAATTGGCATGCGTGAGTTATTATCGTATCAAATTGTCGAATCAAACTCGTAGCTGATTAGGGATAGGATGTGTCGTTAGGGAAATTCAATTGGAAGGAAATAAAATTCATCGCGCGATGGTTGCAATCCGCGAGGGAAGTTTGGCGCGTAGGCGCGCGAATGAGTTTATCGTCGGAACAACAGCGCAAATGTAGATGAAGAAGACGAAGTGGAAGGGCATCGATACACTTAACCCCGGAGGTTTCTCGCGTTTGTACGCGATCGGCGCGCGCGAGGGTTGCCATGGGAGCGTCGGGTCGGCAGGAAGGAAGAAGGAAGTGAGGCAGGTAAGGTGAAGTTGCGTGTGCAGCAGCGGCAGGATCGACGCCGAATGGGGGGAGAGGGGGGGTGAGAGAGAATGGGAAGGAAAGCGCGAGGCGGCGCGACCGCCGGGAAGAAAGTTAGCAACGACTGCCGAGAGCGCGTTGGGCGATAATTATGGATCGTTTTCGTGCTTTCTCCCTCCCTCGCGAGGTTGCCCCTTAGCTTCCACCTCTGCCTCGCTTCCTGCGAGCGAAGAAGATGGTTTGTAGCTGTCGTTCGTACGTGCATAAGTTAGACACTGCGAGGCTTTAGGGGAAAACAGGTATATATAGCACGCGCATATATCTACGTATATACAGAGTGAGAAAGAGAGAGAAACAGAGAGGATGAAAGAAATTAGGGAAATGGAAAGCGAGCGAGCAATTTTTTTTTGTACAATCTCGATTCACAGTTCCAGTGTTTTAGGTTCAGTGACGACCAGTTCAGATGACAAAATTGAGGATTCGGAGAGACGGCAGATCGCGTCCCCCAAGTTTCGCCGACCCCATTCTCCTCGCTTTTTCTCGCTACGCATCGGGTCTGGCACTTGGAAAATTATCCCCTCACGGTCGCCCGTGGCAGCGAGCGAGCTTAAAAAAAAAGTATCGAGTTTAGCGGAGGTGTGTAGTGCACAGTAGGCTCGTGCGGCGTAGTAGGGTGCACGGCGTTGATGAGTCGCGGCGTAAGAAGAGCGGGGGAAGGAGGAGTAGGAGGCTGGGATATAGTGGTAAGCAAGGCGCGCGCGGAGCCGGGAGGGGGTCGGGGGTTTGATGAGCGAGGGCGAAATCCTACGGAGAAAGAGATAAAGAATCTAAAGAGTGGAGGGTGCGCGGTGGAAGTACAGAGCAAGAGAGAAAAAGAGAGAGTGAGAGGCGGAGAGTGAGACGGTGGCTGGAATTAATGCACGCACCGGGCCACGCACCCGAAAAGCCGGAACCCCTTGGCTCTCCACCCTCGGGTTCTCTCTCCGCGCTCTCTCCTCTCTCATCGTCGTAGGCAGCGCGCGAGTCTTTACTCGCTTCTCGTTCTTTCTTTCTCTTAGGTCATCTCGCTTTATCTCGCTCGCTTCTCAGGCTGCCTACTTCGTTATACGACAAGTATAAGAGGGCTCCCGACGAGGAGAAGCACCGAGCAGCACAAGCACAGAGACTTTTATTGATCGCCTGGCAAAAACTCAGCGGCGAGAGTGAGGCGAGTGTACGCGAACGAACGCGAACCCTCATTTCGTGCGCTGCCTACGTGCCCCCAACCACCGCGCGCGCCGCGCACCGGCTGCTGAAATTTTCGGCAGCCCAACGCGCCAACCACTACCACCGCCAACGTCGTCGTCTCACTCCCTCCCCCTGGTCTCTCACCCACCCAACCCCCTTTGCCTCCCTTGGCTCTCTTAGCGCGAGCAACCCGCCACCCTCCGCGAGCCCGAGTAGCACGAGGGCTCCCTCCCTCTCTCTCGCTCACTCTCGCGAAAACCCTCGAAGCCCTCCCCCACGGCCCACCTAGCCACCCCCACCCACCCTCCCGATCCCTCGTGCTTTACCTATCCGTAACGAAGAAGAGGAAGAATGCGAGCCGAAAGCCATCGGCCACGTCAGGACTCTGGCGCACCAGGCGTGCATCACAGGATAAGGCAGCCGCGATACCAACAACCCATTCCCTCCACCTACACCCTTCCCCAACTTCCTCCCCCCACCGATACAACTACACGTACTAGGGTAGTCTATACGTTACACGCTAGTTTGCGGATTCCCGTGAGAAAAAAACCGGGCTGACGGACGCGGTGCTAGGCACCAATGTTTGAGTTGCCTCGTGCACTTCCGAGTTTACCACCTCGACACGGTTGCACCCTAAAAATATGAAAAACATTTTTAAAGATTCTTCACGCTGATTCGAAAAAAAATCGAGTCGCAAAAACATCGTCACCTGGTAATCGAGAGCCCTCGTTGACAATTGTACAGACAAATCAAGTGCCGCGAATCCTGCGGCAGCTTCGTTTGGAAAGAAAAGTTGAAGCAATTTTGCGTCTGTCGCTGCGATATAGAATCGGACGAGTGCGCGGAGCCGACTCTGTGCCCGAAACTCGTTAAAATTTTCTTTTCTCTTCGATAAACCGACCCCGGCGATGCATTCATAATTAAAAAATGTGCATTTAATTAATTTACTTGAGTCTAATTGGCTAATTATATTCTTCCCAGGATTTCCGGGTGAAACTTCGGTGCATATACGGACGGGGCTGATATCACCATGGAAGATATACGTCCCGTATATGGGACGAGGGGTTTTGGGGTTGGGAAGGGGGGAGGGAGCAGGAAGTGGTGGGTGTACAGGTTGAACGTGGATATTATTTGAGTCCCGAATTTCGAGTGGCGATGCCAGGGCCACATTGACGCCGGGAGGTGGGGGAGGGGTTGGGGGGGAGGGGGAGGGGGCGACTGCACCGTGAGCGGTACTTGTATATTTTTGCTGCACGTGAAAAGAAGAAAGGAAAAAAGAAGCTGGAGAGTCGAGGGTTTGGGATAGACAGGGTTGGGGGAGGAGGGGGGAGGGGGGGGGAGGGGGTGTAGTTTGGGGCTGCTTCGACGCTCCTGAAAACTTCGACGGCACAACGTAGTCCTGCTCTCCCGTATCTCCGATAATCTTTTACGCTCGAGAGTACTGCATCCCCCCTCCCTGCTCTCCTCCCCCAACCACCCCCCACCCACCGCCTCGCACCCCGCGAAGGCACAACCCTTTCCCTTTTTTCTGTTTCGAGGGAGCCGCACGTTCAACGCGATGTTCGCTGTGCTCTCCCCCTCTTCCAAAAAGCTCTCTTCCCTCGTCTCAACCCTTTTTTTCCACCGATGTGTCTTCCCCTCGGCCCTGTGGATTTTGCGCTCTCTCCCCTCCTCTCCACCTACAGCCTCTTTGGGGGTTCTTCCACCCACCGCGAGGCCAATAAAACTTTGAGGACGCTGGAGTCGAGTGTTTCTTCCGAAGAGAGGGTCTCTCTTTCGTGCCCAGAGCCGCGGCGGCAGCAGCAGCTCAGCCGTTTTCTCTCCGCGCCGAACATTTGGCTCCTCGAAAAATTTACCGAGGACCCGCAAAATTCCACGATGACTGGGCATTGTGGTGCTTTTTTTTCCAAGGCAAAAAAAAATAAAAATTAAAATAAAAGAAGTTGAAATAAAGTCACGATCGCTCCTCGGCGTTCGAAATTTGATTTCGCCAACGTTTGCCGCCGGGGATAATCATTGACTCTGTGCATCGAGCGAACGGTGTGTCTCCGCCGTTTTGTCTTTGCCTCGAATGTCGCATTGTCAATCTTTCGGTCGAAACCGATTCCTCGCAATTCTCATCCGTTTCTCTTTGCAGAAAGCCGGGTGGCGTGTACGACGAAAGAGAATGGGGGCGGCTGCTGCGCTGCTCTCTCTCTCTCTCTCGCGCGGTGGGAAGAAGCCTGCCGAAGTGGACGCGACGGCGGCGAGGGTCGGAAACGTCGAGGGATGCTTGGACTCGCTGGAACGGGAGGAAAGCCGCAAGGAGTGGAAGGGGCTATAAGATGTGTTTGTTCCACACGAGCTATTGTCCGCCAAGACTACCTTTCCCATTGTTTGTTGCAGTACACTCGTCGTGCTTCTCCCTCCCCCTCCCCCTCCCTTCCCTGGTCCTCCTGCCCACCTCCCTCCGCCCGCCCTTTTCGAACGAAACCCTCTCGCAAGCTCCGGTGCTTCGCGTTTCCGCACATTCCAACGAAACTTTCGACTCTACTGATTCTACGGCGAAGAGAAAAGAATTTTCTCAAGGCAAACCCGCCCTCGTGCCTTAACGACGCTGTTACAATCGCGTGTACTCATAACAAACCGTCTTTTACCATCAGCAGCAACAACCATAATTATTATTATTATCATAATAATAATAACGGCAGCAACGACGACGACAACTACGACAATTGAGGCTGCACAATCGTTGCAATGGTCTGTGAGAAGCGTTAAGTGGTCGCGGAAAAACAGCGGAGCCAGGGGGACCGAGTAATTAGGATCCTTAACCAATCTTCACAATGTATTACACACGCATTCTAAATCAGGACTTGGATTCTGCTGGAACTCAGAGCAATTCGCGATAAGCGAAAAGGTATAAAAACAAAATCTTGAACATAAAAAAAGTGCATGGAAATCATTGTATAAGTATTTTTTGGAGACATTCTCAGACTCAATGAGTATTTACGCGTAATTTATTCATGGATTTTAAACCCCTTCTATCGAGCCTGCCACGTTTTTTACTACCGAGAATAAAAGCTAAGTGTGACATAGTTATTAAATTTAGCGTTGGTGGGAAAAAAAGTAATTAATCACTGATGACGAACGTTTTATTGCAGAGCGACGAAATACGCGTCGAGTGGACGTGTGCGGAGGTTCAGCGCTGCGCGGGAAGGTGTGTCCTATATACCGGCCGATGGATGCTGGCGTCAGAGAGTGCGAGGAGGGAGAGTTCTCGGCAGAAGAAGGAACGAAGGAACTCGCGAGGCTCGCGGGGGTGGAGAAGGAGGTGGGGGACGACGAGGGTTGCACGGTTTTCCACGGAATGAGAGGGACGCGGGGCGAGACGATGCAGCCTCGGTCGTTGGTATTGTCTCAGCTCCGAGGGGGGGGGTGGTTGTGCTCTCGCGAGTCTGCGAGTGGGTGGTGGTCGTGGGTTAGGCCAGCGGCGGAGGCTCCGAGCACCGACCTTAGGGCGACGGAGAGGCGAAAGATGCCAGAAGGAGAAGGAGTAGCAGAAGAAGAAGAAGACGAAGAAGAAGAACCAGAAGAACCAGAAGAGAGAAGTAAAAAGCGAAGGAAAGGGGTGGAAACGAAGCGAGAGTCAGAAGAAAAAGAGAAAGAGTATAAAAGAGAAGGATGCAGCTTGAGTGAGAAGGAAAGAGGGATGGGAAGGAGGGAGAAAGAGAGAGAGAAAGAGTGTGCGAGAGGAGTACCCGAACGCGCAGGGGGTAAGACGCCGCATGAAGGGTTGGAAATGTAGATAGAATTTCTTCATTTCGCGTAGTCCCTCGCGCGCGGCGCGTTACGGGGGGATGGGACTTTCTCCGCCGGCGCTGTGGAGCAGCCCCTCGGACCGCGCGCAACCCTCCGCCCGGCCGCACGTCGTGCAAGCAGCAGCAGAAGCAGCAGAAGCAGCAGCAGCAGCAGCAACCAGCCCGACGACTCTCACCCTCTTTCGCCTTCGCTCTCCGCGCTCATTTCACCCCCATCCCCGCCATTCTTTCTCTTAAGACTCCGCGGCAGAGGAATCGTTAAAATCTGGCCGTCCCACCCCCGTCGAGGCGAGAGCGAGCGACAGAGAGACCCTAGAGGTAAAGCAAGAGAGCCGCGAGATGTACTATATATATCTATATATACACGTATATATGTATATATATATATTTTGCCTGGACTCCCTCTATACCTCTCGTTTCTCTCGTTTCCTTGCGCTCTCTTGTGCGATATATATGCATGTGAGCCACGTATATCCGTCTTTCTCGTTCTTTCGCGGAGCTCTCTCGCCGCGGAGCCTACAGTCACCAACCCTTGAGCGACGCTCACTCACTACTTACTTTCGACGGAGAGACGAGAAGAGAGACGGATGCCGCGTCGCTGCTCTCTCTCCGGGCGCCCTGCTAGCCGAGGTGCTGCTGCTGCCCGCCTGTATATCTATGTACAGGGGCCGATGAGGGCGCGGGGGGTGAAGGGGGAGGGTATGGAGAGATAGGGGATGTGACTCTTCTAACCCCGAACGGTGGGACCCACGAGCGCGCGCCCTAGCTTCGCCTTCGTCCGCCCCCTCCCGCCACCCTCCTTGCCGCGAAACGAAGCAACGTCCCTCGACAGCCTCGAACACCCGGAGATTCGGGGCTGGTCATTAATCAGAAGGGACGCGTGTACACCCGGATTATTTTCGCCATCAGGACCGACGATGATCCCGCCTCGGGATGAGAAAGACGAAAAAAAAAAAGAAAAACTTGAAAATTCGTGGCGCTGCCTCTCGACGGATACAATAATTATGCAAACGAGAGATCTGAATTTTTCACCTCGGACTAATTAATTAATTAATTAACTCGTTAATTATCGTAATTGATCATTACTGATGATTTTTCAAGGACGGGCTTTAAACTTCTTTTCGCGACTTCGCCTACAGATATTCGGATTGTGACGTTACAATTTCCTCATTAATATCGAGCATCATTCGTGAATTGGTAAATGACTCGAAAGTGATGATTAATCTAATTACTTATTACAATCTTATTAAGTCATCTAATTACTACTAATTAAAAAAATGACTGAAGATTTAGGAAAAAAATCACCGAGGCCCGCAGTCAATTTACGAGCCACGCGCGTTCGATCCTTGCAAGGGAAACAAGATTTTTTTTCCCTCAAATTTATTTATTTATTTTTTACCCCAAGACGCGCCTCGTGTACACGCAGATCGTCGGGTAGGGGAGGGTGGCGAGGGGGGTGGGGGAGCTTCCGTCGAGTGGAACGCGCGCGTCCACGTACATACGTATATATAGTCGTCGGTAAACCCAGGGTGTACGTATAGAGTCCCCCGCGAGGGGTGCCGAGAGCGACGAGGTAAGGAAACAACGGCGGTAGGGTGGGAGGGTGGGGGGGGGGGGGTGAGCGGGGTGGAGGGAGGGGTTAAGGGGCTGCCGCGAGAACACCCTGGGTTCTCCCCTCGCAGAGCGCTGGCTGCTGCCTCGCGCGTGAAAAATATGTAAAGTATTGATTGCATTTTATAATTACTTGGAAGCCCGGCGTCTTAGCTACCCTTCCCGCCGCTCGCACCCTCGTCCTCGCCCCGGCCATCCGCGCCGCGTCCCTCGCGCTCTCGCACCCTCCGCTTCGCTCTCCCTCCCCCCTCCCCCACTCCGCCGGCCCCGTCTTTCCTTCCTTCTTCTACCTCTTCTTCTTCGTCGTTTTTTTTTAACTCTCGTTCCTCTCATATTCTTGCGCACAAGCACACGCACCGTGGAGCGAGAGAGAGAGAGAGAGGGGGGAGAGTGGGAAGGCAGAGAGAAAGAGTGAGAGAGAGCGAGTTTTGTCGGTGGAAAGAAAAGGGTAAGGAGAAAGCTCGAAGAAAGGACGAAGGAGAGGGAAGGAGATGGAGAGAGAGGAAGGGAGAGGGAGAGCGAGGGAGACGGAGGAGCTATGTAGAATACATTCTATACATATACATTGAAATAAGGAGGGCCACTGTTTT
This sequence comes from Itoplectis maculator, assembly GCA_964034905.1. Taxonomy (NCBI): domain Eukaryota; kingdom Metazoa; phylum Arthropoda; class Insecta; order Hymenoptera; family Ichneumonidae; genus Itoplectis; species Itoplectis maculator. Next base: position 7,985,246 of record OZ035859.1, read on the forward strand.
TACCAGGCGCAGCAGCAGCAGCAGCAGCAGCAGCACCGCCAGCAGCCAGCCCCCTCCGTCTCTCTCCTTTCTTATATCCTCCGTCCCGCTCGCTCACTCATTTACTTTCTCTACCCGAACGAACTCGCCCGAAGGATGAGGAGGCACACTACCCTCCGCGAGGGGCTCCTTCAAGCAAACACACACACTGACGCAGATACAGGCAGACTGAGAGAGAGAGAGACTCGCATATACGCAAGCGTAGGTACGCGGAGTACATTTATACAGAGTCCCGAATCCCTCGAAGTAGGCAGCCGAGGGTTCTTATACCGATAGCTCGAGCGTGCATAAATCCTTGAATTTTACTCCTCGCTCTCTCCGCGAAGACTCGACTCGCGTTTCAAATTAAACCGAAATTTCTCGATGCTTTCGAATTTTTTGCGTCTCTCGATGACGATTTTCCGGGCATGCGCGATTTTTGTCTCGAGGCTCTTGATTCGCTAGCTGGTTTTTCATTCGCGTGACCGACTCGCGACCATCAGAAGTGCCATAATTGCAGGACGCGCGGGCATTATGGTCCTTCGCGTTGATTCTAAAGCTTTACTCGCGTTACGCACGAAATTCCAATTTCAATTAATCGCATCCTTCAAACAATCGATTTTCAATGTCTGCCAAATCATTAATTGATTAATTAAATGATAACAAATTCAGAGTTACGAACAGAAAATTTTAATTCCAATTGGCAAAATACTCCAATCAATGAAATTAACGAAATTCGAAGGTGCCAAAATTTCAATTAAAATTTTCGTCATCTTTCAATTTAATTTCAACTAATTAATACCAATATTGACAATAACAAGCTTCGAGAGCAACGGAAAAATGTCTGCAATTCGTTGGGAGAGAAACGAAGCGCCGCGAAACAGTTATTCATCGCCACACATCGACCCGCCGTGATCAGGCAGTCGCGCAACCTTTATCTCGAGACACAGATACCCACATCGCCTCCTTCCCCCTCGACCCCCGTCGTCCCCGTTGATGTAGGAAGCAGCAGCAGCAGCAGCAGCAGTGATAGACTGCGCGCGGGAGTCTTCTCCGCGCGTCCCCAGCCAGACCCACACACACACACATACAGCCACACACACACATGGCCGCATAAAGCAGCGGCAGTAGCAGAAGCACGTAAGGGTTTTCTCGGTTTCTTACAGCGTGGGGTGGTTGCCGAGGCGCGCGGGGGGAGGAGGAGGGGGTGGCACAGGGCGGACGGCGCGGCGGTAACGGTGGTGGGGAGAGACCCTCTCGCGGCCCTCGGGGAAGCTCGAAAGACAGAGGGAAGGACGAGGACGCCGAGTGAATGAGTGGAAGAGTGTAGAAGAAGGAAGCGTCGCGAGTAATGAGAGAAAGAAGGGGATAGGAGGAGGCGGTGGCGGCGGCGGCGACGACGACGGTGGTGGTGGTGGTGGTGCCAAGGGCAAGTAAGTAAGCGAGGGAGAGCGAGGGAGGAAGGTGAGCGCAGGACGAGGGGCGAGGAGGTGGTTCTCCTGGCAGGGGGCGGAAAAGAGAGGGCGAAGGAGCGAGAGGGAGAGAGAGAGAGAGAGCGCGCTCGCTCTCTGCCTAGAAGTTGCACCCAGCATTTTAATCGATTTCATTTGCGCGCATGTGAGTGAGCGAAGCAGCGGCGGCGGCGGCGGCGAGAGCAGAGCTACCGGCGTGGAGAGCCGCGGCAGAGCTCTGCCACCGCCGCGTCCCCCCCACCTCGTCCTCCTCCCGCGTTCCCCCCTCGCCGACCCCCCCAACCCCCCCGTCGAGGTGATGAGGAGTGAGAGAAGGAAAGACGGAAAGAGAGCGAGCGTGGGAGGAGGACGGAGCGAGGAGACGAATCCGCGGGAGAATAAAGGACGGAGTAAAAGTATACGAAAGAGAGAGAGAAAGAAGGAGGCCGCGGAGAAATGCGAGGAAAGAGACGGAAAGTTGTGTAGAGCACGCTGGGGGCACGAGGGGGCGGTGGGGGAGGTGGGGGAGGAGAGGAGCCGGGCCACGTCGGTGTGTAAACCTTTCTTTGTTTTGCTTTGCTTGCGTCATTAGGGGGTGGGTGGATGGGTCGCGCGCGCGAGAGACGCGGGGTGCACGAACGAATGCGCGACCGTGCAGGGGGACGAGAGGGGCACCGGGGGTCCCTCTCGCCGAGGGCGTGGTTCTTCTACGACGAAACGATCTACATACAGAGGAACCGTGTAGAGTCTTGCCGTCTCTCTCGCACTCTGTCTTCCTCTTTCTCGGTCTCTCTTTCTATGTATATAGCAAAACTACACGTACGTCTTATTCTCCGCGACTTGGGCCGCTTCTCCCTGTCCCTCACCCCCTCAGCTCTCTCTTTCTCTCTCGGAACCGTGACGAGAGCGCGCGCGTATTCTCTCTTCGTACGTTCGTCAAAGTTACAGCTACGGTGCACGAGAATTTCCGCGATGCTCGAGAACACAATGTCTACCTATAATGTCACTCCGGGTTACGACTGTTTCGCGAACATTTATTGTGAACATTTCGTTATTGTTGGAAATTAGTTTTCGATCGATTAATTGGACATTTTTTAAATTATTGCACGGAAGGAATAATGATATACAAATAATAGTTGCGATAATTGATACTGATTTATTTTAGTCAACTGTATTGATTAGTTTGTGTGAAAACATTTTTTTATTCTCTAGGATTATCGTTATTTTTGTAATATGCGAAGTGTTCATATTAATTTCCATGCAACTGGTCCACGCTGATGGCGCTCGAGTCTCGAGGGTGGGAAGGGCTCGGTGTTCTTTCTTTTCGAACTCTTACGAAAATATTTAAATTATTTATTTATTCGAAGCAGGATCCGCGCAGGACTCTCGCCGTCTCGCTTCCTCTCGCTGCTGTTTCTCTACGGTCTCCCGGCACTTATAATTCGCATGATGGGACGACACACGCTCCGCTTAAAACTTTGAAACGTCGTCCCTGCGGCTCGCGGGCTTCGCCGGGTGGAAGGGGTTATAGGGACGGGGGGCAAGAGGGACTCGGTATACGCGCTTCGCGGGGTTCAAGCGAAGCAGGGGGTGGTTGAGGATTTCGGATGTGGGCGACGAGGGCTCCGAGGAGACACACACACAGACACACAGGAAAAGGGAACTCGAAGCAAATAAGCGTTATGCATATTTCGTCGGGAGGAAGTGGATGTGCTCCGCGCAGCTCACTCTTTCCATCTGCAACTGCGACTCGCGGGGCTGAGTTGTCAAATATCCTCGTCGAGAAGAGAACAGACCATTAAAAAAAAACAAGAAACGAAAAAAATCCCGTTTAAATGTCGAGGACCGCGAGCGACGAGGAGACAGGCTAAATTAATATGAATAAGTATTCGAGTGAGGAAAATACAGTCAAAGTGCGCGCGGAAGCGGAGATCTTCTTGGACTTCAGCCACGACGAGTCGATCGATCGAAGGACTCAAATATATATAATAACAGGTATTACGAATATTTTTAATAAAAATAAAAATCATTAAATATATTATTCAATGATCAGTCATTCGATCTTAATTACTTCAAGCGAATTTAACTTGCGACTCTGTATAAAAAAATATGCTTTGACCAATTGCAGGTGGGAACGGCGGGAGCGAGAAATCTCGGACAGAGCCGGCCACGTGGTTCGCCGGCCCGTGAAAAGGAAAAAGAAGGAAGGTCGCTGGCCGCCGAGAGTCGTCGAGGGGGTAGAGAGCGAGAGTGAATAAAGGGCGAGTGACGAGGCGAGAGAAAGAGAGCGAAGAGTGCGGCTGGTCGTGGATTCCCTGCCGGAGAAGAAGAGGAAGAACGGGGGTGGTTCGGTCCACTGCGTGGTCAGCTGACGGCGGTGCCGCGTCTCCTCTCGACCCTCCCGCCCCCGTTCCACCCGCTACCCGCCTTCGTCGACGAGCTCCCGGCGCTTCCCGTGATGGCCTCGAGGCTTACACTCTCGTGGGCGGGGGTGGCTTGACTTCGTGGCGGGGCAGAGGGCAGAGGGAAGAGGGAGTCGACACCACGTGCGCGGCCACGTGCTCTCGCTTCCATCCCCTTGCCGTGCGGTGCCTCTGGAACTACCACACTGTCGTATATCTCGATCCAGGCTCCTGAACTAACCGAGGTGAGCGCGAAAAGAAAATCTATCTCTCAGTGAAAATTCGTTTGCTAAACATTTTGACTGTTTAGCTGTCGCTGTTGTCGAGTGTTAAAATATTGGAAATAAATGTCTGATGGATCTTGAGTGAAAACAGCATCGTGACCAAATTTTGTAAAAATTAATTTTCAGGTATCTTCGCGTTCCGGAACCTCGAGGACTATCCCGGGATCGCTGCCATCGACCCCTATCAGTGCAAAGCGACCGGAGAGCAGCGAATACATCAATGCTCAATGCGCGACTCCAGTGCGCGACGGATTTAACACAAATATTATTATACCTCCAATCGAAGAAGTCGAAGGGAGGGCAAAAAAAAATTCACAATTAATGAGACTCCGCCAAGACACAAAGTACACCCGGGAGCAATTACCGGACGCAGCGGCCGCCGTGGAGTCGCAGTCGGGTGGATCCGGCGAAAAAATTTGAATAACTCGATAATTCGATTGATCAACCGACCTCGAAGGCTTTTGGCAACCGCTAATTAATAAACAGACGATATCTTGATATCGCTTCTTCATCGGTAGCGATGGAAAATCGAGGCAAAAAAAATGTATCGCAAAAAAAGAGGCAAAAGTGGAAGAGGTAAAAAAAAATGGACTCTGAAAGCACGCATCTGCATACACTCGAGAGTCGCGGTCCGGCACAGAGGAAAAAAGAGGGGGAGAGGAAGAGAAGAGTCGCATCGAGTCGAAGCGCGTCTTGCGGACCGCTGAAGAGTGTATTAATATACCACCGGGGCGAGTATCGTCCGCCCGGAGAGACAAACGAAATAGTCTCGTCGAGGCGATCGGGGGGACTCATAAATATCGATGCTCTCTCGTCAAACTCATTGCGGCCCGAGAGCGCAAACTCGTCGGCGACGACGAGTTCTCTCTCTCCGCGAGAGGCGGCTCACGAGATGAAAACGACGACGGGGAAATAAAATGAAAAACGACGCGAGGGAAATGAGCGAGCGAGACGGGAGAAGAAAGGCGTATCCCTACCCCATCGCGCATCCAGCTGCTGGCACATCGATCCGCCTTAATGAGTGGAAAGAATAAGACAACCACTACCACCACCACCGCTGCCGTCGCCGTCGCCGCCGCTGCCACCATCAGCCCCTACTGCGCACCCCCGCCTCACGTACACATCTGTATATACTACACAGTGCTATACGTACATATATAATCGTGGGAGAAAACGTGGGCCGCGGGGGAGGTGCAAGACGAGGAGGACGAGGGAAAGAGGGTTTTAACATTCCCTATCGCCGACGGGTGTGGGATAGCGAGGACCGCGCGAGAAGCACGAAGAACGAGAGAGGGAAACGGCACGTCGGAATAAGTAGAAGAAGGAGCCAACGCCGAGGACCTTAGGGCTTTTCTTCTCATCCGGCGACGTTCCGAGGCAGCAGCAGCGACGAATGCGGGGCGAGACGGAACGCGCGAGCTGCCTAACCCTTTTCCTTCATAAATTTATCGCGACTCCGGTATCTTCGAGGGAAGGATTTTTCCCTCCTCGCGCCCTACGTCGAAACACACCGGTTACTTCAAAATTTCCGAAGAAATCGGGCGCTTCGTCTCGAGTAGTCGAGACGGGGAAATAATCGACGTTTCGGTCTCGAGGAGAAAAATATTTCCTGCGGTGAGTCTCCGCTCGAAGCGAGCGAATGATTTTACGTTGCCAAGTTTTTTTTTTTTTCGTCGTCGGGACTTAGGATATCGGTATTAGCGTTCATCCATCATGCCGAGAGTTTCCGGAGGCTTCGAGACTCTAAATTCGTCGTACAAGATCAGACTTGGAAAAGTCTCGTCTTCCTGGGCTTTCGTTCCGTGTCATTCCTTCGCTGTAAAAGCCTCTTTCGCGCCCCTTGGAGCTCGCCTCCGACCCCCTCCCTAACCTCGGTCGTTTTTCGCTCGAGCCCTTCCGGTCCTTCATCCAGCAGAAGCTCCGCTGCTTCTCGAGTGGAGCTCGATCGCGAAAGCACGGGGGAAATATTCGTAAGAATTAAAGCGTCGGGAATTAACATTCCGGGGAGCTTCGAGAGCGGAGGGTACACCAGCTCAGGGGGGGTGGTTCCTTTGCTGCGTGCGTGCTACCCTCGATGCTACTGCTACTGCTGCTACTGCTGCCGCTGCTGCTTTTCCCACTAGCTCGGCGAAGCTCGCGAAACAACGGCAGCATTACCGCCCCCTCTTCCCCTCGCCCCCCTTTTGCGCCCAGAGCGAGCTGCCCACCCCCCAAGCGGCCCACCTTTCTTCTCTCCGCTTTCTTCTTCTACTTCCACAGAAGTCAAACCTCCCTCGCTCCTTTCGTTTCCCGTCTTTCCTGCTTGCGCGCACGATTTCCGTCTCCACGAGAGCAAGCGACTCCCTCTCCTCGTTTTCCACCGCTAAACGCCGGGGCAATATGAAATACCGAGAAAAACGTTTGCATAGTCTCGAGTCATCGCTGCATCCACTCATTGACGAGTCTTGAATCTTCATTTTCTCAAGTCGAATCAATCTACTAATTTTTTTAATTTTTTGTTTGTGTATTTATTTACACGATGATATCGGAGACTGCCTCGAAATTAAATTGGAAAATAAATCTGATCAAAATAAAAATCCTTCGCATTTCTATTTTTAGGAAAGTTGTCGGGAGTCCGAATGAGCGGTTCGAGAATTGAGAATGAAATCTCAGGGTTACACGATTCAAGAGTTGAACCAACTGTCCGCGTGGTTGACATTCAAAGCGAGTGGTAAACATTTTTCGCGAAAGATTCTCTCCCCGAGACAGACCCATCTTCTCATTCTGTTCTTCCACTTTGTTGCAGGCAGGAGAGTTATCTACGAGAAAGAACGCGAGTGGTGGCTCCTCCCTCCACCACCACCGCCACCACCGCTGCCTCCTTCTCCGCTGGTCTTCGGAGAACGAGTGCGGCCAGAGGGAATGGGTGTTGATTGTCTCATGCAGGTCTCTCCTGGAATCGCTTCTGACACCGCCACCGGAGATTGGGATTGCCCTTTATATACCACACGAATGTACTAAGTATATAGTCTACAATTCTCCGACACTCGCACACATTCCTGTCCTTAGATGTGCAGTGCACGTATATACACTGAGATTCTTATTGTCCAGCAGCCGCGGAGTGCTCTACACGTGGAAGAGACCTGCGGTCGTCTGCTCGTCGTCGTCGTCGTCGCTGGAGGAGGAGGAGGTGAAAGAATAAGACGAGGAAGAAAGCGCAAGAAAAAAAGGAGAGGCAGAGTGGTCGGCCGTTTGCACCGCGAGAGAGGAGCGAGAGAGGAGCGAGAGCGAGTCAAAGAGCGCGCGGCGCTCTCGCGATGAAGCAGGACGAGAAAGAAGCCACGGCGCGCAGTGGTGGTAACTGCCCGGCGGTTTTTGCCATCGGAACGTCACATCCGGTCAACGCGTCCACCGCGACGGCGAATGGCGACTCACCAGTAGCCAGCGGTGCCTCTCTCTCTCTCTCTTTCTCTCTCGCCGAAGGAAGCGTGTTTACTCAAGTAGATCATCAATAACCGGTGAGCGGCGGCTGCAGTGGCGGCTTCGTCGTCGTCGCGAGAGCGCCAAGCAAAGTTATAAACCAGAATAATCGGGTGTCTCTTTTCTCTCACACTCTAAGCCGCACTTTGGTCCTTCCGTCCGTCGACGATCTGCGAACTGGTACCGATACACTCTGTTGCTGCTGCTGCTGCTGCCGTCGCCGCTGAGAAAACTCGGCGAGTGATACACTCGTGAAAAGAAAGGCCAGGCCGGGGCGTTAAATGCGGCGAAACGCCGCTGAATCGCCTGGGAGAGATCGACGGTTTTCGAGTCGAAACCCACGTTTCGTATATATAACTCTGTGTGTACACGGCGAACACACACCGCGCGTGTATCTATCATTGCATAATAATTCTCGCGCGTACTTGATGCCTGCCATGGGATTTATCTCGGATCGTCAGATCGGCGCGCGCGGGGAAATTTCGTCCGTCTCATTTCTCTCTCTCTCTCTCTCTTTCGCTCTCTCGGCGCGAAGCCTGACCTTTCCCTCAGTTCAGCTTCTATCCCTCCGCGAGACCGACTGCATCAGTCACGTTTTTATCGTGTCACGAATTTATCAACCCCTTGAACTCTTCGTGGCCGTAGATATGTATATATTTCTCGTGCGGGACAATTCAGGTTATTCCTGTGGACGTTTTCGCGGCTCCTTTAGCGCTCAAACCTTCGCCACGAGGAACTAAAGACGATAATGTGTGTGTGTGTGTGTGTGTATCTATATATCTATATATATATAGATGGCTCGTACTGTGGAGAGGATGATAAAAGAAACGAGAGCACAGAGTATCGCTTCACTCTCTAAACTCGCTCGTTCTCGATCACAGCGAGAGGCCCCTTCGGCTCATGCTTTTTCTTTTTACCCCTGCTCCTCTTCTCCTTTTTCCTCTTCCTCCTCCGTCTTCCTCTTCTTCTAAGTTTGCCGCTCGCGAATATCGTGACGTGTTAGCGCGATCGGGCGCGAGGAGAAAATTCCTGTACCGACACCCTGCTGGTTATCTCAATCCCCAACGTTACATGGATCTCACAGAAGAATTCTTCTCGGACATTATATCTGTGTGTATGTGTGTGTGTGTATGTATATATATTTATTGCATATATATATATGGATAGTCGAGACAGAGACTTGAGCTATGATACTAATACGCGGTGGTTGAAGCGAGAGCTGTAAAGAAGACTGTACGACCGGAGGATCGTGCCCGGTCGCGATACGTTCGACCCTCTGAGGAAGGAGACGAAGATGAAGAAGAGCCACGAGAACCCTCGCGATCCTACGGCTCTTGCGATAAATTCAACGCTCGGGTCCTCGAATAAAATAGATCTAGACTAATTGTGGAAGATGCACGACTCACTCGGCAAACTCGACTCGTTCCTCTGTATCATTCCACCATCTCTCGACGACGACAAACGGACGGACAGCGATAGGGCGATAAGGCGACGTCATAAATAATTCGATTTTGCTCTGAGAAAACCTCCATAATTAATAGAAGCATTGATATTCCCTCTTTTCATATAAATAATGTCAAAATACCAGTAGAAGTGATTTTACGAAATTCACGTTTCTCAGAAACGTTTTTTTTTCCTCTTGACACGAGAGATCACGGGAGAATCAATTAATCTCTAAACTCGGCGCGGCAATAGTAATGATTTAACATTTGTAGTACAACGCTTAATTCGATAAGCAACGAGCCACGACACATTCGCTCGTGGCGGTAACAGTTTATTATCGATCGACGTGCGGAACGTTTCGATTTGTTTCGACTCCGCGGAGGCTGCGGAGAGAGAGAGAGAAAGTAATCTGTTTACAGTGTTTATGCCTTGTGTACACGAAGTGTGAGTAGCCCGGGGATCGAGCGCGCACCTCGCCGAGAGTGAGTCGGTACGCCAAGTCGTCGTCGTCGTCGTCGTCGTCATCGTCGTGTGGAGTAGGCACTATATGTATGTACAGCCGGATAAAAGCGCGCTCGAGCCTGTGAAGTACATACGTACCGAGCGCAAGAGTAGAGAAACATCGTCGACGAGGAGAAAGAGGAGGTGGAGAGGACAGTGTAACCAGTCGGACGCCGGGGATGAGAGAAAGAGAGATCGCGACCGCACGAGCGCAAAGATCAACCAGGATCGTGCGACCCGGACCCCTCGACCTGTGCGGCTGCTATCCTCGCGCCCCCGCCGACGCTGCTGCCGCCTTCGTCTGGGCCTCACCTGGCCAACCTGACTGCATCGCCTACTCCCCGACTTCTTCGTACACTTATTCTCGCATCCTTTCTCTCTCACTCGCTCTTTCTCTTACTCACACACATTTTTCTTTGCTCGCAGCACCGACGATGATTCCCGCTCGATACAAGCACGTAATACACGCTCTCGTGTGGATTACGCAACCTGGTAACTCGTCAACGTGCTGCGGCATTTCCTCGACGAATTCGGGAGCCCGAAGGCAGTGTAGCAAAGGTATTGAAAAAAAGTTGATAAATCATGAGCATCATAGAGAATTTGCTGTATTTTTTTTTTTTTTTTACATTGGCACGAAGGTTCAGCTAAAATATCGTGAATTAAAATACAGCGTCGAGTAAGCCGACCTCGCTCAAGGTAAAACCACTGACTTTTCCAGGTCCCGGAGTTTCCTGAGGATGACATCATCGCAGCGCCTTCCGCAGCCCTCGGGACAGAAGAGGCGGGGTCGCCGGCTCCGGCGGTGGCTGCTCGCGAATCGCGTTAATATCGCAAATAAAATCCCCGTTGCGATTCGAGGGTGAAGAGAGAGAGAGAGAGAGTGAGACAGACCCCGGCTAAAAAAACGAGCAGCACGAAGACATCAACCATCGCTTCGGCGCACTGTGCGCTGCTACCTGCGGAACTGCGAGGGACGCGAGACCAGACCCTCCGCCGGTGGGTGGATAAAAAAAAATCGTCGAAAAAACAAACGAAAAAAAGGAAAACGGACCATGGAGAAATAAAAATAAAGTCGTTTGCCTACAGGGAAAGAGAGAGAGAGAGAGACCGAGCGAGAGGAAGGGATGTGGTTCCCGAGTGAGGCAGCCTGGTGAGAGAGCTTTGCCGACGGCTCCATGCACCAGTGGTGCACCTTGCACTCGTCGTCGTCGTCGTCGTCGTCGTCCTCGTCCTCGCGTAGCTCGCGGCAGCAACATCCAGCCATCCGGTTGCCTCTGCTTCAGCCCGGCGCCAAGATGGCGTCGTGTTTACTTCGTTAAGCAGTTAATTACTCCCGGAGTCCCGGGTCCTGCCACCCTGTACGGCTGCTGCTGCTGCTGCTGCTGCTGTTGCCACTGCCCCTTTCCTCGCTTCTTCTTCTTCTTCAACCAGTTCACCTCTCGCAGTTTCATTCGCCATCCCCTTTCCTCCCTCTCCCCCTCCCTCCCTCCCACCCTTCCACCCTCCTCCCGAGCTTCCCCCTGCCTGGCTCTTTGCCTCGTTCATCTGCGTCCGCGCTCTCAACTATTTTCCGTTTTTGGTACGACTACGCGGATTCCCGGCGGTGATCCCCCCTCGGGAGGGACGAGGCAGAGGGCCCAGACCGTCGGAGAGCGCCGAAGCCCACGCTGAGGGACCGAGAGGGACGGATGGACGGACGGACAGACGGACGGTTGAGAATTTTGATGCTAGCGGAGACAGAGCAGGGACGAGTCCGTGAATCGCGGGAATAAATCACAGCCTGGAGGGCAGAGAGGTGAAGGAGGGAGGAGGAGAGGAGAAGGAGGCTCGAGGCTCGAGGCACGGGGAGGGTGGCTCTTGTATATAGCTCGCGAACGTCGTCGGCTGCTGCTGCTGCTGCCCAGGGTGGGAGAACGAATTGGTAGAGCGCGGCTGCTACGTCATACCGCAAATCCGATCGAGACTGCACCTCGTCCGGCAATCCATTTATCTATTTATCTCGAGTAGGAGCTGCTGCTGCTGCTGCTGCTCTCCGGCCACGGGCAGCAGCGGCAGCGGCGGTGGGTATAGCGCGGCGCGTTGGAAGCGGCGACGAGGGGCAGAGGTAATAAGCTAATATTAAAATAAGTCCGCGGGCAAACCGCTACGATGACGACGAGGGAAGAGAGAGGGGAGAGGGGGTCGCAGCCTCTCGCGATGCGGTTAAGTCTCTGATGCGACCCAACGCTAGTGTTTATATGTAGCGCTACGCTCTTCTCGATTAAAAAGTAAAGTGATCAGAAGCTGCTGCTGCCACGAGTCGGTTCTCTAATTTGACTTTGCTTCGCTCGAGGTAATCATCGGAAAGTTCGACCGACTTGGGCTTCTTGACGTCGTTTGGCAAATTGAAAAGAATAAGAATTTATCAGTTCGTCTCTCTCGAGGTTTGAGCCTCTTCGCAGAACCTTTTTCTAGCGTTTCTCGCGTCGCGTTCGAATGTTGTATTCACGTCGCGTTATTCACAAAAGGTATTTACAGGCCCTCCTTTCGAGCGTTTACCACGCGTTGCACCTTCACGACGACGACGATTGAGCCGAGTGCCGTGTGACGTACGCCGAAGGTCGGTGCGTTACCTACATTCCGGAAACATCACCCTTCGGAGCCTCTCCACGTCTTATCCCCCTCGACTCTCTAAGAATGTCCTCAACTACCTGTCTCCTTTATTGCCCTCGGGTATTATTTTACGGTAATATACAGCTACCTGGGAGATGTTGAACTGTCCGACTGGACGTTGCCGTACCCTGCGCCCGGGGGTCTTTATCTCGCGTCGCGGGAAGATCAAAATTTCATCAAATATTTATCAGAGACCCTCGCGCGGCTGTCTCGCGACGTTGTACACGCGCGAAAACGGAGTTGCCACGGTAGGAGCGACGCAGTCAACCTCCGAGAAGACGACAGTTATCTCGCCTGCTATCGCGAATATTTTCTCTCACCTTACTCTTGTTTTTCTTTCTCTTCTCTCATCTTCCTCTTTTCTTTTTTTTTTCAGCGCACTCGACGAGGCTCCTGCTCCGGCATATCCTAACGGCGCAGCACACGCCGCAACCGCGAGGCGTTGGGGATCTCGGGTCGTGTCGCCATCCCCCAAAGAGTTTTCTTACCGTGTGTCTTAGACATGCAAGGTACACAAGGGCGCATCGGGCGCCGCTCTTATACGCGAGCGAAGAGCCGCCGCATCGCTTTTCTCGCTCGCTCGCGGACTCCTCCCTCTCTCTCTCTCGTCTCGCACTCTCTTTTCCACCGTCTCCACGCTAATCTCTCGCAGATCTTCCACGGAATCTCATTAGAAATTCATAACCGTCGCCCAACGGGCGCCCAGCCACCCCCGGAGCGTTATGCCGTGGGGGAGGGCGAGGGGGAGGGGGCCGTGACGATGTTCCCGTGCGATGGGCGGTGAGAAACCGGTGAAGAGCGACGGAGAGAAGGAGAGGAAAAAAGGAAGAGGAAGAGGAAAAAGAAGCACGCGGACGAGTCGAGGCGGGAACGAAGAGGGAAAGCAGCGGCACCACCAGCAGCAGCGCGCAACGAGAACCAACGTGATACGAAAGAAATAAGCAGGCAAAGTACATTAAAAATTAATTACTTTGCTGATGGAAACTAGAAGTGCCTAGTGCTTCGCTAAGGGGGTTGTTGCGGGGGCCGCGGGCACGGGGTACAGCCGGGCAGCAGCCCCCCTGGCTGTACTTCGTCGCGCACCCTCGCCCGGGCTCAACCACCGTCGTCGTCGGCCGGAATGACGAGAGAGCGAGAGCGGAGTTGGAGAACATTCTGTAATTACGTAGACATATATGTATACGTCGGACTTTGGCGTTTACCGACGGCGCGGGATCTCCGCTAAAGTCCTCTTCACCCTCTGTAATTTTTTTTCCCTCCACACATATAATTTTTTTTTTTTTTTTTTTTTTTTTCAGATGCCTCTGACGGTGACCATCGCTCGAGTCAACGATTTGCCTCTGAGAATCTGGAAATCATTATCGAAGCGATGTAAACCGAATGCCCATTTAAAATGACGAACGATGACAAGGAGAGCGAGCGGTAACGATTTATTTTATTCGAAAGGAGAGTTACAGCCATTTCGCAGATGCCAAAGAATTCGTCCGTCGAAATGTTATTTTATAGCCTCAATTGTTGCAGCAATTTTCGTCGAGGGACAATGACGAGCAAAGTCCACAGGTGTCGATGCGTGTGTGCTCGGTGTACGAAGAGTGTCCGGAGAATAAAAGAAGTGCCCACTCAGAGTGCCGACCCCCCGCGGGTAAGAGCTCACTCGACCTTTCGCCTCTCGGTAATACGCACGCTCGGCACCGTACGCGCGCGTTTCACCCGAGGATTTTACTTAACAGCAACCTCTGCCGATTTTCTCTGGGTCGCTTTACCTGTGTCTCTCGCTTACCTCTCCCCCTGCTCCCCCCTTCTCCACGTGCGTCGCCCATTGTGCTGTCCCTCGCTCGCTCGAAACCCCCGTTACGATGTTTCTCTGCATTAGAGGCACTAATTTTATAATCCTCCTTACCGGGCTGTGTCCCTCCCTCGCTCTCGTGTCCCCCCTCCCCCCCTGACTACCGTACATGAGAATGGCCGAGAGACGCGCACACGTTTCGCCCGAACGCCGTAAAGTATCCCTCGTACCGTTGCACCTTCGAGAATTACCATATTTTACATCCCCACGAAAAATCCAAAAACATTTCTCATCAACGGTTGTCCTCTTGCTTCCAGGTGAGGGAAATGAAGAAAAATAGTCAAGTCCACATCCGGCGTAACAGCAGCGAAGACGGAGAGCAGCACTGCTAATTACAGCGACGAAGCTATTGTGTTACACGAATTTTTGCAACGCGGGCAGCAGAAGCAGGAGCCCTTCGAGTGTGCGCGTCCATCCACGGAGCGAAGCGGGAAGGAAGACTTGGAGAAAAAAAAGGAGTGCGAGAGGGACAGAGACGCCTTCGGAACAAAAAGTTTCGCAGGGAGTTGGAGGTCTCGGAGGAAACCGATAAAGGATAAGGACGGATAGCACCGGTGGAGGAGGAGGAGGAGGAACGAGCGGATAGAAAAGAAGCGGCGATGAGAGAAGACAGAAAATATACGCGAGATAATGCTCTCAGCGGTCGTTTTTCCACGATTCAGCAATCCACACCGTAGCCTCTCCGCAGCAGCAGCGGCGGACAGCGGCTCTCTCGGTTCTTCGCGGTTTGGCCTTGCCCCACCGATCGGTTAGTTCTTCGAGGAACACGTAAACCCGGCTTGCACTCTTTCTCTCGGGTCCCCTCGAGCGCATTATGTGTTTATCCCTGTTCTCACTCTTCACTCGTTTCGTCCTCGTCGCTTTTCTCTCTCTCACTCGTTCTCTCGCTCGAAGTCACTCGCCCTGCAATCATCGACAGTGCCGGGCATGTGTTGCAGGTGCACTCACGCGGTGCAACCGAGAGAGTCGAATGTGGCACACACATGAACCGGGACGAACAGAGGCGAGGAGAAAATCGCAAGAGGCATGAGCAGCGACGTGTACCGGAGGAAGGGAGAGGCAAAAATTGTGAGGGAGAGAGAGAATGAGAGAGGTTCAAAATAGGCACACAGCAATAATTATGAGACATTAAGTAACGAGGGAGAGAGAGAGAGAAAGAGAGGGAGTTGGAGATGGTTTCAGGAAAGGCGACTTGGACATTGCAGAGGCCTCCTCCACCTCGAGGGCGAAGCAGCAGCAGCAGAACGAGAGAGGATGGGAAGTGCAGGGATTCCGGGAAGACGAGCGAGCTAAGACAATGTTTCTGCCATTTCGCCTTCTTCTCCTCGAAGGTCCGAGAACTGCTCGCGCGCCAGCAGCAGCAGCAGCAGCACCCGCGTGGCTGCCATTAGCCCCATCGTGGCTTCATTCTTGTTCTTCTTCTTCTGCATCTCCGTCTTCTTCCTACTTTCGCGGCGCGGAATCGAGAAAGTACTTTTATCTCTGTGGCCCTTGCAACGGTTCCACGTTTGACTTTAGCCCTGACCAGGGATCATTGAAAACGGGGACAAGTTGTTTGGGCCTGAAAAAAAAATTAGCTGCTAAAGTAATATTTGAAAAAGAAAAAAAAAAACTATGAAAATTTGAAGGGCTTTAATGTTTAGTATTAGATTGGAACAGTTACGGACGAAGGTTAGTCAGCGTAGGAGGTTTATTCTTTGCCGTTTTTTTTGCGAAAAAAAAAATTTCGATTTAACGAATTTTTAAAACCCTATCCGGTGGAAAATTTCCCGCTGATTCCAAAAATGGCGGGTTTTTGCCCGAAAAATCGAAAATTCGAGGAGAAAAACGCGAAAAACGATTTTTCACTTTTTTCGAATTTTGGCACTTCACTAAAATCGATGTAATTTTTTTTTGGGTCGATCGAATCTGGATTTTCTTCTTCCATTCGAAAGATAACTCTTCAAGGAAGAGAACGTCGCTAGGCGGAACGCGATATCTCGATTTTTCGATTTTTTGCAGAATTTTCAAGTTGACCCTCAAAAATCGCAAATTTTTAGAAGGGGTACCCCTTGCCATTTTTTGCAAAATTTGATGAAAAAAAAATTTTCGATTCCGCAAAGTTTTAAAACCCTATCCGATGGGAAATTTCCCGCTGATTCCAAAAATCACAGGTGTTGGCCCGAAAAATTGAAAATTCAAATAGAAAACCGCAAAAAACCTTTTTTTTCTGACAAATTACCAATTTTCGCGATATTAAACATCGAACTGCCGTTCATACCCAACGACCAATCAGAAACCGAATAAATCTTTCTAAACAATCTCAAACTTTTTAATAGAGGAATAGCTATTGATTTTTCGAGCTTGCACAATTTGTCCAAACAAGTCGCGTCCTTCAGTCCCAGAGTCTTCGGAGTCTCGCTGTATAATATACAGCGCCATGGTCAGAGACAGTAGGTTGTGGAGGGCAATAATGTTTCCCGGCTGTTTGCACTGCATGGGTCACAATTGTCGTCGCACGTTGTCGCATCCTTCGATGGCTCATGGCCTTTAATCCATTTTGAGTGGGCTGTCACGAGCGATGCACCTTAGCGCACGCATTCCCGCACGGTCGTAAGGTGCTTAGAGTGGTCAATCACTCTCACTCTTTCCGTCTCTCTCTCTCTCGTCAGGTTGACACAGGTAACGTTGTAAAACCGTCTACTACAGGTCGTGTGCACCTCGTACTTAGAGACTTTTCCAAGAACCTGCGCGGCGACAAAGCAGCGCAGAAATCTCTCGAACGCACAGGTATATGAGAACGAAGCGGCGAAACGTGTGTCGAACTTTCCTCTCGAGTCCAACGACGCCAGAATTTTGTACATCGTTCCGACGGAATTATCGTAGATTCTCATATTTAAGACAAGGCTCGACTTAAAAATAAGTTAGACCCGAGGCGCCCCATCCAAAAGTATTTCCGATAGATACATCAATTTTTCAGATATTTTCAATCCATAGATCAATTCTGTAATTGTCTTTACTCGGGCGATGCACATCCGCTCATCGAGCTGTACATGAATGAAACACTTTTCAATATAGTCCCAGATCTTATCTCGTGTTTCACGTCGACGAGACGCTCTCGTCATCGATTAAACCTCTATCAATGAATAAAGACGGAGGAATCCATGCGAAAACGTCTGCCGTGGGAGACGGGATTGAATATTCGTACATAGTTATACATATATATATATCGAGACAATGAGATTCGAGAACGTCCGTCGTTAATATTCCCTAACGTGTATGTCAGGCTCCAATATAGTGTATGAATGAGTCATATCTCGACAGTGGGTGCAGGAACCGAATCGATTTACAATAATTCACTGGGTCGTTCGAGGCGTTTCTAATTATATCGGTCGGGGCTCTAAGTATCCGTGGCATTATTGCCAGACGTATGGGTAAAGTGTCGCCGTTCCGAGACTCGGGATTATTTAATTAGTTTCCCCCGTACTTTCCATTATTTGGCATTCGCACTGTCGTCTTTAGAACGCGGAGAGTTTCCTGCCGCGGTAGACCCGACTTGTACAGGCCAAAACCGGAGGACCATATTCCATGGCCATGGCTCGCGACACCGTTCGCCCTTATCGTCTTATCCCTCGTATTTCAAGGCGTCTCTCTCCGCGTTTCTCTGGACTCGCGCAATCTCGTGAATGAAAGCAGCAGCCGCGCAGAGCCTGCTGTAATTTCTCTCTCTCCAGTTTCCACTACGGCCAGAGTCCCACGCCCGCCGCAGGCCCGGAAGCCATGAATGACTCCTCCGAGCAACCCGTCACTGACACATCTCTCTCTTTCTCAATCACAATCGCAAGTACCCATTTCCTTTCAACTCTATTTATCTATCTACTAATTATTTGTTTGCACTGTTTTATCCTTTCCAGATTTTTACGTATCCCATTTCCTGTCCCTAGGGCTGCTTGCATTGGGAAATGCACTTATTCTTTCCCAATGCACCAACCAAATGTATCTGAAAGAGAACGGAGCCAAATATATGCAATTCATTTCACACGAAATTTTATATTAATTTTTTTTATCCGGTTTCAGATGCTTCGAGAGCAAAGGACGACCGCAACTGTGAAACGGAACGCCACAGGATTTCACGAGCGACGTCGTCGAAATGACATTAAGCAGCCCCGAGAATATGCATCCGCGCGAGATTCGCGTCGCGCTAATCCACCGAATCCATCTGCCTATCCGGCTGCCTAACTCGTCCCGCGCGCGAGGTATCATGAATGAAGTGCCAAGAATAGCCGACCGACGCGGTGGCACAGGAAGTGTCGTCTTAATAAATACCTATTCTCTCTCGCGGCAACAGTCTCCTCGCCGGTGTGAGAGACGAGGGAGGAGCAGGTTTTCGGTGAGGTTTGCGTTGCACCCCAAACGCGCGCGAGGTGACGGAGTTAAGGAGCAGCTCGTGAACGTTGAACAAACCTCCTTATATCAGAGTACCGAACCGTTGGATAGTCTCAATAATGCAGGACGGACCTTCCTCGTCGTCTAACTAACGGGCTAACCCAATAAGTCGCTTCCACCAGTCTGCCCGAAACCCAACCGGATGGCCTCTTCCACTATTTCTCCCAGATCATACACCACTCGCACGACGTAATCTCGTCGTAATGTTTTTTCCGCCCCTTCCTTCCTCTCAGCCTCTTCCCAACATTTTTTCCTCCGCTTCTTCGTCCTCCTGGCAATTGGCACAGTCCATGCGCTCTCTGTACTCACAATCGTAACGTTGATTCAAGGAAATACCGTGTCTTTTTTTTCCAGATCCGGTATCACGACCATCCGCGCGGCCGGAGTTGTAATTATTCAATTAGCCTCTCGGTGGGAAGAGCGAGAAGGAGAATCCGCGACGGGGGAAGAGAATAAGAAGAGGGATCGTCGAAACTATGTGAAGTTTCCAATCGATGTATAATGCACGTTGTCGGAGACGTCGGAAGGTGAGCATCGCGGGGCTTCGAAGAAAAGCCGTAAAGAACGAGTGCAGTGATTCGATGAGGAGCGCGCGGCGAGGTGGCTGACGGGGAGGAGATGGAGGAGGAGGAGGAGGAGGTGGAAAAAGAGAAGCGGGGCACGTGTAGTGCGGTGTAGTAATATCCCTGCAACATGAACGACGATACATCTATATACATCTATTATCCGCGCGGAGAGCCTTTATACTATATACTGGATATATATTATACTTCTGTGCTTCGCTGAGGGATATCGCGTCGGGCGCCTTGTAATTTCCGATTCTAATTGCAAGCGAGAGACAGAAGAGAGTAGTTGCATGCCTCTCCTCGATGCTCTTGCTGCTGCTGCTGCTGCCTCAACGTGGCTGTGCCCTTGCAAGAGGATCAACGTGAGGGGATCCTCATACACACTTTATGCCCTCGTAAAATTCCCGGTAAAATAATTACATTTCCAAGCGATTTTCGTAACTTCAACATCTTTTTATCCCAGGTTTTCTCAGGTTGCGTTTTCTGTGTTTCAGGGTGAACTGTATCCCATCGATCGTTCGCTCCGGATCGGCGCTCGAGCCTAGATCGGCGCAGGCAGTAAAGTGCCTCGCGCGCGAAGGATTATTATTTGGATGGCTGGAGACACGAGAAACGGCTCGACGAACTGCTGCTCTCGTGGTAATTGGTAATTAGGCGGGAGGCACACTGGAACATAATTCGATCGTCGAGTCGCACGCGTCTCACGTCTCCCCGAATTTAGACCGGGAGTTTCTATTCTCAGGTTTGGATATATGAATCTCACTTTGGTAGTTACTTCGCCGAGTCTTATTCGATATATATATTATATTATGTATGCCAGTATATATATATATATCGCGCGATATTATAATTATTTCAGTCTACGTACTCGGCGATTGACGAATCTCTTATTCCCATCTCTCTCTATTTCCGTTCGCGGCGTCTTACTTGAATTATCCAAGCTGAAATGCGAACCGCGCTATTCAACAACTATTTTGGCGGTGGAAATTAAACTAACATCGCGCATTTTCTGGCACCGCCGAGAGACAACCGTCGCGACAGTCGCTATAACTTGTCGCGAGCGGAGGACAAAAAACATTCTCGATATTAAATATTATTATTGCATCGCCGCTAATTCGTAAATTCTTGTTCTAGGTTACAACGAATTTTCGTCGATCCACTCGCTATGCGCCATCGACGATGTTCGACGAAGCGTCCGCCGATATTCCGCATATAGCCGAGATGTCAGAAGCATTAACAGCGACGATCCGCGACGTTACAACTCGGCGAGAGAGTTCAGGCTTCTCGCGTTTGATGCATTAGTAATTTTAGACACAAGTAACGAAATTCAATTGTCCCGCTTTGCAGGTCTCGTTCTCGCGTCGACTATATTCGACCGCGCGGCGACGAAAATTTATTGTTGGACCGCGAGATGCGCGGCGGCGAGTTCGCCGGGCAACAATGCGATAAGGGAAAGGCCGCGCGCAGAGGGTGCATCGACGATTAAGAAAATAGCTCGGGGAGGGAGGTCAACGTTTCTGTTGGCTCGCCCGGTAAAATAATCACGTTGCGAAATCCGTCGGCGAGCTGCGATCGGGGGCCTCGCTGCTATTGGACGAGTTCAACGTAGAGGAGAGGCAACGAGAATAGATGTATCCGTCTATGACCCTTCTCGTCACTCTCGCGTGTCCCGCAAGACCGCTCGCGTGAACGCTGTGTATGCGGCTGTCCGCTCGATCGAGCTGCCGCTGCTTCTGGCCTGAAAACAGAGCGAGAGAGAGAGAGAGGGAGGGAATATGAGAGAGCGAGGGAGAGGAAGAGAGGGAGGAGGGACAGCGCACAACAGAGAACACAGAGGGAGCCGCAGCGTATCGAGTCAGCGATACGCGAGTCGTCGAGGGAATTTATCGTCCAAGATGCGCGCGGATCCGTTCCGTACAAGAGGGTAGCCTCATCGTTACGCGGAGGGTGGTCGAAAAGGGGTGGAGGCGAGAGGGAAGTTGGGTGCCCGGAGGATGCAGCAGAAGAGCCACCGACCGACCTCCGGCAGATCTTCGTGGTGCAGCGCAGCTCTGCATACTGCGCCTGGATCGTCGAGGGCCAGCGCCGAACATGGACGAAGATGAAGCGAAGGGGCGAGGGGAGGGGGTTGGAAGGGGTATTGCCGAGCCAAGGAAGTGAGGAGCCGAAGGAGAGAATCAACGGGACATAGAGAAGCGCGCACCGGCGACCCGGCTCACCCATACACGGGCTTGACCCTCGAGGTATCCGTGATACACACCACACCGGCGATGATCTCGACATCAACGCCACCAGCGATTGTGCGGCATTTCTCGGAGCTTGGAATTTCCAGCGACGAGACGAAGAAGACGAAAAAGGAGAAAAAGTGTTTTCGTAAGAAAAGAAGAATGTAACATTTTATCGCACTTCCAGCCAAGTAGATTATCGATGACCCTAGGTCGACGGCTCACTCTGGTGATTATTGAAATTTCAGGTCTGTCGAACTTTCGATCGGCGACGCGGTCACCGACAGGTGAATTCCGAGGGTCCGTATTCGCGCCGACCTCCCCCCCCCCCCCAGGAACACGTAGGTATGTGCTCGCTGCATCGACGGTGAGGATGTCTCTCATCTCCATCGAGAGAGAGAGAGAGAGAGAGAGAGAGAGAAGCACGTAGGTAAGGAACGTGTGGGTATTGACTAGCCGACTGTTCGCAGGAAGGGTTGCGGCCAAGACCAGAGGAAGGAGGAGGAGAAGGAAGAAGAGGCGACCGCGGCGAGTGCGACGCAGCGAGAGGACCACGTCGAGGCGAAGACGACGTCAGGACGAAGCTGAGCGAGAGAGGGAGACGCAGTGATCATAGGCAAATGGCGAGAGGAGAGAAACACGAGGATACGGGGGAAGGGGGGGGGGGCGGCTGGTTTAGCCGGAGTGAGCGAGCGTTGGGAAGTAAGGGTAGGGAAGTTCGAGGCCTGGAAGGGACGCCCGTCGAGAGGAGAGCACATTGCTAAAGGTGGTTCCGGCAGCGGACCGAAGCCCAGCGCGCGGAGAGGGTGGTGGTGGTGGCCGTTCTTCGTCGTCCCTCGCGGAGACGGTCGGCGAGCTGGGCGGCGGGCAAGGAGCGAGGGGGGGATGGCAGGGGGTACACCACCCCGCTGGACTAGCAGCTAAGACTGATATGGATTGTAGATTATTCTGGACCTCGGGATGTACGCCCGGCTTCGCTTCGCCTGGCCAAGGGTTAGCATCTCGGAACCCTTGCTCGCGAGCCTTAGCCCTCGGGCTCTCCGTCTCCTTCCCTCCCACCCCCTCCCACCTATCCCACCCCCCCCCCCTCCCCCCGGCCAGCGCGTTCTTCCTTCTCCTCCCTTGCAATTTCTCGTAGTCTCTCTTAGACGCCGTACCACTTTCGTCCTGTACATTCTCTCTTGTCCCGCTCTTATTCCTTCCGATATCTCTCGTTCCATCCGCGTCTATCCATCTCCTTTCGCTCGTCCGCTTGTCTATCCATCCCTGGCCAACGCGCTCGTCGACCTCTTCCCTCTTCCTCTCCCTCCTCCTCCTCCTCACCCCGCTTCGCCTCTCACCTCCGCGCGGCGACCCCGGCAACCACCCTTCGACGCTGTACCCTGGAACTTGGTTCCCTCGTCGAGCGGTTAGGCATACCCAACTCCTTCGCATGCCTTCCGCGATAATCCCCACGTTGTACGAATTTCGCATTTCGATGCAATCTCTCCCTCTCTGTCTCTCTCGTCCAGGCGATGCTGCTGGTCGTGTATACTCTGTATGGCTTATCGCCGGCCCCCGTGGCCTGAACGACCACCGTGGAAACCGCCACCATCTCCGTGGCCTTCCTTCGCCGGCGAGCGCCGCGGGTGGGAGGAAACGGGGGGAGGGAGGGAGACGTGGTGAGGGTTAGGGAGGAGGGGGCGAGATCTTCGTCCTGCGAATCGTCCGACATCACCCGGACGGCATCACCCGCAGTTCGAGCCACGTTCATGCGCCCCCAACAAGAGCGCGAACGATGAACAGCACGCCCGGATTTTACACCGGACGTACGGCGAGCTTCCGATATTTCGATAAACCAAAGAGAGAGGGTCGCGGCTTCTGCAGCTTCTGCAGCTTCTCCGAAACCCTCCCTCCCGAAGACCGGGCGACCGGTCTCCGGTATTTCAGTTTGTTCGCCGTACGAACGTCGATAGTCGTCGAGAAATTGTGTTGATCTTCTTAGAAATCGCGAGCGGCAAAACCGACGAGTATGTAGGCCAAGTCTTGGCTATGATATTAATTGCGCTCATTTATCCGAAGCTGCGAGTATATTTCACTCGCTCTCTCAGCGCGATTATATTTTCTCTCCGGTGATGTCGTCACGAGTCCGGCGCTATTTCCGCCGTGGAGCAGCGATGATATAATGCCGCGACCTGTCGCCGACAGGTGCCTCAGCCCCAGTCTCCGCGCTTCCGTGCGTCCTCGCTGCTCCGCCCCGAAACGTTTAGGCACTCGCGACACTATTGACACGAGGCATTGTTCTCGTCTCGTTGCGCGTCTCGTCGCTCTCTCGTGCAACGAGTCTTTTCACGCGACGGTTGCAACACCGCGCGGAAACACTCGAAGAGTTATGCACGTAACGCTACTCGTCTCGACGCTCGTCGTCGGTTGATCCTTCTTGACCGACCGAACGTCGCGACCGACCGGTTGCAACTTCGGTTGGTCACCAACTTCTCACCAAAGTTGCGGTCACGACTCTGGTCGCGAAACTTCTCCTCGTGGCCTTTTTATTTTCGCCCTTCGCTCTCTGGTCGTTTCCGTCCTCGACGCCGCGATCTCGATGGACCCCCCGCAAAGCCCTCGGGTTTACTCGCCGATCCGAACCTCCGCGGCGGCGACGACAATGAATTTTCAATTCGAACCGATAAAAATTGGATTTTTACGGCAGAGACGGGTTCGAAATTCCCGAGCCCTCGAGCGGGACGCTGCTGTGAGGGTGAGCAGAGGGGGTGAGCAAGGGGGATAGGGTGGGAAATCGTTAGAATAGAGTTGGCAGGAGCGAGAGGGAGCGAGGCCGGCGGTGCACTTGCTCGGAAGCAACAAGCTGTTTATGGCTGCTCCGCTCTCACCTTCCGTACTTCCAGCGAGATCGCCCGCGCCACGGAAGCGCCACCACTTTCCACGGTGTTCCGACCCCCATGGAACGCACCACCACCCCTTACATATATACATGCACACACACTACGATTATAGCCTTCCCGCTCTCTTTATTCTCGCCCTTCGCCTCCCCTGTCCTCTTCGCCCGTTGTGCAGCTCGCTGCAAGGTGTGGATCCTCGATACACGCGTTTTCTGCCTCGCGCCCCGCGTCGCTGCAACGGCGCGTCCCCCAACGCGTAAGCCGCGAAACCCTTGTACAAAGAGGGGTCGAAGTTTATTGCAATGCGAAGGGAAACAAGCCCGAGTGAGCGAAATGTGGAGCAAAGCGCCCTGGAGACCTTTACACACTGAAGGCAAAGTGCAGGGACTGTGCCAAGTGCCTGTTTTCACATTGAGGATGCGCAATCTTGGAGCGTGAATGTGTTTAACATAATTTTCAGAGAGTAACGAC
This sequence comes from Itoplectis maculator, assembly GCA_964034905.1. Classification (NCBI taxonomy): domain Eukaryota; kingdom Metazoa; phylum Arthropoda; class Insecta; order Hymenoptera; family Ichneumonidae; genus Itoplectis; species Itoplectis maculator. The sequence goes on from OZ035859.1 coordinate 8,009,868, forward strand.
GCGATTTTCGTAGATTTAGTATCAGGAAAAAAATGCATGTTTTTTTTCTTCTTCTATCGCATAAGTCATACATGTAATTAAGGAGGATGCGCAATCTTCGAGCGTGAATGTGTTTAACATCATTTTCAGAGAGCAGCAACGCGATTTTCGTAGATTTAGTATCAGGAAAAAAATGCATGTTTTTTTTTTTCTTCTTCTATCGCATAAGTCATATATGTAATTAACTGCAATTAAGAATCTATCCAATGTCGTCTTGCACTAAACTGGGGCAGGGGTCGGAGTAGGTTTTTCCACCTCCCGACCCTCATAGCGTTCCTATTCGCCCTTGCGGGGCAAGTTCTCCAAACTTTTCAAAGTGATAAAACTTTTCCAGCTGTTCGAGAGAGAGAGAAGGATCGAGGACCAAGAAGCCCAAGAAGGAGAGAGAGAGGAATCATCTATAAAGGCGGTTGCACACCAAGCGAACGATCGAGGCGCGCGCTGCGAAGGGTCGAATCGGGAGTTGGTTGACTCGGGTCCGGCGTCGTAAGGGCCGAGAATACGTGGGGGTTGCGTCGCATGCCGTCCACAGGCCAAGACGTATACGGACGTCGTAGTCATAGAAGCGTGCACACAGCGTTGCCAGGGTCCAGGCTCGACGAGGGAGCAACGGGACGAGGAGGAGGAGGTGGTGGACCAAGGAGAAGGAAGTAGGAGGAGGAAGGAGCGACCAGCGGTTCCGAGGGATGAGGAAAGGGTTGTCGGTGGCCGGGCGGACGTTAGATTCGCCAAGGAAGCGAGGGAGACCCCTCAAAACTGTAGTCGCACAGAGCGAAAGGTGCGGGTGGAGAAGCGGACCATCGGCGAGAGCAGCGGCAGCAGCAGCAGCGCACATAGGGAGAACGCGGACCAGGGGCCAAGACGCCGGGGCTACGACGTGGGAGACGAGGCGCGCACAAGGGAGAGTCGCGAAGTGCAAGGAGCGAGCGAGGGAGACCGGACGAGAGGCACAACCGAGCTGCGCCGGGTACGTTGGAAAGGATAGAAGGCTTTGGTTCAAAGGTGGGATGGAAACTGGCGAGGGAGAGGTTGCGACTTGCGGGCGGTAGAGCTGCTGCTGCTGCTGCGGGCGCACCGAAGTAGGAAAGCTTGGGAGGTGTAGGAGTCGAAGGAGGAGGAGTAGTAGCAGCAACGGGAGGAGATGGAGAAGGAGGAGGGTGTATAGTAAAGGAGAACAGCAGCAGCAGCGCCAGCACCACCAGCGGCAGCACCACCACCGCCGTTAATTCCCCGATACAATGCTCATATCACCTTCCACCACCCCTGACCAGGCCTGGAGCGAGAGAAGACGTCGGGAGGAAAGGACGGAAGGACTCGCTGCTGCTGCTGGGGATACGAAGGGAAGAGGAGCAGCAGCAGCAGCGGCAGCAGCGTCTAAGGACTCGCGCGGTGTGTATGGCAGAAGGGAGGGACGGGGAAAACGTGCGAGTTCGCCAAGCAGGGATCTCGCATCCCTCCCCCCTGCCGCGAGGAGAGCGAGAGAGAGCGCGAGCGAGACGAGGATAAAGCCTTTCGCCCACCGCCCACGACCCACGGACCCGCGGACGTTCCTTGTCTTACTGGCAAACTTAATCGATATTTCACAGTTTCTTACCCCCACCATTCTCGGGCGCAACACAGTGTGTACCACCCCGGACCTGTACTTACGTGGAGAGCAGGAGCGAGGCTCCCCGACGCCGCAGCAGCAGCAGCAGCAGCTCTCGCTCTCGTGTCCGGTTCTCGCTGCCGTTTGGGGTGGGGGGATCTTACTCGCTCTGGCATCCTCGTCCTCTCTGTGTTCTCTCCTTCACTACTACGCCACCTTATGTACTGGTGCTGCTGGTGCTGCTGCTGCTGCCTCCTGCACCCTCTCGCCCATCCCCCTGTGTGCTGTTGCTGCTGCTGGTGCCGCTACTGCTGCTGCTGCTGCTGCTTCATTCTCCTCCACACCCAGCAGAAACATGCGACTAGCCATACCCATCCACCTTCAACGGCAGGCAACGCGCTCTCCTTCCTCCCCCAACCCTCCCTCCCCCCCCCCCCGTCCACCTCCAATCGTGCAACACCAACCCCCCCAAACCCTATCCCTACCCCTCAAGGGTGGCCGTAGTAGAAACTGCGGGATGCAAATATCTATCTGCATATTGTATTACACGTCACGATAATGTAGACCGCCATCGTTGAGTTATCCCGCTTGTTTTTCTCTCTACCTCCCCCACTCGAGTTCCTTCCTTTTTTCACATTCTTTAGACGGCGTCTCACTCTCGCTTCCTCGTCTCTTATTCGCTTATTCTTTAGCTCGTTTGGCCTTTCCTAGCGCGTCGCTATCCTGTTTCTTCTCGTGTCTCCTCCGTCCGCACCTCAGCGGATGGCAATATTCACGCGATCCGCGCGCGGTCCACGGGGGTGACTTGGGGGGGGAGGAGGAGGGGATGGGCGGCGCATCGTCGTCGGCTCGTTTCATTTTTCATCGACGTGCGAGCGACCCGAGCCAACCGACTCCCTCCCCCCCGCGCGTACCTTCCGCGCTCGGTCGCTGAGGGTGGCGGGGGGAGGATGGGGGGAGGGAGAGGGACGAGAAGGATGAGCTCGCTCGTTCGCTTTGGTATAGGCGGACGTTCACGTTAACGAGGACCATCTCATTATTGTAATTGGACAATGTACTTTTGCCTCGGTTTATTTATCGGGGCTTCGAGCCAACGCGAACTGCTTCGCTGCCGCGCGCGAGGAGCGAGGAGCCGGGGGTGAGTGAGAAAGAGAACCGCGCGCGGCCGTTCGTTAAGGGATTATTTTGTCGTTTACTTGGAAGAAGAAGCCGCGCCGGGTATACGAAGCCGGAAGAGAGAGGGCGACGAGAGAAGACGAAGAAAACCAGGACGACAATACGCTAGAGAGGAATCCAAAGTTCGATCCTTATTATCGTCGGGAGAGACGCGGGAGTCGAATGGAATTGAGATAGAGGACGATTATATTGACGATTATGCGCCTTCGACTCGACGAGGTCGAGGCTCCTCTGACTTTCGTAATTTTTATCATTCCCACGAGAATCCCTCTCTCGACCTCTTCGCGCTCACTGTGAGTATATATATACATATCCTTATTCTTTACCCCCAGTAATCGCAATCATATTCTCGTCGAAAAGCATTCGAGTCGTAACACGATTAAATATGCCTTCTGTTTGTTTTCGCAGTTTCGCAGCCGTCAAATGTGGGAATTGAATCGCGCTCGCGCGCGCTCGCCGCCAGTCGTTTATTCCGGGAGGTGGTCTCGCTCGCTCGCCCACCCGTCTTCCGACTTCCCATCAGCCCCCGTCGTCTCGCAGTCGAGAAACCTCGATGGAAAGAGGCCACGAGGCGGAATCCGTTACTGTCAAACAGTGGCGAGGCCCGAGGAGCCGAGAGGGCATCGGCACACCGATATGAAGTGCACCAACGGCGGCAACAGCAGCAGCACCACCACCAACAGTACCAACCACCACCATAGCAGAGGTATCAGAATCTCTCTGTGCGGCTGGCGGCTTCTAAGCGAGGGCCTCGTGCGCGCACGTGAATCAATAGCATTAACCCATTCCAGAAGCCCATCAAAAGATAGTGGGATGGGTTCGGATGGTAGTGTGGCCCGTGGTGGACGACGGAGGACGCGGGAGGGGGTGGGGTTGGCCAAGGCTCAAGACAAGGCAACGAAGGAAGACCGAAACAAGCCAGCCTCTGCCTTGGACGCCGTCTCACTCGCTCACTTCGGCCGGGCGGCAAAGAAGGAGGAGGTGGCGGCAGCGGCGGCGGCGGCAGCGGCTATAGGGTGCAAAGGGGGTGGCAATAGTAACAATCCTGAGGTATTTAGCCGCTCACCCGGCCACCACCCTCCCCCCCCGGTCTCTCCCTGTATCGTCTTCGCCTCAGCGTCTTCCTCTCGCTCGCTCGCTCTCGCCCAGTTCTATATACGGACACTGGCAACACACTGCGCGGCGCTACACCAGGACCAACCGGGCGCAGCGGGAGAGCCAAGATACCGCTAAGACCGTCCGCGTGCTCCTGTAGCATCCATCCCACCGCAGGACCACCCTCCACGACCGCCACACCGCGACCCTCCGCCGTCTCTGTTTCAACTCCTAAATGTATCCCAGTGTTTCCTCTAGCTCTCGCGCGCCGCTCTCGCTCGACGCTCAAGACTCACCGGGATTCTGTGTGCTGCCTGCTATTCATGTGTAGAGTATAGCCTCTTACGTACGTTACCCTATAGCTAACCCGTATAGCGTGTAGGCAGCTAACGGGTGATCATCCCGAAACAGTGTCGCGCAACGAATCCAACTGACCAGAAACATTGTAATGAAGGTATGCATTTTTTTGCTGCTCGCAAAGTTTTGATTTGAGCGCGTTTCGATGGTACTTTTTTTCTACAACGTTCGAGAATGCTTGAAAGTTACGTCGTCTTGTTGCAGAGATATCCGAGGATTTGCCGGATCGACTTTTCAACAGCTGACCCATCGGCGGTGCCGTCGAGAGGCCGGGAAATCGAGTCTCCGCACCGACTTTCACGCGTTTCCCGCGGAGGACGCGAGTGATATTTTACCGAAAGCAGGAAGAGAGATTGGGGAGGACGGAGTAAAGTGGATGAAGAGTCCGATTACCCGGCGCGACTTGTGTTAGTCGAGGAATTACCGCGCGAGGAAGGCATCTGGTGGGACGCTCGGAAGGAAGGAAGGACGGAAGGAAGGAAGGAAGGAAGAAGTAGAAGAAGGAGAATCGGAGAAATTCTCGCCGCGGCCGAGTTATGCCCGCTTCAGCCCTTGCGGAGTTATCCGACACATCGGTTGCGCGCGGCGACTTCGTCTCCGTTGGCAACGGAGATCTCTTGGTAAATGACCACCCAGTATGACCGTTCGCCAAAGCGAGAAACAGGGAGAGGAGAGCGAGAGGGGGGAGAGAGGCGCCAACCGTCAGAGGGAGACGTGGATGGAACGTGGAAACGTGTGTTTGTGGAAGGTGAGGGAGGAATATACTGGAACAGAAGAGAAGAGAAGGAAGCAGCAGCAGCGCAGCAGCAGCAGCAGCAGCAGCACCTCGGACTCGTCGCACACAAATGACGCGCGCGGAACTCTGTATACGCAAAATCAATGCCCGGCTTAGCCGCTGATTGTACTGTAATGTCGGCGAGGTAGATGGAAGATCCGATCCTCGGGACTCTCTCTCGCCGTCCTCCTCGGCGGAATCGTCTTCTCTCTCACTCGCTTTCTGAGCAGCTTCCGCGGTGCCCGTCTTGGCTTTGTTGGACTCCGGAGAACTCTCGCTCGCTCTCTCCCTCCCCCCCCTCGCTGTTACTCCCGAGGCAAAGGCGCGCGGCACATAGAACCGGCGAAGACGGAGTACGACCGCTCGCCTCCACCTCCTCCTCCTCCTCCTCGCTCGCTCGCTCGCTCGCTCGCTCGTCTTCCCTCCCTGCTGGATACTATGCGCGATAGCAGCCAGAGAGAAGAGAGAACCCCGCAATCCTAAAACCGGACGCTCCACCAGCATCCTGCAGGATCTTCTTCTCTCCTGCCCTCGCCGCGTCCCTCGTCGCTTTGCCGCTATCCCGACGCACACTATCATTTCACTATTCTCCGCGCTGCGCGCTCTATCAAACGGGATGTCGAACAGGGTTAGCTGGATTCTAATTTTATCGTGGACGTACGATTGGGAGGTCTTTTTTTCGTCAACTCTTCGTCATTCGACTAACCGGCTCAAAGGACTGTTTTAGTTTTAGTATTGATAAAGCTCAATAGTAATTTGCATGATTTACACAAAGTATTTCTACTATTTTTATTTCAATTTAATTGTCTTTTAATAACTTTTTTTTTTAAATTTCTTTCAAATGAGAGGAAGGGAGGTGGAACTACAGCTAAATGTCCAGCGACTGGTAAGTTAAATTACACGCAGAAATCTCATCAAGCTCCGGAGTCTCGAGGCTTACGTCACTTCATACATAGTTGAGTTGATCAGGTTTCATTTTCAGGTTCCTCGAGTCAACCGCTTCGCCGTACCATCTATCATTTGCGTAACGATGGAAAAGTGGCCTTTTAGAAGGATCCCGTCGACGCGAAGACGGCGCTGGAAGGAGGGAAGGCAGAAAAGCGAAGAAGCCGCGAGAATAAAGAAGGAGGAAGAGCGAGAGGAGCGTGCGAGCGAGCGAGGATATATAAGGTCTGAAGTTCGAACGCGCGCGCGCGCGCGGATCGTCCGACAATGCCGGATGTGGACTGCGGTCTGTGTCATGCATCACCGCCTCACATCACCGGATTTATTGTCTGCGGGTCCAACGTTGCTGTTGCTGTTGCTGCTGCTACAGCTGTGTATAGATGCGATGCTGCTGCCGCGGACGCGCGAGCGTAGATCCTGGAATCTCGGGCTCACCGCGCATCGCAGATATGATACTCTCACCGGCCCAATGGATACTAGGAAGCATGTGGAAACTCTGCTGAATAATTCATAAATTCATGCGAGAAATATTCGCTCTGCAGAGGTCAATGATCTCCTTCCATCTCCCTCGCTCGGTATTGCCCACTGAATTCCGGGTCATCATCATTACTGGTTCGAAGTTTATTGTTTCTGTGCTATGCCTTCGATCGTCACCCATCATTAGCAAAGTTCCTGCTTTGGCTCGCTGCTAAATGGAAAACGTAACTCTGGCACTTTCTTTTCCTTAATCAACAATTTCAGGTAGAAAATTGAGTTTTTATTTTTTTCATCGCTGACAGTAATTGTGCAAGAATTCTATTATGGAAAAAATGGTACAATAATATTTATTTTACTCAATACATTTTTTACATGTAATAAAAAGAAACTATAGGTTCTTTAATTCTTAAGATTTCTTGCCTGATAAAATGAAGCAAATGTTTTTTTAATCCTCTCTTAAAAAGGACATGGCGTTGTTGCTAGTGTCAGAAATCGTAGATTTGGCCGCCGGGCCGAAAAACGCCCAAATCGGGGTCACGAAATTTATTTTTTCAAAATATCGACTTTTAACCTATACCATCGTTCTCAAGTCGTATATTCTACCCCTGAAAACACTGGTTAAAACCCTTTTTTAGTTGATTTTGAAAAAAAAATTTTTTGGCCGAACAGTTTGTCAGAAATCGTAGATCTGGCCGCCGGGCCGAAAACCGCCCAAATCGGGGTCACGAAATTTATTTTTTCAAAATATCGACTTTTAACCTATACCATCGTTCTCAAGTCGCATATTCTACCCCTGAAAATACTGGTTACAACCCTTTTTTAGTTGATTTTGAAAAAAAAATTTTTTGGCCGAACAGTTTGTCAGAAATCGTAGATCTGGCTGCCGGGCCGAAAACCGCCCAAATCGGGGTCACGAAATTTATTTTTTCAAAATATCGACTTTTAACCTATACCATCGTTCTCAAGTCGCATATTCTACTCCTGAAAATACTGGTTACAACCCTTTTTAGTTGATTTTGAAAAAAAATTTTTTTGGCCGAGCAGTTTGTCAGAAATCGTAAATTTGGCCGCCGGGCCGAAAACCGCCCAAATCGGGCTCACGAAATTTATTTTTTCTATTGCTAGTAGCTTATAAAAATTACTCAGTTGTTTTTTAAGGTATGAAAGTTGCAGCGACATTTGGAACTTCGAGGGACATGCGTGACAATCTCACTCGACGTGTCGCCCCCTCCCGTCGTTGGCTGTGAAATCGGCGGCTCGTGCGCACGGAAAAGAAAATCTGATGGACGTAAGCGGGCGGGTGAACGCTGTGCACATACGTCGAGTATGTAACGATAGGAAAGGACGTTAGAGAGGCTTTGGAGGGAAGCCAAAAGGGGGTTGCTCGTGCCGCGCGAGGGTGAGAAATCACGCGAGCACTCGCTCTCTCCCCCTCTTATACTTGCTCCTTCCACTCCGGGAGTCACGCACGACACATCGCGCGCCCCTTTCCGGCCATATATGATCGTTGTTTAAGCTTCGTCACGAGCTTTTATTTAGCCTGGTCATCGCTCGGTCAGCTGTGATTATTATTTTGCTCCATCGCGATAAACTTTACCCCCGTTACCTTTTATTATAACTCAATCTTAATTTATACAGGTAACGCGGAGAAATCGTGCCGAGAGGGAAGGACAAAATCGATTCACATTGGGACTCGGGCGGATTATTCGGACGAAACAGAGAGATGAGAATGAAGCGGCTATGTCTCCATTCTCTGCCTACGCCTTTCCACGTCGCTTCCGAAGTTAAAGACGTTACTCGTCGGTATACGCGACGTCGACGAGGACGTCGACGATGGGAGATGCCATCGACACGCGAGCCAACCATGACGAGTAGTACGTCAGCGCCGCGTGGGGTTCTATACACGCCCGATCTAAGTTTACGTAAGCCCAATGGAAGCGATACCTTCGCTTCGCCTCTACTCACGGATATTTATAGGCGTATATAAGTTTGTACGCTCCCGTGTACATTTTAATCCTCGACTTGGCCCTACGTCGCCCGGTACACCAATTGTCCCGTTAGTTGTGTGCCATCGGCGGGAAGTGTAGAAACCCCGCCGGCATAGATGTGCCAAACCCAATTCAGTCAAATGCCTCGACGTTCTGGAATAACGCGCCCTTGAAAATAACACCCATTATTTGTCGCAAACACGGCTAAACACTTTCTACGAAAATCATTTAAACTCAGACACACAAACGTATCAATTATCGACGCCCTAAAATAGATACGATACTTTTTTTAACCCGAGCAAATACTTAACAATTTTTTTGTATACTTTTGCTATTTATTGTCCTATTATATTGCTATTTATTGTCAGGTTTTCATGATAATTTTTCTCGAAATAATATGTTAACGGGTGAATGCATCGAGCGAGTATTCGCACTGGTGTGCTGCTGGGGGTAACCGTGTGTTTTGGTTGGTTCGCAGAGTTTTCGTCTAAGAAAAAAGCGAGACAGAGGAACCGAGGAGAAAAAGAGAAAGCGCAGAAGACGGCGCGAGGGGGGTGAGGGGGGTACGGTCGGGACGTGGAAGTCGGCGCGAGGGGGTTGTCGAGGAGGCGCCAGCCAGCGGCAGCAGCAGCAGCAGCACCAACTCCGAGAGGGTATAGGCCCTCCTCGGCGCTCTGCTGTGCTCGGCTGCTCGGCATGAGGAGCGTTCATCAGCCCCGAGGTTTTAAATACGAGGTGCGCGCGCGAGGAAGGGAACTAAGGAAGAAACCATCCCCTTTCGCCTATGGCCCGTCTCTCAAACCCCCCGTTCAAACTCCCCCCCGAGCTCTCTCGCCCACCATCAACCTCGCTTGCTTCTTCCACCTCCTCCTCCTTCTTCTTCTCCACCTCCTCCCTCTCCTTTTCACCCGCTCTGCTCTCCCTCGAACCACCCTCCTCCATCCTCCTTACTCGTGAGCTCCAGTGACGGATTGATTAAAAATATATAAGGGGCGAATGTAACGCCAGGGCTCCTTCGTTACGGCTACGACGATGAGGAGTTGCCTCGGGGAAAATCATTGGGATAGGAACGCGGCACAAGATTTCTTTTTTTTTTTTTTCTTCAAAAGTAAGAGTAAATAAGAGTTTTCATAATTTATTAATTAGTTTGTGGCATAATAATTATTATTTGAAATTAATATGTGTCTTATTGCATTGATTTTTTTTTCAGATTTCTCTCCTTTTGTGAAAGAAGCACTGACATTCGCAACCTATTAAATTATTATTTTAGTAGTGGATATCACTGGGCATGGAAATAAACAGTAATCGCAGCATGTAAAGTGGCCTGAGAGCAGTAAGACGCCTCTAATTGGCAATTATAAACTATTCATAAGACCTCGATGACTCATTTCACCGGAAATAAATGAATTCACATCACCTCTTCGATGTTATTTTAGGGCTCTCAGGGGACGCAAACTTTCGCCATTGAAGCAACGGATTTTCGTTCATCCGACAAACGGCGAGTAATAAAAATTGGACAACGCACGAGTCGCCGCGTGACGAATTTGCCGTTGGATATATCTTCGAGGAGCAACTACCGCAGTGTGAAAAAAAAATCTCATCGACGGAGGGTCGCGCGCGTTTTAGGATTTATACCCGAAACGGTTGTAATCGCCAGAAGGGGGCGCGAGCGGAGAGGATAGAAGATAGAAGACGAGCCACCAGCTCACAAGACTCGTTAAGTCGGCCCTGGAAGGAGGTGGCTGGTGGTGCTGGGGTCCCTCGGCTCGTTCGTTCGCTGCTTTTCCTTCGACTAACCCACCCCCCCCCCCCGCCCTCAACCCCGCATCGCAAGGGCCGTTCGCTCGCGTCTAAAGAAAGACAGAGAGAAAGCGGAAAGAGAGCCCGTGCGTAGTTTTAAATAGTCTGGAAGCGGGTGAGCGTGTTCTCAACCCCTTCTACCGCACGCCAGAAAGACTGAGATAGTATTCCGTAGCTGCTGATGGTTGAATGTAAGGTAGTGGTGGTCGTCGTCGATGGACTGTGTCTTGGAGAGTTTGAGAAATAGTAGTAGGCGAAGAAGGGGGATGAAGAAGAAGAATAAGAAGACCAAGAAGACGAAGAAGAAGAAAAAGCAGAAGAAGACTAAGACGACGAGGCAAAAAGGAACGAGAAGGAGAGAGAAAAAAGAGACCGGAGGAGATCGACGAAACGAGAGATGTAAAAGAGGGAGAAACGAGTCGAAAGAAGAGGAAGAAGAGAAAACCCCCTTTCGAAGGGGGGGACCGGGCGGGGGGGTTTGAGTAGATGAAGAGGGAGAAAAGGGGTGAAAGAAAGAGAGAAAAGGACGCCGGAGCGTCGGTTGATAGCGGAGGCCGCGAGGAAGAGCGCGCGAGGAGGGAGAAAGACTGCGAGCGTCGGAGATAAGACGCAAACGAACCACCGCCACCATCGCCACCCTCAACCTACTCTCTTTCCATCCGCCTCACCCCCCCCCCCCCTGGAGCACCCCTCCGGTGTACACTCTTCCTCTTCGTTCCCTCGTTCTTCCGCATCTTCTGCCTCCTCTCCTCGTCGTTCCTCCGCCTGGCCTCTCTCTCGTCGGCAGCATCGCCGTAGCAGCTTTCGCGCGCGCGCTCCCTCATTCCTCCTCCGACCGGTGGGCGCTTTCGCGTGTCTCGATCGATAGCTCCACGCGGAAAATTCGAAAGTAAGATGCAATTAAACAGCGAGAGAGCGAGCGAGGGTAAGCAAGAAAAGGGGTGAGTTTTCCAGTCCCCGGCGAGGGCGCCTCGGCCTCTACGCGCGCGCGCGCGCGCGCGCTTCGCTCTCCTTTTTCTTCTTCTTCTTCTTCCTCTACTTCTGGCGGCTCCTTCGCCTCGGATCGCTCCTTCTTTCTCTACTTTCAACCCGCGGGGGGTCCCGCGAGGGGGGAGGGAGAAGAACGGTGATGGGAGGGGAGAGAGAGAGGCTTCGCCGAGAGGGTTTTCCACCCTCTATCCTATGTACGAGAGAAGCACCACGCGGATCTCGGTCCACCTCCGGCACAAATCTCCCCCGTTGCCTCCCTCGCCTCCCCCCCCCCCCCCCCCCTCCTCCCTCCCCCCTTCGGGCCTCTTTCTCTTACTCGCCGGTTGCCTTATTTCTCCCTGTCCTTCGCCTTCGCGCTCTCTGTAAGGGAAGCAACCCTTTTTCCTCCTCCGCGGACTCTCGTCGTCGTCGACGACGACGACGACGATGCTCTGTCTTTCTTTCTCTCTCTCGCTCTCCGCAGTATTTATATTGAGCGTCTTAAAGCATTTCCCCCACTTTCCTCTTATTCCTCGTATACGTACCGGCAAACGTACTCCTCTGTCGTTCGATATACCCGTCTCGCTCGTTCGCCCACCTTTCCCACCACCATACCTCCTCGCTCTCCTCTCATCAGCATCGCCTTTCTCTTTAATTCCCACTCGCTTGCGCCTTCCCACCGTGACGTCACTTTAAATACTCTTTTGCCTGCGGGGGGGAGGGAAGAGGGGGGCGAGGGGGATGGTGGCGGGGTGCGCGAGGTGTCCGGAGACGACGGAGAGACGAGAGAGCCTCGTCGATCTCAGACGACGCTCGAGCAAGGGTTGCCTCTGGCTTCGTGTGTATTTTCCTCTCCCACACTTTTTCGCGTCTCCTCGCGTCGTCCTCCTCTCGCTTCCTCTAATGTTCGAGCTCTCGCTCGTTATTCTTATTTCCCCCGGCTGCGTCGTTCGGCGTCTTCGTACCCTTCTCGTCCCCTCGATACGCCCTTTCTTTATTTCCCATACAGCCTCGGCTGTGCCACCGCGTGGAGAGAAGGAAACGTTATCTCGGTACGCAACGAGAATTAGTAAATATGTCTGTCGGAGAGTCCTTCGCGGTCTCTGCGTCCGTCCGGATAAGAGAACACCCGGCACATCGACGAGATACTGGGAATAACGTTTTTAAACTTTGCTGAGAAACTCGTTTCGCGTATCTCCAGAAGCGGTGGAAGGGAAAGATCTAATTTTTCTTTTACGTTTTCAGTTGGTTACATATTGGGACGAGACGTCGGTGAGTTGACTGTTCAAGATGCGACTGTCAGGAAAAATGTGTATTATCTAATGTAAATTTCGTTGACACTGATGTGAAAATTCGTTTCAGGGATACCGAGGAAAGTCATGCAACCCGACGATCTGCCTATCGGCCGGTTAACTCACTCCATCGACTCTCGTGCACTGTCGATTTCAACGTGCACTGACTCACTCCGCGCGGCTACCTACCGGCTATGCAGGCTATGCGCGCACCGGTCAAAGGGCAACGGAGTTCAAATAGGTGGAGCGAATCGGGCCGATGGGATTCCGTACTGTGCAAGAGCACCGAGTCTTACACGATTCTCGTGGAAACAATACCATTTCTCAATCACGGAGAGCGAAGTGTGTGCGCTCGACTCATAACTTTGGGTTAGAAGGCTCCTCTGACTCAGCCAGGTGGTCCGATACCTGAAGAAGCACAACATTTCGTATCTCTCTCTCTCGAGTCTCTACGAGGGAAGCCGATCGCTCCGATCCTCGCTGTGAGTATAATTCACTTATTAGTCGGAAATTCAAATCGACGAATGCGTCTCTCGTATACAAGATATTTCAACTTTGTGCATCCTTCTCTCTTGGCCTGTGATTTTCCTTGACGAAAATTCGTGAGTTCGGTTTGTAATGCGACGATTGCCCGATTTCGCAGATTTCGCGAGAAGGCCAAACGTCGGCAGGGAACCGCCGCGCTCCCACATCAATAATCTTTGGCGCTGTTTCGCCGGCTGTAGAAAGGATCCAGGCGGGGATCGTTAAAATCGCAAGAAGAGGAACCACGACGGGGGGATACGGACGAGACGAAAAGAAGCCGGGAAGGGAGCGCCGAAGTTTCGCAACGAGTCAACAACGGAGGTCCTGAGATACAAGAAGTTACGGCGCGCGCATATCGCCCACTCTCGCAAGAAGCTGGCCTCCCCGCTCGATCAATTTGATGCAAATCACTCGTTTGCGATATGCTCTCCCTAATGGCAAGCACGACGCGACGTCCCCCCGTCATCGTCGTCGTCGTTGTCGTCGTCGTCGTCGACACAGTCCACCGCATGACCTGCTCGCGAGGCCCGTTCGAAAATTAGCGATTCGGCCAATTATCGAGTGGAAAGAGATTACAGTACGAATCCGAAACTCTGCGTTGCGGAACGCTGCAGCGGCCTGTGGGAATTTTGTCGAAGCACTGGAGTAAAATTCAATTTTTACTATTTTTTTTTGGGTCGTTCGACACTAAATTAAATGTGACGAAAATTCGGAGCCTTCTCGAACGATTAAAACGGAGAGATAAGAAGGGCGCCGATAGCTGGACGTCGATTCTTCAACCAAGATTCGCTCGAAGTGTCTACGATAGAATTTTTGTGAATTCTCCCGAAGATTACGAAACTAGAGAACGATCACGAATCATCGTTGAAGGGGCAAAGAGAGAGGCAAAGATCGAAGCGAGACAGAGACACAAGAATGCAAAAGACATAGGCAGGGAGAGAAAGTTCGGCAGTTCTCGTCCCGGTAGCACGAGGATGCTAATTCGATGTTTGGCCATTAGTACGACGAGCCAGTGGAGACCGGGCGATGCGGAGACGGAGAAGAAGTTTCATTCTCGTGTATCAGCGCCAGGGAGTAAAGAGTAATAATAGCAAGGAGGATTCTTTAGGCACGTGAGAATGATTGGGCTGTCGTGACCAGGCCAGGCGCAAGTATCTCTCCCTCCCCCCTCTCTCCCCCCACGTCTTTCTCTCTCGCTCGAGAATGTTGCCTCGGTGCGGGCTGATAGCGCGGAGAGATCTCATCTCCGTAGTCCACAGTCGGTGCCCTCGCATATGATCGTTGCAACATACACGTTGCCGCATGCTATATATGCGCCAAGAGAAAGAACCGAGGATAAAGGCGCGAGGGAGAGAAAAAACGATCCTGAGGAACGTATCGGGCGGTCCGGGCATGTGGAAGACGAAGAAGAAGAAGAAGAAGAACAAGAGATAGAGGAGGTGGACGATGATGAAGAAGAAACGAGTAAGCCGTTAGAATACACCGAGCAGCTCCACATACACGTATGCGACAAGGAAAAAAAAAGGAAAGCAAAAAAAGAAGAACAATATATAAGAGGAGCGCAACGGAGCGAGGGACGGAGGCCCCATCGACGCAAGAAGAGAGGAGGACACGCAGAAGAGATGCGGAGAGCATTATACGAACTGATCTTCGAGGCCCATGGCGCGGAACAGCGCTCGATCGAGCGGAACTACCAGTCACCTGCTCGCTTCCGGCACGCTCTCTTCCCGGCCTCTCCCACCTGCGCTCGCTCGCTCGCTCGCACACCTTCGCATGCGACCGCACGCTGCTCCCCGGTAACTCGCTCGCTCTCGTCTTTCTCATCAACCGGTGCCCGCTGTCGTTCTCGAAATTATCTCTCATTCTCGCTTTGAATACACCGATCAAACTCTCCTCGGCTTCGTCGCCGCAAGCTGAGTCAATTAATTTTCAGGATCTCTGCGAGACGTTTAACGCGCGTCGTAAATGGGTAACGACGGCTTTTCGATGGTAATGGATTTTTATTAGAAAAATTTTGAGGAATTAAGAGGATTTATTGTGTGTATATTTTATTGTTCGCAGCGATGCGGTCGGCGATATGTGATGATGGGATGGCGAGTTGGATTATGTTGGAGCGAGAAGAGGAGGAAGCAGATGAAGAAGAGGAAGACGAAGGAGAAGAAGAAGAAGCAGAAGAAGAATAGTAATAGGAGGGGAAGAGAGTGAGGCCACATATCCGCGAGGGGAGCTATCTCGCGTTCCTCAATGCCTGGGAACGCTTCGGAGAACAGCATGACTAAGCCTAAGTCCTCGGTGCGGACGCGAGAGCCGTGGCTCACTGAATCCGAACGGTTCGCTCTCGATTCCCGCTGGACTTTCCTGCTGTACAACACACGTACACACAACACACACAACCGGAGCCCCCGGACTCTTGCGCGCTTCGGCGCAGCGGTTCGGACCTCCCACACGCGTCGAAAGAATGGAAGCATACACAATATTCCTTTCTTATTCTCTCCCGTCGGTCCAGTCCAACCCTCGGCGAAGGAGTCCGGGCACGCGTGGACGCGCCAGATCACTCGTCAGTGATAACGAGAGAAATCATTTCAACGTCCAGCGCCAACTGTACACGCGAGGCATTCTCAGGTCTCAGCCATTTTTCAGGTCCGTTTTGTATATCTCATGACTGCTCCAATTTTACTATATTTTCTATAAAGCAAAGCAGCTGCATTTTTTAAGGCTCTTCAAGAAAAAAATTTAGACTTTTTTTTTAGGTAAAGGCTGCAAATGCGGAAACCATAAGTCTCGAGTATTGAGCAAATCAGTCCATGCAAAATATCCGCGAGTGACATAAACAGCGGCTCAGGAGTAGAAAAAGCGTAGATCGCGAACGAGGAAGAAATTCGTGTGGTCTGCACGCCGGGCGTGTTCGCCGAGAGTCGCGCGGCTCGCACCGAGAGCGTTCGCCAACAGGTTCGCCGATAAAATAGTTGAGGAAAAGGGTGGAGAGCGGGCGGAAGAAGAAGAAGTGCGAAGTGCATGCACAGGGCGCGCGCCGGTACCGGCAGCAAGCGCCGATACTCCGAGCTAAAAGTGTGCGCGCGGCGAGAGTGCACCGCGCGTTATGTGCCCCACGTATTCCCGAAGACCTCGGCGTGTTACCAGCATCGCTCCGGTGTACCCGGGCACACACTCCGGTGTAGCCGGGCACTCTCCGTGGTACACGCGAGACGGCGCGGTTATGGGTTGCAATAAGAAAACACCGATTCCCGAGAGATATCGTACCTCTCGATGACCCCTGAACCCCGCCGAGTGTGTCATACACTCTCGGGGGCCCCGTCGAACTGGCCGCGGACTCGCAGGGGGGTCTCGTACCCTCTCGCCGTTCCCCTGTACCTTCGAACGCCGCCGATTCGCGCTCGCGTCCGGCCAACTCGTGGCTCTCTGCCGCGGCTGTGCGGCTGCACCTGGCGTGCACCGAGGTCCGGCAGGTCCGGTGCATGATCCAGAGCGGGGGGAGGGGGGGCGAGCGGCGGCGGCGCCGTGAACTCTCGACGATCTACGGCGGACCCCGTGGAATTGAATCGTTTTCCACCTAATAACAACGTGACGACTCGATTAAAACGTGACGGCGTTCATTATCAATTATACTTACCACGCAGATCTGCATCTGTACGGTTTTAACGCGTCTCTCATCCGCGGTGCTGCCATTATGTGTATATATCTTTGTCGCTGTGTTGCAGGAATGCGCGTTACTTCGGCAAGGGGGGACCTCGAGGCCTGCGTGATAGGAAGGAGAGGAAGAATTCTTTGGACGAGCCGACGTGAGTGGTCCAACGGGCTTATCGAGTTGGGTGGATCGAGCGATCGATCAGTCGTCTCGACGGAAAGTCTGTACATTGCCCAATATTTTTTCCCGTATAAAAGTCAGAATATCTTCTGTGTGAAATTTTGTCATACAAACAATAATTTCTCGTTCTTACAATGTATCTTCTCTTTTTTTTCCAGGTCTGAAGTACTCCAACGCAGAAGACTACATATCAATGCGGAAGCCTCCAGCGTGTAGGAGGAAAATAATCTCCAGCCTCGAAAGTCACTGACGTGGAAGCAGCAGCCGCGCCGTCTCCCGTCTCGCGGCTGCCGCGCGACTGGATCACGGAAAAGAAGAGACGAAAACGAGGGAAAAAAAAACAAAGACAAAAAAATTACGTAAGCAACGGTGTAATATGCTAGAATTCCTCGGCGAAGGCTCGTCTGCTGGAAGTTGCTGTTGCTGCCGGCTCAGGAGGAAAGGACCATTTCTGCCCGGTGCTTCCACCGCCGCGGAGAGACCTCATCGCTATCGCTCGGCGAGTTATCCTCTCGGACTCGTGCACCAGTTTCTCGCTCGGCTACCGACGCTCGAGTCGCTTCGCCCGGCTAACGTTGTGCGCGTATTGCCAGCAACGCTTGCATATGTATGTAGTACGCGTGGGGGTACACCGAGCGTTTCTCCTCGCTTCTCTAGTAACGTGTATGTATATATTGTTCCGCAGTGGCAACGGCGAACAGAACCAGCGACGGCGGCGGCGGTGGCTAAAGTATCGGGGGTCCTTGCTCCGTATTTCCGCGCGCGGACGAAGAGCCCGAGGGGGCCCGGAGGCTAAAGGGGCCCATTACGGGACCATAAAACCCGCGGGCTAGGCCTTCCTCTCCTCCTCCGCCTTCTCCTGTGCACTGTTATACGCATCTCTCGCCGGCGCGGATAGTCCGCAATGCAGCCAGCGACGAGAGGAACAATAATAACAAAACGAGGAAAAAAAAAATAGAGAAAAATAGGAGAGGGAACAGAGAGGTCGGAGAGGGAAGAAAAAGGCGCACGACGTTTGAACGACGCGGGACAGCGCGCATCGCTGGAAACAAGAGCGCAATGCTTTCCGATATCTGAGAGGTAAACATTTTTATTGCTGTTGTTATTATCCGCGGCTGTGTCGCCGGAATTCGCTGT
The DNA here is from genome assembly GCA_964034905.1 of Itoplectis maculator. Lineage (NCBI taxonomy): Eukaryota > Metazoa > Arthropoda > Insecta > Hymenoptera > Ichneumonidae > Itoplectis > Itoplectis maculator. The sequence continues at coordinate 8,027,854 of OZ035859.1, forward strand.
GTGCGTTTGCTTTCGTTGCGGAATGCGCGCGACTTACATGTTTGGATTTGAGGAATTACATTTTAAAAAATCGTGTGAATGACAATAATAATAATGATAAGTTATTCATTCAAGCAATAATCCAAACCTTTGTAAAAATATTGGAAACTAAAAAATTGAAATTCGATGTTTCGAGTTATAGGATTCTTCTCCAGTAACCGCATTCTCCAGAATTCGACACCGCAACAAAATTGTGGGTGGACGCACGGATAGCACGGCGAGAGGCTTCTGCACGATGAGTATTCACGCATTTTGGCAGTACAACGAAGTCCGTCCATCCGTATTTTATGATTTTTTTCCCACAGGTCTCCCCGAAAATCTGTTTCGCGAGGCGATCGTCGATCGCGCTGTCGATAAATTCTTTGACGCCTCCCGCGCGCTGCTCTGTTGGCTGAAAATAGCGCGAGTGCGGAGGGGGGGGGGGGGGGGGGGGGGGGTGGGGAAGTTCGCCCGCCGCCGCGGAAGCTGCTCGCGATTCCAGGTATTACATGCTCGGTTACGGTAGCACCGGCAGCTTCTTTAATGCGGACGAGCTCCTCGGCCTCCTCTGCCTCTCCTGTCGTCTCGGGGCCCCGATGCCGCTGGTACCGTCGATGCCGGGCGCGTCGCGCGCGCGAGAAACAAGCAGGTATACGCCCGGACCCGTATAACGTAATACTCTCCTCCTCCTCCCCATCCACCTCCCCCCTCCTTTTCCTCCACCTCCCACAGCCACTGTCGAACGCTATGCCACGCTACGTCGCTGCGCGACTTGTCTTTTTCGCACACCGAGCACGCTGCCTCACTCTCGCCGCGTTTCCCGTCTCGCTCCTTCCTTCGTCTTCACCTTCGTCCGCCCTTTCTTTCGCCGCATTCCTTGCTGACGGAATTTCTTGCGTGAAAATCGATCGGAAACACTGTTTCTCGGACCACGGGGTCAAACGGGGTAACTGCGACTGCGAGGTTGTCGCGAAAACGACGAGGAACGCATTTTTTTTGTACTTCCGGTATAATTTGAAAAGAATTTCTTTATTTCAATGTTTTGATTTTTTTAAGTGATTATTAAAAATGCTGGTAATGATACCAGATTTTTCTGTCGACATGTAAATAGAATGAGAATGAGCGCCAAGACCGAACGTGTGAATTCACAAGTCAATTTTCGTTCCAATAATCGCCAGATGGTTCTGCCCCCTCCTGAGACGCCCAAATTACCTGTGCGCGAAATTTCTCAAGGTTCGCACTGTCTCGCACGCCGAAATAGACTCGCCGGGAGGTGAAAATGATTCCGGCCGCGGACGCGAAACGTCGGACGAATTCCGCGAACGGCGCGCGGTTCGTTAATTATTCGCAGCGATCTATCTGGAAATAGAGTTTCATTCATCCGCGGCTGATCTTCTAACTGGGAATTCGGTTGTTGCAGGTGCCCACGCGGATTCCGCCTCGCGGCGCGGGAAGGTGAGAGCGCGAGACGGAGAGCGCAGAAGAATGAAGCGAGAGTGAGATCGTGCAACAATGGGAGCGACGAGGAAGCTGTGGTGAACCGGAAGCAGAGTCAATGATCTCGAGTCTCTCTGTCTCTCTTCTCTCTTTCTGTCTCCAGTCTCGAGTCGAGCGAACGCAGTCGCCGAGTGACAAGAAAATCTCTGCGAGTTTCCGTTCCATCAAACATCGATGTCTCGTCCGGCCGTCGCTCAAAAATGTTCTCACTCGAACTTTGCCTCTCCGCACGTCGATGACGGTTCTGTTCGCGACAAAACTTGGCGCAGTCCAATAACGAAGGAGTGGCAAAAAATCGAGTCTGTCGGCAGAGCGAGAGAGAGAAAGAGAAGCGAGAAAGGGAATCGCAGCGGCGTGTCGGAGTCGCGTGTTCCGTCGGCGACGACGACCAGCGCTCTACCCGACGAGGACGACTACGGTTCATTCACACAGCAACAGCGTCGGACAACCGCGCGGCCAACACCGAAATCCCCGCTCAAGCGTGAATATTCTCGCTCTTTAATGGAAAACATCGACGCAGATGTACGTCGAACGGATTCGCTCCCAAAACGCGACGAAAGAAGTATCCGCGGAAACGGATGGCAACGCAAATTAAGGACGTTAAAAACGGCTGGCAAAAAGCATGTCAACGTAATTGAAAGACTTGCTTCCTGGTACTTCGTTTTTCGTCGCTTCTTCATTTACATATTTATTTATCACTCGTATGATACGAGCCAGTAAAAAAAATAACCCATTGCGTTTGGATAGGCAAAATTATAAATGAAAAAAAAATTATAAGCAAACACAATAAGATATACACGAAATAATATGAAAGTTACGCGGAAAAATATTTTTATTCCAAATATAAAGAAAATTATTCAGTCACGACATTTAATTTTGTACCTGCGTCGACGTCACACATTACCTGAGACATGTGCTTTTCTTTTTATTTTTATTTTTATTTTTTTTTTCAGGTGTCTCCCGGCATCGATTGATCGGACGAAATCTCGTCGATCGCCGTCGCGCTCTTCCCACACTCGACTCGCACGACCCCGCATTAGCTCGTGTACCCTGGAAACGGTAGAAGAGCGGCGAAGCCATCGCTGCAGACAGAAAAGAGACGCGAACGACGGAGAGCGGATCCGAGACGGATGCGTGTCCGAAGCACAGAAGCTCGTCGATGGCTCCGATCGAGCGGGCCGATCGAGCGCGCGAGCAGCATCGGCAGCCTCTCGAATCGATCTCTTCTACCTTTTACCTTTTCGTCATACCGCCACATTCTCTCTCTCTCTCCCTCCCACTCTCGCCCTTTATATTCCTTTCCCCAATCGATTCTCGTGTTCCTCTCTTTTTCCTCGCTTCTCCCTCTTTTTTCCTCCATTATTTATATTATCCGTGCAGACTCGCGCGTCTCTCGTCCTCGCGCGCGCGGCTCTCGTTCGTTCTCTCGCGGCCGATTCGTTCGAGTCATTCCCTTCACCACACATGTTACACACGCGCCGAAGTTGGATTTTAATCGCTTCTCCACGATACAACCCGGCAATTTATCCAGATAATGCCCGCTCCATTATACTGTTCGATCTTTGCCGCATTTCTCGCTGCCCACTTTTCCGGGAATAAAGAGCCACGGTGAGGAAGAGGCTGCTCTGCCAGTCTCTCGGGCAAACCGAGAACGGCGAGAGAGAGAAAGAGAGAGCGAGAGAGAGGGAGGAGGGAAAAACTTGACGGCGGCTCTCACGGGGTTCGCGCACCGAGAGATTTTCCTTCCAGGCTTCCATCCTTCTTGACCGGATCTCCATCCTCTTGGATCTCTTCGAAAGAGAGAAGTCTCTTTGATCTTCTCGCGGCTACTTAGCCGGCCTCTGGGCTGCGCAAACCCTTTCCTTCCCTTCCGATACTTTCAGCACCGACGGACCGGCCTGCCCTTGCTCCGACGAGCTCTGGGCTTCGTCGACTCCTTTCGATTTTCCAGAGGAGCTTTCGCCAAAGTCGGTACAGTATCGACTGTGTAACTGACCGCCAGGATTTGCGTGTATTATGCAACCGTCCGGATCCCGCTCTCGTCCCTCCATCCTGCGTCGTTGTATACGCGCGTAATTTACTCCAAAGGGTCCTGCTCGGTCTGCTGGGCGAAGAAAATAATCATCAGGATTTTTTTCCACCGAGTTTTCGACCCGACAGAATTGGCTGGTAATTTTTACGACATTTTAAGGTGACGTTTCGATTATTTTTATTTTTAATTGAGAACTTTTTTTTCAGGGGATCAATATTTTCAGTGACATCCGCCAGGCAGATGGATGGATTGGGCTCGTTGGCAAACCGAGGCAGAAGGAGAAACAAACGCTTCGCCCGAGTCGCGGTTAACGCGGGAATTACCCTAAGAGAGAGGAGAGTGAAGAGGACCTCGGCGCAGCGACGAGTATGTCTCACGAATAATTCCAGATTAATTAATCCCCCGGGTCGTCCTCGATTGAATCGAGAAAAATCTTCAAAGGCCACTCCCGCGGCTCCCGGGACCACTCGACCATCCGTGTATTCGCTGGAGAACGCGCTCGCGTTTCCGTCGTCGTCGTCCCCCTCCTTCTCTCCATCTCTTCCCGTTGGACGGACTTTGAATTTCACACGTTAGTGCCGCGTCAGCGTTTTGAGAAAAAGTGTTCGGTAGGGATGAAGAAAAATCGATTAGTTCTCCATTATGAAGAATCTCACGTGGGTGGAATTGGAATTATTTCCTCATTGAGGAATACAGCTCAGATTCATAGAGTCTGTGAATATCGAAACACACGAGCCACACTGAAAAAACCGGTCGACGAAAACCGCATCATCTTATGGAATCCTCACAGTCCGCCTTCTCTAATAAAATCGTCATAACGATATTGCCGAGTCCAGAGCGATGATATTTATTTGCGAGCACGCGATACTCGTTAGGGGCCCCACGTGTCGCCTCAGCGCATGCAGAGGTATACGAAAGACCGGGAGACGAGAGCGCGAAGACTCGTAGGCATCGGTAATAAACCCTAATAACGCGATCCTGACTCCTCGACCGAGTATTTAGTAGCACGCGATAGCCACGCGCTCGCACTGCCTCCTCTCACATCTGCTTTGGTCTCGTTCTTCCAGGCTCGACGAGGCGACGATGAGGGATCAGAAGGAGAAGAAGACGAAGAATAAGACGAAGAGGACAACGAGCCAGACGAAGGACGACGAACGAAGGACACGAGAGGATCTCCAGTATATCGTCGCCGCGGAGTTTACCACTGGCAAAAAGCCTCGGGTTTTTCCAAACAAAGGTTATTCCTGCGGCAGATTCGCGGAACAATGGTGGGCTGCTCGGGCGGTGGTCCACGGACGGCGAAGGAGAGAACGTCCCTTCGGCCGTGGGACTCGCGCGACGATATCCCCTCGCGCGCGAGAGAGCCACGCGCGCGTGCACATCGAGGGAGAGGAAACGCGAGAGGAGAGAGAGACGAGAGCGCGGCGCGCAGGCCACTTCTCCCGTGTCTTCCACGCGCTGTATATACGTATATATAACACCGGGACCGGGCGCTGGAAGGATCGAGGCGAAGCGGCGCGCGAAGGAGGTGAGAAAGAGAAGCGAGGAGAAAATCTGCCGGGGTTTAGCCGGTGATCTAGTCATGGTTTCTGCGGAGACGGCACGTCACGTTATACAGCCACTTCCGTCGAGTTTGCGCTCTGCTCCTGCTTCTTCTTCTTCTTTTTTTTATTCTTTTTCCTTTTTCTTTCTCTTCCTCTCCTTCTGCTTCCTCTCATCGGTAGAAACGTAGCGTTGGTTTTTTTTTGCACTTTTTCTAAAATCTCTCTTCAACAGGGTCCGCGCGTCCGGAGAGTCCACCCCCATTGCGATGTCCGGCCTCCTCCTGTAGAACCTCCAGGTCGAGGGGCAGCACCGGCGGGAGGCGAGACGACGATAAAAAACGAAGGAGGACCGCGCAGAGGGAATTTTGCACCCTCCACTCTCGACGAAATGTCCGAGAGCCGAGGAGAGTTGCGAGAATCTACTCGCCGCGCGGCGAGGGCTAAATTGTTATGACATAATTAGAGCAATCCGAGAGCGAGGGACAGAGCGGTCGGTGCGAGTGAGAGCGAGAGGGGCGAAAGACGGAAAGGGAGACGGAGAAAACTGGTGCATCACGGCGCGTAGCCTCAGCCCGCAAACCATTCATTCCCCATTTGTTCTATCGTCGCCCTCTGTCGTTCGACTCACTCTCGACGTTCATTCACGGATTTAATCATCTTCCCGGAAAGTCACCCCGTTCTCACCACACGGAATGCACGCGGCCATAGCGGAGAGGCTTCGTAAGGTGCCTCGGTTGCCTTTTTTTTCTCTCTTGGTAATCTTTGCACCACAGTTATTTAAAAAAAAATCTCACTGATTCGCCAGGTTTTAAAATAAGTTTCGCATTTTTGTCTAATCTGTTTCGTACGGAGTGTTTAAGGTTTTTTATTTCTTTTGCGATTATGATGACAAATATCGACACTTTTTCGATATTTCCGTAGCTCAGGCGTCTTGTCGATTATTCGACAAAATTTCAACAGTTCAGGTGTATCCGATCCCGTTCGCGGCGCGAGTAAAACGAATGAGAAAAATCACTGTTAGACCTCTGTTAGCCGTCGACCGATTTATACTCACGCGAAAGAACACACGGTCATGCTTGAACAACAACAACGCGGCGTTGTACAACTGACGATTTTTACGCGGTCCGGGGGCGAGTTATTCCGTCTGCCATGCGCCGTAGCGTCTGTTCTCGTCGGTCCTGTATAAAAGTCTCCATACCTGTCTCTGTCTACCGTTATTTTTTCTTAGTACGTATGCGGCTCTCGGCGTCTAATTATCTTGTACCGAGACCCGTGGCCACGTCACTCGCAATTAGTACGTCAATCGTGAACGCACAAAGACAATCGACGTTTCACGTCTGTATTGTGTTCCACGTAAGCCGGTGTTTCTTATATATAGATGTGTGTATATATATATATATATATTTACACATCTATACACAAAGCATAAAACATGCTCTGTGTATACTGCGAGTCGCAGCAGCGGTAAACGTTGGGCTCGTTAGTGTTCGACTCTCGCTGCGCGGAGATTCATGATTTGTGGGTCACGCGCGTTACTCAATATCGTAACATAAACGTATCGATCTTATTAGCCTCCTCCTGCTTCCATCGTCGGCCTGCTGCCCGACGTTCGACGTCGTCGTCGCGCGGCGATCGGTTTGTGTGTGCTGCCAGGCGGCGCGCGGCGGAGGCTCCTTTGTCCTCGCGTCTTTATCGCTCTAATTCGTTTAGTTGTAGAACGCACACGAGAACGCGATCATGATATCCTGGCGACCTGAGTCATGCTTCATCAGCATAACCACCACGAAATATTCTTTTGTATCTCGCTCTTGCCACGGCTTTCTCTCTCGCTCACCTTATCGTAATTTGTATTAATGTGTATTCACACATAAGCGTATTTAGATGTTGTCCTGATAGGACTGTGTCGATTCTAATAATATATTACGGCAGATAGCGGATCGCCACTTGCACTGAAAAATAAAAATCGACTGGAAAATTGTAGCAGCAGTTCTGAAAGTTTGTATTCATAAATGATTATTAATATCCATTCAATTCAATTGAATTCAATTGTACATTGGAAATATTAGATTGAAGTGCAGATAGTATATAAAATGAAACAATTTGGAGAATTTATAAATTTAACGAAAAAGTATTAATATCAAGATCCAAGATCCTTGCATAATCGACGATGTATTTTTTTTTTAGTTTTGGATTCCGGAAAACTGGGACACTTTCTTGGTGTAATATTTTGCACGGAGGTCGCGCGAGACACGGAAGCCTCGTCGAGGATCATCGTTGGAAACAGGCGTTTTCCATAGTCACAGTTCGCGTACCGCGCCGGCGCTGGGTATCAGGCACCATTCGGTAAATACGTGAAGCGTGTTGGTCGTCCGCTCGCTTGAGCGCGCTCCGCGATGCGTTAAATTAAAGTTCAACCCCCGAACGAGCGAGAGAGCCCGAAGACGAGCCGCGGCGAGCGGAGAAGGCTGGCAGCTGTTGCGCGCTCGTCGCGCAGTAACTACGCAAGGACCGAAGAAACGAAAGGACCTCGTCGTAGAAGGAGATTGAATCCGTGACTTTTCTTCGTCGCGAGAGACTCCTCTCCCGTCTCCGTCTCGACAAATCGACTTCTTTCTCCTCCCGCGCGACTCATCCGAGTTTATGCTTTTTCTTAATTCGTCACCGATACACACCGCGCACCACATCGACTGATATATGTTTTTCTTTCGCTTCCAGAAAATCCTCAAGAGGTCTTCGACGTGAAGAAAAAAGGAGCAGTCTTCGAGAAAAGAATTTTGCGGAAAAAATTCGCGAGTGCGAGAGGTGAAAGAGCCTCGAGGATCCAAACGAGAGAAAACTCCTCCGCCACCACCATTCTCATTCGCTCAACTCGCTCTGCATCCCTCCAGAATTGCTTGGCAGTGGTAGCATCGCCGGTATAACCAACGGCGGCAACCCTTTCCTCACTTAAATCCAAATAAAGGTTGAGATTCTCTCGTGCCTCTGGCTCCATGCGTCCCTCTCTTTCGCTCTCTGTCCGCCACGGTAGCATCGTCCCACTCGTCATCGAGTGAGAGCGAGAGAGAAAGAGGAAAAAAAGAGAGAGAGAGAAGAGCCAGAGCAGAGGAAAAGCCAGGGGAGTGTGGCAGCATTTCAGCCCCTGAATCGGAACCGCAGCTCTCGCTCTCTCCCTCCCTCTCTCTCTCTCTCTGCCCTCGATGTTTGTTTTACATCTTTCGCATCTCTTCCAGCGGCTCTCGCTCTTTCTCCCATGGCAACACACCAGCCAGTTCGAGCCTTCTTCTTCTTCTCCTCCTCCTTCTTCTGCTTCTTCTTCGTCTTCTTCCAGCAACGTACACCAGTCCCCTTTCGCCTTCCCTTATCTTCCCTTCTTACTCTTTCACGCTTTCCCGCTGCTTACTCAACATCCCGCGTTCCCATCCGCGCGCTCTTCCTCGTGTTTTCTTTCTCCTTCCTCCTCTCGCTTGCCCCTCTCCCCTCCCCGCCCCTCCGCCCCTTCCACCTTTCCTCCCTCCCCACCCTCGCGACTTTTCTTTTCTCTCTTTCTATCTGGCTGAGGCTCCTTCGCTCTCCGGTAACGAGAGGAGAAACACCCTCGCTACTTTTAATCGACCCGCGCTTTCTTCTGCTTATACATACCTAGCGAACGTACACCAGCCCCTCTGGTCCCCCGCTTTCAACTCCCCCCCCGCGCACCCCCACCGACCCCCTTGGTTTGCCTCTCGTCGTCGTCGTCCTCCTCATCTCCATCCCGGTGCGCGCGGCCCGTGGTACCACCTTCGGGGCGCTCACCACCACCATCCACCCGGGCTACCCTTACTCACCCTCGCGTCGACCACCACCACCACCACCATCACCGCCACCACCACCACTGGGCTTCGTTGCCGCCGTCGCCGCTGGTGCTGCTGCCGCTTCTGCCGCTGCCGCCGCTACCACTACCCTTGCCTACCACTCTCACTGCCTGCTACTCCTTCTCCGACTCAACGTCCTCCATGTCCTCACTCTTCTTCTTCTTACCCCCCTCTCCGTGCTCTCTGTACTATAGCTCTTACTCGTGCTAATCGCTCCCTGTCTCTTTCCTCCACGCCTCAGCTTTTTCCCTGTACCTACACCCCTTCCCTCGGCTCCTCTCTCTCTCTTTCTGCTCCACGCGAACCCGCGGCCCCCTCTCTCCCTCCCCCTGACCCCCCGCCTCTTCCCCCCCTGTTTCTTCAACCCCGCGCCCAACCTCCCGGCGCGTCCGACGCTTTGCCTCATCTTTACTACAGCACCCTATCTGACGTATAGGTATAAGTAAGGGCGTTGTCTTCGGCTCGCGAGCTTCACTCCGAGCTTTTACTGTACTTCTTATTTTTAGATTCGCCCGCGGAGCCGCCGAGACACCGGCAAATCGACGATACGAAATTCATTTTTCGACCCTTTTTTCGTCGGCATCCTCGTCGTGACGGATGCTGGAGCATCGTGGCCACGCGCTTTTGGAAACTGCGGTGAGAATATAGCCAAGTTCTTTTTTTCGTACTCCGTTTTATCTTCCGAGAGGCGGGATTTGAGGGGACTTAGCCCGGCAACGTTTAATCGACCTTAAAAAATTCATTCCCTCCTCGAGGTTGAATTTTTTTCGTTCGCGCTGCTGAGATTTCGAGAAAAAGGTCCTCGCTGTTCTATTGCCAAATTATTGATTAAATGAAATTGTTTATCCTTTGACCCGAAGCTTTTTTATCATCAAAATAAATAAACAATCAACAATCATTTTTTTATTTTTTCCTGGCTGGCTCATCTCTCTCCGAGGTTACAAGTGCTCTTTCCAAATCCAAGTGCGAATCAGCCGAGAGGACGAGAAGGACATCTCAGCGTCGTCTCAACGATCCGATTCAGCGTATCGCACCGAAATTCCGTTTACCCTCCGTTCGCCTTGGTGAGTTGCCCTCGTAAATTCACAGATTCTAAGTTTTCCTCGACGTTTCTCACAACACCTTTTTTTTTCAGAAAAAAAAATGAAGACGAAGATTCATAAGAAAAAGGCGAAGGCGAAGAAGAAGCAGAAGAGGAATAAGAAGAAGTAGCAGTTGCCCGAAGTGCCTGGACAATTCGCGTTTCTCGGTGCACACAATGCGCGACTCGACATACCACACGAGAGTGGTCCAAGCTCCAGAGAGAGAAAGAGCACCATCACAGGGTGGGGCAAATGGTCGGTGCGCGTACACAGAGAGCAAAGTCCCAGGAGAGAAATGGCGTTCACCGATAGACAAAGAAGATTGAGTGCACCTGGCGAGAGAGCACGAGACGAGCTGTCTTAGCTTCTGGTTCTGGTGTTGAATCTCTCTCTCTCTCTCACTCTGTCTCTCGTTGCAGGGCGAAAACGTACGTACGCGCGAATGTTCGTGTACAGCCTAACGCCTAGGCATAACCCACCTCCGCCTCTCGCTCCTTCCCACTCTCTGTACTCTCTCCCTCTGCCCTCTCTGTATATACTATGCAGTATGTAAGGATAGTTTCGCGGTTTATGACCGATTACCCGGGCCGAGGTCGTAACGTAACTGCGAGCGCGTAACGCACGCGTATAGTAGTCCAACTACCTGGCAAGCCAGGCATCGCATAGCCGAGAAGCCGCCTGTTATGTTGCTCCCAGGCGTCTCTCGGTGAATACGTGGCAATTCACGTACGCGCCTCGAAGAACGCGTCGAGGCGTCTCTCCAGCGTCCAACACACTCAGCGTCTCGAAGTAAAAAAAAAAAACAAGAAAAAAAGAAAGGAAAAATGAGAAATCACACCCTCCGAGGTGAAAACGTCGAATCTCTCGAACCAGCGACTCCTTCGCTACTGCCGCTGCTGCGCTCTAGAAAATCTTCCCAAGCCCCTCGGTGCGGACGTGGCGCTCTGCCTCTTTGCGCGCGAGTTATGAGACCTCTGGATATTAACAATCTAGCTCTCTTTTTTCGCCCGAGAGCCACCGACGGACGTTTCGTGGAAACGCGATTAACCGCGGTCCACACGCTTTTACGCGCATCGCCGCTCTCTCTGTCTTTTTCTTTCTCTTTCTATGTGTCTTTGTCTCTCTGCGGACGCGTGAACGACCATCGCGAGTGTACTCGATGAAAAACGACGAAACGGGCTTTCGTTCTTGATCGCCGAGCGAGCGTTGTCTCTGTGTATCGCTCGCGCGGCTGCGGCTGCGATCGAAAAATATCGGCTCCGAGTCTCGCGGAGGTTTTAGTCTCTCGGTTGTGCGCGGGGGGCGGCGGCTGCTGCTGCTGCCGCTGGTGGTTCTGTCTCTCCTCTTCTCTCTGAACCTTTCACTTCGTGGTCCAGGGAGCACGTTGTGTGTTGGTGCACGACGACGTGGTTCCCACAAGTGTTTGCCCCCCACCGACTCTCGCGCTTATTTCTTCCCCCCCCCCCCCTCCGCCCCCCGCTCATGGTTTCTGCTCCATACTCCTCGCCGTGCGCTACCTGACGTTCGGTCCGTCTCGTCTCGAGCGTCTCTTCGGCCGACCCGATCGCGACCAACGGGAGAATTCGCACTTTTTGCCGCGCGGTGTCCTTCGACGCCCTCTTAATCTTCGCGCTCCGGCGATCTGCGCGCTGCGTGCGCGTCGTCCGCGCGCGCGCGCGCGGCTCTCAATTATCGTTGGAGGAAAATTGATCGTCCGGGGAGTTTGAGGATTTACAGGCAAAACTGCGGTTTCCGCTCGGGGCTCCCGAGGGCAGACGATTCCGGTCTGATAGCGCCTCCTAGAGACAACGGCTGCGAGGATGTATGAAGTTTCCTCGCATAGCAGTTATACCGTTCGTTCGCGTTGCATTTTTTTTTTCTTCTATTCTTCATACTTTATTTTTTGTTTGGGACGGCGTCCTCGTCCTTCTCGCGGGTTTCTATCGCGTCTCCTCGTCTCCGGTCTCGCTGGGCTCTCTATCCCCGCGAGTCGAGCGGCGATCGCCACGACTGGCACAGAAAAACCGGTGTAATTGGCAGGCACAACGCTCGGGCCGGGGCAGAGCCCGGGCTGTGATTATTCGAGTAGAATTTCACGGAATGGGAGCCAAATGGGTTTGAGGAACAAACAATTTCGCGGGGAAAGGGCGCTCCTTATTGCTCATAAAACGTCGTGTAAGCACCAAGTGGTCATCGATGGACGTGGATGGATTCTCGATGCGTTTGGGTTCCCCTAACGTGGCCCCTTCTTCTGCTCCTGTCCCCACGGATCTTTTTCTTCCTGACTCGCGGATCCGTTCGACCAGAGGGTCACGAGGGTCGCGGCTCGTTTGCATCTGTGACTGCCATCGCCATCAGTTTTTCATATCCCACGAATCTCGTCCCTCGCGCCTCGTCGGATTCACTCGTTGCGATTCGTGTGACAATGATATTTTTTTTTTTTTTTTTTTTTTTTTCATCTCTTGCCTCCCCTTCCTCCTCGAGGTACATGATCTTTATTTCATGCCCGCAAAGTTTCACGACCGCGGCCGCTCCGTACCGTCTGCGCAGCCGACAAGAAGCCGCCGTCCGTTCCAGAAGAAGTGTCGTTCAAAAGTTGCGATTTCAACAATGCTTTTATGCGAAACGTTACTGCTACGACTCCTGCATCGTTGGTTTATGTGCCCGAGGCGATTTTTATGCAATATCAAAGGTGTTGCGGTCTCCCCGGGCTCACAGATCGGCCGAGGGGAATTTGACAAGAAATCGAAACAGCTGTAACGGTGCTGAGAAGTTCGAAAGAGTCATTTAAACGTCTCGAACATCGGGTGAACATTTCTAGTGTTTAGTGAATTATTAGCGCCGAATATGGAACCGCTAACGGTGGCTCCGAGATTGAGACCCTCGAATCGCTTCTTCGCGTCCGTAAAATCGGTGTTAAATATTTGTAATCGCGTCCGTAAAGATTTGTCGCGCGAATTCACGGGTAATTTGGCTAAATAAATTGAGAAAAGAGCCGAGGAAGACGCGAGAAAAATCGTTTGTCGCTGTTCACGGATGACCGAATTTTTCGGAGAAAGTGCGTAACCCGCCGAAACGATTTTGCGGCTTCGATCGGGAAAAAAAACGCGACGGTTTTTCAGAGCCGTCATAATCGAAGGCGAGAGAAGCGGATAATTCAATGAATTCGATGCCACAATTTAATCTGACGATCGTCGGAATTCGATGGAATCTCAGTATTATTGTATTTATTTTATCTATCGATGAATGATGCTGTGCCAAAGCTCCGAGTTTAATGATCAATCAGTATCGTTAACGATCACTCCTGCCTTTCAGATGCCGATAGTCGTTCCCCGCGGGCCGACTGACCGTTAGAGAAGCAGCAGAAGAAACGTGTGTCCATGGGAAGGGCCAAAGTTCCCTCAACTGGAACGCCGGAGCCCATCGAAGGCGGAAGAAGAAACGCGTACGTGGGAAAATAGTGGAAGGAAACGCGGTTCAATCGGTGCCCCGAGAGCTCGTCTCCCCGAAGAAGATTTTGCAGCATCGTCGGCAGCGCCAAGACGCGGAATCGCTGCGCTATTCCATAGCAGTTTTACTATGTGTATTACACTCGGTAAGTGGCCTCACGCGTTCGACTCGTTCCTCGCAGTGCATCGATCGTCTCCTGTCTGAGCAAAAAAAAATAACTCATGGATTTTTATATCCCTTCAGCGGCATCGCGGTTAAATAACATGAAAAAAAATATAAAGAAAAAAGAAATAAAAATGCTAGATCTTCCCTCAGGCACGAGGGAAAAAAATCCACTGGTGCGAAAAGCGATATTTCCTTTCATTCATTTTTTTTTCTCTCTCTTCCAGGGTCCCTCAGTTTTTGGGAAGAAAACTACGCGTTATTTCTCCGCAGTCCGTGAAGCGAGAATCGTCGCGGGAGCTCGTCGCTGATGCCAGAAAGCGCCTCGCGCTCGTCGCGATTTCCCGGAGTGGAAGCAATTAGAGAGACAGGAGCCTCGATAGACTTGCGTATAGAGGACGAGGAGGAGGAGATGGGGGAGGTCCGAGTGCGAGCGAGTTTAAAAAAAAAGGTGGCCACGACGACGTCGTCGACGAGGAGGACGACGACGATGACGGAGGAGGAAACGTTTGTTTATTCGAGGGGAAACTCTGTAAATCCTCCGTTCTCCAGATGAGACGACGATGTCAAGCCATGGAAGTGCGATGGCTATGGATCGAGAGAGCGAGAGAGAGGCCGCGAGGGAGGGAGAGAGAGAGATCGGGTCCCGGTCCTGTGATCACTGTGGAAACATCGCAGCGCGACAACGGGATCATTAACTCCTTCGCGGTTCGTGAATCAGCGCAGCTCTCTTCTGGCTCGAGGCTCTCGAGACTCCGCCGCGGCTCTCCTTCTCGCTTCGCCTCGCGCCCCGGCCCGTGCCGATCTCTCGCTCTCGCGATACTCCGCTAGGCTCTCGTTCTGAATCATCGATCCATCTCGCAGTCGCTTTTTTCGCCTCGCCTCGCTCGCCGCCGTACGACTAGACACAAGTCGGCGTTCTCTCTCTCTCTCTCTCTCTCTCTCTCTCTCTCTCTCTCTCTCTCTCTCTCTCTCGGTTCCCTCCCCGCACTTTGTGTTTATCCAAGCACCGTGTGAACTGCACAGCGCGACTGGATTTTCTATTCCGCTCTCATTAGTTCACGCAACTCGAGATTTTGTCATTCGCGCAGCTCGAGATTCATATACGTTTGCTCCACTAAATTCGTCGGTTCTCTCCGACCGCAAATCGATTTAACGCTTCGCGACGACTCGATCGCTCGCGGCTTGCAAGTAGGATAAGTCGAGTCGTTGATACTTTTAAAATCGCGTAAATATTTACGTCCAACGTAACACTAAAAATTTCTACTGAAGAAATTGAGAAAATGAGATTTTTAGATATCGGTGCCAAGTGTGCGAAAAGTATTTTTTTCGAACTCACAAAAATGAGGAGGTCGCGAACTCGCGTGAAGCAACTCGCGCTTCGTCTCGCTTGCGGGGGGTGGAAAAACTCGAGCTATCGTTTCATCACTGCCCATACGCGTTCACCCTCGTCCAATAACGTTCCCCGGACGTTTTTCCGCGCGCGCGGGCCGAGTGCGGGAAAGGAGAGCCGGAGGGACAGCCCGTCTTTCTCTCACTGCGCGACGCTCCCGCGCGCGAGTCGGTGGTGGGTACGAAGGGGGCGGGTTTGACCATGGACCCGTAGAAAATGGTGGAGGCGCAACGTGTACGGGCACCGCGTGCAACGGCTGAATCTCTCCCCTCCCCCCTCGGGTGGGATAGATAAGGCCGGGAGAATTCGCGAGAACGCGGGGAAGAGAGACGGACTGAGGCGCCGGGAGGGTGGAAAAGAGGGCCAAAGAGGAGAGTGCGAGAGAGCGCGGGAAAGAGAGAGACGGAGGGAGGGAGGGTGCGAGGTGGGGGGATTCGAGGCAGCAGCCACGAGCGAAGCTTCGTGCGAGCGAGACGAGAGGAGGAAAGAGAGGAGCGCGCGGAGGGTGGAAAGGTGCGGAGGGTTGGTTGGAAAATGCGCGAGCGAGGCTTTCTCTCCCTCATCCACTTCCTCTCGGGGGTGGCTCTGCCGGTGGTGGGAACACTCCTGTGTTATATGTCCCGGGCGCGCGTTGAACTCTCCGACGATCTCTCGCGTCAAAACGCTACGGGGACTTAAAACGCAGGCGTGCGATGCGCGGCCTCTGCAACGCTTGTCCGGCTGTCTGACCCAAGCGTTGACCCGCATCACTGACGTCCGTTTTATTTTGGACGTGAAAAAAAATTAGGTGCGTACAACGCGAGGTGAGGATAAAGAGTTTGGACAAAGAAATGAGATCAGGCAGTCGATGGGCTGTACGAAAAATTGGTCGCTCCAAGCGGATTGATTTTTCCCGGATTGACTGTCAGATTTGGAAAGTAACTTCATTTGCAGTCTCAACGTATTAGACGTCATGGAAACTGTAAATAATGATTGCTTAAATTGTTTACACTTTTTTTTTCAATTTAAAAAATATTTGGAAAAGGAAGACCTGTGGCAAAGAATTGATGAATCCCCTCTCAACTTTTTTTCGTGAGTTATAAATTCAAAATCGTGATCTCATAGCAAATCATTTTTATTTGTCTGCACTTGATTCATTTTATGTTTCAATTTCAGGGTATCCGCTGCCGGATCTTACGGATCGTTGCGCACATTCGCAACCGACGGTACATCGCGGCCGGTACGTCTACGAATCTGAGAAGAGAGGCAACTCCGGCGCACGGAGGGCCGTGCGAGACTCTCGGACATTATGGAACAGATAGATCGAGAGCGATTAAGAAATCCCGCGAGGTCCATTGTGCCGTTTGGTCCGTCTGTGTCTGTTCTCGGGCTCGATCTCCTCTCGCGCTCCGCTCGCTCGGCTACGTCTCACGTAGCCCCGGACGTTATGCACGTGCACATGTGTGAGCATCGGAGAAGCCTGCGCGCCGGTGAGTTTCTCGTGGCCGCCCCGGGGTCGTGGCCTGCCCTCTTCGCAGCATCGTTTGTACGTTGCCTCTTCTTCTTCTTCATTCTCTTCTACTCCTGCTTCACCTTCAGCTCCTTCTCCGGCACAATAATCTTCCTCTCTCGTACGTATCGCGTGTGTGCTCTGGTATTCTCAGACGATCCGCGACGACCGAGCGAACGTCCGAGTGCATCGCCCCGCGTACGGCTGACGCATCAATTTGCTTTCGTTTCTCTTCCAATACGCTTCCTCATATTGGAATGGTTCACATACCTATGAATCTGCATTGCAAACAAAAAATTAGAATTTATCGAACAATATTTCAATAATTTTTTACTCATGTTTGGATTTGCCAAAGAACATTTTAGCAGCTCTCACGAATTATTGGTAATCATAAGTATTCATTTTTTTATAGTTGACATATGTATACATAGATGATCGATTCCAGAATCCACATATAACTTTTTCCAACACTGTTGACTAGATCCATCTCTCTCCGCGCGATTCTTCGAGCGTCGCGTTCCTCTAGCCGTCTTCCATGCTGTAATAATATTATTTCTTTATTTCAGTGTCTTCAATCTCGCGGGACGCTCAGAAACGTCATCAACGGAGGGGCGGGGAAGGCGCAGAGAGGAAGGAGGTCCTGGAGCCACAGTCACGCGGTCTCCTAGAATGAAGGAACGAGGGAAAGAATGAAAGGAGTTTAAGAGGAGGAAAGCATCAGAGCCGAAACTACCGGCCTCTCAGCCGCACTTCTTACTCTTCCTCCTCCTCCCCCCACCTCCACCTCCTTCTCTTCTCTTCCTTCCTCCGTTTCTCCTCCGCCGAGGAGAGCACGAGATTACTCGCGACGGCGACGGCGGCGGCGGCGGCGAGCTCACTCGACCCTCAAAGCTCAAAGTTTAAACGAAAAGCAGTTAGCCAGTCACGTGTTGCGGTCACGGGCCGACTGCTCGCGCTCGCCGTGGCGTCGGGCGAAATTGAGCGGATTCGGGCAAACCCGCGACTCGCCGACGACGACGACGAGGACGAGGCAGCTGACGAGAAATTGCCTCTACATCGTCTCGCGGTACACAAAAATCCCTCAACCGGAGCCTCAAATCCCCGCCGTCTGACAAAAGTACTTTCAATGTGTATCTCTTTTTGCCGTTCAAACTTTACCACCGTCGACTTTATCAAAAACAGTCCTCGCTCCTTGTTTTTTTTATTTATTTCAACGACACGCACGTGTCTCGAAAATTATTTAAAAAATCGTCATTCGCATCCGGGCACCGGAATGAAAATCGCAATATAAACCTCAGCCTCGCATCAGTCGCCGGATTCTCGAGCGGAGAGGACGACCGCATGCACGTTGCCGCCGAAGCCGCCCGCCATACCAAATTATATAGTAGAAGTGTAGTATAGTATATGACGTCGCGCGTTGGTGGAGGCCGCGCAGCAGCAGCAGCAACAGCAGCAGCAACGCGAGAGGGTTGCCCCTTCGTATTCGTTTTCGCGTACGGTTATTCCGGTTGCAGTATTATATTGTCGGCGCGAGGACCTCGCCCATCGTATACGCGCTCGCGCCTCTCCCTCCATCTCTCTCTCACTCTCTCTCTCCTCTCCGTCCGGGTTACGGAGAGGAGGTGGAGGGGGGGACGCGCCGCGGCTGCACGACGAATAATGAAAGAAAAGCTACTTCTTCGTCGTCCCCGTTGATTTCTTTGTTTCTTCTTCCCGAAGGTTCTGTGTGCGGAGCGCGCGCGCGAGTTCTCGTCGTCGGTCTCGTCGTCACGAGAACTGCGGTCGCCAGGACGGACGCCGCCGTCTCATCTCGCGTCGGGCCAATCAGCCTCGTAATCACCGGGGTGCCCCGGCGATGCTGCTGTTCCTCGCCGCGTGCGCTGGCTGCTGTTTCTGTTGCTGCTGCTGGTGCTGCCGGTGCTGCTGCTGCTTCTGCTGCTGCACAGGAATCTCCACCCAGACCGCTTCCTTCCTTCGAGATCTGCCGCTATGCACCCGCGAGATGCGACCGTCGTCTTCGACTCCTATCCCCGAGTCCCTTCTCTCGGTCTCTTCTGTACTTCTCGGTTACGTTGTCATTGGATTCCTCACGCGTTATTAGAGGAGACCTGCGAGGCACCCGGCGCTTCGCGAGAATCTACGGTCATCGCCGACGGCGCTGCATCCGGGCAGACAATTGAATTTAAGTACTATTTTATTTATTCATTTTATCTCATGATAACGTTACTTTTTTTATTATAATTTTGGACCATCGGAGGATGTGATTAATTAATTGTTACGAGTCTGGAAGGAAAAATAAAATAATTGATTGTTTAAATATAAATATTTTCAGATTACTGGGACATCGAGGACCCCATGGGCTCGAAGGTACAACTGCGAAATTGCAAGACAGAAAAGGATCGACGAGTACCAAGGCTCAGAGGACGAGGAGGAGAGTGGGCTGGTTGCTCTTATTTCTCGTCGAGTTTGCTGCTCATCAGCTCTCATTTCTCCAATTACCATTCGCTCGACTCCGCGCCTCGACTGGCCAACAACGACTTTTCTCGGAAGGCAACACACATCCATGTGCGCTCGAGGTGAGGCTCTCGGTCTCCGCGTTTGCTAGACCAGAGTCAAGCCGAGCTCTGGCCAACGTTGTATAGTTATATCTCTTTCTCTCTTGTCAGTCAGCAATTTTTGTTCTCTAATACCTCTGGCTAATACGGAAAGACACAGATATTACCTCTCTTCCGCATTTCCTTGCGGGTTTTCTGCCACTTCACCGTACATTAAATTACCGGCAATTATGTGTTTCAGGAAAATTTGTCTTACACTCGTCCGGCGCGCGTGATCGTCTAGCGGTTCTCTCTGCATGTCCTTACCAAGTAGAGATTTTTAAATGCCCGATTTTGCGAATTTACGGAATTCTCCGGAGGTGCTTAGAGTCTTTTTATTTTTCTTTATAATTTGCTATGCTTTTTTTACCTTAAATAATCAATATGTTGTTTTTATACAGACTAAGAATTAATAAATTTATTTTTATTTTACAGAAATCTGTTTGAGGAGACTCGCTTAAGTTGTCTCGATCGGCGAGTGACAGGACGCAAAGAGGAGCCGCACCTTTTCGCTCCCCGCACAATAGTAGCAGCCTATTGCACCTTTGTGTCCGCATTGCACAGCAAAACCCAATTGTCCGGACTCGTGAGCTCACGCGAGTTCGTCTCCACGGTCGTCGACCGTCGCGATTTCCCTTCGCCCTGACCCTTCCCTTCCCATTCCTCTCGTCGTCGTCGAGCCGGGCCGATGTCTCGACTCGCGGGCGATTAAAAGTCCCGGGGACGAACGTGCGAAGCCGCTGAAGGAGCCAGGCGAGGGCGCCGGGCGCGCGTTCCAGTGATTACGGTACATCTCGCGCCCATAGAAGTTTCCGTCCTCCCGGCAACCGTGGATCATCCGGCGTAATGGAATCGCGATGATTACACGCATTAAGTCGCGTGATATTGTGTATTACACTATGCCGAGTGTACACAAGGTGTTTAGATTTTTATTTTTCTTCGTCTTTCTTTCACTTCTTCCTCACTGTGCTCGTCGTCGTGACGTCGTAATCATTTTTATTGTTCATCATTGCAGCTACCTGCGGGAGAAATTGTCGGAGCCGCATCGCCGGGTCATGCCTGCTCGATGCTAATTCGACGCTGTGTTCGATAACGTTAGCTTCCCTTTCGCGACACTCGAACGATGGATCCGAGTCTTTTCAACGTTCGTCGCGGAAGCTCGGAAGCCACGGAGCGTTGGGTGCACCTCCAGCGAGCCTCTATATATGTGTATACGTGCACACAGAAACACAGAGCGAGACTGCGGGTTCGCGAGCGAGAAACTTCTTTCTCCGTGGAAGGCAAAAGGAGCCGAGGAAAGAGGAAGGAAACGCCGCGAGGTCGAGGTGGATCGGTTTGACCTGACTCCCCGCCTCTCTCACTGAAAGGTTGCCTCGCACGCGAGTAAACATCTCCGAGCTACGTGATCTCGTCTCCCTTCCTCTCTCTCTTTCTCGCTTGTAACCATCGACGTCTGCTATCACGACGGAGGCGCCACGAAAACCGGCGGGACGTCACGATGCATCGAAAAACGTAAGAAGAACCTATTCCATTCAGTTTTTCTTCCACCCGATCTTTCGGTATCTCATTTTCTCCCTTGCATTCCAGCTGAGAAACGCCGAACGCTGAGATTGATGCTCGTGTGGAGAGGAAGGACCTGCAAAAAAATGCAATGAGCTATGAGAAAAATTACCGCATCGATGTGGCAGATCCATGTGAATCTATCTTGAGAAAATTAAGAAAATCCCTTCCAAGTGTAAAACGGTGAGTGAAGAGGAACTTATCAAACACATCCTCTATTAAAAAGTTCGTGAGCAACCATTGTTGTCGATTTATTCATCATCTGATTGGTCGTTGGGATACCGGCAGTAGTTTGATGTTTAATATCGCGAAATTCGGCAGTTTATCGGGGCAAAAAAATCGTTTTTCGCGTTTTTCTCCTCGAATTTTCGATTTTTCGGTCAAACAGCTATCGTTTCTGGAATCAGCGGAAAATTTGCCATCGGATAGGGTTTTTAAACTTGGCGAAATCGAAAATTTTTTTTTCGACAAATTTTGCAAAAAATGGCAAGGGGTACCCCTTCTAAAAATTTGCGATTTCTGAGGGTCAACTTTAAAAATCTGCAAAAAATCGAAACATCGAGATATCGGGTTCCGCCTGGTGGCATTCTCTTCATTGAAAAGTCTTCTTTCAAATGCAAAAAGAAAATCCCGATTATATTGATCCAAAGAAAAATTACACCGATTTTAGTAAAGTGCAAAAATTGGGAAAAAGTAAAAAATCGTTTTTCGAGTTTTTCTCCTACAATTTTTTATTTTTCGGGCAAAAACCGGTCATATTTGGAATCAGCGGGCAATTTCCCATTGGATAGGGTTCAAAAACTTCGTAAAATCGAACTTTTTTTTTCGCCGAAAATCGCAAGGTTCTTCCCTACACTGACTAACCTCCGACCGCGCACCCAAACGCGCGTCATTGTTCCTGTCGATAAATAATAGCGATACGTTTGTCGTTGCAGCATTTTTGCGCCTGACAGTCACGCGATCGCCAACGAAAATTCGCCGGAGCCGAAGAGATTGCGTAATTGCCCCGGTGGAAATGGGTGCGATACACTCGACGGCTTCGGAAAAGCCATTCAGCGTGATTTCCTCGGGTTGCATAGTCTAAACTGCATTCTCGCTCGAGCGCCACGTCACCCGTCGTTGTCGCTGGCCTCTTTGCCCTCGACCACGCGAGGGAACGAGCATGCGGCGCTATTAGCCTTCCTCGCTAGGCACGGCGAGTTTGCCCGTGGAGCAGCAGCAGCAGCAGCAGCAGCGTCGTGTGTATATACGTATATATAAGGGATAGATAGATATATCTATATGCAATGTACGGAGGAGAGCAGCTCGAGCCTGTACACAACGCGTTCTTCCTCGCTCTCGTTGCCTCGCGCTCCCGCTCGTTGGCCGCCTGCCGTCTCTCTTATTCCGAGTGGCACGACGCGCGCGCGCGCGCGCGCGGGCCACGGCACATTGGCCGCCCGCGCGAGCGCGCGCGAGCGAGCGAGTCCTACCTGCTACTAAAGATCCGAACATAAACAGACAGGTAGACGTACGCGAGAGAGGCGCAGTGCCCTAATTGTCGCCTTCCTCTCGCGAGCCTGCCGCACCGGCTCCTCGGCGCTATATATACAACACTCACACACTCCGGCGCTGATCTCCTCCTTCGTCCTCGCTGGTTAGGCATGCCAGGCATGAACCTCTCTCGGTACTATTCGCTCGCTTCTTACTTCAGCGAGCGAGACGGATGGAGAGAGAGAGGGAGGCGACGGAGGATAGAGCGAGAAGGAAGTAAGATCCTCACTTGTGTATTTGCACTCGTTCTATTCTCCTCGCGGCCCGTATACCACCGACTCCCTCTCACCCACACGTACCAACGTGGACTGTATTATTAGCGTAAACTAAAGTACAAACTTTCCAAGACTCCGCGAGGGTTAGAGCGTCGTGTACACACGTACGTACGGGATAATACATGCTAAGTTTCTTCTTCAGGTTCACTGCCGGCCAACAACGGTTCCTGCGGAGTCGCGCGGCTCGGACTCCAGAACGCCGCGTGGCCCGATCGATTTTCGAGTCACGATGACTCTGGATCGACCCGCGCCTCCGCCTCCGACGCCCGCCACCGCCACCCTCGCCCTCTCCCCCTGGAAAGGAGGATCGCATGATCGATCGTTCACAGCCAACCGAGTGATCTACCTCGCTGATGTTCTCATGCAACGAGTACGTACGCTGCGCGCGAACGCCGCTGCTGCCGAGCCACATGAGACAAGAGTAATGGCAGGATCGTTTGTCGCCTCTGCGTATGGATCGTGATGCCTCCTTTTGTTATCGACGCGAGCTCAGCTATTTTTTTCGTGAGTACATTTTTTTTACTAACGATCAGAAGGATCGAAAAAAATGTAATTTCTTTCTCCAATTTTCCGCGATACTCGAGACGTAAATCGGATCCGACTCTCGAGGATACGAAACCGAAATAACCGCGCAAACAGACGGGAATATATATTACAATATCTCGTTCGGACGATTTAAAACGGACGAGTGGGGCAGAAAAAAAATAAGACGAACAATCGAAGCGGGTAAAAATTGATGATTTAAGATGTTCCTCATTGTTTCAGATTCTTTTTACACGAGATTGGGGCACTTGGAGACCGGAGGCGACCAGGAGGAGAGGGAGGAGGGGGGATATCGGCTTCCAGGGAGGAAGATCAGACGTCCCTCGCGGCTCGTCTTCCTGCGCCGATTGACCGCAGAGCAGCTCCCAGAGAGATCGATATTGAAACGTTGAAATGGAATCACGCCGCGTCGGCTTCTTCTTCGTCTTCAGAGAAGACGCTTGATACATCCGCGTGCGGAGCGAGAGCGGATCCCGCGATCCATCACCGCGAAGGGGAATCGCGCACACGCTTACTCCGTACGTGCTGCCTGTACGCGCGGCCAGCCCGCAGCCTCTGCCTCTCTCTCTCTCTCCCTCCTTCCTTCCTTTATATATATATTTCTCCCTCGGTGTATTTACCGCTGCGGCGTACGCGCCTCCGCATGTTCACCTTCTGTTCCCTTTGCCTCTCCTTCTCCGTCTCTCCTCGACTCTCGTTGCGTTCCTCCGTCCTCGTCGATGGTCACGTACCGATATACCACGCGTGCAGTCACGTATCGATATCGATACGCGCTGTGTCTCCACGCGCGCGGCCCGAGAGCCGAGTTCTCGATGGAATTGTCTGCGCGCGGACTTCGACGCAGGTGCAACGCCGGTGCAACGGCGATGCGCGCACCGCTCGCGCGCGCGCGAAATGCATCGCGCCTTCCTTGAGAAGAAAAACGAGTTCCTCCGACTTCTCGTACTCCTGTATTTGCTAATCGAACCTTTCACGCTTCGCCTATCGTCTCTTCTCCCTCGCTCCTATCTTTCTTTGCTCATCTCTGTCTCTTTGCCTCCGCTGGCTCGATTTTCTAAAACGCTGCAGCGCTGCCCGCGACTATATTATATATTCGACGCGTAATGCATGGCTATGATGTTCCTGTTGCCGTTGCCGTTGCTGCTGCTGATGCAGGCCGATCGAGCTACCGACGCGCCCTCTGCACACTCTATCGAGAACTCTTATTCGTTATATCATATCATCCCGTCCAGATATGCATTTACTTGCGGTGTGGCCGGCCGCGCGGCGGTCGCCGGCGAATCTTCTTCGTTCAATTTGCCCATGTTACGGGGGATATAAAGAGTGGTAGTGATCCTCGCGCTCTGCTACCACCGCCAACATCTCTCCGGCTTCTCGTCGTTCTCTTCTCTGCCGCGCTTCCTCTCGTTTTTTTTTCTTCGTTTTTCATTTTAGTTTTTGTGTATGTGCTTCTTTTTCATTTATTCTCTTTTTCTCTCTTTCAGCGCACATTCCACGCGAGAAAAGCCAATCGGCTCTCGAGACACGTGCATTTCGGATTCCGGACCCTCCGCTTCTTCGCGCCGCATCGATTGGCTGTCCAAGGTCGACGCACGCTGGCCCGACGATGAAGAAGCCAATCGCTCTGGTGGGTTGAAAAAAAAGGAGGAAAGAAAAAAAAAGAAGGAAAATTGATAAGGATCCGTGTGGCTTCCGGAAACCGCTGTTTCCCATACGTGTCGCCGGCTTGACTGTTCTACCATGCACTCGCGTTAAGCAGTTCGACGTAAAGCACTTAAAAAAAAAACGCGCGTCGCCCGCACCGCACCTCCTCGCCCGACTCTTCCTCCGCTGCTCAATGTTCCCGATGTGTCTCACCGTGTCTCTCGCCGCACGTTTTTCCCTGGGAGGACAATAAGCGTCGCACGTAAGTCACTCGCGATTTGCGCGATATGTGACTATGTTCGCCGGGTTAACAGCGAGGAAGCGGCCGCGATAATTGCGGTTGATTACTCCACTTTGACGCGTTTGTTCCAGACGTCGCTGTGAATGCAAATATTTTTTTTTTCCTGCACTAAAGAAAATTATTTAAAAATTCAATGCATTTTTTTCGAATGTTTGGTTCACCTGAATCAATTTAAAGTCCGAGGATTGAGAATTTTTAGCAGCTTTTTTGCAAGGAGACGAGACGCGTTTTTTTTTACTAGGCTAATCACACGCGCTGGCGCGCGTGCCCGGGATACCTTTGCGCTGCTGCGCTCTTATAAAGCTTTAAAAGATTTTGAAAAAAAAAAAAAAAAAATTTGGTCGAACAGTTTGTCAGAAATCGTAAATCTGGCCGCCGGGCCGAAAACCGCCCAAATCGGGGTCACGAAATTTATTTTTTCAAAATATCGACTTTTAACCTATACCATCGTTCTCAAGTCGCATATTCTACCCCTGAAAACACAGGTTACAACCCTTTTTTAGTTGATTTGAAAAAAAAAATTTTTTGGCCGAACAGTTTGTCAGAAATTGTAGATCTGACCGCCGGGCCGAAAACCGCCCAAATCGGGGTCACGAAATTTATTTTTTCAAAATATCGACTTTTAACCTATACCATCGTTCTCAAGTCGCATATTCTACCCCTGAAAACACTGGTTACAACCCTTTTTTAGTTGATTTTGAAAAAAAAAATGTTTGGCCGAACAGTTTGTCAGAAATCGTAGATCTGGCCGCCGGGCCGAAAACCGCCCAAATCGGGGTCACGAAATTTATTTTTTCAAAATATCGATTTTTAACCTATACCATCGTCCATCGTTCTATACCATGGTCCCCAACGTTGGCCGTCCTTCGCGTTTTTTTCCCCGGTGCCGCATAGAAGGCGCGCGTATATCTTGGTCAAGATATCCACCGCATTACCACCGAGCGTGCTCCATACCCCGAGGAATCCTCCTCTCGCCTCGGCCGCGCTCTCGCGTCTCCTCCACATGTCCGTGTTGTATCCCTTTCTTCCTTTTTCCACCTCCTCTCGACCCGGACACACCTCGCGCGGTGTTGCGTTACACCGGGCCGCGGCGGTGGAACCTCCGCCGCGATCCTCCTTCCCATATCACGCGCGCTGTGCTCCTTCTCCGCTCTTTCTCCGCGAAAGACACAAAAGTTTGGAAGTCTTGACGGACGTGTTTATGAGGAGTTTAACGCGGGGCAATGATGATGATCGTTTTGTGTTACAGGAGTCCAGAAGCGGCCGGTCGGCTGATACGAGGCGCGATGTTCCTAGTGTCGGGATGCGAGAAGAAGGAAGAGGAGGAGGAGGAGAACGAGAAGTAGGAGGTGGATGAGAATGAGGAGGATGCGAGTATTCGTGAGCGAGCGAACGAACGACGAGTGAGCAAAGCATTTCCAAGGAGCTTGAGGAGAGTTGCACTTAAAAGGGTCAGCGTGGGACCACTGGCCGAGAACGAAGGAAGGAAGGAACGAAGCGTCGGGCGCCCTGACGCGTGACGAGGCCTGCTCAGCCTCACTCCCTCTCTCTCTCTCTCTCTCTCTCTTACTCCTCGTTTCTCGCATCTCTTTCTCGCTTTGCGCATTACCTCCTCCCAACTACGGAGCCGCGCAGGAGTCACGGGGTTCAGCCGCTCGGATTCTCCTCTCCTATTCAGCTATTTATTCTTCGCCATCCTCGCACGAGTCGTACGTGGAATGACCGAAAAACGTCTGCGTGTATCGTCGACTCTGTGAGAACAATCTGCTGCTCAACCGCCAATCACAGCTCGCTGTCCTGGAGCGCGGGGCAAATGTGCAAGATGCAAGATGCAAGATGCAAAATGCAACATGCACATTCGCTTTGGACATGCGTCTCATCGCTTTATTCCCAGCAAAGAGGAAGACTGTCTAAATCTAATCTGAACAAGATTTTTTCCAATGTAAGTCCAAATCTAAGTAAAAATTTGTTCATTTTTTTCGCTGAAAATTCAAGCAACGCTTTTTGCATTATTTCAGACACACACGCGCGATGAACGACGCGAGGAATCTCGTCCCGATCGTGAAGCCGAGGCATCGCCGGATTCCCGGGGCTGCTGCTGCTGCTGCTGCTGCTGCTGCTGGTGCTTCCCATGTGGGCGTTCTGCGCGCACGACCTCCGCGAAACGATCTGGAGGGGGTCATCGGATCAACGATCGTAGTTATAGCAATTATTAATCGCGTTCCCTTCGATCCGCGCTGCCAGGACTGCACATCCTCCTTCTTCAGTTCGATAGCCGGCGATGCGGCTGCTGCTGCTGCGGCTGCTGCCTCGGTCTCGCGTTCTCCCCGCTTCCTCCTCCGCGCTCGATGATGCACGGCCGCTCCTCGACTCCTCGATCGAAACTGTAACGATCCCGAACTCTCGGGCTCTCCCCGACGTCTCTCTCCTCTCTCTCTTTCTCTCTCGCGCGTAATCTCGAGTGACCCTGGCGACCCTCGCTCTAGCGGACGCGAGAGCCTCGTCCGTTCCCTACGAATTTAACTACTTGATCATTCAGTCGCGCGCGCGGCGAGAGAATCGCTGCATCGCGACGAGGTGTCGGCGGTCGTTTGGCTTCTTAATCATTCCGGGAATAATTAACGCGCCGGGTATTCCCCCGAGGTGACCGAGCGCGTCTCGCACAATTGCGGCAATTGTTCTGCTAATAATTATCGACACTAACCGTACAGGGTCCCTGAAAAAATTAGAACAAATATAATTTTTAAAAAAGGTGCAAACTAATTAAAAAAAAAAAGGACAGCGCTTAGAAGTGTCGAGTGTCGAGGCTCATAGCCCCATTATCGAGAATCTTTCGAGCAAGTGCAGCGCGCGAACCAGCCGCACGGGTCTCTCGCTCTGGTTTAGGAGAATCTTGGTCCCTTATCAAATTCCAATTTCGCGAAACACCCCCTGCTTTTCCCTCGGTGCGGAGAGAGCGCACCCTCCGCCTGCGCTCTCTCCGCGGGTAGAGAAAACAGGGGGGGAAGCCGCGGGTCGGGTGGTAGCGGGGGGAGAGAGAGAGAGCGAGAGAGGAAGGGAGAGAGAGAGAGAGCGAGAGAGCGAGAGCTTCGATTTAGTGCGGTGAACCGAAGCAACAGGTGCGAGAGTCAGCCCTGACATAAAACTACCTTATAAAAGCTCACGTATAAAATGTATAGCCAGTCGGGACAAATAACTCGCTCGGAGGGAGCTCCGGTGAGAAAAAGAATATACACACGAATATATATATATATATTTCAAATATATATACGTATATACGTAAGCACATATAAATACAGTAGAATATAGAAACTTAGTAGAAGTAACTGAAGGCTTTTGCACTCGTCTGTACGGCACTCGACGAGCACGCGAGTGTATTATATACGAATTCCCCGCGTGCACGCCGCGCGCGGGCCCAGCCTATATACACACACCGTGTGGCCGTATTACAGCGCGTATATTTATTTCGTATGCGTGACTCGGAGATACGAAGGTCCCGATAACGCGCACGATTCGAGAATCGCTTTCAAGACCTCTTTCAGCTCTCTTTATGTATTTTTTCGTTTCTTTGCTTGCAGAGACAGAGACAGGAGCGAGAGAGAGAGAGAGGGACAGGAAGACGGAGATGCTGCGCGACGAGCGGCGCTGAGTACCTGGGAGGGCGACCCGAACGCGCGCACCTCGGCTTGAAAGGCCGAGGAAAAAACGCACGCGAGAAGGAAAGGGAAAAGCAAGAAAGAAAGAAAGGAAGAATAATAAACTCGATGCTCTCGGGTATCATCTTTTTCTTCCTCGATGCTTCTCACTCATTAAATTATTAAACGAGCGAGAGAAAAAAAAAAGCACGCGCTCTGAGAAATGATATTCCCGCGCATAGCGCCTCGTGTGTCTCTGCTGCGGGCGCCGTGTGTGAGTGTTTGTGTGTGTGGCGAGGCGACTTTATCGCCCGCACGTATCTCAAAGCCGGGAATCTTCTCACTCTCGACACTTGGCCTTATAAGCTCTCGATCTTTGGGCGAGAGCGAGCGAGCGAGCGAACCTGCGCGCAGTCGTGATCCGCTGGCCTCGTTTGAGCGTGTTTGCCCGAGAAGTCGAGGACCCATCGGACCTCTCCTCCGCTTCTTCTGCTTCTTCCTCGTCGTCTTCTTCTCTTGTTCTTCATCTTGCTCCTCGTCTGCTTCCCCGTCTGTCCGTTTCACGAGTCCCCCGCGCCTATCGCCCGCACCTCGTCTCTGTCTCTTTCTCTCACGCTCTCTGCGAGTCTTTCGTTCGCTTCTGAGAGTTGGTTGCTTTTGCTGCTGCTGCTGCTGTTGCTGCAGCGGAGCGCGGCCACTCACGAGGCGCAGCGAACCGCGAAATCGACGCTCACATATGAACCTCCTCGGAACGTGCGATCCTCCCCCCCTCCCTTCCCGCTTCCTTCACTCCTCGAAGCTCCCTCACGATCGTGGATCTCTTTTTCCGCGCGCGCGAAGGAAAGAAAAAAAAAGCCGGGATCAAGAAGCCGAAGAAACACGCGCTTTGACGCTCGTATTGTCCCTTTTCTTCCATTTATTCTCCCCATCGAAATCCCGCGCCCTGCGTTTCTTAAGGATTTGCGCGTCAAAGCCGCAGTCGCCTCCCCTCGAGTCATCACCTGCAACGCACAATTCCAGATCGATGCACGAGTGAGTAAAATGCTCCCTGAAAATATTCCCTTCGGTGAGTCCTCATTCATCTTTTCACATAAAACCAACCAAATTAATTCTCTAAACTAAAAATAAGTCAATTCTTTTTTCACTTTGTTTATTTTTATTTATATTTTTCAGGTGAAGTCGGAGGAAACAACGGAAGCTGAGGAGTTTGTGTACGATGGCGCGGAATCCGATGTTCATCGTTCAATTCACGAGGGGCGACAGACTTATCTCGCGTCGCATTGTCCGCGAAATTAGTCGTGACGTCAAGGGCGAAGCACGGATAATTCGGGTGAGTCCGAGCGAGGCTCGTGTTCCTCACCGCCGTTGTCTCGAGTCTCTTCTGTCATAACGATCACGAGGGTCCGGAAATTCTCCCGATGACGCACTCCATCCGCTTTCTCTCTCTCCTTCCCTCCTTCCGTCCTTCTCCTGTCCTACCGTCCTTCTCCACAATCACCGTCTCTCTCGGTACACGCGATTCGCCTGTGTGTCGTCTATATACTCACCTCGCACATTTCACCTCGCCTCGCGCCTATATTCGTACGTTCTCGCATTGTTATCCCAGATTTCTCATCAAGTTTGTGGAAACTTCTCCCGTGGACCCGCGAAGATTCCACTCGGCCCTCGTCCTTTCCTGTCCTTCGCACAATGCAACAAACCGCGAACGCATCGCGGTACTCGATAAGCAAACAGGATACGAATAGTCGTAGAGCAGAAAGAGGTAGCGTCGTCGTCACACGCGTGACGCGCCTAGCGGCGATCGATAATCCGGGCTTTTTCTCTTTTTCGTTACCACCGACCCTCCACCCTGGGCCCCGGCGCTCGACTCGTAGACCCCTCTCGTGTTATCCAACAATTTATCCGCAAAAAGTCTCCCACTCTCCTCCCTCCACAATGTTTTTTTCCTCTTTTTTTATTATTTTTTTTCTACTTTTTCTTCCACGGTATCTCTAACACACAGACAGACAGATAGACAGACAGACATTCACACAGCCCGCGTGCATTGTAACGAGGGGGAACGGGGGCAGAAACACCGCATGTAGTATTCTAATTCGTATTCACTGGATCGTTTATCTTACGAAATCACCGGGGGCCAGAGGTAAAAAACGAATAAACGCGCGGTCGATCGTTGTCAGTGAGCTTGTATATCGCGCGCCATGTTTGCCGGCCGCGAATTCTCAGACACCTCGCGTTAAAGTCGGACGTACCGACTGTCTGGCAAAAAAATGTTTCCTCTTGCAGATACATTTTTTTATTGCTTTCATTTTTGTTCCCAGGATCAGCGTGTCAAGAGTCAAGGCTGATTAACCCACTTAACCGCCGTGGGACTAATGACAATCGTGTGTGTACGACTACGCAGGTCGGAGGAGTGAGAGGGAAAGTTGTCGACGAGGCGTGAGAGCGAGAGAGAGAAAAAAAATACGGCTTGGGAAGAAAGCACAAGCTTCGGGGGTGGAAGGGTGACGAGGAGAGGGTGGCTGATCGCCAGGCACTGCCGCGTTCGTGTTCCGTTTTCCCCTCCTCCCCGCGTCGGCTTGGCCCAGACTGTGCGCGCGGGGGGGGGGGGGGGGGGTGGGTTCGGAGGGGGTGACTAAACGCCGCGCACCCGCGGAGAAAAAAGAGTGAGTGTGTCTGGCGAGCAAGGGAGAAAGGAAGCAGAAGCAACGGCAGCAGCAGCAGCAGCAGCCTCTAATATATGCCTGCCGAGAGACTATAAAAATCAATACCTCAAATTACCAGGCTGTGCTTAATTTTCTTCGAGCAACCGGCGGGCCTATCCCCTCGCCGTCAAAGCCTCCCCCGCGTGGCAACCTCGCCCATCGCCGAGCTTCCAGGCAGCGTCTTCTCTCACTCGCTTCTTCCCCTGGAAACAAAACTGCGATACGATTGCCGCCGTCGCCGCTGCTGCTGCTGCTGCTGCTATACCGCACCGCGAGCGAGTTCGCCGATTTTGCCGCATTCGCGATGATGCATTCAACCCCCCTTGTATATAACATTCGCACGAGTTATGGACTCGTAACCCGAACATTAGGAGCATTTAGGAGTCTTATTCCGCAACGTCTGACGGCGTACGACCCTCCACCCATCCTTTCAGTTTCTGCGACGAACGTTAACACATCATCGTTATTACACCCAAGGAATTTTGGGGAAAAGTTTTTGTTTAGATTTTTCTTAGCATAGGAGATACATTTTTCTGCTCTTGAAATCTGTATCCAAGGCCGATGCAGATTCCCAACCGGAAATTTGCATTGGTATTTGAGTACCTTGAGGAATGAGATAATTTAGATTTTTTTTTTAACTTTACATACCCAAAAAAGTATTTTTTTTTAGTCTCAGATTTCGCGCTGTTAAGTTATTAGCATAAAATCAATGTTCCCTATACATCAAGATGTATCAAGGCAATTATGTAAAACGAGAGGGACTCCCCCCGTTGCCCCAACGCTCCGGAACTCCTGGAAGCCCCTTAAATCTCGTGCATTCCGCATCCACATGTTTAATTGCAATTTAACGTATACGAGAGGTTAATTGGCGAGCGAGCAAAGCGGACGGACGCGTGCGACGGAAACGAAAACGAGATCTCGCGAGCCTCCGTCTCGGGTCCCCTGTGTGTATATATATGCGTTGTGTATATACACATATACACACTTGTGACTCCGGTATAAGAGAGGAGCACGAGAGTGAGATTACGACTCGACGATTCTGCAGGGCGGAAGGGTTGCAGCCTCGCTGCTTGATTTTATTGCCGCCCTCTCGCGTACCACCGCCGACGCCGACGCCGCCGCCACCGTCGACGTCAACCTTTACCCCTCATCCTCTTTCACCCCTCGTAACAACCTCGCTCCCCGAGCGCCAACCTTCCCGACTCTTCTCTCCTCTTCCGTTTTTCCGTTTTACGTTTCTTTCCTCTTGCTGAACTCTTTCTTTTACTTTTTTTTTTCTCTCTTCCGCAGCTCGTGCCGCCGCAGCCACTCGAACGAGAGCCCGCGAGCAGCCGGCACCGGCGACAAAAGTCAACCTGCACGCAGTTACGTTGTGTTTTTGCGCCACCTTTGGAGCTCAACTGATCTGCGCGACGACAAATCGGATGAGAACTCACGACACATACGTCATGGTTTTTCTGCCTTTAAGGATTATGCAGTTCAATAGGAAAGCGACGCACGATTGAGTCTACAGCTGTAACGAATATCCTTGAGTCAGATAGATAATTGAGAAATAATAATTAATGAAAATCGTCGCGTTAAAAATTTCGATAATCAATAAAACCGATCATTTTTCTGATTCCAGTCACCGTGGAAAGGTGAACGACCTTGAATCTGGATCCACGTCCGCCTACGGGATATTTATGTAAAGCGAGCGACCTGCGATCTTCCGGATCGTCGCGGGAACGTCGTCGCGAGCGAAGAAGCCCGCACGAATATTTGGACCATCGCAGCAGCGGCGAACGAGCGAGAGAGAGAGGAAGAAAAGTAGCATCGAAGGTTCGCAACAATCGCGAGGTGGGGGATTTATATTCCGCGCTCCGAGCCATCCCACTCGCCGCTCTCTCACTCTCACCCATTCTCTTTCTCCCTTTTCCGGACGGCGCTGCAGAACTGACCAACGACCAGATTGCGCTGGTCATGGCCCTGGTCACGGCCCCCGCGCGGCAAACTCACTTCGTCTCCGTTCTCCGTTCCTCGCTCTTCGTCGCTTTTTAACTTCTTTTCCCCTCTCGGTCTGTCCCTCGGAGCAGCGGCTTCGGCTCTCCCTTTCGGTGGCTCCAGCGTCGCCGCTGGAGATATGGTTATAGCGCGACGAGGGCGTAAAAGCGAGAAGGACGCCGATCGGGCCGAGGGAGAGAAGAGGCGACGACGAAGAGACGAAGGATGAGTCCGACGGAGAGGGAGGATATATCCCGAGGTCCTGGCAACGCCACCGCCGCCACCGTCGCTGCCAGCAGGAAGGGACGAGGAAGGATCGCGTCCGACCCGAGAAAAGAGGGAAAACGGGAGCGAGGTCCGAGGAGAGCGAAAGTCGAGCAGGGAGCAGGGTGATAAATTGATAGTGGACGCGCGCCACGCGCCTCGCGCCCGACAGACCAACGGCGCGACACCCTCGCACCGAGATTCCAGGGGGTTAGTGGGGCTATTGTTCTTCGCTCCTCCGTTTTCTTTTTTTTCTCTCTGTTTTTTTTTTCATTCTCACTTTTTACCTTTTTGCGTTCTCCCCTTTCCAGTCGAGTTACTCCCGGGCAACGCGGGGACGAACCGACGTTGGGTCAACTCGGTGGCTCGCTCGCCTCAAGTTTATTTAATTTCCTCATGGAGGAAGCTGCGGGTTTTTTTTTCACGGTGATATCTGCGTAGCGACGGGGTTAACTTAATTTGCAAACCGATTTGCCGGTGGATATAAAATTGTCATTTATTTTATTCGCTGCTCGGGAGCCAGGAGTGAGACTCGTTATCGTTGTTTTCACTGCTCCACACGTCGGCCGCGGGGGAGACGTGTATTTTTTTGTCATGTTTTTTTTTCTCTCTCTCATTGAAGCCCCGAGTTTTAAGCATGTAGGAGCAGAGAATGCACGCGGCGAGACTCGACGACGACGCGACTGCTACTGCTGCTGCTGCGGCACCTCGTTATCAAAATCCCCGTGCCGCTCGTTATGCCGAATTGTTCGACTTTCGTGACAATAATACTTTTTCACGTGACACTCGCGCTTTTCGCGCTTCGGATTCTGCAGCTTCAGCGGCGTCATCCGCCCGACACGAGAGCTCCCACCTGGGGGACCCGGGCGAATATAATGCGGAACGGCGCGTCGTCGCCACGCGAAAGTGCAGACGAGCGCGTGGACGGCAACAAAAAAATGTGGCACTTCGACGCGTACTAATTATTGTGCTCAGGCAAATTTTCCGTTGAATATAATTAACATGTTTCTTTTTTTTTTGTAGATTCGTGAAAAGCGTATGAGTGCGATGCAGGATTTGATGCAAAGTCCCTCGGCTGCTGAAATTTACTCCAGTTTGGCGAGATCTGGCGGTGAGGAGTCTGCTGCACCGAGAGATAAAAATCAAGGGACACGCAAAAACCTTTGAGTAGCAGAGCTACGTGACGTGAATTTTGTAGCAAAAACAATACGTAAAAATTCACGAGAATTTCACGCACCTGTGTACGAAGAAATGTCCGTTATCACAAGTGGGACACACGCTCGATTACGTCGCGCCCGGCGTTATTGTGTCACACACCTGAAACGTACTGTGAGTCACAATCGTCCGATTCGAGATTTCGAGCACGAACGTCATTATCACCCAAGCGGGCAGCTCGCGACACGCGAACCACCCTCGGGTGTATTAATAATAATTTGTGCTGGCGATACACATGAACAGCGATTTTTCAAGAAAATCTCTTTTCCAGCTCACCTGGATAAATTCCTTGACGTTCGATGAAGAAGAAGAAGACGACGACGAAGAAGAAAAAGGAGAGAGCAAGAGGAAAGTCGCGCGGGACGAGAGTGAGAGTGGAAGCGAGTCGGCGACGAGGGGAGACGAGGGGTCAACGAGGGTCGAGTCAAACTCGATAAGGTCGAGAAGACGTATTGCCACCCTCATTGAGTAGGAGCGTTTTACACATCGGGACGCACGAACGTCTCCCGCGACGCGAAGCCGGCCCCAGACTCGAAGCTCGGCCAGAGAGAGAAGACGAAGGAGAGAAGAGCGATTCGACTCCGAGATTAAGGCCTTTGAGGGTCGCCCAGGACGAAATTACACTCGTAAATTTACATTCGCCCGCTTCACACACACACACACACCCGCGGATCGTGGGCCTCTCCACCTGGCTTTGTGCGCGTGCACCGAGAGACGGCCGCGAAATAGCTGGAAATACGGTGAAATATTAATTAGCAAAGATATTCCGAAAGCCAATGGGCATAACGTATCTATGTTACGGATATTTTTAACCCTGAATGGTCGGGCGAGCTTCGCCGCGAGTAGCGGTACAGCCGAGGCTTTCAGCGATAGAAAAATCTTTCACGATGCAGTCGTAGCCAGAGAGGATGAGGGAGAGAGTGAGAGGGGGAGAGGGAGAACACGCGGCGGTGGTACGAAGCGGCCCTGAAGCTCCTTTTCACCTCTCCCCCCTTCTGGCTTCCGACGGAATATCGGCAAACCGAAAAACGTTAATTTATTCAATGCTCCGGTATAGCACAAGGGTAGGACGAAGACGCGGCTGCTCTCGGGTGCACCGCGGTGCGAGAGCCACGTACCCCCCTCCGCCCCTCTCGCGGAGAGCCGAGCCGAGCGAGTAAAAGAAATAAGGGATGAAGCGAAAAAAAGGGAGGAGAAAAAAAACGCGAGGAGGAAGAAGAAAAAAATCGCGAAAAAAAGAGGAAAGACCGCGAAACGAAGAAGAGGAAGCGAAGCGAGGCTTGTAAGAAGGGTGGTTAGAGACGGTGAAAGAGGTTGGAATGACGACGAGCCGCGGGCAGTTTTTTTCCTCGGCCGGGCGCGCAGCACTCTTTTCACCTCCTCTCCAACCGCCGAGGCAACTCTCTTTTCGAGCTCAACAAGTTTTCCGATTTTTTTTCCTAATTAATTATCGGCCTGCGATCGATTCGAGTCGGCCGACGACTCTCCTGCGGCCTCCTCTGGTCCTCGGGGCAACGCCACAACTATTTCCCTCTTTTTCTCGCCTTCTCCCCTCCCGCCCTCTCTGTCCTTCTCCCTCGCTCGCTTCGGCCCTGCTGCCCTCCCCGCAGATACAAAAAGTCGGACGTCGAAGAGTCCCGTTCCATTCGAGCGAAAACTCTTCGACCACCGCCGGGCTGCAGCCCCTTCTCCCCCCTCTCAAGCCCCTCTCGCCGACTTCTACATCCTTTCGCGCTGGGGCTTCAGTTCTATGCCCAAACCCCCTTCCCGACTCCTTCCACGACTTGGAATCTTCGAATTCGCCTCGACCGTTCGCCTACTCATTACAGATTTCGTAATTAATTCGAGCGAGAATCGAACAGTTTTTCGCTCGTCGCTCCGCGTCGCCTCACGATTTATTCCGCACCAGCTATATGCGATAATGGAAATGATGGTAATAATAATAATGATAATAAAAATAATAGTAATGCTTGAGGTTCATTGATCTATGAGATGTGAGATTTTTTCGACCATCCATTAGCAATCACTAGTTCCATTCGATTCGTCATATTCATATTAATTTCAATGAAACGAATTTCCAGATTTTTCCAGATACAATAATTGTGTTCTCAACGCATTTAGAAAAATGTGCACGAAACATTTGACGTAACCATAAACAGTGAACCTCCTAAACGCAGGTGGTCCAAGTGTATCGCGCGAATATATCATTCATTTCGCTTTGCAGGATGAAGCGGCACGAGTGGGAAGCATATTCGCCCGAGGATTTCGCAGTCACCGCGGTCTGCCCCACCATCTCGAGCCGAGCCCTGGGCCGCCCGTCGCACCCACACACAACGGCGGCCGCCGCGTAAGATGGTCAGTAATGCAGTGAGACGAAGGGTTGATTGCCCACGAGGTTTGCGAGAGACGAAGCTCAGCTGCGATAGACACGGGGGGCAGTTCTGCCTAGTTCTGCTCGCTTCCTCGTGAATAGCCGACACCGAGGGACGGGAGGCGGCGGGGGAGGAGGAACCCGAGAAGAAAGGTAGCAACACCTCGGGATTGAGGAGCAAGAGACAGAGCGAGAGAAGAGAGTGAGTGTACAGCGGGAGTACGTTCTCCGGGATAGTGCGGTGTAAGACGATGGGGTGGCTCTCGAAGAGACCCCGGGGGGTGGTACTGCTGAGCGAAGGAGACGAGAGAGCGATGCTATACAGCGCGTGGGCAAGTAAAGCTCCACCGGAGGGCGAGAATGCGAAGGAGGATGAAGGGGCAGCAGTGGCAGCAGCACCAGCAGCAGCGGCAGCAGCCGAGGATCCAAGCTACTTGAGTAGGGGGTGACTTGTGGTTGTGTGTCGCGAAGGATAGGGTTGCTGCCCGGAGCCAGCGAGCAGGAGCAGCACCAGCAGCAGCAGCAGCAGCAGCGGCAACGGCAGCGGGTACTACTCGCTGTCTCTCGTCTTGGTCTTCGTCGTAGTCCGTCGTCCTTCGGGTCCTCGCCTAAACCACACGCCGCCGTCGTCGTCGTCGTCGCCGTTGCCGCCGCGTTCCACCCTCACGGAACCGGCACCCATAGCCTGGCCGAGGTCCTTTAAGGTCCGAGAAGAGGGTGGACCCGCGGGGGACGATGTTCTTGCACTTGCCACGAGTGCCAGTGCGGGCTGCTGCTGCTGCTGCTGCTGGCCCGAACCCTCTCCCTGCGCTCTCTCGCCTCTCTGTCCTTCGAAACGGCGTCTCCTTTCCACCAGGGGGGTGGGAAGCTTCGAAAGCTCCCGCCGCCCGAGACCCCCCCCGGTCGCCCTGGCGCGCCAATGCCTGAGCGATTGTGTGTGCGTGCGACCGCGTGTGAGTCCGTCCTGTCTTGCCTTCCTTCCTTCCATCCTCCTCCTACTCCTCTTTCACTCTATGAATACACTAGTCTTGGCCTTGTGTGTCTGCTCCTTCGCCTCGGCTCCCACCTGCCACCCCCTCGCACTCTCATCCCTCTTCACCCCGTCCCACGTCTCATGTGTTTTCTTCTGTGTCCTCCTTCTCCCTCCTCTCTCCCTTCTCTCTTCCTCCCTCCTTCGTCTCCTCCTTCCATCTCCGACAAGTTTAGGTTTAGCTCTACGTAGATACTTGGAAGGACGTTTGTGTGTTCGCGTGGCGAAACAGCGACCACCACCGCCGCCGCCACTACCACCACCGTTCACCCCTTGTCCTTTCCTTTCCTCGTACGTCTCCTTCTCTCTCGCCTCTTACCTACGTCTCGGCCACCCTCGTCCGCTAGATTCTTGGCTCTCTATGTGCACGGACTCTGTGTGCACGGACTCCACGTCTGTGGACTCATTCCCACTCGCTCGCTCGCACCGTCTCTCTCGATCTTTCAGAAGGCGCCGACGAAGCTTCCTTCTCCTGTGGCCATCGGGCGAAGGACCAAGCGCCGCTGCCCAAGGAGTTACCCAACTCCACTACACATGCGTACCCATTTATTTAGAGCATGGACGACGCCACACGGACGTTGCCACACTGGCTCGCTCGACGACGCTACCGAGGTGGACTCCTTCGCCACTGTTCCTCTATCAGGTGACTCGTTATTACTCAGACTCGGATTACCCAATATATCCGCCGACTTTGGCGCACTAATTTCGTCATAGGATTTATTTGTATACATTGACTATATGCAACGCGATGCATGCATCCTTCTTCTATGATTTGAAATATTTTTATGTGTGAAATTCCACATTTTTATTTTATTTTGGTATGAGAATCCTTTGGTCAAACAGATTAATTTTCAATGGCAAGTTGTAACCTACATTCAGAGTGTTCTTTTTTTTAGTCGTTCTCCACTTATAAGAAGTGACGACAGACCACCGCTAACTCAAGATACTAACGAAAACGTCGAAATCACAGGTACGCAAACTGGAAGAGGTTGGAGCTCGAAGGACGACACCCGTTAAATGTCGGGCGAGGATGAGAAGGTGGAGTGAAGCAGAAGGACGACGACGAGGAGAAGGAGGATGAGTCGACGGCGAAGGAGGAGGAGGAGGAGGGCGAGGCGGCAGCGGCGGCGGCAACGGCGGGTGGCGTCGTATAGGGAACTATCGGACAAGGCGAGCGAGGAACTTGGCGTTGCCGGGGCCGAGCGTCGGGAGAAGCAGAAGCAGCGGAAACCGCTATAGGAACCACCAACACGTATCCCCAGGACCTCGAAATCTCTCGAGACGACGAGCGATATACACACATGTGAAATGAGGGAGGAGACGAAGGAAGAGGAGAGCGAAGAGGCGAAGGCGAAAGGACCCCGAGGAGGGTGGTTGTTAGGGTATAGCGCGCGCGATGTGCCGCCCGGTGGGTGGTAAGGTTCTCGCCGGAGAGGGTTGCCGCTCTGCGGACCGGGCACACAATAATTACTATAGGTTGTACGTAAGGAGAAGACGGAGCGAGTGAGAGAGAGAGAGAAAGCGAGAGAGATACAAATATATACATCCATATATATACCGAAGGAGCGAGAGAGGAGAGAGAGGGACAGCGAGCTGTCTTGGCTGGCCGGCAATCGATACGCACTCACACATCCTTGCGATGAGGATACGCACGGAGCCCGGCGCGATGCAACACACGCACCCGCTCGGATAGTCTTCGAGATGCTTACGACACTTGCGAATGCCCGGCGATAATACTTCGATGCACAAAGGTGCGCCGACCCCTGGTGCACGGCTCGTGTAGAGTGAAACCAGAATGCGGGAATTACACCTCATTCTCTGGCAACTCTGAAGTCGCTCGCACGCTGCTTTAATTTTTTTGATTTTTTTTTTTTTTCGATGAGCGACCTGCAGGAGAAAACGCGATAATCAGTGTTGACCGTCTAGCGGTGGAAGTGTAATCTAGAAAGGGTTTAGCATTTTCGAGTGTGACTAGGATCGGAATCCTTTTGCTAGTTTTGAATCCTTTTCCTCCTTAAAATGACCGCGCTGATCTCGCGAAAAAAAAAATAGTCCAACTTCCCAAATCGTTCGATTTTGTATTGCATTTCTCGCGAAAGTTAAAATTCCACAGCCCAAAGCACCGTCGTCATAGTCATACATTGAGTGCATCGCGTTCTGCTCCACATTTCCCCAAAAACAAAAACCCGTGTCGAATGCCAAAAAATTCCGAAATCGTCGCGCCGACGGAGCGATCTAAAAATAAAAGTAAAAACAGGCGCCTCGAGGCGACTAATCCTCGGCGCAAACGTTGACTCTCTCTCTTTTCCGTCTCAAGACGCCGCGAGCCACCTACGCATCGAGCCCCGACGATATAGGTACACAGAGCCCGGCTCGGGGGGCGAGCAGGCGGACGGGCGGCTATTACTATAGTTTAGCGGTCAGGAAGGGAACGTTGGGGGGTGTTCTGGTACTGCCGGGCCGTCTTTGCTATATGCATCCACCTCGGCAGCAGCGCCGGCAACCCCCCCGGTGTACAGTATATACGGAAAGCCACGGGGCTAGCGAGCACCAACACACGTCGGAGTCTTACGTAAGCACGGACGCAGCTCCTTGGCCAACCGTTTGTCCCTCTCTCTCTCTCTCTCTTTCCCTCTTTCTCCACTATCTCTCTCGCTCCCGTTCTCCGTCTCCGTCTCCCAGTCTCAGCCCATTCCACCCGCGCGTTCGAAGCACACAGCCACCCTGGGCTGGCCGCCCAACCACCCCACGACGTTCACCACCGCCTCTTATATACCCTCCTTCTCCCTCCCCCACCCTTCTTCGCTCCCTCGCGCGCGCGTCGCCCTTCTC
Organism: Itoplectis maculator; assembly: GCA_964034905.1. Taxonomy (NCBI): domain Eukaryota; kingdom Metazoa; phylum Arthropoda; class Insecta; order Hymenoptera; family Ichneumonidae; genus Itoplectis; species Itoplectis maculator. Next base: position 8,068,851 of record OZ035859.1, read on the forward strand.
CGCTTTCTGCCCAAGCGTTTCTAATTTGCATTCCCCTCCGCGTTGGCACCCCCCGTCCTTCCACCCTCCCACCCTCCTCACCCCCCGCGACCCCCGGCGAGACCAAACCGCCCCCCTCGCTCGGCTCGTACTACATCGGCGTGTGCGACGGCCAGCCACCCCGTTGTCCGTCTTTCCCGAGAACTCGCTCCCTCCCTCACTCGCCCTCTCCCTCTCGCCGTCTCTCTCTCTACCCCTCTCCCTCCTCACACACCCCCGCACACACACACACACCGTCTCATTTCGCACACACATTCACGCATGTGCTGTGTGTTGTACAACGCTCCGTCTTACTTTCTCGTCTTTAATTCTTCCCCGTCTCGCTCCCCCTCGCTCTCTTTTTCTCCCTCGCTCCCCCCCCCCCCCCCTGCTGCCCCGCGCTCTGACTTTCTTCGCTAATTTCTCTCTCGCTCGCGATCCTGGATATGCCAGCCAACGGTTCACCCTCTTTCCTCGCGTCTTCTTCTTCTTCTTCTGCCGCCGTCGCTGCCGCTTCGGGCCTCTTCCTCGTCTTTGCGAGAGAGGAGACGCCGGGAGTCTTCGTTCGACGAGCCCTTTTCTTTTCGCTCTCGGAGCCGAGGAGCCCCGGCCGCGCGCGCCTTCGTCTTGGAAACCCTCGGCCGCCCACCATTGCCAAGGAGGCTCGCTCTCGGCGCCGCCGCGACGTGCAGCACGCACGGCGCAAAACCTCCCCGCGAGACAAAGAGCAGCCTCGACGGGGCTCTCGCGCAACCCTTAAATTCGAGGGTCGAGGGATTCGCGAGCGCGATCCGATGCTAAGACGCGAGAGAGGCTCCTTCGCATTTTTTCTCTCTCTTTCTTTCGTGATTTCTGTCTTTCTCGCTCTCTCGTTTCATTGCGCACCCTCTTGTCTCGACTCTCGCTTTCTCTGCCCGTCTCTCTCTGTCTTTCTCCGAGTATAATCGACGCTCCTCGCCCGTTGGGGAAAATTTTCGGCATTCGAAGCGCTTTTTGCCCGACCTCCGAGTGCGCGCCGAACGTCGGAACGAGAGGGACGGGATTATCCCTCGAAAATTATGCGTACGTTGCGCGACTTGTCTCTCGCGCGAAAAGTTTCGCGCGCCCGCGTTCGAGTTACATCGAAGATTGTTGCGAGAAAGTCGACGCGACAGCGTTGATCAACGCTATCATCCGCGCGCAGTTTGCCGGCGCCTAGACAAAAAAAATGCCAGTCTATGGAGTGGAGTCTCGAGTCGTCTAAGTCGCGAGACGAGGAAGCTCGGCCGCATCATCAGATATTTGCATATATTTTTTTAATCATTTCTCTTAATTAAAAAATTTGAAATCACGATTAGCGAAATTAATTCCAAATTAATTTCCTCTGCAAAAAAAATTCTAGCAAAATGTGCAACGCTGCCAGCCGAGCCTAAAATCCTTCCAAATAAATTCAACGACTCTAATCAGAAGTTTTTAAATACTCAATCGAAAAGCGTTTCATTTCCTTCGGAATTTCGCAAAAAATGGTAACGAAAGCGTTGATTCCGCGTGCGAAAAATCTCTCGCTCGACGTCGTAGAATCTCAGCTCCCGGTGGTATCAGTGTCATCCTCATAGGTAGACGGTGCGTGCTCGTCAAGACGAGAAGACGCCCGACGTCGCGTAGGGTTGAGGGGAGGAGTGGATCTGTTGGTGCGAGGGGTACACACTCCCCCTCTCCCTCCCCCCTGAGGTATATAAGGATAGCGCAGGATATAGTAAGGGTTACGAGCATCACTCATCAGTGCGGCGGCCATATTGCCACCCCTTGGGGTGTACCATCTCGGTCGCGAGGAGCCGTTCGTTCGTTCGCTCGCTCGCGCGCGCGAGCCCTGATAATTCTCCCCCCCCCCCCCCCCCCCCTCGTTCCCTCGTTCACCCTCGTAATCTCTTTTCTCACTCTCTCGCCGGCATGTGCGTCCGTCCTCGTCGGACCCGCGGCTCATCCCCCGTCGCGTCCTCCTCGCACTTGTACTCAAGAGTCGTCGTCGTCGTCGTCGTCGTGCACCGAGCCAAGCGTCTTCTTTACCACCCTCAACCCCCCCTCCCCTCCGGTATATACCTTTGCTCGCCTTCTTTCCGTCTCTCTCCCTCTCCCGACCCTCCATCTGTCTTAGTCCCGCCGGTTTCTTCTCCTTTTCTCCTTTCTTCTTCCAGAACACCCGCGAGATGAGAGAGAAAGCAGCAGCAGCACCAGCAGCAGCAGCAGCAGCAGTGTGCGCGCCTCTTCTTCTTCTTCTTATTTGAACCCCCGACGCGCGCGTGGTGCCCGGGCTGCTTAATGAGAACCCCCCACCTACTCCCGTGTCTTGGCCGCCCAGTCACCCGCCTCGCCTCTTCTTCTTCTTCTTCTTCTTCTTCTTCTTCTTCTTCTTCTTCGTCTTCTTCTTCAGCTTCTTCTTCCTCCTCCTCCTCCTCCTCCACGCTCTAACCCCTCGTTTCCACATTCTCAAGCTTCTTCTCTTGTTCTTCGTCTTCTTCCACTTCTTCGCAGCAGTTACCCCCCTCGTGCGTCCGACTATACGGAAAACCACCCTCCGCGCGTCTGTGTAACGCGAAGAACACCTTCCTTCGAGGCTGCCCTGCCTGCCTTGCCTGTTGGCTTGCCCGCCGCCACCCTCCGCGGGGGCGACCCCGCCGCACAAACTCTCACCTCCCTTCGTCCCCGCACGCCACCACCATCAACCCACCCTCACCTCCTCCTCACCCCCGACCACCCTCCCTCCCTCTCGCCGCGCGCTCGCTGCGAGCTCGCCACACACGCGAGACACTTTAGACTTTTCGTATCGATTGCCACGGGCCGATTTTGCCTCTCGCTCTTTTCTATCTCAACCCCCTCCCCCCCGGCGTCACCCCTCGCTTACCCCCTCCGCTACAACCACCCCCGAGATTAATTAACGGCACATGCAGAGCGCGCCTCGAGACTCGGAAGGAAAGCCCCCGATTGAGCCGGGTTTTGTGTCAGCTGCTATTTCTACGTTACCGCTGCTTCCTTTCTATCGCCCAGTGTACAAACGCCTCCACCACTGAGCGCTCGTCGCTCATTTATGCCGCGCAGACCCACACGACGAAACTTTGTATGTAAATTCGGTGTCTACGAGAACGTGCTCGGCGACTCGCGTGTCACGCATGATCCGAGCGATCGGGGCGAGAGAGAGAGAGACGGAGAGGAGGGAGTTTCGGTCGAGGGTAGCTTTTTTTTTTCTTTCATACGACAGTGCGATAGGACGAGGGTGGTACCAGGGGGAGGAAACAGGGGGAAAGGGAGCAACGGTAAAAATGAGCCGTGATAGGATATTTTATTATGCGAGCCGGACTAGCGTTCCACTTATTATTCTCCCACACATCTCGTACCCGCTCTCCATTCGATTATTCTCTCCCCGCCGCGCGACGCACGTGAGTCCCTTCGCCGCGCGAGCAAACGCGCACGCGCGCTGATCGATAATCCCGACACATGCAGAGATTAGATTTAGACTCAAGCGCGAGCGGATAAACTTCCAGGGGACTTTATTACCGTTTCGTGAGTTTAATCGACGCTCGATCTCGTCATTTTTCTCCCTGTTTTTTTCTGTGTGTTTTTTCCTTTTTTTTTCCTCTTTCGTCCGGCGATTATCGTTCGCATTCTTGCCCAATGTAGTTGCCCGGTTATTTCTGTACTCGATGCCGCCGCCGACGACGTACTAATCCGTTCTTTCTTCGTTCCAGGGCTGCCTTCCACCGTCCTCCTCGGCTATTCTGGAACGACACGCCGACGACAAGCAGCGCGCTCACCGTTCGCCCCGCTCTGGATCTCTCGTCGGTGGATCTATCTCGCTCGCTCGCTCGGACCGGCCGACGACGGGTAACGAGATGTAAATTTTATGCTGCACAGACCTCTCGCCGGGAATCGCACAGTTTGACCCGCAAAGATTTCACTCTCCGGTCTTGGCTCGGCGGTAGCTGCTGCTGCTGCAACGACGATGACTACGCGATGGTGGCGGTCGACGAGGGGGAGAACTCTCGAGGGATTCCACGGTACACTCGACCAACTCATAACAATTAGACGCTCGCCGTGGGCATATAGGTCATCAGAAAAGTTATCGATCGGTGAACTCTATGATACCGCGCAAACTGTCTGAGCTTAAGCCGCACTCTATATGCGTAATATGTGTAATGTCATTTTGCTTGCAGACTCGTCTCGGAATTATTATATTTGTTCTCTCTCTCTGAGTCTTGGTCACGGCTCAGTGAACGCCATCCAACGTCTTCGAAATTTTATTATCGTCCCGGTTCGCCTTTTTAATGACGTCAGAAAAATCCGGATGCGGTGCGCTTCCATCCCCGGAAGTGAGTACTAGTGCCAGAATGGAGAAATAAGACGGGACATCGAGAAAGAAGAACAAGAAGAGTGAGCAAGGAGGGCAAAGTGGAGGATCCAAGAAATCAGGGATATCGGTGGAAGTGGAAAAGGAGAGGTCTTCGACGTATAGAAGAATGCACGCGGCGCGGCTGCTCTGGGTGGTGCCCCGTGGCCTCGCCGATTTTGCGACCTGCCCATGTAAATGCAAATACACTCCTGCTCCTTCGCCGGTGCCGTACAATCAGGGAGGAGGGACGGACCCGCGGCTCCGCGTCGTATTATCATAAAATACCGATTGTACGACGTATCGACGGGCATACCAGTTGTGCATACACAGCGCAGCAGTGCAGACAACACAGAGGCGGACGGAGACAAACACGGACAAGCACGGACAAACCCAGACAAATGCGGACGGACACGGACGGACAAACCGAGGACCGCACGGCACGAGCGCCAAACGAAAATAGTTGCGGTTTTCACGGCGAAATATCATAGATACAAAACTGCTGGTGTACACGTGCCCGAGCGATGTTCGCCTCTACGTCAAGACGAATGCAACCCGCCGAGCAAATTGACGTGCGATTGATTTCCGTGTTGCCCGCGCCGTGTCCTCCGTCGTGTCTATGCTCTCCGTCTCTCTCTCTCTCTCTCTCTCTCTCTCTCTCTGACGAAACCCTCGGCAACGACGGTCTCGCCGTGTACAGCCGCTTCCGCTGCCTCCGCAGACAGAGCCACGGACGCATACCGGCGAATCACGCCACTGATGCACCGTTTCGCGTTGATGCATCGCGATTACGTCGTTTGCCCTCCCGAATTTCCATTCGACGGCATGAACGTCCTTATCGACGTCGCTCGTCGATAAAGATTTTCGAGGGGCAAACGAGAGCCAAAAATTGGGATGTTTTTTTTGGAGATTGTATTACGCGAAAATGTGTTTCGTTATTATTTTTTTATTTCGAAGCTTCTCGATATTTGAACGAGGATTAAGGAAAAACTCCCGACTATGATGATGATTATGCATGAGGGTTTTTTTCTAATCGTATTGGGTTTTTTTTAGATGGTAGATTACCAAAAAAAAAATCTTTCCATTCGCCTAGAACAATCTCCAGAAATGACCGCTGTGCCTTTCCCCCGGTAGATGCACGTGACGACTGCCCCGATTCAACCCTCGTAGTGGGTGGGCCGTTTTCCTCCCCGCGATCCGCGAACGTAACATGCAAAGCATGTGGCACGCATCACGTGTTACAATAGTGAAGTTGAAAAAGAGAAAAAAAAAAATTGTTGCCTGTTCACGTGTACAGCGCAGAGAGTGGATGACTCGGTGGTACACGTGATACATTCATTTGGGCTAGGGTGAGCGATGAGCGAGGGAGAAGGAGAGCGAGCTTCGAAATCGGATTCGTCTCTCGCACAGTTTTTTGCCCGCGGGTTTTATGGCGTGTAGGAGATTATGCCCCTCTCTTGCCGTCGCCGTCGCCGCCGTCGTAGTCGTCGTAGTCGTCGTCGTCGTCGTCGTTGCCGTCGTCGTCGTCGTCGTCGTCGTCTCATCTCGTCCGCGGGCGACACTCGTCTCCTCGTCAATGAGAGTAACGAAGGCGGAGAGCAAAGGGGAACAGAGACAGAGAGCGCGCGCGCTCGCCTCGAGGGTGGTGAGAGCGAGGGAGAGAGAGCTCCGCGGCGGCTGGAGAAGGAGGCAAAGAAATGAAGAAAGAGGCGCTGGAGATATATGCGAAGGTGGAAAGGAGATTCGTGTCGTGAGAGCGAGAGCGAGCGTACTAACGCGCGGGGGAAACTAAGAGACTAAAGATGGAATGAGAAAAACGAGAGGGAGAAGGAGAGGGCGCGAGTGGAAGTAGAAACGAGGAGGCGGAGGTGCGGAGGAGGGAAGGAGGAAGGAGAAAGGAGTAAGGAGGCGGAGGTGCGGAGGAGGAGGAGGTGGAGGAGAAGCAAACAGAGAGGGTTCTATGCACTGAATGAAAGAAGAAGGGAGCTGAAAAAAGGGAGGAAAGAGTGAACGGGAGTGTAAGGGGGTTGAAATGAGAGCGCGAGGAGTTTGCGAGCGGGCCGCGAGGGAGAGGATGAGGGTAGTGCGGACGCCGGAGTCGTCGGTGCTGTGTTCGGGGGGAGGCGAGGAAGAAGGAGAAGAAGAAGGGAAAGAAGATGACGAAGAAGCGTAAGAAGAAGACGAAGAATAAGACGAAGAGGAAGAAGAAGGAAGAAGGAGCAGCAGAAGAAGGAGAAAGAGGAGGTGGAGGAGAAAAGGAGTCGGAGGAGAACGGTGGTGCGCTCGCGGGTCGTTATTTTTGTGCCTGCCTCGTCTTTAATTTCTCCCCTTCCCCGGAGCCGCGACGCGGCGCGCGGTGGTCCCCCCCTCAGCACGCCGACCATCCCCCCCTCGTCTCCTCCTTCGTCTCGCCGCGCGCGCGGCAACCCCCCTCGACGCCAGGGAGCAACCCTCCCCCCGGCTCCCTTCGGCCCTCTTACCTCCGACGCGGTTGTCTTAGTTCGTATGCATATCTCAGTGCCTCACATATTGATTCAGGGCGTCATTACGCGTCTTAGCTCGGCCGGCTACCACTACCACCACCGACGAGCCATCGCCGCTACCACCACCACCACCATCGCCGCCGCCGCCGCCGCTGCCGCCACCACCACCACCACCCTCGCCACCCTCGCCACCACCGACATCGCCAGAGCGGACGCTCCGGCTCTCCTACCTCTCCCTCCCCCGCGCCCCCTTCCTCCCTCACTCCCTCTCGCACACAAGCACACTATTCTCCGTTTCACTACCATTACCCGCGAGGGACAGAACGAAGACACCCGACGACCAGGACGACGACGACGACGACGACGACGTCGTACCACCCCCAGACACCCGCAACGCTCGGGTCGAGCGTACGCGCGGCTATCTCGCTCCTTCCAAGACCGACCAACACCGTAAACCGACCCCTATGCTCCATACTGCCCCCCTCGCACCCTCTTCTCGTGTGTGCGGTATGTACACGATATTATCCCTGACTGCGCGCTATGAGGAAAGGAGTAACCGCGATGCATGCGTGGCTGGAAAAGTGGGAAAGGAAGAACCAGGAATTCCGATGATTGGCTAATAATGATAATTATTGCATTTTTGTTTTTTATTTACCACTATGAATAGGAGGCTCGGAATTTATGTCCGAGTGCATTGAGGCAGTCAACGTGTTGCCTGTTATTTGCTTTCTTTTTGCAGATTTTTAGTGTCGTCATTTTTGCATAAGAATACTACGCGGGAATTAGGCACTTTGAAGGTGTAGAATGGAAAGGGTCGCCTGGGACATTTCGATTTGCGAACTTGGCATCAGAATTCTCGGATTGTATGGAGTTTGTCCCGCTGGTTGCTGCAAGAAAATATGACTTTGGTGCATTGGACCTAAACAAGTCGAGTGTAATTAATTTTACCACTGCGATCAGACTGATTGGGAGGATAACGCGATCATCGAACCGTTCTGCTAATCGCGATGAGTGTGATCGATATTTTATTTTATTATACATACTGTTACAGTATTACATTTTTTTTGTCAAAGATAACTTAATCGTTGCTCTTTATGATTTTAGGATACAGGAAGAACCGATGATCACAATTTATCTGCCACGATGACCAATGCCAGTTCGTCCGGTTTATCATCGTTCATCGTGGCGCTCCCTCGAGAACCGCCCGGGCACTCCGGCGCCACCGACGCGCTTTTCCCGACGATGGTAAACCACCGCTCGGAAATACCGTCCGACGATACACCGAACGGCTGCCGGGAGAGAGAGCGTCGAGGAGCAGCGACCTCGAAGCGCGCTGCACGCTCGACGAGCGACGTCCTCGACACCATCGCTAAGGCAGTTTCTCGCTGCGTCCGCGAGCACCCACCTGGAAATTCCTCTGACTCAGAAGCTCGACCGTCGGATTCCAGGAACCTGCAAGGATCTCGCCGACACGCAAAGCGGCGCCGATAAATCACGAGAAATCTGCATCTCGTTTGCCTCGAGACGGACAGAGATGAAACTCAAAGGCCCAAAAGTCATGGCTGATGCTTTCGATGCAGGAAACTCGTTGCACTTCAACTGCAGCGATTCCATTCATCTTCGTTTATCGATTACACATACATTCCTGGGCAAAAGTTGGATGCGATTGAAAATTAGGAATTTCACAGCGAGATAAAAGTAAGGAAACAAATTATCAATGACATTGAAGATGCAGACACTGATTTTCAAAAAAAAGTGTTGACAAGCTTCGGTCGGTGAGACGCACTTGACTGAAGCGTAACAAACGTATGTCGAAAAAAGCGTGCGCGAAGATTGCACGGCAACGGGGTCACGCGGGTCACGCCGCTCCAGTCGGACCTTAAACTCGATCGCGTCGTCTCAATTGCGCCGAGTCGCGTTTGTCCAAACAATTCCTCGTTCTACGCGGATGCTCAGAGGGGTAGAAGACGTGGACCGATAATTGAAAGAGAATTCGAGTGAGCGATTCTTGCGTTGAATCGCGCTCTTTCGGTCGCGCCGGAGTCGTTGGAAAACATAGCGTCGAGCGCTGTTTGCCCGCGAGGTTTGCACACATCTCGGACTGTGTCAGCATTCCCGGCAACGCGACTAGTGGCGGCAGCTCTCGCACCGGCAATCTTCTCATCACCATTGAGCAATGAGCTCATCTGTTCCGCAACGTAGGTGCTCCTGCACCTATAGCCACATCTATAGGTGCAGGAGCACCTACCGTACCTAAATGCACTTGCAAGTGCGTTTGAGTCATTTTTGGGGATTGGGTCATTTTGAGGGATTTCCAAAAAATCCAAAAATCTTTTCCAAATGTCGTTTCGTTGATTTATGTACTAAAAGCCAGACCGTCGAAACCTAGACCATTTTTTTCGCGGACAGTAAAAATACTTTGACGTCCGCAAGACTAAAAATATCGCCATTAATTCGATGACATTTTGTTGATACGCCCGAGATCTTATCAAACACGCGAAGAAAACTGTAAATCAATCAAACTCGAATTTTGAGATTTGTAGATGTCCGAAAAAGCAATAAAACCCGTGCGTCCTGTTCATCTTTTTTTCACTTTCAGAGGCCCCTGCAGTCTGATCCACGAGGAAAAATGTAAAACCATGTTTATCGCCAAGAGGATCAATGTCGATGAGCAGAGAGGTAATCGAGCGTCTGGAAAACATGTGCAAAAACCCAACGAACCGACAGACGCTATCATTCGTATACCGCCACGTTGTCCCTCAGCCAAAGGACGTCCGCTTCAGGGTGAGTAAAAAAAAATGAACGTTACTCCATATTTTATTATGTAACTGATACGTTCGTAGATCAATCTGTGCGCGAAACTGGTTTTCCAATTTTTCCCCTGTTGTCTCATATTTGCGTTGGATTCTCGTCTGCAGGTTGAGCGATGCGTCCGAATGCGGCTGCTGCGTTGCTGCGGCGCGACCGATCGTCGAGACTCCGGCGACTGGACACGATCTATCGGATGGACATGAAGAGAGACGCGCGAGACTGGGATGAGAATACCGGTTCACTTGAGAGGCAAATACGCATCGAACAACGGCGGAGATATACGGGAGTAGGGCTCGCTCGGGCGAGGGGAAAGTCAACGGTGGGCCCACGCGACACACACCGCGCGGGGCTTGGAAATTCTCGCGGTGTCGCGGAGCAAGGTGAACGAGTGGCCGGCGGCGGCAGCGGCATCGGGGTTTCGTCTCTCGCTACGTACGTACCGCATGATTCTCCGTCTCTCTCACCCGCCGGTCTCGCTCTACCTGTTATTTTCCCTATACGCGCGCGGTTAATGCGCTGTAAGTACGTTCCGCTGGGGCTCGTCGCGGATCGAACTGAAATTCAGGCGCTGCTCGCCATCGTCTCTGCAAACGAGTCTGAGGGATTTTCAACTGCGACGTCAGTCACCACTTTCCAGCTCTTCGGATTTTTCTGGTAATGCATCTAAGATCATCAAAACTCAACAGTACATTTTATTTATTTTTCCTATGAATCAATTATTTTATTAATAATATAATAATTGCAGAAAGTGAAGTAAATTTAGTCAAGTATTGCGAGTCTGAGGGATTTTCAACTGCGACGTCAGTCACCACTTTCCAGCTTCTCGGATTTTTCTGGTAATGCATCTAAGATCATCAAAACTCAACAGTACATTTTATTTATTTTTCCTATGAATCAATTATTTTATTGATAATATAATAATTGCAGAAGGTGAAGTAAATTTAGTCAAATATTTGGGAAGGTCTTTTCCGTCGCAAAATTCTTTGACTTTAGTTTGCTTAAATAAGGTAAATATTCTGCGTGTATTCTTTGTACATATATGTGTCTCTATATACACCTGCGTATATGTTTGTAGATTTGAATACCGCGACGAGCCCCGAGCGTCGTACAGCGAGCGGCGCGGAGAGCGCGCGGTGTACAGCGAGTCCGATAGCTGCATAGCCGGTCGGACGGTCGGTCGGTTGGTCGGCTTCGAGGTGCTCACACGGCTGCAGGGAACGCGCGACGCCGACTCGGCAACGAAATCCCAATGCAATTCTGTTGCTCCGTTCACTCGGGTGCGAGCCGGCCTCGTGTTCACCAGCCGCGAAGCCAACGCTCCGGCGACTCGAGTGCCGCACACCGACGCGAATGTCACATTCTCTTCGCGTTTTCTCCTCGTTTGCACCTCGGCAATTTCGTACTGTAATTTTAATCGAATTATCACCGGTCGACCTGTGAATATTATCGAAACGGTGGAAGACGACCGAGCCAGGATTTTTCGCCGAGGATTTTTCGTCGAGGATTTCTGTGTCTTGTGAGAGCCGGAACCGTCGTCGCTGTGTGCATGGAGAGCGAGCGGGTCAAGAGGAAGCGAAAGAGGAAGTGGACAGAGTCGTCGGGACTGAAGAACGATTCGTCGGCACCGAAGATCCAGCGCATTCCTTAAGTCTAACCCGAAAACCTCGGCGAGACGTCCAATGACATCGTCGTAATTGTATCGCGAGAAGCGTGTGAGTAGCTGACGACGCGACTGCGTTTATCGATCTCCCGCGCGAATTATCATTTTTCGGCGATTATCTCTCGTGATTTAAGTCGACAGGCCGCTTCGACGAGTTTGTTATACAGTCCAAATACGTTGTTATCTCAGGCATTATTAGGTTTATTTATCACTTCGACGCGCGAACTGTCATTCGAAATTATTACTATCCCCGAGTTATGCGCATGACGAGGAGATCTTCTGCGCGACACGTAAAAACGTCAAAATTTCGCGGAGTGAAATGAAACCGAGCGAACGCTCCAAAACGATGTGCTAATTTTATTGTAATTTTTTTGACGTCTTCCATTTACTTACTTTCAAACGCCGAACAAGCGTCGCTCGCGCGTCGAACTCGTCAAACCGCGCGACCGGTTTGACACTTCGACTTGTCGTTCGCGTAAAGTTTTCATGAAGACGAGCAAGAAGATCGGTAAATTTTGTAGCCAAGACAGAAACGCCGGAAATGCATTTTTTTCCCGTCGATTGAACTGTCACGTTTGAGTGGCTGGGATTGTTTTTTTTTGTGCACTTCTTCCTCGTCTGAAAATGTAACGATTAGGATGCCAGATGAATGTTCGGAAATCAGTTGTGAATTTCTTTTTGTTTGATTTAATTTTGTTATGTTATTCTGTCGTTACACGAGCCGCAGACGGTGATATCACAGGTCACGTACGTGTTACGATAACGACCGGTTAATCAACGCAGATTGCGAAGGAGGAAGTAGCGAAATCAATATTTTTTTCTTCTCGTTTTTTTTTTTTTTTTTTTTCTTTACTTAATGACATCGGTCGACCGCGAGTTTCGTTGCTTTGCGCTCGACGTGCGCCCGGCACAGCGTTGCTATTATGTTTCGGTGCAATTATCGTGTGTTCCGACCGTGGCCACCGCGATTTGTGTGCATTCTGCGTTGCTGCACATCGAAAAAAAAAAAAAAAAAAATGCAACACGGATGTAACGCGGATACATTCTCAGCCAAAAGTTTCGTTGCATCACGTTTTTATTAGCACGTGACACAAAAAAGTTACATAAAAAGTATAAACTTTTCTAAAGATTCTTAAAATTTTTCTTTTTTAGGATGATAATTTTTTATTCTTATATAAACGTCCGAATTCCAAAGGCCAAATTTGTTTAAAACTCAGACGAGTCTCGCGAGTCGTAATTTGCATTTCCACGAAATTCGGTTATGCAGCTCACATTTTTTTTTGTTTCTTCAATTTTTCGGTTCCGTCCGGCGTTGCGCAACATCGGCCGACGCCGCCGACCACCGCCGATATAATAAGCCCTCCCATTGCCCCCGACGAACTTTCTCTCTCTCCCGGCGACTTTCTCCGTGAGTCTCGAGCGCGCGAAACGAGCGACGAGGACACATCCAACGAGCCGCCGCGAGTGTCTCCGGCCAGATTCGTGGGAAGGAACCGGAAGAGACGTATCGGCTATTGTCCATTGCACAGCGCATATACTATGTATATCGTCTGCGCGAGGAACATCGAAGCAGAACCGTAAACGCGTGTCGCGCGATTTACCGTTTTAACGTCCGTCCGGTTTCACGGAAATTCCGGAGTCGCGCTGCGACTTCGGCTCCGTTATTTCAACGTCGTCTTCGACTTTTTGCTTCCCTCGGGCATTTTTCGTCGCTTTGTCTTTTTTTTATTTAATTTTAACCGTGAGACCAAATTTGTTTTGGTTTTTTTTCGTTGCTTTATTTTTTTTTATTCATTTTCAACGAATCGTCAAAGTCTGAGACTGGACATTGGTCAGTGAATTCTTCGTAGCTCGGTCCAAGCGGATACGCAGACAGTTTTGCGAACCGCCGCGCGCGCGCAGCACCGAAGAAAAGGGGAATCCGGCCCCGTTCCAGTTCAACTCCTTGCTCGCGAGCCTCGTAAATTGCCTCGGCCCGCGCGCGCGCTGCGCGGGCCTCCGGCTTACGACACACCGAATGCGTCGTGTCAGGTGGTATACAGGTAATATATAAAAGCGTGGCGCGCACGGATTCCTCGATTCTCGATGACCGCCGGATTGGTACGCGTTGATAATCGACGCTCACGTTTCACTCCGCCGCTCGATTCTCAGCTTTGTCCGAAGCTACGACTGAGCTTCGTATGCCACGTGATCATTTCTTTCGTCTGAAGATTAAAATTTAAATATAAAATCAAAAATTCAAATTCAAAATTATAAATGCATTTTTCTTGAATGCTCCTCTGAATTAAAATTTAGAATGATTCTTGCAGGCAGGAAAAATATTGGTAACTGGTACCTGAGGAAAAAAAAATAGGCGGGAAAAATATTGGTAACAGGAACTTGAGGAAAAAAATGCTTGATGACTTCGAAGTCAAAAAAGGTCAGCAAATTGCTTATTTCCGATCGATGCGACTGCCTCGATCAAGTCGTATCAATCGCCTCGCCTTCGTTTCGCGTCCATTGACCTTTAAAAGTAACATAAACAAGCTCGCCATTTTTTTTTTCGCGTTCACCAATACCCAGAGAGACCCGCGGGAGCCTCCTGGGCACACACAGGGCGTATATACATAAATACACAGCGGTCGGGGTATTGTCGTCACACGCGCGGAGCGGTGGTAATATCTCATTATCAATTCCACGGTCGTTCGCTCGCAACGCCGGCGAGTCTCTCGCGGTTTGTCGATCGAAGAATAATTAAGCGACCCGAGGGAATCTCGCCGAGTTAATCATCTGAAATGCGAAAAAAAAGTAAAGAGAAAGACTCGCGCGCGCAGCACCCAAAGAAATTGGATGCGTGACACGTGCATTTCGTTGTTTACTTTTTTTTCTCCCTCTCATTTGTAGCGCGATTTATTACACACACAGTGACACACACGATTCGCGCCAAATGTCACGCGTCGCGAATAAGTCGCATATGTAGGCCAGCACCGAGAATCGTCGCGCGGAAATCGAGTCGCGTCGTCGTGTTAAATGCTCGCCGATCGACCGATCGGCAAACGGCGAGCGAAAATTATCGAGGAGCGTCCGACGAGATTACCCGCGAATTGTTTCGTGCTCCTCGCGAGATTGATTCTTCGGTGAGGTCGACAGAGCGTTTAGTCGTCGGCGCATCTCGCGTGACTTATACTCGAGTCAACTTACATTTTTCCTCGCGTCCTTCTCTTCTTCGTATTACCGTTTGTGTTTTTTCTTTTTTTTCACCTACACCTTCGCTTTTTTATGTACAATCTTCGCGCGTTTAATTGCACAGTCGTCGCACCCAGTGACGATCTTCCCGACAGCTTTGCTCGAGACGGCGGGAAGGAAGAAAAATTATGCAGGACTCGCAGTCGTCGCGTGTTGTCTTCTCGGGCGCGAAGAAAAAAAAAAGCGCGTGGATTGCGTCTAACGACGCCTTAGTCGGAGAATCGCAATTAGAGGCAGTTTTCCGCGCTTACGTAAATCTCTCCCGGCGCTCGCGAAACGTTGCCGCCAGGTATATCAACCGCGCCTGAGAGACGCAACGCGCTCGGCGGTTACGCGCGTTGCGCGCGCGAAGCAACGTGGGGAGGGTGTTATCGAAGAAACGCTCGGGTTATTAAATTCATCGACGCGTCGGGCGCGAAGACACGTCACGCGGTCTTCGACGAATGGGATACATATTCATTTTTCCTGCTTCTAACAGTGCAAATATGCTGATTTTATTTTTCATTCTTTTTTTCTTCTTTTCTTTTCAGAAAAATGCCGGCTCTGCAGTTGTTCGGACGAAAGTGGCTGGCGGCGTCGGATGATCTGGTGTATCCGGGACTCTTCGAGATCTTCATCAGGGTCGTTTGGTAATTTATGCCATTTTTTTCTAGGCAAATACGCGAGACACATCTCTTTCTAAAAATTTGGTGGCTAGACAAATATAGTTTTGGCGTTGAAAAAAATTTAACGTGGGTTTATTTGTTCGTCGCAGGTTCGTCCTCGTCGGAATTTCCTGTCTGAGGTTCTACAACGAGACGTGGAGATGCCGAACGGGCGGAGAACTCGTGAGGGTCTTTCTGGCCGGGGAAATGGTGATACTGGGAGTGGTGACGATTCTGGTGTTCGTGATAGTGAATCACAGCGCGAGAGGATCCATCACTGACACTTACGCCCGGAGATTCGTTCAGCCGCTTCTCACCGTCAAGTGAGTCGTCTTCCTCGTTGCGATCGTCGACGAAGAAATCGCAAAATCCTCCGTTTGGTTGTGTTTATTGATGAGATTGATAATTTGCATTTTAGAATATTGTTGCTGCTGCCGGAAATAGCTTGGAACATTCTTGGGACGCTGTGGATTCTGAGCGAGCATGTGGAATGCAACAACGAGAATTACACGATGGCGGTCGTCGAGGCTCTCGTATTCTTCGACTGGGTCCTCGTGGGCCTCGCGATTCTCGGCCTGGCCCTCGTCTTCGATCCCCTCGGCTCGCTCGGCCAGGACGACAAGGTCCTCGAGGACTCGATCGAGCACGGCAAAGTCTCGCGCATCTGGCTCAGGAGATTCAAATTCTTCTTCTGGATGAGGCGCGACGAGAGCGCGACCGAGACGTTCCAACATGTTGCTGGTGAGACATAGGTACATGAGGGTGAGGTCCAAGTAAATAAGCGAAGAAAAACCTGGATCGGCTGACTTTTACTCCGAAATTGCATTCATTGGCATTGGCGATTTCAATTTGTCTAATGTTCAATCTCTCTGTAGTCGAAATTCTTTATTACACGCGGCTGGTAAGATTTCGTGCGTTTTCTTATTTTCTCGCAGGTCTGCTGAGTGCACTGTTTCGAGGAACTGAC
This sequence comes from Itoplectis maculator, assembly GCA_964034905.1. Classification (NCBI taxonomy): domain Eukaryota; kingdom Metazoa; phylum Arthropoda; class Insecta; order Hymenoptera; family Ichneumonidae; genus Itoplectis; species Itoplectis maculator. The sequence goes on from OZ035859.1 coordinate 8,085,019, forward strand.
TTGGTACCCTCCGACGTTATGGCAGGCTGCGTTCTGCTGCGAGTTCGTCAGAAACGCGAGACTCTTGAGCTCAGGAGGCTGAATATACTGGAGCGACCGGAGTACACAGTCGGTAAGCAGTTATTTGTTTCATTATTTATTTTACAATCGACAAAATAACTAGCTAAATAATTTTTAAAAGTATTGTTAGGATCGTGTCACGGTGTCTGTGTTCTAAAATCTAATCTAAATCTAAATAGCGAAATTTTTTTCAGACGGCGGTACCATTTTCGCCGGTGCTCCAAGCTGGATGACTCTGGAGCGGGCTCATCATTACCTTCAGCTCGCGATATCTTCCTACAGTTGGTTATTCGTCGTTTATCAGCACACGTGTTCCGGTTGCTTCAGGCTCATCCCGGGAATGACCTGCTGCTCGTGCTTCAGGCGGGAACGCAACGTTGTTCTCGACGACAATTGTTGCCTGTGCAGTCTCGCCGGTGTCAAGTATCTCTCGAAGCTCTCTGACGAGGATATACTCTTCGCGTCGTTCAGGAATCATCTATGCGAGGTGAGGGTTTTTTTTATAGAATTTTTGTACAATCCTTCTTAACAAAAATTTCTCCGTCCACAGATTCCATTCTGCGTTATAGCCGACCACAAGACAAAGAGCATAGTGATCGTGATCAGGGGATCATTGTCCTTGCGAGATCTCATCACAGATATCGCTGCGGCGTCGGAATCGTTCGAGCCGGAGGGTCTTCCACCGGGCAGCATGGTGAGGACTTGTAACGAAAATTACCTCAATTTTTGGAAGTAAGATAAGGGTTTTTCTTAAACACATCAATTGGTTTCATTTTAAGGCCCATAAAGGAATGATAGTCGGTGCTAAATATCTTCTCAAGCAGCTGGACCAGTACAAGATTCTGGAAAAAGCATTGGCGACATATCCTCAGTACAGCTTAACGCTGACAGGTGAATTGTAAATTCTAAACGAAGAATTTGTGCTTTAATTGTTTTGGAGAATCTGGACTCGAATTAATCGCGAGATTTTTTATTGCGTTCCCGAAGGACACAGTCTGGGCGCTGGACTGGCCGTTCTTCTTGCCTTACTCATTCGTCCCCGGTACCCGGACCTTAAAGTCTACGCCTTCTCAACCCCAGGTATTTACTAATTAATTTCTGACTCCCTGCAAGACGTAAGAACGAAGCGGTGATTGAAAATTCTTGCGATGTCCGAACAGCTGGATTGCTCAGCCGAGAAGCTGCTAGGGCGACCGAAGATTTCGTGCTGACGGTGGGTCTCGGTGACGACCTGGTGATGCGACTCAGCGTCGACAGCATAGAGAACTTTAGGACCTCTCTGCTCATAACTCTACAAGCCTGTCGCTTGCCAAAAGTATATACATAATACATTGCCTGTAATATATATATATTTTTTTTTGTGCAGTTTAAAAATCTTACTTGTCCTTTGTTCACTAGTATAGAGTCGTACTGAATGGTTTCGGCTACGCGCTGTTCGGCGTGCCGGATAGAGACCTCAACAGGACCTGGAGAAATGGTAACACCATCAACTCCATCCCCGGACAGCTTCCATTGCTCTCGGAATCGCCGGCATTGCGCCAGACGGTAATTTGCACAGATATTGCAATTTTTTTTTAAATTATTCGTCGAGATCAGTGATTAATTAGCGTTTTGTGAAATTAGGAGGCTATGATATTGGAGCGCGATGTAACGAGAAGAAGATACTCCAAAGTTAGACTGTACAACGCTGGTCGGATACTTCACTTGGCCAGATACAAACCACCCCAGGCTGATAAGACGTACGCTTTCTTTTTTATGTTTGCTGGTAAACGAGAGTGAGAAACAGAATTAATCATTTTTATTCGCAGCAAGAAGCCGAGCAAAAAAGAGAGACTGTACGAAATGCGGTGGGCGCAAGCGGAGGATTTCATGGAGCTGTCGGTGATGCCGCGTATGCTTCTCGATCACCTGCCGGAGAATCTGGAGTCAGCTATGGCAACGTTGTTGCGACAACAACAGGATCTACCAGTGTACATCGATCCAGCGTAATCCAAAGAAGCTCCGATTAGGGCGTGTTACTCCGAATAAACGCGACTCGTCGACCGCGCGAACGCGACGAGGGTCAACCAATATCGTAATTCTATTTTCTATGATCTGATCGACTTAAGCTGAGGATCTCCACTACCTATATTTTTTACGGCATATTTATACGCGTAGGTTTAGTCATCTTGTAAAATATTTTGCTTAGAACAATAAAATACGGTTTTCTATCTTTGCACCGCGGTCATGTAATTTTTTGTTTAGCGCAGGTAAATGTTTTTGTAATATAAATGTATATTTATCTTACAAAATTATCAACAAACCATTTCGCGGTAGTCGTTGGTCAGTCATTATTTTTTTCTAAATTTAGATTGGACCCACACTCTGTACATCGTCAATTGTTTTCCACGGTTGACCTGGAGTCTTCTGTCGACTATATTCTGCTCTTCGGTGAAGTTGCAACCCAAGAATAAATCTCGGATTTCGTCTGCGGCAAAAATAAAGTAATTAGAATTACATTCTCGATCCATTTCAACGCTTAAATTAATCAGTACGATATTTTAGGTAATAATAACCTTGCGTGAAAAAATAGACTCTCGTTCCATCGCCGCGAGCGTAAAAGTTGTCGGACAGGCAACGACCCTTCTTGAATCTCAATTGTGCTAAATCGTATCTACCGTAATCGCGGAATAACACCAAACCGCCTGGTTTGAGGTACCGATGAATCTGCTGGATTACGTGCTTTTGTCTGAAAATTAAATGGAAATCAGGTAAATTTGTCGACCGTTATTTCTTGCCTCAATCTAAAATTAATTCCACGCGTCGTTTATCACATTTTCGGGAAGCTTGCGAATGAACTTACTTCTCAGGATGAATTGCACTAAGAACAAAGATCAGAAGAACTATATCCAGGCTCTCCGGCTCAAAAGGAGGATTCCAATCTTCCTGTGTAGCGTCCAGTACAAATGCTTTACACCTTGAAGAAAATTAAATGTAAGACAAGACTTATGGAGGTGCTAAAAAAAAATAAGATGACTCTTTCCCTGTCTTACCTAGATTCGTTGTACTCTGGATTTTCCTTCAGAATCTCAATAGCAGCAGATGAAAAGTCACAGCCGTACAAAAACAAATTTGGATTTGTGTTATACAACAAAATAGGAAATATTGTATTTCCTACGCCGCATCCAATCTCAAGCATCCTGATATTTTCAGAGCCTGTAGTCTCCGTCTCCTGTTCAATCTTCTTTTCCTCATCCGCACCTTTGGGCAGAACTCTCTCTGCCTGTTCAGGATCTTCGCTCACCTTGTGAGGCGCCAACTCGGGAAATTCAGTGAAGAGCCAGTGTCGATCTTTGAAGAACCTGGAATAAGTAAAACCAAAGATGAGTTCCATTGTTTCTCCATTCCTAAATCTTTAAAAATACAAAATTAAGTCCTAATCACCTATTTTGATGAATGCCATAAAACTTGTCCCAGTACTTGTCGGCCTCCTTCTCATACAGCTCAATTTGTTCCAGCGAAGCTGTAACGGTCGAATTTTCTTGGACTTTCCGCAGAGCCTGATCCTGCTGTTCCTGGTCCCAGGTAACATTGTCCCTTAATTAACAAAAATTAAATACGAATGATAATAACAAAAAATAATTGAATCAACAGGTAAAAGCCTCGACGCACCAATTATTAAATTCAAAGACTCGGTCCTTATCGGTCAAATATCGCCTACCTCCTCGCGGTCTTTTCTGATATCGCGTGCAACAATTTCTGATAGAACTAATAAGCGAGGGCTTTGTTGGATTCAACAGCGACGAGACGATTAAGCAAGTCGTACCACGCATTGTGCTGAAAGACGTTGGAATCGTCCGTAAGCTCTCGATTTCCGAACTGCGGTCTCTGGACGATGTTGTTTTCCTCCGCGGCGCCGACGACGTTATCAGCAGCTTCCCCGACGTCCGCCATCGCGACTCGTGCAATAGTACTAAACGTTCAGGTCGCACGTGGACCGAGCAGAACCTTTTCTGATGACGTCGCTGTCATATCCCAGTTCTCCTACCTTACCGACGATCGGTACACCATTAACAACGATCGATCACAACAGAAAAAACAATTTTCACTGCAGTCTTCAGCCGTAACCCTTCACTTTCGGTTCAGGGCAGCGGGAGAAATATTTCCCATGCCCGAAACGCCCTCCGTAACTCCAACTCTCGAGATTAATTGATATCTCATCGCAAAGGCCGCCCCAGCTATAAATTCCCCCCTCAACAATATCCCAAAATACAACAACAAAACTGCCCATATATTTTTTCTCGCTCGGAGAAAACGTCGAGGGCTCGAAGTTCTAAAAATAGAATGCGCCCCGCAATTTACCATCGCAACGTAGAAAATTTGCATTGGCCGAGTGCTCGGGGATTACAGATGTCGCGATGGAGTGACTGTCGATGTTCCCCGCATTCATTCGAAAGAGCCGGCCGGCAAAAGCGACGTCGGCCTCTCTCCCTCCGCACAACAGAGTGAGAGAGGGAGAGAGTAGCTGGTTGATTAAAGTGTTGCGTCACAGAGAGCCATACGGTCAGCGCCCACGAGAGCCACGAGCGTCAGGGCGCACGCGGAACGTCGCGCGGGGGCGGTACACACGGCAGCCGCACTGTGTGTGACGTTCCAATCCCACCGTATTCCCCAGGGGAGAAATCGATACACTCCCTCTCACTCCAGCCCTTCGCTCCCTCTCTCTCCCTCTTTATCTTTCTCTCTCCGTGTGCGCGCACGGCCTTCCTCCCTTATGTTTTTACGCCGGTTAGTACCGATCAATGAGATATCTCAAGAAGGGCCGTCGAGTGTACAACTTGTTCGCGGCGCCCTCGCCTATTTACCAAGGACGCGCGCGAATCTTGGCGATAAAACCGCATCGCCAGGATTTTTCGGCAACGTCGTCGACACGTGGCGATCGCTCCCACGATTTGCTTCTCCCTCGCCTCGGACCAGATAAAATGTTCATCCAAATTCAACGGATCGATCGACTGTCCTCGAGGGTCGTGCAAAAATAATACAGAATTTGTCGCAAAAATAATTCACCAGTTTCGGAATTTCATGTTCATAAAATTTCTGGGAAGATATTCTTATTTTTATTTTTTTTTCACATTTGCTCGAAAATAACGTTCCTCACGCTTATAATACGAGCCAGAGGCTGAAGGAAACGAGGGAAAAATCGTCGATAAACAATTTTTCATGCGCAGAAGGGAATTTGTCGAAGACGAGTTTTCCCGGGGCATTGAGAATTCTCGTTTGCGGCACACGCGACGCCCTAGTGCTCGGTTGCCGGTCGCTATGTCTGTGTCTGTGCTTCGCGGGGACGCACGTGTGTGTGTGTCCCTCCGGGTTTGTGTGTGTGTGTGTGCTGGACGCGCGCGAAAGCGCCCGACGCGCGGGGTGGTTGCCCTCGTCTGCGCGCTTTGTGGGATATGCTCGCTCAATAACGCGTAACTCCCGTTCTCACCCTCGTCTTTTGCTCGCCGTCTCTCTCTCGCTCGCTCGCTCGCTCGGCGTATTCTCGCGGAGGACTTGGACTCTCGAGGGCCTCCGCGTGCGGCGCTCGGGCGCAACCCGAAACGACTCGAAGGACGAAGAGAGAGGAGCCGCCAGCCGCCGCGCGAGTCCCGCGGGGCGGAATACAACGCCCCTTGCGCGTCCCGCGTCTCGTCGCGCAGACAGACAGCGACCTGGAGCCTGGAAAAAGCCCTTCGCGCCCTGTTTTTTACGGAAATCTGAATTATCAACCCGGGGGAGAAGAGAACCCGCAATTCCATAAGTCACGGTTAACGCGAGCTAATTCAATGATTTTTAGTCGCGTCGCGAGTAACGAGAGCCAAAGGGTCCTTGCACCCCTTTTTTTTAATCCGAATTACGGATCTCCGCGACTCCGACAAATCATCGTTTGAATTAATTGATTAAATGATTTTTCGCATCAGCCAACGAAAAAGCCCTTCGGCTCCTTGCTGCCCCTTTTTTCAAATCCGAATTATCGTCCTCGGCGACTGCGACAAATCATGGTTTGCATTAATTGATTAAATGATTTTTCGCATAAGCAAATGAGAAAGCCCTGCGGGTCCTTGACACCCCTTTTTTCAAATCCGAATTATCTTCCTCGGCGACTCCGACAAATCATCGTTTGAATTAATTGATTAAATGATTTTTCGCATCAGCAAATGAGAAAGCCCTTCGGGTCCTTGCTAACCCTTTTTTCAAATCCGAATTACCGTCCTCGACGACTGCGACAAATCATGGTTTGCATTAACTGATTAAATGATTTTTCGCATCAGCCAACGAAAAAGCCCTTCGGGTCCTTGCCACCCCTTTTTTCAAATCCGAATTATCGTCCTCGGCGACTTCGACAAATCATCGATTGAATTAATTGATTAAATGATTTTTCGTACCAGGGCGAGCGGCTTTGAGGTGTTTGCCGGGCGAGCACCAATCCGAGAGGACTCGAAGGGCGCGGAAAAAGGAGACGCGAGTGTCGCACGAGTATCTCCTCCCCCTGTCCCTTCCCCTTCCCGCCTCTCATCCTCAACGTCGCGTCTCGCCTCTCGCGTCGCGCAAACCAGACAGACACGGAGACTGCGGTCGAAAAAGAAGCCATCCGTGCACCCCAATTCCCAAAAACTTAATTATCATTCAGCCTCTTCGATGATTTTTCCGTCCAGCCATTCGACCAAAAGTCCTCGAGCTAATCCCTCGCCACTAACCCGGCTCCCGATATTTCTAATATTCAGCATGACAGAGCATTTTTTTTTTCGTCGAGCGATAAACGCGCAGACTGCCAGAGAGGATTTATTCTCCCGACGCGAGGGGTACGAGGAAAGTGAGCGAGAAGCCGGAGAGACAGAAGGAGACAGAGATAGCAAGAGAGGGAGAGTTGACGGGCATCGCGAGTTTTCCCTCGATTCGATAGCGTCGACGAGACGGGGTTTTTGTCTCCCAGAGCGACGGGGGCGATGGGGGAGTATCCTCGGAGGGGGAGGGAAGGGTTCGCCCCCCCCCCCCTTTCACCCCCCTCGACGCGACTCTATCTCACATATCCTCAGAGCGGTGCACGTTCACGACTTTCAGCCATCCCCCCTCCCTCCCCCGCCTGTCCTCCCCCCTGCGATGCCTTGATGGTGGTAGTGGAGGGTCTGATGGTGGTGGTGCCGGTGGCGGTAGTCGATTCGGCGTCTCTGTACAGCCAACGCTCTGTCTCTTCCCTTCTCCCTCTCTCCCTGCTTCACTCTCTCTCGCTCTGCGGGGTGTTTCACCCTCGCGCAGGAACGGTAGGGTCCAAAGATCGTTCGGGCGATGACCTCAAAGTTCAGGATTCACGGCTGCCCCGCTGGCTACTGGCGCTGGTCGTCGTGGTGGTGGTATAGTGGTGATGGTGGTGGTGGCAATGGTGATGGTGGTGGTGGTGCTGCTGCTGCTGGGCGCGTTTTCTCCATCGTTGCGGAAGGCTCGAGGATGCTCCGAGCTTTTCTCCCGTATCGACAAGTCGATGCAACATTCATGGAAATCCCCGTCACACTGCTCGCCCTGAAATGAAATAATCGTTGTCAGTCCTGTTATGCCGGTGAAGCGTCTCGCGTCACGTCTGAAACGTCCTACGCAGCATTCGGATGACCCGTATCGACCACGGAGAACGCATCTGGCGGATCAATAAGTAGGCACTCTTCTCGGCTTTTTTTTTTCTTTTTTTTTTTTCATTTCTCTATCTTTCTCCCTCCCAGCCTGGCTCGTTGGCCGCCCTCGCAGGAAGTGCCCTGCGTATATATTGTGAAATCTCTCGCTCGCTCTTTCCTTCTATGTCCCTCTTTTACTGTCTCCCACCACATGCGACTCCGGCTCCGACGCTGCGGCTCCGGTCTGCGTCGCGCAAAATTTCCTAGCGCGACAATAAAATTGCGGGAATCTAGACCGGTGACCTCATCCCACGCGTTCGTCACAGTTCTCCACTTCTAAGCATTTAACACGTGTTACCCGAGCATTTTGCAAATTGGAGAACGTCGTTTTTCGTTACTGCCGAGTATCTCCAATTTCCTGTCGCGAATCATGAATTGGAGTTGCTCGATACTCGCGATTATGTTTTATAATTGACTTGCCGAACAATTGGAATATCGTGTTATTCGTTTGGCTCGGCTCGAAGTTCGGATTCAGCAACGATTCCGTCTCGGCCGATTGTATAACGAAAATCTATTTATTCTCCTTGGGCCTCGCGGTACGCCCATGGAATGTAACTGCGGTGCCGCCGCCTCATCGATTGACCCTGGGTATGGCGATGATACAGTAATTCGATTGCGTCTTTGCGAGACGAGTATAGAGCCCCGAGACGCAATTGCTCCGGCCCTTTGCGGCGTCCGCGCGTATACTCCGCTTCTGCGTACTGACTCTCTCGCTCTCCGCGCTACTCCGGTTCCTGCTGCCGGCCCGACGCTATAACTGGCGTTAAATACGATTAGGGCGAGACTCGCTCCGCGCGCGCGACGCCGATGCCAATATTGCACGGAGCGTCGGTGTCGAATCGATACCGCGAATTCGCGAGATCCGCCGGGAGATAAAATTATAACACCCCCCGATAAATTTGACGCGAGAACTTTTGCCGGAGTCTCTCGATGGTAACGACTCTCTGGTTACGTCAAACAATTTTTTTTTCCTCGAAATATCGACTTTTAACCTATACCATCGTTCTCAAGTCGCATATTCTACCCCTGAAAACACCGGTTACAACCCTTTTTTAGTTGATTTTGAAAAAAAAAATTTTTTGGCCGAACGGTTTGTCAAAAATCGTAGATCTGCCCGCCGGGCCGAAAACCGCTCAAATCGGGGTCACGAAATTTATTTTTTCAAAATATCGACTTTTAACCTATACCATCGTTCTCAAGTCGCATATTCTATCCCTGAAAACACTGGTTACAACCCTTTTTTAGTTGATTTTGAAAAAATAAATTTTTTGGCCGAACAGTTTGTCAAAAATCGTAGATCTGCCCGCCGGGCCGAAAACCGCTCAAATCGGGGTCACGAAATTTATTTTTTCAAAATATCGACTTTTAACCTATACCATCGTTCTCAAGACGCATATTCTACCCCTGAAAACACTGGTTACAAACCTTTTTTAGTTGATTTTGAAAAAAAAAACATTTTTGGCCGAACAGTTTGTCAAAAATCGTAGATCTGGCCGCCAGGCCGAAAACCGCCCAAATCGGGGTCACGAAATTTATTTTTTCAAAATATCGACTTTTAACCTATACCATCGTTCTCAAGTCGCATATTCTACCCCTGAAAACACTGGTTACAAACCTTTTTTAGTTGATTTTGAAAAAAAACATTTTTGGCCGAACAGTTTGTCAAAAATCGTAGATCTGCCCGCCGGGCCGAAAACCGCTCAAATCGGGGTCACGAAATTTATTTTTTCAAAATATCGACTTTCAACCTATACCATCGTTCTCAAGTCGCATATTCTACCCCTGAAAACACTGGTTACAACCCTTTTTTAGTTAATTTTGAAAAAAAAAAATTTTTGGCCGAAAAGTTTGTCAAAAATCGTAGATCTGGCCGCCGGGCCGAAAACCGCTCAAATCGGGGTCACGAAATTTATTTTTTCAAAATATAGACTTGTAACCTATTCCATCGTTCTCAAGTCGTATATTCTAAAATCTCTTGCCCGGATCCCGCGGAGGCCGAGAGTCCGTTGCAGGAGATGCGAGCTGATGCGCGGATTTATAATTATATTAAAAACGCGGAGTTATCGATTTGCGGCATTGTCAGCGCGGCCGGTGGAGCTTTAAACTCCGAGCAGGCTTCCTCGTTGCATCCCTCGTCGGTGCGTTCAACTGCAGGGGCGACGTGCACACGTGAGCGCAGCGCGACCGCACACGTCCGAGCCTCTTAGGCGCTCCGGGTTGCCGAGTGGAACCTGCAACGAGAAAAATAGAATGAGGAAAAAAAAATCAGGCGAATCGGAATTCGCTTCGAAGTCTTTACGTGCAACTATTCGATCTTCTATGCACGAAACCTGAACTGAACCTGAACTGAATTGGTCGAAGAGATGGAAGCGAGAAAGAGGACGCTGTGCATATATATTATACGAAGTAACTGTACCTTCAATTTGCACAGCGTGCGTGCATACGTTGGACGTCGACGGAGAGACGGATAGTGAGAGAGAGATAGACATAGAGGAAGAGATGGCGAAGAAGAGAGGGAGAAACATAGTAGAGAGCCGTGCAACATCTATTTATAAAGAGGATCGCGGAGGCAAGTGACCGACCAGCCTTGACTTCCTGTTGACCCGACCGCGACTCTGGGAAATTTTCGTACAGTCTCTCCGTAACGTACTTTAATACTTACGGCTTTTGTCTGATTATGAGAATGATGAGGTCCGGCCATTTTTTTCGGACCACGAAAAACCCGAATCGCGAGGAGAGCCGTAACTCGACGTCGGCGTCTATTTTCCTGCGCCGCCCTCGCGTCCGCGCGTCCCGGTCAAACAGTCGGAGAATTCAATTAAGCCAACCGGAAGAGCAATTTATATCGATCCGAGAGCGTCAAACTTGTCTCGCCAATTGAAGCGGTAAACGCGGTGCGTCCGAGAATCTCTGGACTCTCGGGGAAATTTATTTCGTGAACGACAATTAAATATTTTTATCTGAAAAAAAATTCAATGCTAAAACACAAGATTTTTATTAAAATTAAATTAAATTTCTCTTTAATAATACTAAACAAAAATTACTAATTGGAAAGGATTTTAGGGTTTACTGCGACGATCTGCGGATCACGCGCGTAAAGGAGAAAATAAAAAAAATTGCAACCGGTACTGTTGGCTGAATGCAGCGCCGGACACGAGAGCCAAGGTCTCCCCGTTCGTCGAGGCCGATTATATAGGTGGGCGCGAAATTTTCTTCGTCGCGAGCGCCTTGCTGACGCGCCAGGTAAGATCGGTAATCGCGAGAGCGCGTTGACATTTTTGTGCGTTCGGCATCCAGCGGTGAATCGGATCGAGGAGGGGAATGTGGTGGGGGGGCCGGTTCCCCAGTCATCGTGTGGTCGCCGCCGTAGTCGTTGTCGTCGTTGTCGTCGTCGTCGTCGTCGCAGCACGTAGTCGCTCGTACACTTTGCACGAGGTATATAGAGAGCCCCGAGTGTGCTGCCTTGCCCGGTGCGGATGAATGAGGGGCAGAGGGGGAGGGAGGGACGAGAGTAAGGAGGCCAACGGCCTTGACCTTGTCCGTGGCTTTGCCGCAAAGGGAGAGGGAGAGAAAGACGCTTCGACGAGATGGAGAGAGAGAGAGAGAGGCAAGGAGCGAGCGAGCAGCGAGAAAGACTGCGTATACGTATTATGCGAAATGTCTGAGAACCGAGAATGCAGGTAGACGGTTTGGTCTCTCGAGCGACTCTGTTTACCCGGGCTCGGTCGCTGGCTTTTCCGTCTCGAGCTGTGCTGAAAATGGTTATAATAACGGTTATTAATATTAGTATTGATAAACTCATTACTGATTATTTTTATTGATACGCGGATGCTGGTTAAGATTGTATTTTATTGGCGAAAAAAAAAATTTCGATTTAACGAAGTTTTAAAACCCTATCCGATGGGAAATTTTCCGTTGATTCCAAATATGACCGGTTTTTGCCCGAAAAATGAAAAATTTTAGGAGAAAAACCCGAAAAACGATTTTTTACTTTTTCCCGATTTTGGCACTTTACTAAAATCGGTGTAATTTTTCTTTGGATCAATATAATCGGGATTTTCTTTTTGCATTCGAAAGAAAACTTTTCAACGAAGAGATTGTTGCCAGGCGGAAAGTGATATCTCGATTTTTCAATTTTTTGCAGATTTTTAAAGTTGACCCTCAAAAATCGCAAATTTTTAGAAGGGGTACCCCTTGCAATTTTTTGCAAAATTAGTCGAAAAAAAAATTTTCGATTTCGCCAAGTTTAAAAACCCTATCCGATGGCAAATTTTCCGCTGATTCCAAAAACGACAGGTGTTTGCCCGAAAAATCGAAAATTCGAGGAGAAAAACGCGAAAAACGAATTTTTTTCTGACAAACTGCCAAGTTTCGCGATAGTAAACATCAAACTGCTGTCGGTTTCCCAACGACCAATCAGATGCTGAATAAATCGACAACAATGGTCGCTCCCGAACTTTTTAATACAAGATTATATTATTATTATATTTATTTTTGTTTTCATAGATAGCATAGGCAGAATACCGGAACGGATATTGGACGTAGGCGAGGAATCGCCGGACATTCCGCTGACGGCGGTGGACGAGGAGGAAAGTGAAGCAAGGTCGCCCCCCGAGTCGAGAGATCGATACGGAACGTCGAGGTTGTTCGACTTCCAGGCGCGCGCGATACACACGAAGCGCGCGCGCCACGGCGACGAAAAATTTGCCGATCGATCAATAATACATTCCCCGTGTGCGGAATTACCATCGACTCGAAGATCCGAGGAAAGTCGTCACCGCCTCCGCTCGCCAAAAACGAATTCCTCATCGCGACTCGTCTCGGCTATTTCCATTATTTCCCCAATATTCCGTTTCACGGATTTTTCCCCGAGCAGCCGAATATCGCCGCATAACGAGAAGGCCCTTGTAAAACGTTGCTTGCGGGGGTGACCGAACGTACCCCCCCTCCCCCTCCCCCCTCAGGCTTTCGCCCGTACAGCAGTTGGACGACACGCTGCTGCTCTCTTCCTCTCCTTTGCGCACCCCTCAGCATTACCGCTGCTGCGGGTTCGTGCACTCGGGTTCTTCATTTCACGTTCTTTCCCCTCTCTCTCTCTCTCTCTCGCTCAGTCAGTGCGCGTGGTTTCCACGGTTCCTCCCTTCGCTGCGTCGGCGAGTCTCGTGTCCGTCGCCTCTCCCCGCCAGCGACTCTCAACCTCCGCGCATGCGCAGCCCGAAATTCCCCCGTAGCAGTGCTGCCAACCTGCAGAAACAACGAACCACCAGACCCGCAACAATGGCGCCAATTTTCGAACGCGGCGAAACGTCGCACGCTTTTGTCTCCTTCGATTCGTCGGATCTTCTCCCTCGCTCTATCCTTCTCTCTCTCGCCTCGCTCTTTCTCCCTTCATCCCTCGGTCAGGTCGATGATGCTCGCTCGTTTCGGGGGTCGGAGGGCGGCGGCGGCGGCGGCGTTACAGGGGTTGAGCACACACACACGGATAGGCAGGCAGGCGAGCGCACACACACAGAGGAGGCCGAAGCGTGACGGCCGATAACGCACGCTGGCCGAGTGGACGACGGCGCAGACGGGCGCGGCTGCAACGTCGCCCCGCGCCTCACCGCAGCCATCCACCGCGCCCGGTGTAGCCGCTGCCGCCGCCGCCGCCGTGTGGCGTGGCGGTGCGGCGCCTCTCGCGGCCACTACACTCAGTTTCGGGCCAAGATGGGCGAACCTCGCCGGGCAGTAGTAGCTTAGACTCTACCTACAAGGCAACACACACCGCCCGGATTATTCCCAACCGAGGACCGAGTATAACCGTAATAAAAATAGTCCGCGAGGAAAATCCGTTCGAAAGTCAGAGCGACCGGGGGGGCGGAAAAGAAAATAAAAACACATAGCGCGTCGCGAAGAGTTCGAGACTCCGATATAAAGTCGGCGGACGGTGAGAATCGCCGGGCGGACGACGAGCGGAGAAAACGGCAACCGAGGAATTAATGTTAATTGATAGAGGAGACGTCGTCGGGGCGCATCGAGTGGTGTAGAGTCCGCGGGGAAGCTCAAAATCTGCGTAGCTGCGACGACGAGGAACCCGGGGAAAGAGATAGAGATAGGAGTTAGAGAAGGAGGAGAGAACGAGTGAGAGAGTGAGAGAGTTTTAGTAGCGAGCGAGCAGCTCTCGCTCTACGCGTCTCCCGTTTTGTGTCCGTCTCTCCGGGTCTCCGTGGCACAGTGTGTTTTCCGCCGAGATTTCGCGGAACCTCTGAAGAACGTCGAGGAACCCAGCGAAGTGAGTTTTAAACGTTCGCCAACGCAGCAGCAGTCAAAGCCTCGCGAAATTCGCCACCGAATCGGCCAAGTGTTGTCCAGTGCGCGTGTCTCGTCTCCGTGTGTGACTACGTGAAATAAAAAGTGCGGTTTATACGCCGAAAAAAATATCTGCGGAGAACCCGGAACGCAGCCAGCAGCACACCGAGGTTCGTTGGATGACGAAAATGAAATACATATATATATACGTGCGCGTATGTCGAGAATAAAGAAAACAAACGACTGCGCAGGGTGAACGAGCAGCGAGCGAGGAACGCGACGAGGAGGAAGAAGAAGAATTATTTATTAAGCCGGATTCCGAATTCTATTTTTGTAACGAGGATGTGCCAGTAGTAGTGGTGGTGGTGGTGGTGGTGGTGGTCGGTGCGCCGCGAGTGTCTGTGTGTGCTGTCGACTGTCGCGTACGCGACGGAGAGAGAGAGATAGAACGAAAGAGAGAAAGAGGGAGAGAGAGAGCGAAAGAGACGGAGAGTCAGAAGAGATCATCTCGCTCTGTTGTGTGCGTGCGTGTCACTACTGTGCGCTGATTCGGTTGCCAGTACGCGATATCGTTGATGGATGACTTTTTCATTGATACGACAAAGGAATAAAAATCCAAAAAAATAAAGAATAAAAAAAATCAAGAAATACGGAACGAGCCAGCGAGTCGCAGGGAGCTTTGCAAGCGAAACGCGACATCGCTGTCGCGTTTCGGAGCTGTCGCTGTCGGAGATTTCGGGAGATCGAGGAAGCGAGAGAGCGACGAGTTAAAAGGGCCGACGACACACCCTCCGCTCTCGCTCCTCGCGTCCTCCTCCTCCTTCCTCCTCCATCTCGCTGGACTCCCTCCACGCGACTCGGCTGCTCCCGTGTTCTCTTCCACATCCGAGCCGCGAAAAATTGCATTAATTTCGCGAGACACCGGTTGGTTGGTTCGCGAGACACACGGAGCGAGAGAATCTCGGCCATAGTTGTCGCTCGTTCGCATCGAATCCTCGGCGAATTTATTTCGTAGGATCGAACGGAGCGAAAAGAGTTGGAGAGAGAAAGAGAGAGATATAGGAAAAAAGAGCTTGAAATAGACGAGGAAGATCTCGCAGGAGCCGGCGGAGAGAGAGAGACAGAGGCAGCCAGACAGACAGACTGAGAGAGAGAGAGAGGAAGATAGAGAAAGAGGGAGACATCGCCGTCGAGTGTGTTCCTGGTGGTGGTAGCTGTGGTGCTTGCACCCATTCGCGTTCACTCGTTGCCGGCGCGATCCTCTCTTTCCCGTCGGCGCTCGCTGCTCTCCACCACCTCCGCCGTCTCCTCCTTCCTCCTCCTCCTCCTCCGCCGCTGCCGCTGCCGCCGCCTGCGTCGTCGTTCCTCCTGCGTTCTCCTCGGCGGCAGCGCCGCTCCGCCCTCTGGCTGCTCGTGGCTCGTTCGTTCGCCGATCGGTGTGCAAATTCGTCGGTCTCTACGTGACGTGAGATCGAGAGAGAAAGAGCGGCGGTGAGCGTGTGCGTGTTTTATGTGTGCATGTGTGTGTGCGAGTGAGAGAGGGAGAGAGAAAGAGAGAGAGCATGAGTGAGAGAGAGAGGGAAAAAGGGGAGTGAGAGAGAAAGAGGCAAGCGGCGAGGCTCGCGCAGCACCAGCAGCACCAGCAGTAGCACCGAGTAACAGCAGTGGAGTAGAAGTAGTAGAATTATATTAGAGTATAAGTATAGTGTTGCGGTGCGTGCGGCCCGAGTGTCTCCGTGCGAGTGTTTCCGCGTGTCTCTGTGTGTGTGTCTCTCTCTCGCCGTATCTGTGTGTGTGTGCAACACGCGCGTGCGTCGGTGTTTCGGGATCTTTTTGTCTTCTGATTACTTTTTTTTTTTTTCTCGACAATTCTTCCGTTTCGACGTCGGACTTTGTGTGTGTGTCTGTGTGTGTGTTTCTCTCTCTCTCTGGTCACACACGTCGGGTGTGCGCGTCTCGACGAGACGTCGACGCGACGACAGTGCGCTGGGTAGTCGCGCGGCTATACCCGAATCCACCGAAAAAGACGAAATAAAATTAAAAAAAAACGTTCTTCCTGTTCGAATAATAATCCAAAGCACCGTTTGTTTCTCACCGCAGACGCGTACGTGACCGGCAGAGACGATTTCTGATACCGTCGCGAATGCGAGGTGACCACGAAGACGACGACAGCAGTAGCAGCAGCAGCGACGACATTGCGAGGAAGCGATAGAATCAAGTGAGAGTCTCGCCCGTGGATTTTCGTCGGGAGATCATCGGCGCAGGGGAAGTGAGGCGAGCGCGTTGCCAGCTGCGCCACGAGACACACGAGATCAGCAGCAGCAGCATCAGCAGCAGCTACAGCCGCAGCAGCAGCAGCAGCGCCGAGAGTCGCCAAGCATGTCCGTGAGGATGGAAAACGTAGCGGCTCCGAGGAAGCTCCAGTACAAAATGATGGTGAGTACCGACGTCTCTCGCCGATCGATTCGATTCGAAGCTTCGACTGCTGCAATTTTTATTTTTTTCTTTTTTGCAAATCCATTACTCCATCCTCGCGTCTCATACACGATTTTCTGCAGGTACGTCGCGCGTGTGAACGGTCATTGCGAATCCAAGAGAAGAGAACTCATCGTTCGAATAAAATTAAAAAAGACGAAAAAAGAAACAAAAAGTGAAGATCGGGAATTGGAAATTTCTTCGGTGGCTCTCGCCGGGAGAGAGAAACGAAAAATTTTTCCGGGACTCGGGTTTGGTGCTGTCGATGGGAGAAAATGGACAAACATTCGCCGCTTGGCCCATGGGGGCGGCCGATGGCCATAGATCCTCGCGGAACCGGCGTAGTTTGACAGCTTGCCGCGGGGCGTCTGCTGTCCCACCCAATCTCTCTCTCTCCGTCTCTCTTTCTCGCTCCTTTCCGTCTCTCGATTTGTACGCCCGTCTCTCTCGTCTCGTCGACTCGGCGGCTCTCGGCTTTTCCCCTACCCGGACGATAGAGCACCGTCATGTGCCCTCCCTTCATCCCTCTGTTTCCACTCTCCTTCCATGCCGGCTGGCTGCGTGCACGTCGTCGTCGTCGTCGTCGTAGTCGTCCGTCGTCTCGTCGCACTCTCGCCCCCTCTGACGACCGGCGTCGACGCACACGCAGCCCGGCAGTGTACACGTATGCATGAACGGCTCGAGACCGGAGAGAAAGAGAGAAAGATAGAAAGAGAGGGAACAAGAGGCAGTCGGATGCACATACACACGAGTATGTGAATGTCTGTGTCGCTGTCTGTGTGTGTGTGGGCTCCACGCACGCACGCACACGATCGCAGCAGCTGCGCCGTACGTTCGCACCAGCGGACTGAGCAGCAGCAGCAGCAGAAGCAGCAGCAGCAGCAGCGTGGCGCTCTCGTAGTCGTGGCCGTCCAGCGTCCAACTACGGATTCTACTCGTCCCGTTCTTCTCGCCGCGTCGCCTCCTCTACTCTCCTTCATCTTCGCGCGTTCGACGCCTCGCAAAACAAGTGCGAATATCTCTATGTCTCTTTCTCTCCCTTCTCTCTCTCCGTCTCTCTCTGGTTATCGCCGAGCGATGCCGCGAGATCCCCGACTGCATTCCTTTCGAGTGCACGAGACGAGAGAAATGAGAGAAATGAGCGTCAAGAGGAGGTAGGAGGCAGCTGCGGCAGTCAGCGGATATACAGAGGCCAGCGCGGCGGATTGGTCGGCGCTCTCGATGCACCTGGAAAAATCGCGACCTCGTTAGATTCCGCAACGCCGTGAGATTCCGGCTTCCGGTCTCACGGGACCGCGTTGCGGAGACGGAGACGCAAACCCGTTCGCTCTCGCTGAGCTCGCTGCAGCGTCGACGACGATGGATGGGCGAGATCTCGGGGCTCCTGCGGCGCCTCCTCGGTACGATCGAACATATGGTCGAACGATTATTCGCTCGTCTTCCCTTCGTATCATTACGGACGTTCGTTGCCCGTTCGTCGCACTCACGTGGTAGCACGTGAGAGGCGCATGGAATTTTCGGGGCGTGAACCCGAATCCGTCGACGAGAGCGCCGCCGACGCCGCATCAGCAGCAGCGGCGGAGGGGATTTCGCTCTATTCGGTTAGAGTGCGGCAACCCGAGAGAGCGGCGCAACGTAGCAGCATCCCCTCCGGGCCGCATCTCCGGACGTCCGATGACCCTGAATTGCCTAACCCTCCTCTCATTGAGCTCGCTCTTCTGTACTTCACTGTACTCGCTCTCTTGATCTCTTGCTCTCTCTCTTTCTCTCTTGTCCTGTTGGGTAACTGTATCCTTGCCGTCTGCCTTTTCAATATCAACTTTGGCTTCTCTGATTTCAAATCACTTCGCACTGCCAAATAGTAGTTGGATATTTAGATATAGTTGCAGTGGAATTGTTTCCATAATGAAAAAAACATCCATTGCAATAATTTTTCACAGTGTGAATTCTTATGTGGAAAAATCAAATTTTATTTTGATACATCTATTTTTCTGACCGCAACTTAGACAGAATTATGTCGATAATTGTTCCGCCCAAACGGCAAAAAGAGAAGTCATCGACGCAGGATTTTCTCCAAATCGCGATAATGGAATATCGAATTGCCGAATATTTCCCTCGTCGACTCGGCGAGTCCGCGGAGAATCCGGAATTTCAATATAGTCGCGATTCTATTGAAGCCGACGGTGCATTCAATTTCCGGCGTCGAGTGCGTTGCAGTCAACTGTAGAAAAGCTTTCTCTCTCACTCGAGGATATTGGAAATCCCGTGCGTGATGGGACAGAAAAGAGACGAGTGGGCAGAGAGGACGACGATGAATCTCACCGCTCCTTCCCCCCTGAGTGGGAGGTTGCCGACTGCAGGAGTCTCGTTGTACGTCGAGAGACCATTCATATTTTATAATCCTCGTACGCGGTGCGAGGCAACGGAGATTCGTGAAACGCCGCCACCGTCGTCCTCCCCTTGACTCGTCGTCGCGTCGCGTTTCGCGTCTCGGCCAAAGTGACGATGGCGATGGGAGGACGAGACGATCCGGGGCGCGTGCGTCGAGATATTCTCTCTGCCTGCGCATGCGGGCAGAGAGAATTCCTCTCCGCCTGCTCTCGTCGCCGCTGTTGCACCGCGCGCACCGAAATCCCGAGAGATCGGGCGTCGTGCGCCACCTTTTCCTTCTCCGAGCGCAACGTCCGCGTTGACTGCGTTCGCTTCGACGGAGCCGACGATTCGTTGCGATCTGGACTCGCCAGAAGCGAAAATGTGACGACGAGACTTGATTCCGGAAGTGAATTGAGTCGCGCCTCATTGCTTCCTCCTCGTCTCTCATCTTCAGGGCGTAGCTAATGTCCCGGAAGTCGTGGAAATCTCTTTGCTTATTTTTTTTTACCACTTAGTCTCAGAGATATTTTGGGTTTTTTATCACAGCTTGAATAATTCTTTTTGTATAGCAATTTTATTTTAAAAAATGTATTATCTGTTTTGGATAAAACAAGCACAGCAAAAAAATACAAATAATCGATGCATTTTTTAATGCAACTGTAGCTGCATTTCCATGGGATGATCCGTGAAAACGAGGTGTCGATACTTTGTCAGGGGTCACGATAAGAGGCCGGCAGAGTGCAAAGAAGCAGCAGGGGTCCTTGCGCCTCGTCTGCTAAACGCGTAACGAGATGCATTGCCACGTCTGCACACCTCTCTCTCTCATTCTCACTCTCTCCCTCTCTGTCTCAATGAACAAAGGTTGCACCGTGGCGAAGGGGACAGGAACGTGCGATTCGCCAATCGCCACGTCGCGCGCACTCCCCTTTTATTTTCGGTGTCTCGAAGATTCTCGAGATCCTCACGACCGTATGAAGGCAATGCAGCGAGCGCATTTTCGCACCACGACTGCAGCCTCTTACTGCATCTCCCCATCTCGACTTGCTTAATAATCGGAGCCCGGAGGCTCGTAACTTTCATCGTCGCGCCTGCGTCTTTCCTCCTCATTTGCTGAGGCTCATTGTCAGTCTGATCTTCGTTTCAGCATCTTCGTTGGCGTTTATCGCTCCTACTCGTCGCTTACTTTACTTTCTTTACACTTCTATTAAGAATAAAATTGCTCTCGACAATTGGAGACGATTTGTCTCAATCTCTGAGATTACTATTCCGCGAATCTTTCGCCATTCGCGAGACTTGAGGCACCCCAAGACGCGTCGAGTTGTGCGAGGGTCGAAAACGCCGGCGCTCCTGACTCTCTCCGCGTACATCTCGTTTCCGGCTGGCTTTCCACCCCCTCCCCGAAGGGTGAGAATCCGTCGGGTTGGGTTGGAACTGCTGCTGCTGCTGCCGCTGCCGCTGGAGGAGAGCGAAAACGAGTCGGAGCGAGATGGCGAGTAGGCGGTGCAAGAATATCGATTATTTGTGGTTGCGCCACGCTGCGCCCGCTCCGCGGACGTCGTGCCCGAAGCTGACGGCGCGTACACGCCCGTCCCGAGCTCCTCTGACGTCGTCGTCGTCGTCGGGCCTCGAAAATTCGCCTCTACGCTTGATCAACCGGATCTCATCGACGGAAAACTCCCCACGTTTCTCGTCCGTCTCACTGTCCCCTCCCGGGACAGCGAGACGGACGTTGCGCCGGTCGTACAACTTCCTCCCGATATCTCGCACCGGTGCTCAACCTTCGTCGCCGCAATTCCACAGCCGGAGTCGCGTGTGTACGACTCTGCGACTGTCCTTCGGTTCTGATCCGTTTGGCTACTCTAAATGCGCCTCTAACGAACCAATTGTTCGTTAATTGTCCGTCACACGGATAAAAGCTCCGGGCTTGCGCGATGACCATCTGGTCCGGCCACATGGTGACCACTGATGGGGGCAAAACTCCGCATTTCGGAATATCAGAAAATTTTGTTAGAAAAAATTCGTGGGCAACGAGAGATTTTTTTTTCTTACAAAATCATTTTTTTTTATTCTGGCAAAAAATTGGAGCCTCACATTTTTTTTTATTGTTTAAGCTGGACCATTTTTTTACCTGTTTTTTTTAGCGGTCATCACAGATGTCGTCATTTGAGAATTCCAATTCCGCAGGAATGGAATTCGCAGGAATAAAGTGAACGGAGCGAGAGGCTCGGGGATCGCTTTGCAAAGGCTGCGGAGAAACGTTATCGCATGATGAACCGTACAGCGCCGGACCCGGTGCACCGGTGCATTCCAATCACAGCGACGCGGTTACATGTATCGCGCGCGCGCGCGCTCGTCGCGCATGCCGTGTGTATCGTCCGTGCGGAGAGGGCCGGCCAGCCGGCCGGTGTGCCCCGCGCGCGTACTCGCCGCTCTCAACCGCGTTAACGGTATCGGAGAAAGTTTCGCGCATGACGCCATCTCCGCGGCACTAAAACCGCGGGGACTTTGCATCCGTGCACCGGTCGGTGCAACGGGGCTGCAGTGGGTCGAAGGGCTCGCTTCCCTTTTGCGTCCTCGCCGAATCAACTCATTTTTTTCATCGACTGATTCATCCACAGACTCTGGAAAATGTTGGACGAATCTCGTTACTTAAATTCCCAAGAAATAAGGAAATTAAAAAATTTCTTGTCTGGGTTTTCTGATTGAGTCATTGGACCGAATGAAGCGAAATGTACAGTGTTTGTATATAATTTATAAAAATTACTTTACTCAGCTTTAATTTTGTATAATTGTTCAACAGAAGAATTCGAATCGTCGACGGTCCGGAAGTGAATCGTTCGGAGATTGGCGAAGAGAATCGCGTCGTCTTCGGCGAGGCCGCGCCCCAAGTGCCACGAATAAGCGGCCGAGACTTCGGGAGAGACGTGGAAGGACGAGACGAGAGGCGACGGAATACCCGGCGCGCGAGGAATCAGATAAGGAGGCCTAGGCGACGTTGAATCATCGAGTCGTCGAAGTCTTGACCTCGGAGAACACGCGAGAGCGACAGAGAGAGAAAGAGCGAGACCGCAACGACAGTCGGACGCTCGGCTCGCGACTCGACACCCGGTTGGAAGCTACACGCGAACATGTCGAACGCAGTGACTGCGCTTCGATGACCAGTCGACGACGACGACGACGACGGCGTTGCCGCTGCTCGGCTCGTTTCGTAACAGTAAAATCGTCGCACCGTTTCTCCCGCTTCTGGCTAAATCGCCGGTTGCGGACCGTGAATTTCGATTGAAACTTCCACGCCGAGCGCATCCGGCGAGCTTCAAAGTTTTTACAACCGACACAACGTCCGCGTTCCTCTTTGATTCCGCGACCTTGACGATCGCTGCAATGAAACAAAAAAAAAAACTAGTAAAGCAGTGCCACATTTTTTTTCAATATTACTATTACATTTTTATGTAAAAGAAATTATTGGAGTAACTGAAAATAAGTGTCTCTGAATTTACGAGTATCGATGGGAATTAACGAAGGCCATCGTCGAAGGATTCAGAGGCGGGAGGAAAAAGATAAAGAGGAAGCGCGATAGAAATTTCGCTTCTAGCGTTTCCGTTCTCTACTGGCCTTCCTGCCCCCCTCTCGCGGCACGTCCGCCGGTTTCCGTACGCAAACACACGGGACACGTTGCGCGAGCGCATCATTCATGAGCCTCGGTCGGTGTGCTATATCGTTGGGTTGCGACGGTGTCGAATGACGCCGATGCGAGATCGGTCGGAGCATAAAAGAGGAACACATAGCCGATGGGCGCACGCGCTTTCTGCACGTGGCTTTAGATTCGCCAACGGCAAACGGCAGCTCTTTCTCCTTTTCTTTCGCTTTATTTTTCTTTTTCCCTCTCTTCGAACATATGTGCGATGGCTCGTTCTGCCTCTATCTCTCTCTTTCCCTCTCATCGGACATACGTCCGACGTCTCGCTCTCTTTCTCTCGCACGCGCGCGCATTTCCCACACAGCGTTGGCCGCGACGACCGACGCAGGAAGGCGGAGAACTAGCCAGAGAGCTCCAACGACTAACCTGTTAGCACGCTACAGCGTCCGCACACGACGAACGACGACTGCAGCGGAGTCAAGTTCATTCAACGACAATGTCGTTGATTCGTGTTCGCACACTCGTCTCGCCTTCGTGCGCTCTCCGACTCCTCGCGATTGATGCATTATGCACCTCCGCCTCGCGGGGCGTTTGCCTTCCCAGCGGGCTTAGTCACCTGCCGAGCAATCGCAAAAATGCCTCACGCCAGGCACATCGAATTTTCTCACCTGAGAGAAAATTCCTCAGATTCTTGTAGACTCATTCGGAGCATTCCAAATGGTTCTGAGGTGGTATTGTCGCTCAATGAATTTTCCATTTGTCGTCAGCTATTATTTTGCTGGCGAAAAACTCATTGTTTTCGTTTGGCACTCGGCGAAACAAAATTTCGTTGCTCGAAACGCATTTTCGCGAGACGCAATTGTCAGTGGCAATTAATAGAAAATTCATGGCGACGAAAAAAGAAGCGTATACATTGGCTATATCGATTCGCGATTACCAATGCGTTCCTTCTTGTCGTCGTCGCGTTCGTCGTCGACGACGACGACGACGGCGACAATGGTCGGAACAAAATTAACCTTCGGCAGTGTAAGTGCTCCGTTTCCGTCGCTGGCAAACCGACGAGACCCATACACCGGTCGTCGAGCTCTATACGCCGTCTACGTATGCTGCGCGATAAACTAGTTGCGGGCATAGCGTCGGGCTCGCGAATAGCTGAAGGAAAATAAATAAAAGTCATCGAAGCGAGTGAGCGGGAGCTCGTCGATGCGTATTAATGCGCGTTTACGCGAAACGAGTTATTTCGTCTATTGATACTGGAATCGATTGCTGCTCCCTCTCTCTCTCTTTCTCGGCCCCCCGCTCGTCTCGCCTCTTTCTCCACCGCACCCAGTTTTCCCCATACGCGAATTCTCCATACCTCGCACCGTGGAATGTCCAACGTGTTGCTGCATTTCGCCAGATCGTCTCTTATGCTTCATAGATCCTCTTCTCGTCTCAGAATTAATTCCAACATCCGTGAAATTCCATCAGCGAAATATCAGGATTGCGTTTTTTAATTAAAGCAGTAAAAAAAATAGGCTAAATTAATTTATCATATTTATTTACTGCTTATAAAAAAAGAGCGTAAAAATCTAATAGGTAATATTTGTTATTTGTGTACACTCGTAAGGATTTGATTTTTTTTTATTTGGTCTCGCAGCTTGCAACATTTTGCAAAGTTGTACTGGTTTGACTCTCGAGAGACTCCGGTAGCCTCATTAAGCGCGGATCGACGCAGCAAGTCGCTGAGGTGTCTCTCTCTCGATGCTCGCCCAATACCGCCGAGCGACAGACCGCGGCCCGCGTACGCGCGGATGCTCGACGAAGCGTTTGCTAATAATACTGTCGCTGGTCTTGGTTCGTTCGGTGCGCGCCTAGGCACGGAGAAAAAGGGTGTCACACAGGGGCCGTCCGGGTGCGGGAACGACGCGCCTTCGTCGCGTGTCCCCGTCGAAGACGGCCGCGCTTGCCAGCGCAGCAGACGCGAGAGAGCCCTAGACGCGGAGCCAGTTTTACCTTCGACCACGTGATCTCATTAAGGCGGCCGAGTTCACCTGTAAATCATAAAACCTGACGTTCTCATATTTTCACAAGCTGGATCTTCGTAGCTCAACCCACCAGCAATTATTATATTCCACAATTTACTCCTGTGATCATTTCATTTTTTGCTACCCTTAATTCTCTATTTTTTTTACCTATTTGCAAAATTTCATATTCAGTTGCAATTTCTTTTTTTAATTGCAAATGAATCGGGCTCCTTAAATGTGCATGTTCTTCATTGCACGAATCGCTCGTCAAGCTCCGAAGCGAATTCTTCGTTTTGTCTTTTTTTTTCTGCTCGACAAACTTTTCGATAAATCACGTAGGACGAGCGGGCAACACGTTCGCGGACACGCGATACCGGGGCTCAATCCCGGCGGTGCATAATAGCCCATAGTCGTTGGCTGCTGCAACCGTATAGCCTCGCGAGTGGCGAATGGTGGTCGTGCCGCGTACCGGGTTTTCTTCAAGGTAAAGGCAAACGCGGAATGTGTGGTATGCGCGCGAGGCCCGCTGGATAGAGCTGGGCTGGTCGCTCGAGAGAGATTCAGAGGGAGACGGAGGACCGGCAACTGGTTATACCGCGGCGACCGGGTACATCAGAACGCTTCTATCGCTCCTCGCCTCCTCTTCGTCTTCCTCGTCGTCTTCTTCGCCTTCTTCCTCCTTCTCGTTCTCCCCACTTCGCGACGCTGCAATTCTGCTGCACTGTGCGTGCAGACCGCGGAGTGCATGGCCCTCTCGTCTCAGCACTGCGCATAGAGTGCCGCAATGTAATCGACCAAGAAACAGAGAGCCACGACCGCGAACGCGTTCTCTTCCTCTCCTGCATTTCCTCGGTTTCTCGTCGCGAAGCTTTTTAAAATTCTCCGCGACGAATTCGCACTGAACTGACGAAAATTTGTCGTGACAGATTTTTTTCTTCCGGTAAATTCATGTTTTTTTGATAAAATAGTTGGGATTCTTGATACTTTTGCCACTGGACGTAATTTTTTTTTTAGAAACGTTGACGCACCAAAATGACTGGAATTAAAAGGGTCGCGATCATTTTTTATTTTTCTAATAAATGTTTATGTCGTTCATCAGTGGATTTACGAGACAATAATTGTCAAGCTGATTTTTCATTTTTGGTCTACTCACGCTCTACTAGCGATAACAGAGTCGAGATGTCGTGGCAACGAATAATTGAACCGTAGAGCCATCCCGATGACGTCGATCGTCGCCGGCTCAAGGTCGAATGGATTACGATCTCTCTTCGTCGGCCGGCAGATTATCTGCAGCGTCTCGATTTATCGATTCGTATCGGAGCCGCGAATGCAACGTGACGTCCGTGGCCTCTGTCCACTTTTCACTGGAAATATTAAATGAAATGAAAAAAACGAGATGTAAAATAAGTTATCTTATCGTTTATCGGTGACCTCACGGACGGTCACGCCTCTCCGCGAGAGCGAGACGGGAGAGGAGAGAAGCGCTCTCGCCTAGGCCGCCGGTCTCTTAACCCGGCGTCGCCCCACCGACGACGAGCCGCCGGGTCTTTATCTCCTATCTCCGTTTCCAACAGCAACAGCCGCGCCAGTCGAGTCTCGTTGCACTGTTAAAACCGAGAGCGAGATATTGAAATTGCAGGAAAAAAAATGATCTATTCCAGTCGATACGTCGACCGTTTTAATGCGTAAACACGACTTCAGCTCTTCGCGAATCACCGAAACCGCAGAAAAATAAATCCAACGAATTTTTTATAATCGAAATAATTTACGATAATTAATATTCGCATTTAAATAATCTCGAGAAAACTAAATCGAGCGCGACAATGAAGTACACGGCCGCCGAGGGGGGGCAGGACAGATTGAAAGATGAGAGACACGAGTGCACCAGCAGGAAGTAACATCCGGTGGGCATCTGGTATCTCCGACGACTGGTACTAATTTTACGCGAGCCGCCGGTATCCGTCTTCTCGCGCTTTCCGCACTGTCCGGCTGTCTCGTTTTCCCTCGTCGGGTCAAACTCGCAATTGGCTCAATTCCCCGTTAATTCAACTAACTGGAATCATTTAACGAGAGTCAATTGCCTGCCCATACCGGTTAATTACCGATAGCAACAAGCCACCGTGGATTCGACGGACACGTACATTGGAGTACCTTTTTTTTTAAAAACCATTACAAAAAAAAACCCCCGAAATTTTATTATTTTCGAAGCGATCACTTTTCAGTTCGCTGAATGCAGTTAAAAATAGAGCACTCACAGAGTGATGTAATAAACACCGGGTCGGTGAGTGCAGCAGATTTTTAATAAGATTCTTTTTCCATGTTCCAGGGTACGAACGGACCTCGGCCAACGTACGCCGGTGCAAACAACGGTAGCGCCGGCAGTGCCGGCGCGGGCGGGGGTGGCGTGGGTGTGGGCGTTGGACCGAGCGCCGGAGGGCACGGTCTGAAGGGTGGCGCCGGCGGTGGACCCAGAGGCGGTAACCCGGTGCAGTATCGGGCGAGCGGCGGTGCCGGTGCAGCCTGGGGTGCGGCACCCTCCCATGCCGCAGCGGCAGCCGCGGCAGCGGGCTATGCACCGTACACGAGGTATCCAAGCGCGGCAGCGGCCGCCGCGCAGATGCCAGTCGGAGCGCAGCAACTTCCGCCCACGGCGAATCCCTACGCCGCGACTGCCTACGCTCAGCATGCCTCGGTAAGAGATGAACCTTAAACAACGCGAATCCTCCATTCGGCCCCAAGGTCGGCGCACACGCACACCAACGTCGATCGAAGGGCCTCCCGCCGATTCACCGTTATTATATATTATATATATATTCGCCGACGACACTCGCCGAAACTCATAATTGTCTTCTTTTTTTAATCAGAAATTTTATCCCTCTTCGTTTCATGCCTCGTCGATGCAACAGCAGTACGGCGGACAGAGAGTACCGACGGCATCGTCGCCCGCTAACACGCACAGTAGCTCGAGCAGCGCGACCGGAAGTCAGAGCGGCACGATGAGCACCAGCCTCAGCAACAACGCCATGCAGGGACAGCAGCCCGAACAATTGTCGAAAACGAATCTTTACATACGCGGCCTCGACCAAAAAACCACGGACAAGGATCTCGTTAACATGTGTTCTCAGTGAGTGCATATCCATATGCTCGTATTACTCAGTGCGCGAGAGAAAAAAAAGAAACACACATCGAAGAAAATAGTACGAATCATTTGTCGTGTTCGTTATTTCGTATCGAGAATATCGTTCGACTTTCTTCTTACAGATACGGAACTATAACATCGACGAAGGCGATTCTCGACAAAAATACAAATAAATGTAAAGGTACTTAGTTGAATTCTACACTTTTTAGTTTTATGCTTGTTATTGTCAATCCCTTGAGCGCAATCTGCGCGCACCTTTCTTGTCTTGTCGAGTGTTTGCAAACCTCGTAGAAAGCTGCCCTTTACGTTTTGAATATTCTTCAATTCCTATAGTGTTTCACGGTCTGTCTCGTGCCGCTATGCTAAGCTCTGTGTTCTTTCGCCCGGACTCAGATATCTCGTGAATGATATATAAACTGAGAATCGATTAAATTTGCCGATCATTAATGAGTGTACGGTTCGTTTTGTTCCAGGTTATGGCTTTGTAGACTTTGAGTCACCGGTGGCGGCTGAGGGTGCTGTGAAAGCACTGGTCGCCAGGGGCATCCAAGCACAGATGGCGAAAGTGGGTATCTGGTTGCATCGTAGACTGGCCAGTGTACGTTGGTTGTGCATGCAAGTACAGTAATACCAGAGTAACAGTAAACCTTTCTCTCTACCTCTCTCTCTACTCTTCTATCTGTCTCTCTGTCTCTCTCCTCTCTTCTCTGTCTCTCTCTTTCTCTCGCCCCCCTCTATCTCTTTCCTCTATCTCTCTTCTCTCTTCTATTTACTTTTAAACACTATAACTTCCTCTTACGTTTATCTGTCTCTGTCAGCTTTTCATTTTTATCCTTATCCCCCTCCTCCCGGTTCTCCTAGAGCCAACATTCCGTCTGAAAAACGATAAAATGAAAAGAAAAGAAAAAAGAAAGAAACAGTAAGCGGCCGGATGCATTGCCTGGCGTGTTGGACGGAGATCTTTCTCGCGATAGCATCCAGTTACAGCTTCAATGTTCGTCGCTGATCTCATTCAGGCGCCTGAAAGCTGACCGGCCCAAAGTCTCTTTCTCTATCACTGGCCGCTAAAAGATTATACGAAATAATCTCCGGGCTCAAAGAACATAATAATTACTGCGTACAGAAAATTCAGCCCTAAGTATTTTCTCTCACACGCTAAGGCGTACTTCCCTTTCTCCCTCCGACCACTGGAAAAAATGGTTGAAAAGAAAAGGTTCACACAGAAGTTATCATTTTTTATTTTATAGCGATAATTTATAGGTGTAATATAAAAAAATCGCTTCTGTGAAAATTAATGTTGGGCTGAGACGATTACACCGTTTTTCTCAGTGGACCCTTCTTTATTTCACTCTTTCTCGTCGTTCAACTTTCTTCAGAAGAGAAAGACAGTCATAATCTTTGGTCTATCATACTACTACTGTCTTACGTACCTATCAACCTGTCGATGCTTGCTGCTATACCTCGGCCACACAATGCTGATACTGCTATGTCAACGCGTTCAAGTTCATGTTTGACAAACTTGCATTACGTTTATACAAAGCACTAATTTCTTTTAATATGCCTCAAAAAAAAAGAAGAAAAAAAAACACAGAAGCTCGTGAATACTTGTTGAATTGTACGTTTTACGTTGCTTCGCGATCCCGACTGCCATACTCGGCTGATCTGTGAAATAACAGAATTTTATTCTCTCATATAATAACATATACACAACAGAACAATCGAGACAATCGTCTTCGCGACAAAATTCGCGTTGAAGTATGGCAGCACAGACACGAAAAATTTATAGTGTAGTAGTTAATCGTCACAGAAAATATGTCTTTTTTCATATATAATTCAGATGATACATATATACCGTCGAGAAAAAGAAAAAAAATTGTCGACGATAACGTTGCGGTTGAGAAGGATAGTCACACGATCGCAAAGTCGTTCAAAATCCACGATCAAACTCAGAGCACAGAGACCACTCGATTATTGGCATGATAGTATTTTATTTTTCATTATTTTTTCATATCTGAATATGCAACAGAGAAGAACAATGCGCGTCAGACCGTCACAAACATTATACAATCATTAATTGATTAATCAATTGCGCCCACATATCAAACTAACTCGGAATGGTTCTTCTAACCGTGGCATTTACTACATTATTATTATAATAACGTATAACTCTATAAACGCACGGGGTTTACCAATACTTGCCAGCTATGAGACGATGTCAATCGCATGTGATATGATACCAAACAAAACTTGAATGAAACGTATTAAATTAAATTATATACATATATATACAATGTATATTACATATTAATTAACTTGTTCGGTGTACACGCTGTACTTACATGTAAATTGTTTGGTGCTGTCTTAATTGCGGCACCATTTCCTCGCTCTTTGCTGTCGTTCGACTCTGAATTCCGCACACAATGTGCGCTAAACGAGGGTCTGATGTAACACGAAAAATAAGCAAAGAAAAGCCATTGAAAAAATAATGATAATATCGAAACTGTATATTGTTTTACCATACAAAAATGCCATCAGCTTGGCTTATACCATAATATTTTCATTATTTATTCTTTTTGTGTTAATGCATTCGCAAGATTGAAGTAAATTGTCGTAAAGTATAAGTATATTCAAGTAATCGTAGACTTGACTGAGACTTGAAGGAATATATATATATATACTACTTATATTAATTATCATTATTATAAATATAAATATGATAAAGCGATATGGTGGAACTCGAAATATGCTTGAGGGGGTGCGCATTGTATGCGGCAGTCTGCTGCTCGATTTTTCGTTACGATTATTATATTTCGTTCATTGTACATAAAATACCATAAGATCATTCACTCGTAATTCACTTTCGCGTTCATTGCCGAGATTCTCTCTTTTGTGTATAAACGAACAATTTGAACGAAAATTAGCGAAATTATATCGGTCAGTACTTTGTTCACAACGTATTTTCGTGGGTAAGTCGCTCACCCAAAATGTTCTGCGTGAAATATGAAAGCTTTTGTACTGTGCTTGTTGTCCGTGCTGTAATCGAGTGCGCAGCTTTATTCAGCCTGCCAAAAACGATGCTGTCTATACATATGTATTATACAAACTACCAGACGTACATGCGAACCTTTCAAGTAGCTAATCCACGAGCACAATAACTGCGTACAGTGCGTACACCGGATTTTTCATTTGAGCCAAATTGTAAAATCTAAAAGTCACGGAGTTTATTAAAGATCCAAGAGCAAATTTGGAGAGCCACCATTGAAGAATGTGGTAAACGTAATGATGCCATGACGCATGCGAAAGTCTATCTGAGATCTCTGAACAAGCTAAAAACAAAAATAGAAAAAGAAATTTAAAAAACTCTGTCTCTCTTGACTTTACTTTTTTATTTTCTTATTTGCCTACAAGAAAATTGAAAGAAAACTTGATATCTTATAGTATACCATAGCTTTGATGGTTTATCTATTCTCGTAGCTCTACATTCGTAGTTTAATCATCACTGAAATAATTTCATAAATTTTTGCTCCTCACATACTCGTTGGGGAAATAATGAAAAAGAAATCATGTTAATATGCAAACGGCATCGATGTCATTCGGGTGCCGATCTGTCGAGATTTATTTTTTATAAATATAAATTTTTCCATTGAATAGTGAATAACGTGTGACTCAATATCGCTGATTCGAGAGATTTTTCTCCATCTCACTTTTTTTTCTCGCTCTATCGATATATATTCCACATCAACTGTCAGCGTGACTCAACCGGCCGACTATCGTTTTTCCCCGGAAGAGAGAAGAGAAACTTGAGACTCTGACTAACTTAGGAATTTCCCGAAACGATAGAATCAAATGTGTTTGCGTCACGTTGGCGACAATACTAGACACAAGAATATCGCGTCTCTCTACTTTTATCTTACAAATAACAGGCCGAATATGACAATGTGATTGCATAGTGTTCTTACTCATTCCTCAGCAACAGGAGCAGGATCCAACCAATTTGTACATCGCGAATCTGCCATTGAACTTCAAGGAGAACGACGTGGAGGGTCTTCTCGCGCAGCACGGTCAGGTCGTCTCGACGCGAATACTGCGGGACACGTTGGGACAGAGTAAAGGTGTCGGATTCGCCAGGTAATCAACTAACAAAATCATTGTACTCTCGATTAAAAATCCTGTAAGGCAGATAATTAATGCTTTCACCTTATCGCAGGATGGAATCCAAGGAAAAGTGCGAACAGATTATCCAAATGTTCAACGGCAAGGCGCTACAGGGAGCGAAGGATCCTCTGCTCGTGAAATTCGCTGACGGTGGAAACAAGAAAAAATCCCTGTACAAGAGTACATTATGGAGAGAAACTGGCGATGTTAGTACCCGATGGAATTTTTCATCAGTCAACGCGGAAGTATGAATGCACGCATTACATTCGTTATCGCTTCTCGTTTCAGAACATGACACTCAACTATGACACAAGCGGAGTAGGACAGAACGGCGTGCCAACGACTCATATGCTGCCGGCCGCGACTCTAGCTCAGTACAGCCGTCACTACGGTCAAGCGGTGCCGGGATACAGCGTGCCTGGAGCACCCTGGGTCACTCCGTATTTGGTGCAGACTGGACCACCGCACATGCAACAGGTCGACGTGAGTTTTCTGTACAGACGAGCCCGTCTAACGGCGAATTCCTAAACCATACGTCAAATTGTGTAAATACTGACCTTTCCCCACTACAGATGATGCCGTCGGCTGATCCTAGTAATCCACAGTACAGTATGATTCCTCAAATCACCACTCAAATGTCGACTCTTCATCTTGGCACTGGTTCCGTAAGTAGACATTTTTTTTTAATCATACTTTTGCCTTGCCAAAAAAAATGCAGGGACTGAAGGGGATTTTTTTTTCTTGCAGTACATCGCGGCGAGCCCGCATCCGTATCCCTACACGACGTATCCGGCACCGGGAATAATCCACACCCTGCCGCTGGGCGATTCCGAACAGACAAGTAATGCAGCATCCCCGGACGACTCTTATCAACAGTACCAGGCTCAGCAGCCCAAGTAGGCCACAGTTCTATAGGTTAGATCGAGTATAGTTTATTGGATAACGAAGCCACTGCGAAATTGCAAAAATTCGTAAAGTAAGGGGAAACAAAGTTTTGAAAGTCTTGTGGTTATTGAAATTGGATTTACGAAAAATACTTTAGAAAAATAAGCAACTAAAAATCGGTCCTTAATTAACGAGAGTTTTTTTCAAATGTGTTGCAGGTACGACTATGCCGAGGGTTACATAAGTTAGGAGAGGCATACCCGTCGTTACGAAGGGGTGTTTACGCATTGACGAAGAGATGATAAGAGAGTAAACGACGACGATTTGTAGAACGTGAGAGAATGAGACGAGAGGACCCAGAGAACGATTTAGAATTTCTTCCTCGCGGGACTATGAGACGGGGAAAGAGAGAGTAAAAAAAAACGAGGAAAACCCAACGGGCTTAGAAAAAGTTTGCGACGAGAGAACGAAAGAAACGAAAGAGTGTAGAGGGGGGAAAAAATTGACTTGCCAGCCATCTTTTATACATTTTATCCTCCAAGATAAGATAGGGTGAAAGTAGTTGAATATTTTGCAACGAGTAGATAATGATCTTCGACGTAAATCGCGGCGAGTGTTTTTTAGGGGAGCTCGCGAGGGCCGCGAACGTCTTTGAACTCGCGAAAAAAAAAAACGAAGTAAAAGCTAATGAAATGGATCAAATTTGGAAATTTCTATGGGCCGACGGAAGGAAGACGATATTCGCGGGTGGCGAGAGACGTTCGCGCGGCTCGGCCTCGCGGCGGCCGACGACGATAGGCTTCCAGGATAAATTTAGGTATTACACTTACTAAAGGTGACGCGCGACTAAGACGACGTGTCATTAAAGCTAAACGCTTGAAAGTGTGAATAAATATTTTAACAGAAAGAAAGAGAGCGAGAGAACGAGAGCGAGCGAGAGAGAGAGCGAGAGAGCGAGCGAGCGAGCGAGTGGAAGGAACGAAAAGAATGCTTATTAAACAAAACACAAAACAAAAAAGTAACTATTAAAGATGATGATTAAAAGAACTGTACGCTGCTCAGAATTGTAACTACATACAAAGAAGAATTCTTCCCAAGTGACGTGTAGAGAGACGACGCGACGCCGATGAGAAGCTTTCCCGGCCAATCGGGACATCACGATGAAGAAGGCATCTCTGGCAAAGCGCGGCGGCAACACCACCACGTTCTCTGCCTCGTCGTCGTCGTCGTAATTATTATGATTAATAAATAGAATGTCGGAGAGGGGACTAAAGGGGTGCCGAGAGGGTTGGGAGGAAATCGCAGAAAACGATTTGCAGAATTTCAAGCTGTCTGAAATGTGAGGAAGAGCGAGGAGACGATAAAGAAATGGTGTAGTATTGTAAAAAAAAATGGAAGTATGGAAAAAATGCCAGCAAACGCAATGTACCCGGGGGAAAAAACGTAACGCGAGAACTCTTGAATTTTAACGCAGACACTGTTTATCGATCATTGTTTCTGTTCAGACATTCCAAAAGCCTGGGCGAATCCGCGTAATAATTGCCAATTCCGCGGCCATCTTTTCTTTTTCATTTTTTAATCCAAATGTAATTATTGACTCATTTCGTTTCGTTCTTATTATAATTTTTTTGTTTTTTTTTTTTACGAATAAAACAGACGACAGACTATACGCCAGAGGAGAAGAGAGTGTCGACGATGTATTTTATTATAAACGAAAAACAAAACACAAAAAAACGTAACGTAAAGCTTTATTTCGCGACGAAAATGATGAAAACAAAAAGAATCTTTCACGAGATATATAAGGTAACATCGTGTATCGAATAATTATTGTACGGAAAGAGAAAAGAAAGAAAAATTAAAGAAGAGAAACTACGGAACGATGAAGTAAAAAAAAGTAACGAAGTAACAGTGAAAAAAAAAGCATAGTACTCTCTAGAGCATTAATTATATATTTATGAGTACGGTTATACTGCGAACGCGAATCGAGATATCAGTTTTAATTGTACAGTGAATACAGATATTTTTTTTAGAATTGTGCCTTTTCCGACAGAGAGATCCGCCAGACAGTGGGATGTGCTGGGAGATGAGAGAGAGAGAGTGCGAGAGTGAAAGCAAAACAAAATAAATAAAACGACAAAAAAAAAGAGAAAAAAGAAGTAACAGAAGTAAAACGTAATTGTAATATATTTTTACGTCGGCGTGTAAACTGCGAGAAACAAAAATAACTTGAGCCAAATTTTTCATCCTCTAGTTGAAACGGAACGAGAGAGTGATGATGAGAAAATTATTTCTGTCGCTCTCTTTGCAGCCGTTTGTATGACACTTGTACGACTTTTTTATTCGGTTATATATGAATTTGAATAGATTTTGTATGTATAGTTGCCACTAATGGGATTGCGCGGACGAGTTTCTTTAGCGACGAGTAGGCGATGGTCCTTGTTTGTGGAATATCAACAGCGACGGCAAAAAAAAAGAATGTAATCGCGATTCGAAGCGGGAGCCTGATAAGCGAGCGATTATATTGTGTTTAAATCAGATGAATTAGAAGCGAGTGACAGAGCACCGATGAAATGGCGAAAGAAACACGAGACAATTACACACAAAACGTGCACAACACAGCCCAATAAACGTTCGAGGTTCGTCGAGAAGGCGGTAATCCGAGATAGCTAGATTATAAATTAATATATTTGTAACGATTACCGGAGTTCGAGAAGCGGGATACAAACGCGTTAGGCAGACGAAAGGAACAAAGAAAAAAAAAAGAATCGAAGAAAATGATAAAAGTGGAAATTTGTCCATCTCTTCCTCCTCCTCCGCCTGCCCATTCCGTAGCCCCCGATACGAGAGAAAATAAATCACGAATGGATTGTACACTGATTCCCCGAGATCGGATAGGTCGAAACGAGTAGGTTTTTTTAATGTATTTTTTTTTGTTTTTTTTTTGTTTGTTTTTTGCAAAGAATTGTACTAGAGACAGATGCGAGAGAAATAAAAAGCTTTCTACCAAATAAATGGCGAGCTCCGAAGTCCTGTCGAGGAGAGGAGCTCGGTCGACACGAGTGCGGCGGACAGGTAGTTAGGTAGAGTCTAGAAACAAAACAAAAATGAGAAAAAACGGCGACTTGTAGCTATTATTATAATATTACAATAATAATATACTGTATTATTATAATTAACAATTACTATTATTGAGAAGCGTCATCTAAAGTATGAAAGATTTTTACACTGTTGAAACTTGAAGTAAATAATATATTTAGTTTATTTTGGTACATCACAATTTGATGACAAGAGAGAGATGAGAGATTAAATACGGGCGAGACGGAGAGTCAATGAAGTCGCGGGATTACAAAAAAAAAAGATACAGACGAAAAAAAAAAAGTGAGACGAACTATTTTTTAAGAGACCGATTATAAAAAAGATAAACTCGATTCGAAGAGCAAGTCCGTGCTAGATACATACTTGGAACTTGTGGTGATTTGCACCGTTACTGATAAACGAAAAGCGAGGATGAGAGTCACGACGAACGAAGGGAATGAAATTTATCCGAAGCTGAAGCAAAGTCGCACGACATACGACTGACAGCCGCGTGAAGAAATAAACGCAAAGTGAAATGAGGCGGAATGAAAGAAGAAGAAAAAAAAATGAAATGAAATCACATGTGATTGATAGTGAATTTTTCAGATTTTACTAAATAGACTTGTACTAAGTAAACTAATATTACTGTGACGACCAAACACAAGTGGCGGCAACTAATACGAATTTTTCGAGCCGATTGGACGAGCAAGCGAACGGAAGGAGATACGAAAATGAGGAAACGA
The DNA here is from genome assembly GCA_964034905.1 of Itoplectis maculator. Classification (NCBI taxonomy): domain Eukaryota; kingdom Metazoa; phylum Arthropoda; class Insecta; order Hymenoptera; family Ichneumonidae; genus Itoplectis; species Itoplectis maculator. The sequence goes on from OZ035859.1 coordinate 8,121,537, forward strand.
GACGATGAGGCTGTTTCAACGGCCGAGAATTACTAAGCAGAGAGGACTGGTGTCGACGAAGGCTAATAGAAATTATTGTACAGATGGTGGATCGCGCGAAACGTGGAACGAAGACGATAGAGACTGCGCGTTGAATGAAAAAATGAGCGAGAGAGAAAGAGAGAGAGAGAGACGAGCGTTTTAGATTTAAATAAGCTAGGGCGAAGAGAGATAACAGAGTGAAAGAGGAATACATTGCGTAGCTAGGTAGCGTTGAACCTACAATTTAAGATAGCGTACGTTCGGTTTAGCTATTAATGAAGATAATGAAGATGAAGAAAAAACGATTAAGGATTAAGATTTAAGGTTGAATTTAGGTAGATAGATATTAGGCGTGTTAGCTAGGATACGACTGCCTCCTCAATCCTCGAAGAAGAGATAAGAAGAAAAAAAACAAAAACAAAAAACGAAGAAACCCCTGCCCATCCCGACCACGCTGAAGCCGGGACGGGGTGTCACACCGTACAGTCTACGCACCTCGCACCCGTCAAGACTGACTGGCTAATTCATATTAATGACTGATCGACTCTGCACGCGACTGCCAACGTATCGGACGTTGCAACAAATTAATTCAGCCAACACCGTCGTTCGAATACACGTTATTTATGCAAAAACGGCGCCCGATAAATTTGTCGATAAGTGCAAAATGCTGATTTATTCTCACTGCGCATCGAATACGTGGCGCGTTCGTGCAAAATCGATTATTCAGAGACATAACATTATAACGCTAATGTAATATAAAATGGTAAGGTAAAGTTGCTTGCTGCGCACCGCGGGTCGGGTGCTTGGGCTGGCCGGGCACACACGTTTTACAACAATACACAGATACGGTCGGTGGTTTTATTAGAAGAAGAAAAAAAACAGCTAGACGAAAATGTAATAACGACGAAAGCTTCGAGATTCCGGCGGTCCTTTCGTCGCGAGGAAACGAAGAATTAAACGAGAGTTAAGTCGCGCAAGCTTCGTAGAGCTAAACGAGTGTGTAGGAATAAAGAAAAAAAAGGAAGAGAGAGGATATTTGCCGAAGTATGATGGGTAATGTCCGAGAGGTTGAGACCGAGCGAGCGAGAGAGACCTAGAAGCGTAGCCACATTTTTGTAGTTCTTAGATGTCGAGAATTTAGCAAGTCCGTAGGATTAAAAATCTTGTAGTTTTTTTTGATGATAAGGTAAACGACTAAGAAACAAAAAAAAATGATACCATGCATTAAGGAAAAAACAGAAAAAAAAAACATGAAAATAAGGAAACAAACGTAGGGTTTTTAAGAAAAAACAAAAAAAGAAAAAATGACAAAAAAACTTAACTTTAAGCGCGAGACGGACGATGGGATGATTATCGGCTTAAGAACGCGCGGCGGACTCCTGCTAGTCGCTTCCTCCGTTTCCCAGCGAGCGGGGGAATCGATTTTATATTTAAAATGAAAAATTGGGGGGCGAGATTCGCCGTCGGCAAACTCCGACTTGTACAGTCCTTGCGGTCGACAAGGTTCTATACGTCATTGTTTTACTTTGTTGTGAACGAGAGACCGAGTATGCGTGTGCGTGAGAAAGAGACTGAGTGACGGTCAATGAGCGCATTAGATTTAATTAATTAGCTGAGAGAGAGTGAGTAAGAGAGAGAGAGAGAGTGAGAGCGATATCTCGATGGTTTTCTGTTTTATCTTTGACTATTTTTACCTCCGACTCCTCGCGGTCCCCCTGTTTGTTCTCTTTTGTATTTGTAACTTTGTGACTCCCTTCGTAACGATCCTTGCATCGTTGTGCGGTGGTTTGCGACCAAGAAAACCCTACAAAAACGTGGAAACTAAAACAAAAAAGTGAATAAAATGCAACGGTTACAGTTTAAAGGAAGAAAACATTACCTTAGACGTCTGTGCAGCAGCATCACGCAAACGCACCACCACCCCTCCCGCCCCCCCCCCCCTGCAAAATCGGACACCGGTTTCTCTAGATTTAGGGTGTATTTTAGAATCGAGAGAAAGAGAAGAAACGGCGCGACATTAGCGAGAGCGAGAAGAAAATACTAGAAAATAAGGACAAATATGTCATAGTTAAGATAGGGACTCTTAGAAGTCGTTAGGTGCTGTAATAAAAAAATTGAAAAAAAAATGAACAAAACAACTATTTAAAAACAAACACGAGACGACGAAGACGATTGTGTAGGCAGGTCAAGAAATAAAAAAAAAAAAAAAAAAAAAAAATTGTAAAACACGCTGCAGACAAAGTTAAAAGAAAACTTTCAGAATTAGATTTTTCATGAAACTCGAATAAGGACAGGGCATGAGCCACTAAAAAAAAGTGCCCTTATTTTATTTTGAATCGTTTGAAAAAAGCTAGTCCTTCCGTTTGATATAACTTCTTTTCTCACCTTTGTTTGAGATTATGCGCGCGGTTACGCGAATGATTCGCGGGTGCTTAGATAGGGTCTTTCTAAAAACGAAACAAACACTTATACACACACGAACACATTGACAGTGAGAAGAACTAGGGTCGATGGACGACGCGAGGGTATCCTCGGGACATAATGATCCCGAGGGCCTAAAATTTGCTGTTGCCCCTCCGATAATGATAAATGAAAAAAAAGAGCGCGCGTGTGAGAGAACGAGAGCATGGGACAAAAAAAAACCTACACTGTTACTGTAAAACTGCACACTGCGAGTGCAAGGGCTCTCGTACGTAAACGGGCGACAGAAAAGAAAGAAGAAAAAATTTCTCCGCGTTTGTACCAGAGCATTGCACCAGACAGTCTTAGAGTTACTTACTGCTATGGTTTGGTATACTTCAAAAAAAATGAAAGAATCAAATTTCCTGATTATTATCATCCCTTATTTTGCGATCAAATAAAAGATCTGTTTTGGGGAGTCGTATCGTTGTTGTGCACAATCGTTTGAAAATCGCTCGTTTTATACCCGGTGGCCGAATTGATAGGTTTAACCGATTGCAGCAGAAGAAAGCCAAGAATGAAGAGGAACCACGGATCATTTCACTGACGAACAAGATTATATATTATTAAAAAAATATCTGAATTACAGGTATCTAAAGTACGAGTTCTCAACGCAACGCGTGTTTCGACTTGAATATTCTGACGGTGTTGTCCGCTCCGCCGGAAACAATGAGTTTCGGGTTCGACCAGTTGCTGCTGAGGACTTTGTCCTCGTGACCAGACAGGTCGTAGAGTGGCGCCTTTGGACTGAAAAGAGAAGTCAGTTTGAGAAAAAATTCCTTATTGCACCATCCAAAAGTTTGTGGAATCGCATATTACCTTCGGGTGTCCCAGAGTTTCAGATTATTGTCGTAAGCTCCGGATATGAAGAGATGCTCGAGCGTCGTCGACCAGCGGACTGTCTGTACCCACTGGGTGTGAGAGGTGAACATTGATTTTACGACGGAACCCTCTGAGGATAAAATATTAAATTAAAACAATTCTTTTTGTCTGATTTTTTTCGATGAAAATAAATGAAAACGTACCTGTGGCTCGGGGATCGTAGAGCCTAACGTGCCTGTCGGCTGAAGCGGTCACTACTGCGCGGGACAGTGGCGAATAATCGACATCGAAGAAACTCTTGTTTCCCGGTATCTCCTGTTTCATGCCACCCAACTCCGAGTCCCAGATCTTTAGGGTATGATCCCAGGAAGACGTGATTATTTCCGCTGTATCGGACCACACGACCCCACTGATCGCTTCTTTGTGACCCTTCAGCGTTCTCTTTGGCGTCTGTAAAAATGAAAGCAGTTAATTTAATGTAATATATACATATATTTTAATGCAGGGATATAATTTAAACTCACCCGCGTCTTTCCATGCTCTGTTTTAGATCTTTTCGACGTAGATTCACCGCCATCGTCATCGTCTTCCGCCGCTGCAAATGCCGAAAGTATCTGTTAGTGATCTTTTTTTTCATAACTTTGAATTCCATGGTTCAATGCACTCACAGGTGGACCAGATCTTGAGCATAGTATCCCATGATCCCGTCGCCATCGTCGCACCATCGCGACTGACTCCCACGGCTTCCAAACTCTGCGAGTGTCCCTTGCATACGTGAATGCAGTCTACCGAATTATTAGGTATGTTCCAATTCCATATTATCGCCGTTTGATCCTGAGAGGCGCTGACAAATGTGCCGGTCTCGAGGTCCAGGGATATCCAAGCCACTGCTTTGATGGGCGAAGTGTGTCCAGGTATAGTTAGATGATGCTTTCCCTTTGCTGTCCAGATGTGGAGAGTATTGTCGTAACAGCCAGTCAAAATCCTGCATCGAATAAAATATTTCTTATACCTGTTGCTATTTAAAGTCTGTAAAACCCTGTTTAACAATATTGTTACCATCTTTCGCAAACTGCAACCGCAGATACCCAATCGTCGTGAATAAGGCAGTCCTGAGGCTCAGGAGGCGGATGTTTCTCCAGATACTCAACGTCTATAACGTCCTCTGTGGATAATCCTCTATCGCTGATATGCTCGGACAGTGAAGTGCGTAGGAATTCATTGCTCACGAGGAAATCAAACTCCGCCTCTCTGGAGAGACTATCCGATTCTGAAAAAAGCCAACAGGTAACATTTCTTCGAGACTCAATCAATGGAAGAAAAACTGAGTACAAGAAAGAGCGTTGCCTACCTTTGAGCAATTCATGTATGAGGGTATTCAATTCCGTCGGAATAACCGAAGCAGGAACCGACAGTGGAAAATCGGGTACAGCGAAACTGCAAAATTCGTCAAATTATTCGTTTCGTTTCTTCCGGTGAGAAGAAACGCGGAGAAACACAACCTAAAAGAAGTCGAGACGAAGAGGTTAACGACGGTATACTCACTGCTGCTGCTTCGTGACGAAACGAATTTGTATCTGGGGCGCATCGCTGTCGGCACTGTTACCCGCCATTTTTATTGCACAATTCACAATTCGCTTATTTACGGTATATGCAGAGTTTTAGAAAAAGCGAGGCGAGAAAAAAACAGATCTAACGGCGTGTTGATGCGGCAAGCACGCGGTGGCTCTCGATTCAAACAGACTACGAGCGCGACGCTTTTGTATCGACGGAAGTACACAAAAAAAAAATTCCGCTATCGAGTTTCTACTGTATGTAGATGGCGCTGCTATGTCAGTCGGTCAGACTAAACACAACATTCCTCGATGCCTTCGTAGAGCTCGCGACAATATCTCAGAAAAGCACGAAACTGCCGTACGTTTAGTGATTATAATAAAGGAAGTGTAGTGAATAAAATACATCTCGATACTTACCGAAGCGATGGAGACCGTTCCGAAAGAGCTGCGAGGTTTGCGGGCCTGTTTGGTGTGCTCGTTGATAAAGGTAAGCAAAAGTTAACCTCCAAATTCAACAATGGAACTTTAACGGTTGTTTTTCTACGCAGACTTTTGACCAATTTGAGTTTGACGGCTGCGAGAATTGCGACGAGTTTCTGAGGATGAAGAACAACAAGGACAGCGTTTTTGACTGCACATCCTCGAACTTTGATGGGTAAGACAAGACGGCGGTTTGGAAGAAGCCACAGACTGTGTTTGATACGATTTCCTTTTTACTTTTTCTACAATCAATGTTTTCTTCATTCCCTGATTATTTTTTTTGTTTCAGTATGATAGCTGTAATGAGTCCCGAAGACAGCTGGGTCTGCAAGTGGCAGAGGATAAGTAAGTCAATGAAAAAACTCATCTAACTGCAAATAGCTTTATTAATACGGGATTACAATTATGGAGGGCATTATTAGAGTTGTTGTCAACAGACAGAGATTAACAGAAATCGCCCGTTTCAGATCGTTTTTGCAAAGGAGTCTACGCGATTTCCGTATCCGGCCGTTTGCCAGCCGGCGTTATTCGAGATATGAAGAGCCGAGGAATCGTCTACAGGCCCCGGGACACGAGTCAACGATAAACGATTATGATTAGTTTTAATTAATATTAACTAAGATTAAGGGACGATAACGCGCGGCGCACAATATTGGACGAAATGTGAGACGAACGTAATAAACGAGAGTTAGTAACGAAACTTGTGCGCAACGTGGATATCGACCGAGCATCAGATCTAATGGCCACCCGTCGCGGCGATTGGCATGGAATGCTGGAATACAAATGACGACGAGGGATAACGCAGAGCGGGCAGATTACCGTTCACGCAATTAAGCCACAGATTGGCACATGTGACGTGATAACTGTTGTCGTTGTAGATTATTCTACCGCTCGTTACGACCGTCAGACACAAAGCGCAACATGTCGTGCTCTCGTTTTGATGCAGCGGCCAGACTGGCAGTTCCGTCACGATCTGTGAAAAAAAATGCAGTTAATAAAGTACTTGATGAAGAATTTTTCAAATCAGTCTTTTGCATTTGATACTCACTGGGATACTCGCGTAAAAAGGCTCCATTTCCGCCCAGATTCTATCGATATCCATGAGAAGATCGTCGAAACCCATAATATTGATGTCCATCTCTTTGTGAGAGAAGTTAACTCTTCTGCAAACCGCCGCTACTTCTGCCAGGTCTGTATTTGTGTTACAAAACGTTGATGAACAAATGTTAATCAGAAAGAGTATTTGCGATGATTACAGAAATATTTTTTTCTGCTTACTGCATAAAAAATTGTAGCCCTGAGCTGAAGCGAGCACTTGCTGAAGAACCGAGTCCGACGTTATACTGCCGAAGACGTTTGCCGCTGTTTGAAGTAGAAGAACGCAGCTCTCCATGTATCGCTTCCATTCCCAGTATATGAGCTGCAAAAGCCACGAATGGTTAATTCCAAATTCTAAGGATTATAGTCCAATTGCAGTGGAGAATTTTTTTTTATACCTGGTGCATATTCTCCATTTGTTGCTGCTCGTCTTCCACGGTAGGAGACAGAAAGTTTTTGAGATCGAGACTCGGTACGGAGTTTGATCGCGTTATTACTCCGATTGTTCCATTTCCGAGTTCTATGCTGTTAACTGAGATCGTGTCTTCTTTTTGTACAACTTTTTCTGCAATACGCCAAAAATGAATACGTTATCCAGAAACGGAAAGCAGTAGTTTAAGTTCCGTAATTATTTTAAAGTGCGGAATGAAATGCGATAAGCACCTGTTTCAACAATTCCATCAAACTTCTCGTCCAACGATTGCTCGTCGGCATTCGCGCCGATTTCCAGATTAGCAAACGCTTCGCTGGTGGCTTCGAGATTGAAGAAACTCTCCGTTGGCTTCTTCGCCGAATTCTGCGGTCTGAAGCGTTCGAAATCGGTGAAGATGTCGCTCGAGCTCTCAGCGTTGAATCCCGAGCTCGAGGGTATCGCAGCCGACGCTGTTCCGAAGGCTTCCGATTGTTGAGCAGAAACGAAATCCCCGAAATCGTCGGATTGATTCATCGCAGCCGGTTCTGCGATGAAATTAACTTCAGTCGCAGGCTGCACAATATTCGGCTCTTCAACGAGAACTCTCAGAGCGCTGTATTTGTCCTCAACTTGCTGAAGATTCATCAGATCTTGCGGCGAGCTTTCAGCATCCTTCCAAGTCGCATTTGCGCTGCTGGAGGGATACTTTGGAATCTCAATTTTCTCAATGCTCGTCTCTCGGACATTGTTCACAATCTGCTTCGGTGGATCGTTGTTCCTGATTACAGTGTCCTTGAGAATAACCATCTTTGACTGAGTCTTAAGTGAGCATTTCGGAAACAATTCTCCCAAGCGTTCTCCAGGTCCCAGCGATTCTTTGCTTCCTGCAGAAGCTTCGACGGAAGCCGCAGCAGATGGAGGAGCCCTGATCTGAGGAGCATGACTCTTTCCACTGCCGGCAGCAGCGACTTTCTTTGGTTTCTCGCTCGTTTTCTTCACCCCAAGATTGTGATTGGCCAATCTGCTGCCGATAGCCGAGCCCTGCTTCGTGTCCCAGATAGGAATACTCGGCTGGCTCTGAGCAATCGGAGCGCTCTGAAATTCCGAAAAATCATCGCCAGAGTCCACAGACGAAGAGGAAGCCTTGCTCTCCGCTCTGGCCAAGCCGAACGGCTTAGCCTCGCCGGAACTTTCGGCAAAGGCCTTGGGAAGACTCGCCGGACTCTTGGAGTCGATTTTCGTCTCTCCCATGTGAGCGCGATTGGGAATGAGACCCGGCAAAACAGGTGTTGATACAACTGCCGACGCGGCAGCCTTGTGCTGAGATCTCGAAGGAAGTTGCTGGTGCTTCGCCGCATCTTGAAAATGTAGGTCAGGCTCCTGCGGCGATAGGGTCTGCGAGACGTTGGGATAGATGAGAGCGAGATTGAGCCTGGGCGTCGGCGGACCCGGCAGCAGATGAAGGACCTCCAGATTGGTGAACGGATAGGAAGTTTGCGCTATGGCCACCAGCGCCAGGGCCACGTAGAGCTCCTGCTCGGTGAGCTTTCCCGCGTACTTCTGATTGGCCAGGCCCCAGATGTAACCCAGCACCTCGGTGGGCAGTTGACTAGTGAGCAGCAGCGGAAACACCTTCTTCGTGTCGACCAGGGGTTCGCCCTGGTTAGCCCCTGGACAGTCCTCCCGCACTGCGTCCCAGATGCGTCTGTAGACGGACGGAAGGACGTTCGAGTTCGCCCACAGCCAGGAAGGCAACTGCGAGACGCGCTTTTCCATCGTGCTCCGAGGCTTATTCATCTTCCCGACGACGACACGACGAGCGCGTCTTCGACGCAATTACGACCTGGACCCGTTTCGACGCAGGGTTATACGCGATATTTCTCGGCGACGACGCGAAAAATCGCGGATGGGTGACGCGACGACGACGAGACTCAGTGAATAACGCGAACGCGTTTGCACGACGAACGGCTCGCGTTATTCTCGCGGATTGACGTAAAAAACGCGCGACTTGTGGTTAATGACATTTTCGATGTGCATCGTGCGGATCACAGCAGACGATTTTTTTTTCCGTCGCTACGGCGCAGCGGCCTCGCGCAGCTGTCACACTTAGCGAGTGACGCGGGAGATTTAAATTTCGAGGTCATCGTGCGATTCGAGCTGGCTTTGTTTCGTTTTTATCGCATGCACTCGAGTTTTAACGGTGGAACTCGTCGACGGAATTTGCATAAATTATTGGATCGATGCAATCGATAATTCCACGAATAATCGGCAGGGAGCGGCAGGTCAATTGGATCCCCTGATTGATATATGAATTATTGACGATCGGTAATTTCGCTTTCCGGTTGACGTACTCGAACTATTCCAGTCTCGGCCGAGGGAATAGTATCCTGGCTATAGTTAAATTTTGAGCCATTATGCGCTCGCTGATAGTTGCAGTTTTGCTGCTCGTTAAATTAATCGCTACTACTGTCGACGGCAGGTGAGAAAAAAATTGGTTGCTGAGTATAATCGTGACGAGTAATTTGCATGTTCACTTTCCAGTTTGCGAAACGGAAAGTTGTGCGAACGAGCGACCGGGCCGCAGCCTCTCGAGGTGGTGATCGACTCGATCGTCGAGGAAATATCCAGGCGCAGCGAGTGCATCGTTTTTGTCTTCGATGCTCATTACAAGAGGATCGTCAACTTTCATTGGGCTCATCGGAAAACGTCTCTCGTGCCGATCTACGCGGTGAGATTCATATGAATTAACTCAACTGCATTTACTCAAATTATAATCGACTCAAACTCTTTTTGATTCGACGAGTAGATAATGATTCGTGAAAGCGAGGGTTTCTTCCCTCCGCGAGCTCGAGTGGCGTCGATCATCAGTCAGAGTAAGGACGCCGGCTGCGACGCTTACGTTATTCTTGTGGCAAATCCTATTCAAGTCTCGCAATTTCTACGATACACGGAAAAGTGAGTGAACGAAATGGCGATCGTAGGTAATTTTTTCCCTGGCAGGTTTAACGACCGCGATGCGACCTTACGAATGGCCGCTCCTCTTCAAGTCTCCTAATTGCATTCCTATTTGCCCTCTTTTTTAGAGAACGACTGATCGACACACGCGGCTCATTCCTGCTGATCCACGACTGGCGACTCTTCGACGAGAGTTCCGCCTACCTCTGGAATCGCATAACCAACGTCGTTCTGATCCGTCGACTGAGCATCGCGACTGTGAAAAAATCCAAGACCAAAGTCCGCGAGTGGTTCAACCTCGAGACGGTCTATTATCCCGCGCGCGTCAAGACTTTCGTGCTGACGCGTTACCTCGACACGTGGTACCGCGGAAAATTTCGTCGCGGCGCCGACCACTTCGCCCCGAGGATTCGAGACCTCCGTGGACGAGTTTTGCGAGTCGCCGTGCTCGAGCACATTCCCGCCGTCACGAGACAGGCCGTCGCGACTTTTAGGCGTTTCGCCGAGAAGATCAATCGCCAGGACGAACTCGACCGCGCGCAGGGCATCGAGTTCGAGCTCATGAAGATCGTGGCGGAGAAGATTAAATTTCAGCCGGAATTCTACGCTCCTTACGGCGTCGAGACCGCGAAGTGGGGAAGCCCCGGGGAAAACGAGAGCTTTGACGGACTCGTCGGCGAGTCACTCGCCGGACGAGCGGCTTTTCTCATCGGCGATCTGCATTATTCGCCGCGGCACAACAATCTTCTCGATCTCTCGCTTCCCTACAACACCGAGTGCCTCACTTTTCTGACGCCCGAGGCGCTCAACGACAATTCCTGGAAGCTTCTTATCGTCCCTTTCCGGTCGGTTATCTTTTTTCTTATTTCTTAATGAAGTGGAAGTTTAAACTTAGGTATAGAAATATGTGTATCCTTTGATCTTTGTGTTTTTAACTGATTCTTCTATCGTCGACAGATTGTACACCTGGATCGCTGTGATTCTCACCCTCTTCCTCGGCGCTTACATACTGCATCTCTTTGCCCTGACCTACCGCAAGTACATAAGCTTGTATGCAAGTGGGGGCGGGAGCCAAGCGGCGTGGACCAAGGACAAAGGGAAGAGGGACTCGGCGAGGGGATCTCTGCAGGGCTTGCGGCTCTTCACTGAGCCGATAAACAGCATCATGTACACCTACAGCATGTTACTTCAGGTTTCCTTGCCGAGAATCCCGACTGCTTGGGCCGTACGCGTTTTCATTGGCTGGTGGTGGCTGTACAGCATCCTTGTGACGGTCGCGTACAGAGCGAGCATGACCGCCACTCTTGCTAATCCCATAAGCAGGTGACATTAATTGCCTTTCAAAAATCTCACCCAGAAAAAATCCTCAATGCTCAAAAATCGGGCATTCACCCTATTTTTTTCTGCCAAGCCTTTGGGGCCGAAAACCGCCCAAATCGGGGTCACGAAATTTATTTTTTCAAAATATCGACTTTTAACCTATACCATCGTTCTCAAGTCGCATATTCTACCCCTGAAAACACTGGTTACAACCCTTTTTTAGTTGATTTTGAAAAAAAAATTTTTTGGCCGAACAGTTTGTCAAAAATCGTAGATCTGGCCGCCGGGCCGAAAACAGCCCAAATCGAGGTCACAAAATTTATTTTTTCAAAATATCGACTTTTAACCTATACCATCGTTCTCAAGTCGCATATTCTACCCCTGAAAACACTGGTTACAACCCTTTTTTAGTTGATTTTGAAAAAAAAATTTTTTGGCCGAACAGTTTGTCAGAAATCGTAGATCTGGCCGCCGGGCCGAAAACCGCCCAAATCGGGGTCACGAAATTTATTTTTCATGAACTTTTTAAAAGAGGGATTAAATGATGTGATCCTTCGATAAACTCAATGAACCCCGAAATAATTAACAGAGTGACGATAGACACAATCGCCGAGCTCGTCAAGAGCGGCATAGCCGTCGGCGGTTGGACCGACGAGCAGCGAGATCTCTTTCTCTCGTCCTCGGACGCGGATGTCCGTAAGATCGGCGAGAGATTCGAACTGACGACTAACGAGGAGGAGGCGATCGCTCGGGTCGCCAATGGGACGTTCTGCTACTACGAGAATATATACATTCTGCGGCAGGCGCGGGCGATTCGCCGACAGCTTGAGTACGATCAGATGAAGAATGCTGCGAGGCACAACGAGATATTCAAAGTTGACAGAGATCTGCACGTGATGCAGGACTGTCTCATCCACATGCCGATTTCTATAGGAATGGACAAAAATTCTCCTCTCAAGCCGCAAGTCGATCGTACGGTAAAGCAGACGAAAAATAGTTCGCAATTTTTTTGTCTTTTTTTTAAACCCATTGCCTGGTTTATTATTATTTTATGCACGCGATTTTAGATACGACGAGTAGTCGAAGCCGGCTTCGTCGCAAAGTGGCTGAGCGACGTGACGGAATGGACGAGAATCGTAGAACTGCGATTCAGAATGGCTCCCGAACAAACTCTCGTGAATCTTCACAAGCTTCACGGCGCCCTCGTAGCCCTCGGGATTGGCTATTTTTGCAGTTTAATTGCCCTCGCGGCGGAAAAACTTCACTGGAAATATGTGGTCCAGAGAAACCCGCATTACGACAAGTACCAGATGGACCTTTTTTACGCTAAAGCCCAAATAAAAAATCCCGTTAAAATAATGTAATACTCGTGCTTCTCGTAATCAGCGTATTCGATTAATTCACGTAGTAAATGAAATTAGAAAAATATCCTATAACCCAGTAGCGTTTAAATAGCAAGTTAAAAAAATTATGTTAATTCGACACAGCTGACCACCGTTTCGAGGCGCGCAGAGAAAGGACATCGGCGATCTGGGGAAAAATAATAATAATAGTGACGAAAATAATGTCAGTGCCTGCGATCAGCCGGTCTCGTCGGCCATCTTGAATTTCAGTCTATCGCGCCGCGTTTGACGTGCGAGACGTGTGCTTGCCGGCTGTGCTTTTTTCACTTGTTTTAAGAAGTAATTACATTGAGCAAAGTGTTAGTGACACTCGAGGAACGCGTGTGGATTATTATTCGCTTTTTCTCGTCGGTTCATCGACGATCGAACGTCCGTCGACGAGTTTAATACGTTCTAACCTCGAAGCTGCGTTCGCCGTTGAATTTCGTTGCCGAATCGTTGGTGAATCGTTGAAAAATGGTTGTGCGACAGTATCAGGAGGAGTTGGAGTACCTGGAGAAGATCAACGAGTACAGCTGGAGGATTAAAAAAGGGTTCCAGCCAAACATGAAGGTTAGAGTCCCAGACGTCTGTCGGAACGAAACTGAATGGAGCGATATTTATTTGTGACATTGGTCATTCATTTTTATCGAATATTGTTCCCTGATTTAGGTCGAGGGAGTATTCTACGTCAACAAGACACTGGAGCGTCTTATGCTGGAGGAGCTGCGGAACGCCTGCAGGCCAGGGATGGTCGGAGGATTTTTGCCCGGCGTCAAACAGATCGCAAACGTGGCTGCTCTGCCTGGGATCGTAGGAAGGTCTGTGGGTCTGCCAGATATTCATTCGGGATATGGTTTTGCCATTGGTAAATAGTACAACTTGAGAGAGACTGTCAATAGTTCTATGTTGCCAGTAGTTTCATAGTTGATTTTTGCAGGAAATATGGCAGCTTTTGATGTCAATGACCCAAAATCTATAGTATCGCCAGGTGGTGTAGGTTTTGATATTAATTGCGGTGTTCGTTTGCTGAGAACGAATTTGTTTGAGAAAGATGTAGCCCCAGTAAAGGTACGTTTTTTCTAGATGTACATTTTTTTTTAAGATAGAATGTTTGTCTTGAGTGTAACACTTAATTTTTTTAGGAACAAATTGCTCAAAGTTTATTTGATCACATACCTGTGGGTGTCGGCTCGAAAGGCATAATTCCCATGAACGCGCGGGACCTCGAAGAGGCTCTGGAAATGGGGATGGATTGGTCTCTGAGGGAAGGTTACATTTGGGCTGAAGATAAGGAACATTGCGAGGAATATGGTAGAATGCTCAACGCGGATCCCTCCAAAGTATCGATGAGAGCGAAAAAGCGGGGTCTTCCTCAGGTTCGACAAAATCCAATTCTCTAACTATTTTATGAATCCACAGATTTTAGTTGTAGTACTAAAATACAAATATCCGCAGCTGGGAACCTTGGGCGCTGGCAATCATTACGCCGAGATCCAAGTGGTCGACGAGATCTTTGACAAATCCGCAGCTTCCAAGATGGGAATCGAGGAGAAAGGCCAAGTATGCGTGATGATTCACTCGGGTAGTCGAGGATTCGGTCACCAAGTAGCCACTGGCAAGTTCTACTCCCTAATCGCGCTGAAAGCACGAAATTCCGTAACGAGAAAGCTTAATTGTTATTTTAGACGCTCTTGTGCAAATGGAAAAGGCAATGAAACGCGACAATATCGAGACGAACGACAGGCAGCTCGCGTGCGCGCACATTAATTCGCAAGAGGGTCAAGATTACCTGAAATCCATGGCAGCAGCTGCTAATTTCGCGTGGGTCAACCGTAGCTCCATGACGTTCCTCAGTCGGCAGGTTTGTCGATTTCTTCTCAATTCGCTTATAATTTTTTCATGATTAATACAATTATATTCATTTGATTTTATTTTTTCTAGGCTTTCGCAAAACAATTTCACATGTCGCCGGACGATCTCGACATGCACGTGATCTACGACGTGTCGCACAATATTGCAAAAGTTGAAGAACACATGGTTGACGGAAGACCAAAAACTCTTTTGGTCCATAGAAAGGTAGAAACGCGCCAGATAATAAACATTACTTAGGAACATTTGCATTGATTATATTTATTTATTTCATATCGTTTAATTATTAGGGCTCGACTCGAGCTTTTCCACCTCATCATCCCCTCATACCGGTGGATTACCAGTTGACTGGCCAACCCGTTCTCATCGGTGGTACGATGGGAACCTGTAGTTACGTTCTCACTGGCACTGCGCAGGGAATGCAGGAAACCTTTGGATCTACTTGTCACGGAGCGGTACGATTTTTCAAATTGTTATTACTATTGCAGGTAGACACAAAGATACGATCGAAATTTCTGCGGTTTCAGGGTCGAGCGTTATCCAGAGCTAAATCCCGTCGAAATTTGGATTATCAGCAAGTACTAAACAAGCTCCAAGATCTAGGAATATCGATTAGGGTGGCCTCACCTAAACTAGTGATGGAGGAGGCGCCGGAATCTTACAAGAACGTGACCGACGTAGTCGACACTTGTCACGCAGCTGGTATATCTAAGAAATGCATAAAATTAAGGCCGATTGCGGTTATCAAAGGCTGATTTACTATTAATACCCGAGAATCTCAAGGTACCTCTCCGACGCTCCTTTCTCCATTACATTTCTCTCGATTTCGCAATTTGATTACCATCTCTTGTGTCATGTCTCGATAGTCCACAATAAACGACGGATATACGATTGATCCTAGATTTGCTCGTGTTCGAATTCCACAAATTCCTAGAGACAACATTTCACGACGAGGAACATCATTGGGTCTGTATTATTTTTAATTAGCTTCTTTTATTAGATAAAATGTACAATTGTCTAATACACGACATAAGAAAGCTACATTAGACTAATTCGTTTGACTTTACACAGGAATTAAATTCGCTTGTTGTTTATTTCATTTATAATTAAAATATATTAGACAAGTCCTCCACTGACTAGAGACAGACAACTAGAAGAAGGAAATAGTGTAGTGTTCTCGATGTTTCTTTGTGTAACGATTGTGTGTTGTGTTTGTCTGTTTGCTCGTGTTTCATGTGTCTTCAATTAGGCATCAGACAATGGAAGAAGCCATCACCATAATAGTTATGAGTATATTTCCGAAGTGCCCGCAGGCACTACCCACGCGAGTTTTTTTTTTTTTTTACGCGTATTTTTCTTGGCATACCCTTGAGTGTGTGAATCGTGTCGAGTGAGACGATGGAAGGAAAGTGGGTGAGAAGAAGAGAAAAAGTCACCTAAGACGATAAAATAGTCACTGGAGGAGATGCTCTCCGAAATACACAGCCAACCAGTAGGACGAGTGGTCGGGAATGCATTCCTCGTTGATCCATTGATTCGATGCATTACTTATCTATATATATATATATTCCATATACATATTATGTACTTAAAAAACGAAATTGATATTAGGAAAAATAATGAGATAGATGAGGAGAGAGGTCCGACGAGTTTTGTGCGATGCTCTTCGCCTACGACATGTGGTAGTCGGGCGAAGGTTCGGCTACGGATTCCGTAGTGAACAGGGGATTGGGGAACTCCGGCGGATGTGGCAGTGGACCGGCAGTGTTGGGTTGGCGTCTGTATGCCATTATCCAGCATGACACGGCGATTGCCACGGCTACGAGTGCCACTAGAGCCGTTATCACCAGTGCCACGATGAAGCTGAACATCGAGACGCAAATTTCTTCTACTCGTTGAGCTGACGGAACTGAGGAATCAGACAAACGGAAGATTAATAACCATTCATGCATTAAAAAAATCATTTAATAAAAATGTCGAATAAATTTCTGGAATATTACCTTGAGTTGGATCTGATGAGTATCTCTCCTCCATCCTCTCCTTCGTTCGTATGAGATTCGACGTTATCGTTATCTCCTCGCGAAGCTGGCCGTCGAAGCCTTCGGATACACTTATCGCGGTATCGTTGAATTCGTCACCGACTTCTCTTCGTCTTCGCCCGAAGGCGTTGTATCCTCGACAATTTACCTGCGCAAGACAAAAAGTATTAACGTCTGATATCGTATGAATTTTTTTTACTAGTGTGCATTATCATTTTTTTTCGCTGGTACTTACAGGTTGACAGCGACCAAAGCAGACCCTGATGTTACACTGGAATCTAATGTTGTCGCTGCTGGGGAACTTGAAGGCGTTGAAACTCGCAACGAGCGCCTCGCCGTCGGGATGCTGCTTCCACTCGCCGAATATCGTCGGATCGGTGGCGCAGCCATTCTCGTCGGTTACGACGTACTCATTTTCCTTGTCATTGTCAGTGGTCTTAGCGACGCAATTACGAGCGAAGCCACCGTAGATCGCTAAACAAAAAAAAATGATTCACCATTAGAAAAATGCAAATGACATTAATTCTTATGTGAACGAAAGAAATGTGCGTGTTTCTTACAGTTCGGTCGAACGGCTACTTCGAGCATGAGATTCTCGCCAATCTCGGCCGTGTTGATTTTGCTACCCGACTGCGTTACAATTCTCATTTCACAGATGGGCGGTGGTCCAGTATTGGCTATCGTTCCGGCGGTCGTCAGCATCGAAACGTTGAAGCCCAGGGTGACGTTCTGCTCGCCGGTCTGGTATATACACTTGACGTGATAAGCCTGGGCTTCGATGGTCACCAGTTGCGGATGCTTCTGGATCACGAGAACGAAACTCGCCTGGCCCTATTAACGAATCAATCAAATCAAATTAACATCTCACTTTACCTTTAGAATAAATCTATGTACATTGTTTCGGTATTTTCTTTAGGAAAGTGGAGAACGGATGAAAGTAACTTACGTTGACGTGAATCAGACCGCAGTCGCCGAACGCGACCTTGAATGTCAATGGTTTGTAGACCGTCTCGGCGGGCACGGAGAGAACGAGACGGCATTTTTCCTCCTTGCTGTGTCCCTTGACGTAAAGGACCCCGTCGAAGCCGACCGGAGTCGGTAGTTCAACTTGGACCTGAACGCCGTCGGAGAGACAGCTTGCGCCCGGCGCCGGTTTCGGGAAATCGGTACGAGCGTATCCCGGAGGTTTGGTAGTAGCCGGTTCTGCATAAATCATAATAAGTATCAATAAAACTCTTCAGGCTTCGAATAAATTTTATTAATGAAAAACTCAAAAAAATAAACTTACGGCAGAAAGCGCGATGTCCGGTGACGGTACAGTCGGCGTTGAACGCGCAGTTCTCTTGAAGACAGGGATCCTCGCAAGTTTTCGTCGTTTGTTCGCAGTATCTGTCGTCGGCGCAATCGTCGTCGCGTATACAGTCAACCACAGCTGGAATTGCAGAGAAAAAAGGAGAGAGTTATAGCTAATAACATCTTAATGATGGAATTGAATCGACAGAGAAAGGTTTTGAAGGTGACTTACTTAGCTTGCAGTTGCCGTATCGGTCGAGGCGATAGCCGGCCTCGAGCGGACAGACGCACCTTCCGTACTTGTCGATTATCATTCCCCTCTCGAGGGCGCAATCGCACCGCCCGTCGGGGGTGATTATCATACCGGCCTCCGGTCGACATGGGACGCAAACGTCGCTGTCGTCCTTGGCGGTGCCGGGCGGACAGACGCAGTTTCCGTTCTCGTCGCGCACCTGACCTTTCTCAACGGAGCACACGTGAACTGCAACGATAACGATAAGGTTGATAAATAACGAAATTTACTTTAATTCAGGTACCAGATTTTTTTTTCTTTTAATTTACTCACTTTTGTCGCACCGAACAACCGCATTGCCGCGATATCCGGGCAAACATTCGCAGACCATCGTTCGCACGGGTTTCGAGTCGAGCACCTTGCAATCAGCATTCACGCCGCAGGGTTCGATCTTGGTGCAAGGATTTATGCATTCGCCGTTGAAGCAGGCCGTCTGCGACGGACACTCGTAGTCGTGTTTGCATTCGGACACTGAAACGTGAGAAATCGTTAAGGTAACGTGACAAATGGGGTCTTACTCGATAAAATGCAGTCCCTCGATTTTTGCATTTTATCAATTTATTTGCAGTTCGATGATTCATCATTTATTTGCAGTTCGATTTTTTCCTGAGATCGCTAAGTGAAAATACTAACCAGGTTCGCAGCCAGTCGCGATATCACCGACGAATCCAGGCGGACAGGAACACTCGACGACGTGGTTGTAAGTCGAGCACTCCAACGTTCCGCCGCAAGGTTTAGCCTCGCAGGGATTCTCACAAAGACTGTTTACGCACGCCCTGTTCGTCGGGCAGTCGGTGTTGCTCTTGCATCCGACGGTGGTGCACGAGAGTCTCGGATTACCGGCGTAACCCGGTGGACACTCGCACACGGCTTGATGATTAATGCCGTAGCAGACGGCGTCCTTGGCGCACGGAGCAAGAAGCGGCGAGCACGCCGGGACGCAGGTATTTTGCAGGCAGGTGTCGGTGTCGCTGCACTCGCTGTCTGATCGGCATCCGACGACTGAAAGAAAGATGAAAATAATTACCTAAGACGTAAGAGACACGTGGATCTCTAAAGATACATTTTTTTTTTCACGAGTGTTTACCTCTTCCGCACTCAATGTCGGGATTTCCGTCGTAGCCGCTGACGCACGAGCATATCGGCTTGTGATCGTTGACAGTGCAAAGAGCGTTCGAGCCACAGTCGCACGGGTCTCGGCAGAGCGAATTGACGCACGCTTTGGTCGGCGAACAGTCGCTGTCGCTCTTGCACTCGAGTTGAACCAGCGGTTTGATGGGCAAACAGGTTCCGCTGCCGCTGCTGACGAAGCCGCTGGGACAGACGCAGACCATAGTTCTTACCGGCAACGTCGGCAGCGCTTTGCACTCCGACGGCGTCTGGCAGGGTTCGATGACTCGGCAGGGATTCTGGCATTTGGCGTTGAAGCAGGCGAGAGTTCCTGGGCAATCGCCGTCGACGCGGCACTCAGGTTCTACGTCGGGACGGCAGTCGACGTGCGGATTTCCAACGTAACCTGGCGGACAACGGCAGCTCGCGAGATGACCGCGGACTCGGCATTCGGCGCGCGACGAGCAAGGATTGTCACGAAGACAGGGATCAACACATTGCTTGTTCACGCAGGCGCGATCACCAGGACAGTCGCCGTTGCTGTAACAACCGATGACATTGCAACGCTCCTGCGGATCGCCGATGAAACCCTCGCGACAGCGACACTCCGCCGCGTGCTGAATCGCCACGCACTCGGCGTTCGTTCCGCAACGCGTCGGCGACAGGACGCAAGGGTTGACGCAGCTCTGGTTCACGCAACTGCGGTCCTGACTGCATTCAGCGTCGCTTCGGCACTCGACCGACTGGCAGGCGACCTCTGGGTTGCCCTGGTAGCCTTCGTTACAGGAGCAGATTGGTTTGTGATTGCGGACGAGGCAATTGGCGTTGCGACCGCAGTTGCAGGGGTCGCGGCAGCGACGATTCACGCAAGCCTCGGTTGGCGTACATTCGTCGTCGCTTTTGCAGGCGCCGACAACGTCTAAACGTACTGGAAAAAAAAAAAATTGGGAATTTTAGACATTTTAATTGAAGCAAAGGTTTGTACTCCTTTTTAATTTTTTGTATTTGCTATTGTTCAAGCTTCAAAATAAAAGAACGGGAAATAATGAAACGTTGAACTTACTCTGCCGGCAAATTCCATCGGAGTCCGTGATCCATCCCTCGGGGCAAGTGCAGACCATAGTCCTCACCGGTGTCGTGTCGAGAACTCCGCATCGCGCGTCCGCCAGACAGGGTCTTATGATCTGGCAAGGATTCACGCACGTCTCGTCGATGCACGCGAGTTTGCTCGGGCAATCGACGTCCTTTCGGCACTCCGGTTCGTCGGCTATCGGTGGTCTACGCTCGCAGTACGAGAACGGATCTCCCGCCGGAAGATCGTCGGGGCATCGGCAGAGCGGCACGTGGTTTCGCACGTAGCACTTTGCGTTCTGCGCGCAGGGTGATTTCTCGGCGCACGGGTCGACGCAACGACGATTATCGCAGGCGAGATTTCGCGGGCACTCCCAGTCGCTCGTGCATTCTACTCTTTCGCAGAGAACTTCTGGGTTTCCGAAGTAGCCGGGTCCGCAGCGACACGCCGAGCGATGGTTCTTTCCGTAACACTCGGCGTTTATCGCGCACTCGTTGGACAGGAGGCACGGATTGATGCAGCGGCCCTCGTGGCAGGCGTCTGTGTACGGACACTCCACGTCCGACTCGCAGTCAACTGGTGAAATAAAAAAAATGTACAATTAGCGAAGAGTAATTTTTTAGGGTTCTAGAAAATTAGCTATAGTATAATGAACTGTTCTTACGTTTGACACATCCCAGCTGTGGATTTCCGGAATAGCCAGGAAGACAGACGCACGATGGATAGTGATTGGCGACGACGCAGTTGGCGTTGGGTCCGCAGTTGCAAGGATTCGTGCAGTGGCCGTTGATACAGGCCTCGGTGCCGGCGCATTCGCTGTTCGACAGGCAACCGAGGACGAGCACAGCTGGATCGTCAAAAACAGAAAAAAAATTGGTAAGTAAAAAGAAACAAATTAAAATATTAAGAAAATAGTCGAGAGAAAATTCTTACGTGATCTGCACTCAATCCTCGGGTCTCCGGTGTAGTTGATCGGACACTTGCAGACAGGACTGTGATTGTCGACGTGGCAGAGGGAATCGCGGCCGCAAGGCTCACCGACGACACACGGATTGGCGCATCTCAGGTTTATGCATTGCTTATCATTGGGACACTCGTTGCTCGAGTAACACTCGGGCTGCGGTGGCGGGATGTTGTTTCGCGATTGCACGCATTCGGTGTAAGGATTGCCGGTGAAGTCCTCCGGGCAGGTACAGATTCCTGTGTGCGATGACGATTTGCACTGAGCGTTTATACCGCATCTCATCGCCGAGCAAGCCTCGACGCATCTGCCGTTCAGACATTTTTCGTGCTGCTGGCATTCCTCGTCCGCGCGACATTCAACGTCTTGCCAAACTGCAAATAAACATTTAGAAAACGTTAGTCAATGGAATTAGTATAGATTCACTGGATTGATTTTGTTATCCATCAGTTTCTCACCGATCTTGCGACAATTTCCATTTTCATCGGTGACCGTGTCGACCGGACATTGGCAGATCATCGTTCGCATCGGCACCGTGTTGAGAACGCGGCACTCCTGCTCGATGCTGCACATACTCGACAAAGCGCAGGGATTTTGACATCTCGCGTTTATGCAGGCCAACAACGAGGGACATTCGCCATCCTCGCGGCATTCGGGTTCCTCGGAGGTAACTGTAAATTCATTTGATCCCATTAATATCCGACTTCATTTGTCTTCTATGTCTGATCGTCTGATTGTGTAATCGTCGACTTACTGGTGCATTCGATGTCAGGATTTCCAACCAAACCCGGTCGGCAAACGCACTTAGGTTGATGATTTCGAGCAACGCAGTTGGCAGTCTCAGGACAGGTCTGATCGTCGCACACCGGTCGGCAGACTCGGGCCAAACGATCGCAGGCCTCGTGATCCGCGCAATCCTCGTTGTAGTGACAAACCGCTGAGATACAAGCGACGAACGGATTGCCCTGCGTTCCACGTGGACAGGTGCACTGTCCGCGGTGCGCTATCGCCGTGCACTCGGCTCCGCGTCCGCAGACTACGTCACCGGCGAGACACGGCGAGGCACAGTTTCCGTTTCGGCAGCTCTTGTCGTACGGACAATCGTCGTCGATCTTGCATTCGGCTATAAAAGTATAAAGTACCATTTAAGTTTGGCTGTTTTATGAGATTTTCCTAAGAGCTTCTTGATTGTTTTGTCACTCACGTCGGAAGCATTGAATTTGTGGATTTCCAGCGAAACCCTCCGGACAGTGGCAAGTAGGGTGGTGATCGATCGTTATGCAATCGGCGCTCGAGCCGCAACGACTGTTTGCGCACGGATTGACGCAACGTTGATTCACGCAGCCCAGATTCGAAGGACAGTCCGAGTTGGATGTACACTCCGGAGAAGGTGTAGGATCTGCAAGGATTTATTTTTATTGTGAGAAATTTATTAAGAAAACATAATACCGCATTTTTAATTTTGAAATATCGCATGATTACCTCTGTAGCAACCGACGAATCCGTCTCCCGTCAATCCCGCTGAGCACGAGCACACGTGTCGATGATTTTCCACGTGACACTCGGCGGAGCTGGCGCACGGATTGATGGTGCAGGGATTGGCGCAGACGCGGTTCAAACATGCCTCGTTCGTCGGACAATCGGAGTCTGATTTACAGATCGGTTGTATTTGGTTTTGAACTAAAGAAAAGAAAAAAAATTAGATAATCAATGGTTGCGTTGGAAGGAGACAAAATTTGAGTACACGAAAAAATGCGTCACCTGGTGCGCAAGCGACGGTGGCATCGCCGATGTAATTCGGCAGACACTCGCAGATCATGGTCCTCATCGGCAGCGTATCGATCACCAAGCACTTGGCGTTTGTGATGCAAGGCTGGGATTCCCGGCAGGGATCCTTGCAGCTGCCCGAGAAACAGGCGAGTTTGCTCGGACAATCGGCGTCCGCGGTGCACTCGGGATTGTCGAATGGTTCTGTAAATAATCAAATAAAACCAGTTAATGATTCGGGATAAAAATAAGACGCCGAATTTTGGTAAAATAGGAAATCGGAAGAAAACTAACCTGGAGTACAAGAGGTGTACGGATCTCCCGTAAGTCCCGGAGGACATCTGCAGGTCGGTCGATGGTTGACGACGTTGCACTGAGCGGACGAAGGACAGTTGCAGGGGTCGACGCACTTGGTGTTGCGACAGGCGAGGAACGAAGCGCAGTCCTGGTCGCTCGTGCATTCCGGTCTCACGCAGCTCGACTGAGGATTTCCGATGTAACCGTCGGGACAGTAGCAACGGGATCTGTGATAACCGTCGGCCTCGCAGAGCGCATTGACGCCGCATTGCGTCAACGAACAAACGTCGACGCACTGTTCGTTTATGCAGGCTTCGCGGGACGAGCATTCGTTGTCGCTGCGGCAACCAACTAGTGGAAGGGAAATATTTTTCATTTAATAACAAATTCGTCGTATTGCAGCTTTAATGGACGGTAAATCAATTTGACTTACGTTCTCGGCAATATTGCTGAGGATTTCCGGTGAAACCGTCGCTGCAGATGCACACGGCGCGATGCATTTGAACGTGACAGCGGCTGTTACGACCACAAGAGTCGAGAGTGCACGGATCGACGCATCGCTGATTCCAGCAGGTCTTATCGTTGGTACAGTCGGAATTCTGCGTGCACTCGGGTCTCGGCTGTTGCTGAACGTCCGCGGCTCTGCACTGAACGCGAGCGTCTCCGTCGAAGTCGCGCGGACACGAGCACACGGCCTTGTGATTCACCGCCTGGCAAATGGCATTCAGGCCGCACGCGCCGACGCACGGATCTCGACATCTCTGCGAGTAGCACGCTCGGTCGCGCGGACAATCGGCGTTCACCACGCACTCGGGATAAATGCAGAAGGCTGCGCCATTGCGCACGCGACACTCACCGTTGGCGTTGCAGGGCGATGGACTGCAGGGATTGGTTTCTGAAAATCAAACGTGAAATTTCGTTAAGTAAAAAAATTCTTTATGCAATCGCAAATAGAGGAACAAGAAAAAAATTGATTTACCTCTCTGTTCGTAGCACTCGACGAAAGGATTTCCGATCAGTGGCACTGGACAAGAGCAAAGCGGGCTGTGATTGATGGACCTGCACAAAGCACCGACTCCGCAGACGTTCCTCAGACACGGATCAACGCACTTGTTGTTCTCGCAATTTTTGTCGCCCGGACAATCGGAGCTGAGTATGCATTCCGGCAGACAACCGGTGACGCTGTGCGGTTCGCCCTGCAAACCAGGAAGGCACTTGCAGATAGCGGTCTGTCCGTTCTTCTCGCAGACGGTGTTCGGTCCGCAAGGCGATGGATGACAAGGATCGGGATCTCTCTTCGGTGGCAAGCGGCAGATAGTGAAAGCGTCGCCGATGGTCGGATAGGGACACGAGCAGATCGGTATGTGATTGGCGACGGTGCAAACGGCGCCGACGCCGCACGTTCCCGGGCACGGATCCTCGCACTTGGTCCTGATGCAAGCCTGAGAGTTCGAGCAGTCCGTGTTGACGAGACACTCGGGATGGCAACCCTCCCACGGATTTCCTCGGAAGTCGGGCAGACACTCGCACAGAGCGGCGTTGTTTCTCTCACGGCAATAGGTGTTGACGCCGCAGGGCGATGGACTGCAGGGTCTCGATGGTACAGGTGTGTCTGGCACTGGAATTGACGAGAAAAAGACAGGTAATCAATCAGAACGATACTCAGCGAACAATTAACAAGCGCAAATTTTTTCAAAGCTATATATAACTTATAGTGCGCTATTCAACAGTGAAACGAAAGCTCGGAGTGCTGTACACTTCCTACAGTGACGCGAGAAGATATCTTGGAGCTTATAAATACAAGCATGCATTAAAAACGACACGTGCATTGTTATTTACAATAATTACATATTTATGCAACGGGGAAAAAAAATGCAAAAATGATTAGTAAACGAGCTACAGTGACGTCATTCGAATTCTTACACTTCTCCACAGAGCAAGCTATGGAGGGATTTCCGGAGTATCCGGGCAGGCAAGAGCATCGGGGCTGATGCAGGCTCGCCTGGCACTGGGCATTGATGCCGCAGGAGCCGGGACAGGGGTCGGCGCACTTGGAGTTGACGCACGCGAGGTGAGTCGGGCAGTCGCTGTTGACGCGACACTCGGGTCTGCAGTTGGGCGGAGATCCGAGGAGTTGGGGCAAACAGGCGCAGGTCGACGTGCCGGAGGGCGTGACGGTGCATCGGGCGTTGGGGCCGCAGGGCGACGGGT
Organism: Itoplectis maculator; assembly: GCA_964034905.1. Classification (NCBI taxonomy): domain Eukaryota; kingdom Metazoa; phylum Arthropoda; class Insecta; order Hymenoptera; family Ichneumonidae; genus Itoplectis; species Itoplectis maculator. Next base: position 8,146,957 of record OZ035859.1, read on the forward strand.
TGCACGGATTGTCCACAGGTTTTGGCGCAGGTTCGGGTGCTAAATTTCAATCGCAACGTTTTAACGAATTTTCTGGGTGGGGGTAAAAAAAAATGTCAGCCGGGCGAAAACTTACTTGACGCCTGGAAACAGTATTGGAAGGGGTTTCCGCTGAAACCGTCCGGACAACTGCAAATGGGGTTGTGATTGCGGACGGCGCAAAGGGCGCTCTGTCCGCAGGAACCGACGCAAGGATCCTCGCACTTTTCGTTGACGCAGGCTCGGTTCTGCTCGCAGTCCGAGCTGACGACGCACTCGGGTCGACAGCTCGGCGGTACGCCGACGTAACCCGGGAGACAGGAGCACGACGCAGTGTCGCCGAAACGACGGCAGACGCTGTTGGGTCCGCATCGCGAGGGGTTGCAGGGATTCTCGGTGGGCGCTGTCGTTTGATCAAGCAAATTGCATCGATACATTAATAATTTATGGCTACTTTGAAATTTATCCTCGAGTTGTTTCACGGTTGAGGCTTACGTTTCGGCGGCTCGCAGGAACCGTACACGTCGCTGGAATTTCCGACTGTGCAGCGGCATATGGGATTGTGATTAACGACGCTGCACTCGGCGTAACGTCCGCAAACGCCTGGACAGGGGTCAACGCACTTGTTGTTGAGGCAGGCTCGGTTGTAATTACAGTCGGAGTTCTGGACGCACTCGGGTCGGCAGCCGTAGTAGGAATCGCCGTGATATTCGGGCAGACAGGAGCAGACGCCGTCTTGGCATCGCGCGTTGGGTCCGCAGGGCGAAGGGTTGCACGGGTCCTGTGGTCTTGGGGCTGTAATTTTCATAATTTTTCATGTGAACTCCTTGCTGAAGAAATTAAAAAAATATAATGACGTGTCGAATTTTCCGTAGGCTTCTTACGCATCGGTGGTGGTTTGACGTAACAACTGTCGAAGGGATTTCCGGTGTGGCCCTCGAGACACGTGCAAATCGGCGTATGATTGACGACGTTGCAACGAGCTCGAGTACCGCACGAACCGGGGCAAGGATCGGCGCATTTCTCGCGTATGCAAGCCTGATCGCTTCGACACTCGGAATTGATGGTGCACTCGGGTCGGCAGTTGGGCGGGAAACCGACGTAATTGTCCAGGCACGAGCAGGCGGGATAGCCGCCGCGGTCTTGGCACATGGAGAACGGACCGCAGGGCGAGGGCTCGCAGGGTTGGTCGTACGGTTTTGGCACATCCGCCGCTACAATAATCGTGACAAACGCGTTAAAAAATATTGCTGGGACGAGTGACAATTAGACGAAGATTTGCATCACGCCGGAAGCTTCGAAACTCACGCATATCGAAGCACCTGACGAACGGATCGCCGGTCTGATCGGGTCTGCAACTGCAGATCGGACTGTGATTGATGGTCTCGCATCGCGAATCGATGCCGCATTGACCGGGACAGGGATCCGTGCACTTGTTGTTTATACACGCGAGACTCGTCGGGCATTCCTGGCTAACGCGACACTCGGGTCGACAGAATGGCGGGGTTCCCATGAATTCCGGGAGACAGGAGCAACTTGCTTTGCCGTTGAGGTCGCGGCACTGGCTGTTGGGTCCGCAGGGCGAGGGGCTGCAGGGGTTCGTCGTTTCGTTGCGCACGGCTGTGGGGAGGGTTTGTATCATTGTATTCATTACATAAATAAAATTTTTCTGTCTGTGGCAATTTGCAAGAGGTTTTTCAACGCTGGACTTACATTGAATCGGACGGCAGTAGGTGAAAGCGTCGCCCGTGTAACCTGACATGCACGAGCACGAGGACAAGTGATTGATGACCTGGCAAATCGCATTAAGACCGCAACTACCGGGACAAGGATCTTGACACTTGGATCTTATGCAAGTTCTGTCGGCTGTACAATCACTCGGGACGACGCACTCGGGTCTGCAGCCTTCGTAGGGATTTCCGTAGAACTCCGGGGCGCACGAGCACGTGAACGTGTTCTGGGTCTCGCGGCAAATGGCGTTTGCTCCGCAGGGCGAGGGCTGGCAGGGTCTCGATGGCGTAGGCGCTGGCAGGGCTGTCGTGGCAATGTCACAAATTAATATTCGCAAGTAGCAGTCTCGTGGAACGGGCGATTAAATATTTTCCGACGATCTCTTACTTTTCATGGGTTCGCACTGTGTGAACGGATCTCCGGTGAAGCTGGGAATGCAAGAGCACATTGCGGTGTGACTGACGACGGTGCAGTCGGCGTTGGCGCCGCACGAGCTGGCGCAGGGATTTCGGCAACGTTGATTGATGCAGGCCTGATTGCTGGGACACTCGCTGTTGCTCACGCACTCGGGACGACACTGCGGTGGGTTTCCGATGAATTCGGGATCGCAACTGCAGGACGGGGAGTTGTTGACGACGCGGCATTGGGCGTTGGGTCCGCAGGGCGAGGGATCGCACGGGTTTGTGGGTGGTGGCACTGGCATATCCGCTGTGAGGGTTGAATTAAAAATTAATTTCTCAGTGAAACCAAAATTGTCGCATGATGCGAATTTCAGACAATTCTCCTTACATGTTTTGTCGGGTACGCATTGCCTGAACGGATCGCCGGTGAAACGGGCCGGGCAGCTGCATATCGGATTGTGATTAATGACCGCGCACTCGGCGCCGAGTCCGCAACTACCAGGGCAAGGATCGATGCACTTTTGATTGCTACAGGCGCGGTTTCTCGGGCAATCCGAGCTCACGACGCACTCGGGTCTGCAGGTCGGTGGGACACCGGAGAATCCAGGGATGCAAGTGCACACGGCAAGGCCGTTGGAGTCTCTGCAGTGGCTGTTGGGTCCGCAAGGCGAGGGATTGCAAACGTCGAGGACTGGCAAAGGATCTGTGGATAATTGTTCAGTTAAACGTTGTAAATGCCTTTGCATTATTCATGTTGGTTTTTAGATTTTCGTTTGCTCCGCAACGAACCTCTCATCGGCGCACAGAGCACGAAAGCGTTTCCAGTCATGTTTCTGGGACAGCTGCACATTGGCAAATGATTGACGACGTTGCAGTCGGCGCTCGGGGCGCAAGCGTTGGGACAGGGATCCCGACACTTGTTGTTGATGCAAGCGCGATCGCGAGAACAGTCGGTGTTGATGACGCACTCGGGTCTGCAGCCGACGTTGGGGTTGCCCTGATATTCTGGCAGACAACTGCAGACGCCGTCCCTACAACTGGCGTTCGGACCACAGGGCGACGGGTTGCATGGGTCTCTGGGTGCTGGCGGGTCTGTAGAAATTTTAATGATTTTTTTAAGAACAAATCTTTCGGCGAATTGGTCTCATTAAAAGAAAGCCTGCGATCGGGCCGGTTTGCTTATCATTTAATATAAAAAAAGAAAAAAAAACTGGTTTCATACCAGCTGGCGGGGGTGTTGGCGAACAACTATCGAAGGGATTTCCGGTGTAACCTGCAGGACACGTGCAAACAGGGGTGTGATTGACGACTGCGCACAAAGCGCCAAAGCCGCAGGATCCGGGACAAGGATCTCTGCACTTTTCGTTGATGCACGCTCGGTTGCTGGTACAATCGGGATTAATGGTGCACTCGGGTCGACAGTTGGGCGGCGATCCGATGTAATTGTTGACGCAAGCGCAGCTGTAAGTGTCGCCGATGGTTCGACAAATGGCATTCGGTCCGCAGGGCGATGGGTTGCACGGATTTTTCGGTACCTCCTCGTCTCTCGCTTTAGGATAAAACAGGACGATAATTATAGTGATTTCCAGCTTGAACTTGGTTTGTTTTCGGTCATCTTCGATACTTACGATTTGGGAAACAAGCGCTGAACGGATTTCCAGTGAAACTGGGCGGGCAACTGCAAATGGGACTGTGATTGAGGACTCTGCATTGAGCGCCCTGTCCACAGGTTCCAGAACACGGGTCTCGACACTTTTGATTGATACACGCGAGATTCGCGGCGCATTCCGAGCTCACGAGGCACTCGGGACGGCAATTGGGCGGACTGCCGATGTACTCAGCGATGCAGGAACAGATTGCTTGACCGTTTCTGTTGATGCAGTTGCTGTTGGGTCCGCAAGGCGATTGGGCGCACGGATTGACCGGATCGTTGGGCGGTATAACTGTAAACGAGGATCGAACGTGATGCTTGAGATTAGTCAATGCTCACTTTTGTCCCCTGTATTCGATTGAAATCCGCAGAGTGACACTTACCCTCGTTCTTCATCCATGAACAATATTCGAAGGGATTTCCGGAGTAACCGGCGATGCAGTTGCAAGTCGGCAGATGCGAAACGACCTGGCACTCGGCATTTTGGCCGCAGGTGCCAGGACAGGGATCTTGACACTTGGATCTGATGCAAGCGAGATTCGCCGGACAGTCGGTGTTGACGACGCACTCGGGTCGACAGCCTTCGTAGGGATTTCCAATGTACTCGGGCAAACACGTGCAGGATCCTGCGTTGTTTTGTTCGCGACAAACGGCGTTGGGTCCGCACGGCGAGGAACCGCAGGGCGATACAACCGCAGACTCGGGCGGATCTTGCCTAACCGGTATGCACTGGGTGAAAGCATCGCCCGTGTAGTCTCTCATGCAACTGCACATTGGTGTATGATTGTGGACGTAGCATTCGGCGTTCGCGCTGCAAGCGCCGCGACAGGGATCCTCGCACTTTCGGTTGAAGCACGCCAAATGGCTGCTGCACTCGCTGTTGCTGATGCACTCGGGTCGGCAGTTGGGCGGCGAGCCCATGAATTCCGGGAGACAGGAGCATGACGGCGAATTGTTGATTACTTGGCACTGGGCGTTCGCGCCGCAGGGAGATTGCTCGCACGGGTCTCGTGGGTTCGGGATTGGTTCGGCTAAAATATATAATGGTTTATCATATCATTGAAACTTATGATGATAAAAAAAATGTCGTGCTTGACATTAAAGAGTCGGCTAAAACGGTGCAAGAGACACATACGCATAGGGAAGCATCTGTCGAAGGGAGAGCCAGTGTAGCTCGATGGGCAGCTGCAAATCGGATTGTGATTGACGACCTGGCATCGCGCGGACACTCCGCACGTTCCTACGCAAGGATCGGCGCACTTTTGGTTGATGCAAGCGCGATTGAGAGGACAGTCGGAGTTGACGGTGCACTCGGGTCGACAGGTGGGTGGTTGACCTATGAATCCGGGCACGCAGGAGCAAACTGCCTGGCCATTCGTCGATTGGCATCGACTGTTCGGGCCACAGGGTGACGGCTCGCAGGGTCTAACTTCCGGATATTCTGCGGACAAGGAATTGGCTGCGTAAAAAAATTCCGGTGACAATAATTTAGAACTCAGGTGAAGGAATGTTCGTGGTGGTTTACCGTTAGCCTCGATACAAAAAGCGAATGCATTTCCGGTCATTCCTGTGGGACAACTGCACATGGGCACGTGATTGACCACCGTGCACTCGGCGTTCTGTCCACAGGCACCGGGGCACGGATCCGCGCATTTGTTGTTGACGCAGGCCCGGTTGAACGGACAGTCGGGATTTTGGACGCACTCGGGGCGACAGCCGTTGTACGGGTCGCCGTGATATTCTGGGAGGCATGTGCAAATTCCGGAGTCGCGGCATTGGGCGTTCGGACCGCAGGGCGATGGTTCGCAGGGATTGGATGGCGTATCGTCCACAGCTGTTGGGGTTGAAAGATTTTTTTTACCATAAGCTTAATGAGCTCTTTACCAAAATTTCGGCTAGATTTAATTTATGTTTAGTTCATTATGAATCGGTGCAATGAGTGATCCTTACGTGGCTTCAAAACACAACTCTGGAACGGATCTCCCGTGTAATCGTTCGGACAGGTACAGATCGACATGTGATTGACGACAGTGCACTGAGCGCCTATACCACAGGATCCTGGGCAAGGATCCTCGCACTTGGATCTCAAACAGGCGCGGTTGCTGGTGCACTCGGAGTGTATGGTGCACTCGGGTCGACAATTCGGCGGTGAGCCGACGTAATCGGCTTGACAAGTGCACGACGGAATGCCGCCGACGTCGCGGCACTGCGAGAAGGGACCGCAGGGCGACGGCACGCAGGGATTCGTTACGCTGGGATTTTTATCAACGCCGGTATCTAAAAATGCATCGCGACAGGAATTAACAAACAGGTGATTCGCAATTTTCTGTATTCGGGTGGACCATGTATCTTACCTGGAAGCTCGAAGCATCTTGAGAACGGATCGCCGGTGAGTCCGGGATTGCAACTACAGAACGGACTGTGATTGATGACGTTGCAGCGGGCATTGACCCCGCATATTTGCGGGCAGGGGTCGACGCACTTCTGATTGTCGCAGGCGCGATTGAGAGGACATTCGGAGCTGACAGTACACTCGGGTCGGCAGTACGGCGGCGAACCGATGAAGTTCGAGGCGCAGGAGCAGATGGACTGACCGTTCGACTCGCGGCACTGACTGTTCGGACCGCAGGGCGATGGCTGGCAGGGTGTCACTTCGGGCGCAGCTGTACCAAGGGAAATTATCGTCCATTAGGATCGTAACTATAATAAACAAAGGTTAAATCGCGCTCGAAGGATGCGACGACTTACTCGACGGCTCGTCGTAGTTACAGAACTGGAAGGGATTTCCGCTGTAACCGGGCAGACAATTGCACGACGGCAGATGATTGATGACCTGGCAAACGGCGTTCGAGCCGCAACTACCGGGACACGGATCCTCGCACTTGGATCTTATGCACGCGCGATCGGCCGTGCAGTCGGAATTAACGACGCACTCGGGTCTGCATCCCTCGTAAGGATTTCCAATGTAATCTTGGACACAGCTGCAGGCACCGGCGCCGTTGGATTCGCGGCAAACGGCGTTCGCTCCGCAGGGCGAAGGCACACAGGGCGTTGGTCTCGGCATCGGTGATTGTTCCTCTGTTAATAGCGACGGGGGAAAAAAATAAAATTTCATTGATGCTTGGGTATCGCGGTGAAGGTTCTTTTTTTAACGCAGTGTCACTCACTTGGCTGTTGATAACATTGAGTGAAGGGATCGCCGGTGAATCCTGGCACGCAGACACACATGAGCGTGTGACTAATGACTCTGCACTCGGTGTTGGAGCCGCAAGCGCCGGGACATGGGTCTCTGCACTTTTGGGCAATGCAGGCGAGATTGCTGGGACACTCGCTGTTGCTGACGCACTCGGGTCGGCAGTTCGGCGGCGATCCGACGAATTCGGCGAGACAGGAGCACGAGGGCGAGTCGTTGATGACTTGACACTGGGCGTTGGGACCGCAGGGCGACGGTTGGCAGGGTTGTGTTGGCAGTGGCTCAGGATCTCTCGCTATTATTTTCAGTTTGTTAATTAAAATCTCCCTTTTTTTCAAATAGGGTTCGTGAGATCAACGGCTGCTGTACTTACGTCTCTCGACACACGCCACGAAAGGATTTCCGGTGAATTGGCCGGGGCATGTGCAAATGGGATTGTGATTGACGACTCGGCACTCGGCGCGAATGCCGCAAGTACCAGGACAGGGGTCGATGCATCTTTGGTTGCTGCAAGCCATGTTCGGGGCGCAGTCGGAACTGAGAGTGCACTCGGGGCGGCAGTTGGGTGGCGCGCCGAGATATCCGGGAATGCAGGAGCAAACGGCCTGGCCGTTTATCTTGCGGCATTGGCTGTTCGAGCCGCAGGGCGACGGATTGCAGGGGTCTTGCGGTTGCGGATCTGACGAAGTAAAAGGCAAGGTCAAAATTGATACATACGCGGAAGAGAAATTATGGGTCGACGTAGGGCGAATTAAATTATTACCTGACACCGGTGAACATCCGACAAAAGCATTGCCGACCATTCCGCTGAGACAAGTGCACACTGGGACGTGGTTGAAGACGCTGCAGAGAGCGTTTTGGCCGCAGACACCTGGACAGGGGTCGGTGCACTTGTTTCTTATGCAAGCTCGATCGCGAGGACAGTCGGGATTGAGGACGCACTCGGGTCGACAACCGGCGTAGGGGTCGCCCTGATATTCGGGCATGCAGGAACATTGGCCGTTGAGACACTGGGTATTCGGGCCGCACTGGTCGCAGGGGTCGGACGGTCTTGGATCTTCGACTATAGAGGGAATTAAAAAAAATTGTTTCATTGGAACGCATGAAAAAAAAAATCGCCATAGCTCAGAGCGAGCTTCTTGCTCGTTGATGATGTAACACTAAGTCTTAAAAATTCATTTACAGCCTATGACGTTGGAAATAATTCTTACGTTTCTTCGGGACGCAGCGTTCGAATGGATTTCCTTCGTATCGTTCAGGACACGTGCACATTGGCGTGTGATTGACAACCGCGCATTGGGCGTCAATGCCGCACGAGCCGGGACAGGGATCCCGACATTTGGACTGCAGACAAGCGAGATTGCTCGAGCAGTCGGGATTGATGGTACACTCCGGTCGGCAATTAGGTGGCGAGCCGATGAAGGACGCGCGACAGGCGCAGGAAGCCTGACCATTGACGTCACGGCACTCGGAGTTTGGACCGCAGGGCGATGGCACGCAGGGATTCACGGGTTTCGGGAAGGGACTCGGATCGTTGGCTGAAAAATAAATTTCCAATTTTCCAGGTACTGCAGCACAAATTAATTTTGTCTTCACATGCAAATAAAAAAAAACTCACGAGTCATCGGGAAGCAATTGACGAAGGGTTCGCCAGTGTAACCGTCGCGACACGAGCATATAGGGCTGTGATTGATGACCTCGCATCGCGAGTTCAAGCCACAAGTTCCGGGACAAGGATCGACGCATTTGCGGTTGACGCAGGCGCGATTCGTCGGGCACTCGGAGCTCGAGGTGCACTCGGGTCGACAGGCCGGTGGGCTGCCCATGAACTCGGGTAGACAGGAGCAAACCGCTTGGTCGTTTATCACTCTGCACTGGCTGTTGGGTCCGCAGAGAGAGCCGGCGCACGGGTCACGTTGATCGTCATTCGGTACTGTTGCGATTGGGAAAGGTCAGTTTCGCAAATTCGTGGATTGGAAGGACATAATATTTTTCGTTTAGATTTCGCGACTCTCACCTGGCTGTTGAACGCCGCAGTAGGTAAACGGATTTCCGCTGTATCCGGGATAGCAGTTGCACATCGCGAGATGATTGACGACGTGGCACTCGGCGTTGAGGCCGCAAGTGCCGGGGCACGGGTCTTTGCATTTGGAATTCACGCAGGCCTGGGTGGACGGACAGTCGGAACTGATGAGACACTCGGGTCTGCAGCCTTCGTAAGGATTGCCGATGTAATCAGCAACGCAGCTGCAGGAACCGGCGCCATTTTGCTCCTTGCAAACGGCATTGGCGCCGCACGGGGACGGTGTGCAGGGTGTCGGTTGTGGCGCGTCTTCTGGTTCCTCTGTGAGTACAATTCGCCAGATAAGGGGATGGAATTTATCCGATTTTACACTCTGAGACTAATGACTCTTGTCTTTTTCAAACATCAATTCGCAGCTGATGTTTCGATAGTATTTTGAATTTTTAAGAATTCGGTGACTTACTTTCTCTCGGTACGCACTGCGTGAAGGGATCACCGAAGTATCCCTCCATGCAACTGCACATGGGCGTGTGACTGACAACGTGACAATTGGCATTCTGACTGCACGAGTTGACGCAGGGATTCTTGCATTTCTGGTTGATACAGGCCAACTGACTGGGACACTCGCTGTTGCTGACGCACTCGGGTCGGCAGTTCGGCGGGGAACCGGTGAATTCGGTGAGACAGGAACACGAGGGCGAATCGTTGATTACTTGGCACTGGGCATTGGGGCCGCAGGGCGAAGGGTCGCAGGGATTGCGCTCCGGTTTGGGCACTAAAATTACAGGCGTATAATATTATTAATTTGAATAAAAAAATAAACATGCTAAACCATTCGGAGTTATTTCAGATTTTCCAAGGGCGACGCCTTACCAACGGGCGAGCAACTGGTGAAGGGATTGCCCTCGAGGCCGCTGGGACAACTGCAAATCGGATTGTGCGCGACGACTTGGCACTGAGCTCGCAGGCCGCAAGAACCCGGACAGGGATCCGAGCACTTTTGGTTGCTGCAAGCCTCGTTCTGCGGGCAATCGGTGCTGACGACGCATTCGGGACGACAGGTCGGCGGGCTGCCGAGATATCCGCGCACGCAGGTACAAACGGCCTGGCCGTTGACCTCGCGACACTCGCTGTTGGGTCCGCAGGGCGTTGGGTTGCAGGGATTCTCCTTCGGGCGATCTGCGGCGAGTTTTACGTAGGCAATCGGTTATACAATGGACATTGAATAACACATTTCTCTCGTCGTGTCATGAACTCATGATCTTTTGTTTTGTTTTTTTTCATTGGTCGTACCTCTGATGACTTCGCAAAAACTGAAAGCGTTTCCACTCATTCCCTCCGGGCAACTGCACATTGGGACATGATTGATAACCGCGCAGATGGCATTCGTGGCGCAAGCGCCTGGACAGGGATCCTGACACTTGTTGCGAAGACAAGCGCGATCGCGAGGACAATCGCTGTTGAGGACGCACTCCGGACGACATCCGGCGTACGGATTGCCCTGGAATTCTGGCAAACACGTGCAGACGCCATTGTCGCACACGGCGTTGGAACCGCAGGGCGAGGGATTACACCTGTCTTCCGGTATCGCTGGTACGTCTTCTAAAAAGGTAAGTTAGGGTGTAAAAAAAATGGTAAGACTCATCGTCATGCAGCGAGGAGACAAACGCTGCTTACGTTTCACCGGTTGGCAAGACTGGAAGGGATTTCCCTCGTAACCGTCGGGACACGCGCATACGGGGATGTGATTGACGACGGAGCATCGGCTGCCAGAGCCGCAGGATCCTAAGCAAGGGTCGCGACACTTCTCCTTGATGCAGGCCTCGTTGCTCGAGCACTCGGAGTCGATGGTGCATTCTGGGCGGCAGTTTGGTGGTTGGCCGACGTAGCCTTCGCGGCAAGTGCAAGCGGGGGAACCGTTGATGTTGCGGCAGTAGGAGAAGCCGCCGCAGGGCGAGGGCGCGCAGGGATCTTGAACGGGTTTGCTTCCCTGGTCCGGGGCTACAAAAATAACAGGGTGGAAAAATGGCAAATAAAAAAAAAAGGCTGGCGAATTCGTTGGCGATTTGGACGACGTTCGATTGATGCTTACGTGGCAACAGGTTGCATTGGGTGAAGGGATTTCCGCTGTAGCCGGGCATGCACGAGCATATCGGACTGTGGTTGACGACGATGCACTTGGTATTGAGGCCGCAGGGCGCGGGACACGGATTGACGCACTTCTGATTGTCGCAAGCGAGCTGAGCGGGACACTCGGAGCTGGCGACGCACTCGGGACGGCATCCGGGCGGGCTACCGACGTAATTCGGTCGACACGTGCAGACGGCCTGTCCGTTGACGGACCGGCATTCGCTATTGGGTCCGCAGGGCGAGCGGCTACAGGGATCTTTCTCGTCTTCGGTGGCTGGTGGGCAGAGACACAAGATTTTATTCGCAGTTCTGGGTTCGACACATACGCTCACAATCGAAAGTTTATTACACTAGGCTAATCACACGCGCTGCGCTCTTATAAAACTTTAACAGGGTAAATCGCAACTGAAAAATTATTTTTTCAAAATATCGACTTTTAACCTATGCCATCGTTCTCAAGTCGCATATTCTACCCCTGAAAACACTGGTTACAACCCTTTTTTAGTTGATTTTGAAAAAAAAAATTTTTGGCCGAACAGTTTGTCAAAAATCGTAGATCTGGCCGCCGGGCCGAAAACCGCCCAAATCGGGGTCACGAAATCTATTTTTTCAAAATATCGACTTTTAACCTATACCATCGTTCTCAAGTCGCATATTCTACCCCTGAAAACACTGGTTACAACCCTTTTTTAGTTGATTTTGAAAAAAAATTTTTTTGGCCGAACAGTTTGTCAGAAATCGTAGATCTGGCCGCCGGGCCGAAAACCGCCCAAATCGGGGTCACGAAATTTATTTTTTCAAAATATCGACTTTTAACCTATACCATCGTTCTCAAGTCGCATATTCTACCCCTGAAAACACCGGTTACAACCCTTTTTTACTTGATTTTGAAAAAAAAAATTTTTGGCCGAACAGTTTGTCAGAAATCGTAGATCCGGCCGCCGGGCCGAAAACCGCCCAAATCGGGGTCACGAAATTTATTTTTTCAAAATATCGACTTTTAACCTATACCATCGTTCTCAAGTCGCATATTCTACCCCTGAAAACACTGGTTACAACCCTTTTTTAGTTGATTTTGAAAAAAAAAATGTTTGGCCGAACAGTTTGTCAAAATTCGTAGATCTGGCCGCCGGGCCAAAAACCGCCCAAATCGGGGTCACGAAATTTATTTTTTTAGTAATAAAAAATGAAACTCTCGATTGCGCGTTTATGTGCGGTAATTCCGTGATAATAAATTGCAAATCTGAGACGACGAATCTTTTATTCTGGAGCCGGTCGGAAGGGCCTCGGTGAATCATGGACTTACGATCTTTCAGCGGAGCTTGGCTACAGTAGGAGAAGGGGTCGCCAGTGAGGCCCGGGCTACACGTGCACGAGGGCGCGTGGTTGATGGCGATGCACTCGGCGTTGGGTCCGCACGCGCCGGGACAGGGATCTTGACACTTGCTTCTCACGCAACTCTGGTGGGACGGGCAGTCCGAGTTAATGACGCACTCGGGACGGCAGCCTTCGTAGGGATTGCCGACGTAGCCGGGCAGACAAGTGCACGAGCCGGCGTCGTTGGACTCTTTGCACTGGGCGTTCGAACCGCAGGGCGAGGGCTCGCAGGGCGATACCGGTGGTCCGTTGAGGTCTAGAAATGATTTGCGGATGGTTTAAACACAAATAACAACAGAACAAAAAAAAACGGTTCGACTATTTCTGATCCTTAACAACGGTAATAGCCATGCAAAGCATTAGAGTTAATCATGCAGCGCTTATCTTCTAATTTTTCTACTACGTCCTACGTTCATGCAAATATCGTCGTTTACCTATGGGGAAACATTGCGTGAATGGATCGCCGCTGTAGGAATCGATGCACACGCACATTGGCGTGTGCGTGACGACCCGACAGTCGGCGTTGACGCCGCAAGAGTTCGGACAGGGATCGACGCACTTTCGATTGACACACGCCCGGTGACTGGGACAGTCGGAGTTGCTGATGCACTCGGGTCGACAGTTTGGCGGGGAGCCTATATACTCGGGCAGACATGAGCACGAGGGCGAGTCGTTGACTACTTGGCACTGGGCGTAGGGGCCACAGGGCGAGGGTCGACAGGGGTCCTGCGGTGGTGCTGGTGGATCGTCGGCTGAGGATGCAATTTTTAAGATTATCCTCTATCCACCGATTCCGACATCTTTTTAAAATAATTTTCGTTTAATTTCAGACAGTCGTCTGGTTCGGTTCTTACGTATGGGACTGCAGAGCTGGAAGGGATTTCCGGTGTAACGCGAGGGACACGAGCATATCGGATTGTGATTGACGACCTGACACTTGGCCCGAGCGCCGCAAGAGCCTGGGCAGGGATCTCTGCATCGTTGATTGACGCAGGCCTCGTTGCTCGGACAGTCGGTGCTAACGAGACACTCGGGTCTGCAGGATGGAGGGCTGCCTAAAAATTCCGGGGCGCAGGAGCAGACTGACTGTCCGTTCACCGCGCGACAGACGCTGTTGGGTCCGCACGGCGAGGGACTGCAGGGTCTGGGTTCGGGCGAGCCTGGAGGATCGATGAGAGACGTTGAGTATTTTTGATAAAACGTAAATCCTGACCAATGGTATAAAAATAAAAATAAAAAATCCGCGGGTTCCAATTTTAGGCTGTACCTTTAACGGGCTGACACGAGAACAGAGCGTTGCCAGCCGTGCCCGGTAGACAGCTGCACATTGGTATATGATTGAAAACGTTGCACTGCGCGTTATCGCCGCAAGTGCCGGGACACGGATCCGCGCATTTGTTTCGCACGCAAGCTTTGTCGGTGGGACAGTCGTTGTTGAGGACGCACTCGGGTCGGCAGCCGGCGTAAGGATCGCCGAAGTACTCGGGATTGCAGGTGCATATGCCGTTGTTGCACTGAGCGTTGGAGCCGCAGGGCGAAGGGTTGCAGGGGTCGTCCTTGATGGGTTCTTCGGCTGAAAAAACATTGGTCTCGTTTAAGTTCACTGTTTTTATTATTTTTATTTTTTTCTTCAGGGCCAGAAGGAGGGCCAACTTACCAGGCCTGAACTGACAACTCTCAAAAGGATTTCCGGTGTAACTCTCGATGCAAGAGCACACCGGGACATGATTATAAACCGTGCAGACGGCGTTGACGCCGCAGGAACCAGGACAGGGATCCCTGCACTTTTCGCGGATGCAGGCGCGATCGCTGGGACACTCGGAGTTGATGGAACACTCGGGTCGACAGTTGGGCGGGCTGCCTTGATAACCAGGCGAGCAGGAGCACGCGGGCGAGCCGTTGGCGTCGCGACACTGGGAGTTGGGACCGCAGGGCGACGGCACGCAGGGATTTACGTTGGGTGGACGAGGTTGGGGTAACGCTGAAAGGAAAGAAAAATCCACGTAAAATCACTATTCAAAATATGAAAAAAATGTAGTCTCGATCGTGTCGATCCTTACGATCGGATACGAAGCACCGAGTGAACGGGTCTCCTGTGAGTCCTGGCTTGCAGCTGCAGATTGGGCTGTGATTGAGGACGCGACAGTCAGCCTGCTGACCGCAGGGACGCGGACAGGGGTCGACGCACTTTTGATTCTCGCAGGCGCGAGTCGATGGGCAATCCGAGCTGGTAACGCACTCTGGTCGGCATCCTGGTGGGCTTCCTTGGTAACCGGGGCTGCAGGAGCAAACCGCTTGGCCGTTGGAATTTCGGCATTGGCTGTAAGGACCGCAGGGAGATTCACGGCACGGGTCGATCCTATCCGGTGGAGTCACTGGAGAACAGTCGGTACGTTGGTATTCGATCAAAAGATTTTTTTTTTTTTTTTATTGCAATGCAGAAGTAATCAAATGAGTTTTGTCCCAGTTTGATTTATTCCAATGGCAGCTCTCACCTGGATCTCGCACTGGACTACAATAACGGAAGGGATCGCCACTGTATCTCTCGAAGCAACTGCAAGTCGCCCGATGATTCACCACCTGACACTGGGCGTTCGGTCCACAAGTTCCAGGACAAGGATCCCTACACTTGGCGTTTATGCAAGCGAGATTCGAAGGGCAGTCAGAATTGAGGACGCACTCGGGTCGGCAGCCGTCGTAGGGATTGCCGATGTAGCCCTGAGTGCAAGTGCACGAGCCGGCGTTGTTCTGGACTCGGCACTCGGCGTTGGAACCGCAGGGCGACGGGGTGCAAGGGTCGGTCGAAGGTCTCGGGGCTTCGGCTGCAAATTTGACAAATTCACAGTGAGTCACCGAACCTAAGATGCGATTTTGTAAATTGCATCTAATTTTTTTAATTTTTTATTTCAGGGGCCAGGCTTACGTTGCTGGAATTGACATCCGGTGAACGGATCTCCGCTGTAGCCAGAATCGCAGACACACATAGCTGTGTGACTGACGACGTGGCATCGAGCATTATTTCCGCAAGCACCGGCGCAGGGATCCTGACACTTTTGTCGAAGACACGCGAGCTGAGGCGAACAGTCACTGTTGCTGACGCATTCAGGTCGACAGTTTGGTGGATTGCCGACGAATTCGGGAAGACAAGAGCAGGACGGCGAGTCGTTGACGACGCGACATTGGGAGTTTGGTCCGCAGGGCGATCGTTGGCAGGGGTCGACCGGTGGTTCGTTGTACACAGCTTGAAAAATTAATACGGTGCGTTAATTCACAACACTTGATGTAGATAGTCTTCGGTGACTTTAACGGCGACTGAGGCTCTTACGAATCTGCGTGCAGAAGGTGAAGGGGTCTCCGGTCATTCCTTGAGGACAGCTGCAGATGGCCTTGTGACTGATGACTTTACATGTGGCGCGAATGCCGCAGGTTCCCACGCAGGGATCGTGACACTTCTGATTGTTGCAAGCTTCGTTGGGCGCGCAATCAGAGCTGACGACGCACTCGGGACGGCAGCTCGGAGGTGAGCCGAGATAACCGGCGATGCAGGAGCACGTTGCTTGTCCATTGTTTTGTCTGCACTGACTGTTGGGTCCGCACGGTGAGGGATTGCAGGGATCTTCCTTGGGTGGAGCTAAAAGAAGGGATTCACTTCATTGAACGACATGTCGAGTCTCTTTAGGAAAATTATTTTCCGGAGAACATTTCCTCCAAGAGAAATTTCGTTCCAGAAGGAAAAAAACGTACGAGCAACGGGTGAGCAGAAGACAAAAGCGTTTCCGCTCATCGACGGCGGACAACTGCACATCGGGATGTGATTGTAGACATTGCAGATGGCATTCTGTCCGCAAGTGGCGAGACAAGGGTCACGACACTTGTTCCTGTAACACGCTTGATTCGTCGGACAGTCGCTGTTGAGGACGCACTCCGGACGACAACCCGAGTAAGGATCGCCCTGATATTCCGGCAGACATGTGCAGATTCCGTCGCGACACTGAGCGTTGGCTCCGCACGGCGAATTTGCACAAGGATCGAGAACGGCATCGTCGGCAGCTGTAATTATTTTATATTCGTGATACCAATTGCGAGCTCGTTCGATTAAATGGACTTGAGAAAAGTTCGTTAGATTTGATGAACTTGAGAAAAAAAAGCAGGCGAACGAAGTCTTACGTGGTGGCTTGGGTACACAATTTTCAAACGGATTTCCGGTATAACCGTCGGGACAGGTGCACACGGGAGTGTGATTTATGACCTCGCAGCGCGCGGAAAGTCCGCAAGAGCCTGGACACGGATCTCGGCATTTTTCGCGCATGCAAGCCAGACGACTTGGACACTCGGAGTTGATGACGCACTCGGGTCGACAGTTCGGCGGGCTCGACGTGTAGTTCGGAAGGCAGGAGCACGACGGTTGTCCACCGATGTTTCGGCACTGGGAGTTTGGACCGCAGGGCGAAGGTACGCAGGGGTCACGCACGGGGTCGGGTCTCGGCGATGGCGCTGCAATGGAAATTCGACTTAGAAATATTTGACATATCCTACACATCATTCAATACGTCTGGAAAAATCCGACGACTGTTTTGCAGATAATATGGAGAACCCAGGATCATCAAGGTCATTCGAGATCGCACTCACGTGGCTCTGAGAAACACCTGGTGAACGGATCACCGGTGAATCTCGGTCTGCAGCTGCAGAGAGGCGAATGGTTGATCACCCGACACTCGGCATTGATTCCACAAGAAGCTGGACAGGGATTTATGCACTTTCGATTGTCGCAGGCCTTGTCCGAGGGACACTCGGAGCTGGAGACGCACTCGGGACGACAGGCTGGAGGACTTCCCACGTAGGTCGGGAGACAGGAGCACACACCCAGGCCGTTTATCTCGCGGCATTGGCTATTGGGACCGCATGGCGATCTGGCGCAGGGATTCGTCGGCTCTGGGTCGTTCACTGAACAAAAAGTGAGTGACGATTCGTCGTATTATCAGGATCGCCAAATAAGTAAATTTTGCAGGTGGGTAAAAGTCGCTCGTTTTACCAGGTTCCCTGAGGACGCAGTATCGATAAGGATCTCCAGAATAGGACTGATAACAGCTGCACGTGGCGAGATGATTGACGACCTGGCACTCGGCATTGGTACCGCACGTTCCGGGACACGGATCGATGCACTTGAAGTTCACACAGGCGCGATTCGACGGACAATCGGAGCTGAGGGTGCACTCGGGTCGACAGCCTTCGTAGGGATTACCAAAGTATCCTGGATTGCAGGTGCAAGATCCGGCGTTGTTGCGCTCGGTGCAGACGGCGTTGGCGCCGCAGGGACTCGGCAGGCAGGGAGAGATCGGCGCCGGCGAATCGGATGCTGCGGGAAAAGGAGGAATTTGTAGACGCGAGTATAAACTTTATACAAGATTTTTTTACGATATTTATCTAGGTCGACTCATTGAGACAATTGTCAGGCCTTACGTTGCTTCGCGATGCACTGATAAAACGGATCACCAGTGAAACCGGTGACGCAGAAGCACATTGGAGTGTGACTGACGACCCTACACTCGGCATTTGAGCCGCAAGATCCTGGACACGGATCCACACACTTCTGATTGATGCACGCGAGATGACTGGGACACTCGGAGTTAGTGGCGCACTCTGGTCTGCAGTTGGGGGGTGAACCGAGGAACTCCGGGAGACAGGAGCACGACGGCGTCTCGCCGGTGACCTGGCACTGAGCGTTTGGTCCGCATGGCGAAGGTCGGCAGGGGTCAAGCGCCGGCTTCGGATCTGACTCCGCTGTTCGTGTGTAAAAATGAAAGTATTATCGACTGGAAATTACGACTTTTCGATGCGACTCTAAGGCCGTTTTTCTTTAGGTCCAAGCCGAAGGGCAGTTCAACTGAAACGATGACTGCTTGATGATCTTACGTATGACGAGGCATTGCACGAATGGATTTCCCGTGTGTCTCTCCGGGCAACTGCAGATGGGATTGTGATTGACGACCTGGCAACGAGCTCGAATTCCACAGGTTCCTGGACACGGATCCTGGCACTTCTGATTGTTGCAAGCCTGGCTCGGCGGACAGTCGGTGCTGACGACGCATTCCGGACGACACGCTGGCGGACTTCCGAGGAATCCGACGACGCAACTGCAAACGGCGATTCCGTTGTTGTCGCGACACTGGCTGTTGGGTCCGCAGTTCGATGGATTGCACGGAGAAGTCGTGACGGACGCTGATGAAAACACTTCAATGAGCCACAATCCAACCAACAATTCCCGTCGATTGAAAGCAAAAAAATTCCAAGCTACCTATGGCCGGTCTGCAGGACACAAAGGCGTTTCCTTCCTGTCCAGGCGGACAGCTGCACATGGGGATGTGATTGACGACAGTACAGATCGCATTGCTCGCGCAGGTTCCAGCGACGCAGGGATTCTTGCACTTATTGCGCACGCAGGCCAATTCGCGGGAGCAGTCGGTGTTGAGGACGCATTCGGGACGACAGCCGACGTAGGGGTCGCCGAAGTACTCGGGAAGACAGGTGCAAGTTCCTCCGTCGCATCGAGCATTTGCGCCGCAGGGCGAAGTCGCGCAGGGATCTTCGTCCACGACTTGGGCTGGTTTTTTGCAGAAATAACGTAAATTGTAAAACGGAACGTTGAGGCACTTTCTTCAAAAGGCCAGCAAATTCAGAAAAAAAATTGAATTTGTTGGCCACGGAATCTGATGACTTACAAGGTGGCGGTTTTCTGATGCACTGCTCGAAGGGATTACCGCTGTAACCCTCGGGACAAGTGCAAGTGGGAGTGTGGTTGATGACCGAGCAGAGGGCCTCGAAGCCGCAGGAGCCCGGACAGGGATCCGTGCAGCGTTCCCGGATGCAAGCCTGATTGCTCGGGCATTCTGGGTTGATGGTACACTCGGGACGACAGTTCGGTGGGCTGCCCAAATAATTAGGCGCGCAGGTGCAGGAAGGAGAATCACCAATGGGACGGCAGAGGGAATTTGCGCCGCAGGGCGAAGGAGCGCAGGGATCTCGTTGTGTTGGTGGCGACGGTGGAAGCGGAGCTGAAAAAGTAGAAGTGTCAGAGGTCGTTGGAAATTGTCGTTGAACATTCGTAGATCTGCGATCAACTATGTGAAATTTCCAGTACCTTCGACGTAGAAACACCGAGTGAACGGATCGCCGGTGTAAGTGTTTCTGCAGGTGCAGATCGGACTGTGGTTGATGACCCGGCAGTCGGCGTTGACACCGCAATGACCCGGGCAAGGGTCCTTGCACTTGAGGTTCAGGCAGGCGCGATTGGTGGGACACTCGGAGCTGGTGAGACACTCGGGTCTGCAGTTCGGTGGACTTCCAAGGTACTCGGGACTGCAGGAGCAGACGGCTTGTTTCTCGTTGACGCGACACTGGCTGTTGGGGCCGCAGGGCGAAGGGTTGCAGGGGTCACTCGGCGTGTCATCGGGACGTTCTGTTGGCGGGCAAAGTACAAGAATACAAAACGTGGACTAAATTTTGTAGGTGGGTCAGTTTCTCAGCAGCGTTTTTTGGCTCTATTTACCAACTGCCGAGGCGACGGCGCAGTAACGGAAGGGATCGCCACTGTAACCCGGGAAACAGGTACAGAACGGACGATTGTTGATCGCCTGACACTGCGCGTTCGGTCCGCAGCTTCCAGGACACGGGTCTCGACACTTGGAGTTGATGCAGGCGAGATTCGACGGACAGTCGGAATTCACGACGCACTCGGGTCTGCAGCCCTCGTAGGGATTGCCGACGTAGTCGTTGATGCACGTGCACGAGCCGACGCCGTTTTGCTCACGGCAAATGGCGTTCGAGCCGCACGGCGAAGGTGTACACGGTGTGCGTTGCTCCTTGTCGTCGGGTGCTGTGTTTTGGGAACGAAAATTGTCGGGTTAAAAAGTGTTGGAGCGAGGAAAAGTGTGATTTGTAATATTGTAACACTGCGGCGAATGTTATTCTCAGACTCCAATTATGAACAAATTTATAAAAAAAAAAATCTGTTCATAATTTTGGTCACAAGATCTCGTCGAGAAATCGGTGCCCAAAAATTCCTCAAAAAATGTCCTCACGTCGTTCATTAGCCGAGCAGCCGGTGAAGGGATCCCCGACGAAGCCCTGAACGCAGACACACATCGGCGTGTGACTGATGACGCGACAGTCGGTGTTGGATCCGCAAGAACCAACGCAGGGATCTCTGCACTTCTGGTTCATGCAGGCGAGATGACTCGAGCACTCGGAGTTGCTGGTGCACTCGGGTCGACAGTTGGGCGGCGATCCGGTGAACTCGGGCAGACAGGAGCACGACGGAGCGTTGTTGAAGACCTGGCACTGAGCGTTGGCTCCGCAGGGCGACGGTTGGCAGGGATTGACGAAGGGTCTGTCCATAGCTAAAAATTAAATACGAATTTTCCGTCTGTTTTTCCCTGTTCGCAGAATTTTTGGCTCGCCAACGAGGATTCGGTGCTTACGTTTCTCCTCGCATCTGGTGAACGGGTCACCAACAAGGTCACCGGGGCAGCTGCACAGGGGATTGTGGTTTATGACCTGACAAATCGCCCCAAGGCCACAAGCACCGATGCACGGATTAATGCACTTCTGGTTGCTGCAGGCCTCGTTTCTGGGACAATCGGAGCTGACGACACACTCAGGACGACACGTCGGCGGTGCTCCGATGTATCCAGGGACACAGGAGCAGACCGGTTGGCCGTTCGACGCGCGACAACGGCTGTTGGGTCCGCACATCGAGGGATTGCAGGGGTCCGTCGCGACTGGCTCTGCGAATTTATTTGGACGGTGAGAAACTGAAGGATTTTTTTTACAAGAGATTGTCCAGTTGGTTAAATTACCATCCTGGGGCTGACAGGCGAAGAACGCATTGCCGGACATTCCCGAAGGGCAGCTGCACATCGGTACATGATTGAAGACGTTGCAAATGGCGGATTGACCGCAGGTTCCCGGACAAGGATCGACGCACTTGTTGCGAACGCAGGCGCGATCCTGAGGACAATCGGTGTTGAGGACGCACTCCGGACGACATCCGGTGTAAGGATCGCCCTGATAGTCTCGCATACATGTACACGTTCCGTCGTTGCACTCGGCGTTGGATCCACAAGGCGAAGGATTGCAGAGATCCCTCGGCGGCGGCTGCGTTGTCGGTGGTTCCGGGTTGCAACTTGTGAACGGATCACCGGTGTATCGCTCCGGACACGAGCAGATCGGCGTGTGATTTATCACCGAGCACGTGGCGAACACGCCGCACGCGCCGGCGCAGGGGTCGCGGCACTTCTCGCGCATGCAGGCGCGGTCGCTGGGACAGTCGGAGTTGATGGTGCACTCGGGTCGACAGTTGGGCGGACTTCCTATGTAATTCGGCAGACAGGAGCACGAGGGTGTGTTACCGATTGGACGACACTCGGCGTAGGAACCGCAGGGAGATGGCTGACACGGATTTTCCGGGAGCACTGGATCGCGTTGTGGAGCTGGAAAATTAATTGGTCAGCTCGATCACGAAATCTTTTTTCGTCTCATTTTTTTTAATTTTTTACTTGAAGGGCTTGGGGAAAAAAATTAAATTTGTCGTTCAGTGGTCTTACGTGGCAGTGGGAAACATCTGGTGAACGGTTCGCCGGTGTGACCAGGTTTGCAGGCACAGATCGGGCTGTGATTCGACACGACGCAGTTGGTGTTTTGGCCGCAGGGACTCGGACAGGGATTGACGCACTTCTGGTTGACGCAGGCCTTGTCCGTGGGACACTCGGAGCTGACGACGCACTCGGGACGACAGGCCGGAGGGCTGCCGACGTACTCGGGGCTGCAGGAGCACACGGGTTGGTCGTTCACCACGCGACACTGGCTGTTGGGACCGCAGGGCGAGGGTCTGCAGGGCTCTCTGGGCTCGTCTCTCACGTCTGGGAATTGCAATGATTTTTTTTTCAACGCATACAACAGATGAAAACTTCCATTTCCAGCAGGAATATTTTTTCAGACTGGAGGAAGTTACCAAAGTTGGGGAATTATTTACCAGGAGGCACCAGAGTGCAGTGACGGAAGGGGTTTCCGCTGTATCCTTGCCAACAGGTGCAAGACGGCGCGTGGTTGATAACCTGACAATCTGCGTTTTGACCACAGGTTCCCGGACATGGATCCTGACACTTGGAGCGTATGCAGTCCAAATGCGACGGACAGTCCGAGCTGAGAATGCACTCGGGTCGGCATCCTTCGTAGGGATTGCCAATGTACTCCGGGGCGCAGGTGCAGGATCCTACGCCGTTCTGCTCGCGGCAGATCGCGTTGGCTCCGCAGGGCGAAGGTGTGCAGGGCGTTCGGTATTCATCCACTGGCGATACCGATAACCAAGCGTTAAGATTTTTTGTTTTGCTTTTGTCACAAAATGCTACACGAATATGACACACAGACATATTTAAATCAAAATCAGAATGGCTTTAAATTGTCTCGACTAAGACAACATTTTCCCAGAAAGTTTAATAAAATTTTTGGTTGAGAATTTATGTACGACATATTCGTGTAGCATTTTCCTTTTTTTCTAATTTCTTTTTTTTTTAAATCTTGGAGCTCCGTCTTACATGGCGCCAAGTTGCACTGAGTGAACGGATCACCAGTGTATCCTTGATTGCAGACACACATTGACGTGTGACTGACGACTCTGCACTCGGCATTGACGGCGCACGATCCTGGACATGGGTCTATGCACTTTTGGTTTCTGCACGCCTGATGACTCGGGCATTCGCTGTTGCTCACGCACTCGGGACGGCAGTTCGGTGGGATTCCCTGGAATTCCGGCAGACAGGAGCACGACGGTGTGTCCCTTACGACTTGGCACTGAGCGTTGGGGCCGCAGGGCGACGGTTGGCAGGGATTGCTGGGCGGTGGGGTTGGCTCGTCGTCTGGTGAAAATTACACCACGTGTTCAAACAAGCCACGGAGAAAACTATCACTAAAAAAATTTTTTTTTTCTTCGCCTTACAAATAGCTTCGATGCATCTGGTGAACGGATTTCCAGTGAATCTCTCGGGACAACTGCAGACAGGATTATGATTGAAGACCTGACACTTGGCGCCGACGCCACAGGCGCCGAGGCAAGGATCCTGACACTTCTGATTGTCGCAGGCGAGATTTCGCGGACAGTCCGAACTGACGACGCACTCGGGTCTGCAGGTCGGCGGTGCTCCCTGATAACCCTGGACGCAGGTGCAGACTGCTTGGTTGTTTATCGCGCGACATTGACTGTTGGGGCCGCAGGGCGACGGGTTGCAGGGATTTTCTTGTATCGGGTCTGTGGGAGCGATAAAAAAAATATCATGTCCGTCTTTGCGAGTCTGATGTTTCATTCGCTGCGAAAATAAGTAGTTCTGAATATCCATAATCAGTTGGACCTATCAAAAATGTTGGTGGCAAGATCCAACATCTCAGTAGCTCCAACTAAAAATTTTCAGTCACAAACTACTCAGTTTTCATTTTTTTGGAGCAAAAGAGTGTCGCTCGTTTGTTACCTCGAATGAGTGAACAAACGACGAAAGCGTTGCCCGACATTCCAGCCGGACAGCTGCACATCGGCACGTGATTGTAGACGTTGCACACGGCGTTCTGTCCGCACGTGCCGACGCAGGGGTCGCGACATTTCTGATTGACGCAGGCTTGGGTCTGCGGACAGTCGGTGTTGAGGACGCACTCGGGACGACATCCGGCGTAGGGGTCACCTCGGTACTCGGCGATGCACGTGCAGGCTCCGTTGTTGCACTGGGCGTTGGGACCGCAGGGCGAGGGGTTGCAGGGGTCACGTGGCACAGGTGGAACTGTAAAGGGTTTTGGTCAATTTTCTAATTTCGCAATCCATTCCCGAGTGAATTTTGTTAATTGGCAAAAAATGCTAATAAATTAATCCATTTTGCAGGTAGATGTCTTACGATCCACTGGCTGAAGTCGACAACTCTCGAAGGGATTTCCGGTGTAGCCGTCGAGGCACGTGCAAATAGGAATGTGATTGACGACGGAGCAACGAGCGTTGAGGCCGCAGGAGCCGGGACAGGGGTCACCGCACTTCTGCGACATGCAAGCTCGGTCGCTGGGACAGTCAGGATTGATCGTGCACTCGGGTCTGCAGTTCGGCGGGCTGCCCTGGTAACCGGGCAGGCAGGAGCATGAAGGATATGTTCCGAGGTCTCGGCACTCGGCGTAGAGACCGCAGGGCGACGAAGCGCAGGGATTCGCGACGACCGGAGAGTCGTCGTAGGGCGCTGGAAAATAATGTTAGCAATGTTACACACAAATTATTACACACATTACACACGGGTAAATTTTCAACGGAGAAGTTTGACTCGATTCTGTGTTAAAAGAGTAGATTAATTTATTTAACTGTTTCAAGAAGAATCTTAACGCGAAATCCTTGGGATTTCATTTTTTCATTTTTTTTGGGTAATTTTTTCAATCGCTTCAAAACACGACCTAAGCAAATTTTTTTATTGGACTAAAAGACTATTATTCGTCATGGCAAAAAATCGAAGTTTCACTATAAAAATCCAGATCCAATCAAACATTTCCTTAAAAATTCGCCGATTCGGTCTCAAAGATGTCTTACGTATTTCACTGAGGAAGCATCTGGTGAAGGGATCGCCGGTGTATTCCTGTCTGCACGCGCAGATGGGACTGTGATTGACGACGCGGCAGACGGCATTGAGGCCGCAAGGTCCAGGACAGGGATCCACGCACTTTTGTCTCACGCAGGTCTGGGAGACAGGACACTCGGCATTGACGACGCACTCGGGTCGACAGGCGGGCGGACTTCCGCGGTAATCGGGCAGACAAGAGCAGATGCCCTGTCCGTTGACATTCCGGCACTGACTGTAAGGTCCGCAGGGCGAAGGGCTGCACGGGTCTCGCTTTATATCCGGCGCTGCAATTCGCGGTAACGTTGCCGATTTTTTTTCTCATCCTCTTCTCTTCATTTTTCTTTTTTTCACCACCGGTTAGAAGCATTTTCGCACCATTCTCACGGGATTAAAAAAGCGTGTTGAGTCGATCGGTGCAAGCAAAGTGCTTGGACCGTCGAATAAAAAAAAAATGTTTAATAGGAAACAAAACAGTTTCCTATTTTTATGCTCTCAGTCGATTTTTAATGCACCGTGGATTAACGGGTTAGCGGGCGTAATTCGACGTCTAATGCGTGTAAAAAAAAAAATTCGACACGGTGACCGGTTAGCATGATTAGCCATTGCGAAAAAAATCATCCTCGGATATTTTCACTCAAAGCTGATGGTCACTCGTGTCGCTCGGTGCAATCGATGAGTTGCGTGCGTAAAACAAGCTTCTTAAAATATATGTCACTCTTGGGGGGTCAGGGGGGAAAATGGGCCAGGGCTCCAGGGGATTCTTTCGATTCGTTTGATTAGTCGTGTGCACCTCAAAGATGATTAGTGCGATTTTTAGTGTCGCTACTAACGACTCTTTGTCATTGGTTGATTGTTGACTTACAAGGCTGGGGCTGGGGTCGACAGTACTCGAAGGGATTCCCAGTGTATCCGGCTTGGCACGTGCAGCTCGGCAGGTGGTTTATCACTTGGCACTCGGCGTTCTGGCCGCACGTTCCGGGACAGGGATTCTGGCACTTGGAGCGCACGCAGGCGAGAGTCGAGAGACAGTCGGAGCTGAGGGTGCACTCGGGTCGGCATCCTTCGTAGGGGTCGCCGAGGTAATCGGCCAGGCACGCGCACGAGCCGACGCCATTCAGTTCGCGACACTGGGCGTTCGGTCCGCACGGCGACGGCGTGCAGGGTGTCAGCGCGACGTCTTCTGCAATCGGCGGGACATCAAGACTCACCGGGTTAACAGAGGGTAACGTCGCCATTTATTTTTTTTCGTGTTAAATCGTGGCTAAGTGCATAATTGTGAGGAGAAGCATCGCCAGCGTGTTTTGCGGGTAACAAAATAAATATAAATTCGTGGTCCATAGGACAAGCGACAAATCTGCCGAGTTAATCGCTCTCTCGCGGTGGTCGGGCTGGCGAGAGAGCCGAGTTAATTGGCATTGTGGGCTCGGGGAGTTAGGCGTGTTTCTCGTTCGCTCTCGAACGATTTTTTTTTTAGTTCCACTCGGGCGGGGTTTTTCCTTGGGTTTTGGGTTTTTTTTTCGCAGCCTTAAGATTAATTTTAAATAAGCCAC
Organism: Itoplectis maculator; assembly: GCA_964034905.1. Taxonomy (NCBI): domain Eukaryota; kingdom Metazoa; phylum Arthropoda; class Insecta; order Hymenoptera; family Ichneumonidae; genus Itoplectis; species Itoplectis maculator. The sequence goes on from OZ035859.1 coordinate 8,173,666, forward strand.
CAGTGTCGTAGCTCTTTTGCGTCTCAGGGTTGGTTTTTTATCGTTAGCTCGCAGGGGTAGACGTTTTGCGTGGTGATTAGGGTGCGAGCATCTACGGTCGCTGGGTTTGGTTGTTTGGGGATTTGTTTGTTTTAATTATCATTAATCGGGTGTTTTATTTGGGGTTCTTTGGCCAGGCGTGTGTCATCGATTTTGGGCTGGGTGATTATTAATCGAGGCTCGTGATTCTTCAGCTCGATCGGCAACGACGTTAGTCGTGGATTATTTTTCTCAGAAGCCTTCGCGACTTGTTGCGTCAAAGCGATTGTACAGGGTAAGAAGCTGCACTTACCTATTTGGTGTCTCGTTGGATGACCACCACCACCAACCGGCAATATTTCGGCCAAAGCGTGCACTCAGCGTGCCAAATAAAATAATTAGCCACTCACCCTTCGCCTGGACGCATTCGGTGAACGGATCGCCGGAGAAACCGGGCGGACAGGAGCAGCTGGCGTGATGATTGATGACCGTACAACGCGCACTCGCGGCACAATAATTGACGCACGGATCGCGACACTTTTGCTGTATGCAAGCGAGCTGCGGCGCGCACTCCGGATTAATCGTGCACTCGGGCCGGCAGTTAGGTGGTATACCGATGTAATCGCGGGAGCAAGAGCACGCGGGACTCTCGCCGCGCACGTGACACTCCGCGTTCGGTCCGCAAGGCGACGGCTCGCAGGGATTTGTCGGTGGTCTCGGTGTAACTGCGAAAAGACAGAATACCAATTAGTATGCGGCCTGGTAATAAGATTTTGCAAATTTAAAAAATTCTTTTGCCGTTTTTTTTCGCGGAAATATTTTTTTCGATTTAACGAAGTTTTAAGACTCTATCCGGTGGGAAATTTCCCGCTGATCCCAAAAATAACGTTTGTTTGCCCGAAAAATCGAAAATTCGAGGAGAAAAACGCGAAAAATGATTTTTCGCATTTTTCGAATTTTGACACTTCACTAAAATCGATGTCATTTTTTTTTGGATCGATGGAATCTGGATTTTCTTTTTGCATTTGAAAGATAACTCTTCAAGGAAGAGAATGCCGCCAGGCGGAACGCGATATCTCGATTTTTCGATTTTTTGCAGAATTTTAAAGTTGACCCTCAAAAACCGCAAATTTTTAGAAGGGGTACCCCTTCTAAAAAATTGCGATTTTTTGCGAAAAAAAAAATTTCGATTTTGCAAACTCAAAAAACCCTTTCCGACGGCAAATTTTCCGCTGATTCCAAAAATGACGGTTGTTTGCCCGAAAAATTAAAAATTCGAGGAGAAAATCACGAAAAATGATTTTTCATTTATTTCCAATTTTGCCACTTTACTAAAATCGATGTAATACCCTGATTTTTTATGTAATTGATCTATTTTCCTCAATTTCACAGTAAAATAACGAGCGACCCTTACCCGGAGCAGGATAACATCCCTTGAACGGATCTCCGGTGTACGTCTCCATGCAGCTGCAGATAGGATTGTGGTTGATGACCTGACACCTGGCATTCTGCCCACAGCTTCCAGGACACGGATCTTGACACTTGTTCTGTATGCAGGCGGTGGTGAGCGAGCACTCAGAGCTGACGACACACTCAGGCCGACATGCAGGCGGGCTTCCCGAGAAGTTTGGTTGGCAAGAGCAGACGGCGTGACCGTCGACCTCGCGACAGAGGCTGTTGGGTCCGCAGGGCGACGGCGAACACGGTTGTCCGGGCGGCACATCGTCCCTAATGGTTCGACAGGCCGAGAATGGATTTCCAGACGTGCCGGGCGGACAACTGCACATCGGCACGTGATTAACGACGTCGCATCTCGCATCGCTGCCGCAGACGCCGGGACACGGATCGATGCATCGTTGGTTCATGCAGGCCTTGTTTCGCGAGCAGTCAGAATTCATAGTACACTCAGGTCGGCAATAGGTATACGGATCACCAAAGTAATTCGGTTGACATGAGCAGACGCCATCGTCGCAGACAGCATTGGAGCCGCACGGCGAAGAGCTGCAAGGATCACCAGGCAGACGATTCGTATCCTCCATCACAGCAGTGCAAAGAGTGAAGGCGTTTCCGGTGAATCCCTCGCGACAAACGCAAGTCGTGATATGATTTTGCACTCGGCAAACGGCATCCTGACCACAGGAACCCTCGCAGGGATCCCTGCACTTCTCGGATATGCAGGCTTGAGTCGATGGACAATCCGTGTTGACGAGGCACTCCGGTCTGCAATTAGGCGGCGATCCTACGTAGCTGTCGAGACACGAGCAAGCCGCCTGGTCCCCGACTCTTCGGCACTCGGCGTATAGTCCACATGGACTGGGGCTGCACGGATCCGTCGGTGGTCGCGGTCCAGGCTGAGGAACAGTCACAGCTTCGTAGCATCGCTGGAAAGGATCTCCGGTATTTCCGGTTGGACAGCTACACAGTGGATTGTGATTGATGACGCGACACTCTGCCCCAATACCGCAGGTTCCTGGGCAAGGGTCGGTGCACTTGTATTTATAGCAGGCGCGATTCTGCGGGCACTCGTTGTTGAGGACACATTCCGGACGGCAATTGGGTGGCGAGCCGATGTAAGTCTCCTGACAAGTGCAGACAGCGCGATCATCAATGGCGCGGCAGAGGCTGTTGGGTCCGCAAGGCGAAGGATTGCAGGGGTCAACGAAAGGCTTGGGAGTCGGTTGCTCGCGGCTGCAGATCTGGAAGGGATCGCCCACGTGATCGGGCAGACACGTGCAGGTCGGTATGTGATTGACGACGGCGCACTGAGCCTGAATTCCGCAGACGCCTGGGCAAGGATCCTGACACTTGTTGCGCACGCAAGCCTTATTCGTCGGACAGTCGGCGCTGAGGATGCACTCGGGTTGGCAGCCTTCGTAGGGATTACCCTGGTAGTCATCGATGCAGACGCACGAACCGGCGTTGTCGCGCTGCTGGCAGACAGCGTTTGCGCCGCAAGGCGACGGTTCGCAAGGATTGATCTTCACGTCCTCGCGGACGCACTGGACGAACGGATTTCCAGTGTAGCCGGAGTCGCAGGTGCAAGTGACGGCGTGATTGACGACGCGACACTCGGCGTAATCGCCGCAGGAGCCTGGACAAGGGTCAACGCATCTAGCGTTGACGCAAGCCCTGTTGGACGGACAGTCCGGATTGATGACGCACTCGGGTCGACAGGCTGGAGGCGAGCCGACGTAATTCTCGCGGCAAGAGCAAGACGGCACGCCATTGGCGTTTCTGCACTCGGCGTTGGGTCCGCAAGGCGACGAGAGGCACGGATCCTGAGGCGGCTCTTTGGGCTCCGGATACGGTTCAGGGATGGCGTAGCAGCTCTTGAAGGGATCGCCGGTTTGTCCAGGCAGACAACTGCAGATGGGCGAGTGGTTGATGACCTCGCAGCGCGCGTTGAGTCCGCACGAACCCAGACAAGGATCAGTGCACTTCTTGTTGACGCAGGCGCGAGTCGGCGAGCATTCGGAGCTGACGACGCACTCTGGACGACAGGACGGCGGCGAGCCGAGGTACCCTTGATGACAAGAGCAGACCGCGTGATTGTCGACATTTCTGCAGTGGCTGTTGGGTCCGCAGGGCGACGGGTTGCACGGTTCCTGAGGCTTCGGCTCTTGGTATCTGCAGTGAACGAACGGATCGCCGACGTAGTCCGGAAGACAGGAGCAAGCTGGGATATGATTGACGACGTCGCACCGAGCGTTCTGACCACAGACACCCGGACAAGGATCCGTGCACTTGTTGCGCCGGCACATCTTGTCCCTGGGACACTCGGTGTTGAGTACGCATTCAGGACGACAGCCCTCGAAGGGATTACCGATGAACTCGGGCATGCATTCGCAGTCGCCGTTGCGGCAGAGGGTGTTGGCTCCGCAGGGCGACGGATTGCAGGGATCGGCGTGCGAGGGTTCTACAGTCGTGACGATGGCGGGAATGCATTGCCTGAAGGGATCGCCCGTGTGATTTTCCATGCACGTGCAGACGGGGATGTGATTCAGCACGTGGCATACAGCATTGAAGCCGCAAGAGCCGACGCAAGGGTCGCGACACTTCTGATTGGAGCACGCCAAGTGGCTCTTGCATTCCGAACTGAGGACGCACTCAGGTCGGCAATCAGGCGGCACGCCGATGTAATCCGGAAGACACGAGCAAGCCGGGGTACCGAAGACGATCTGGCACTGGGAGTTCGGGCCGCAAGGTGACGGATTGCACGATGGCGGACGCGGCGTCGTGGTGACTTCAGCGCCGGCGGAGATGCAGAGGCTGAAGGGGTCACCCGTGTAACCCAGAGGACACGTGCATATGGGATTGTGATTCTTCACCGTGCACTTGGCTCTTATTCCGCAGCTGTTGCTGCACGGATCCGCGCATTTTCGCATGACGCACGCCAGATGAGCCGGACACTCACCGTTGACGATGCACTCGGGTCGACAGTTTGGCGGCACGCCGACGAACTCCTGCATGCAAGTGCACGCGGCTTGTCCGTTGACGACGCGGCATTTGCTGTTGGGTCCGCAAGGAGTCGGCGAGCACGGATCCTCAGGTGGCGGAGGCGGTCCGCGCGGCAGTTCGCACGCGTAGAACGGATCTCCGGTATATCCGGGCGGACAGGTGCAGCGGGGAACGTGATTCTCGACGTTGCAGATGGACAGAGTGCCGCAGTTACCTTCGCAAGGGTCGATGCACTTGAAACCGACGCAGGCGAGTTGAGGCGCGCAGTCGGTGTTCTGCTCGCACTCGCGGTAACAGCCGCGGCTGAGGTCGTTCGGGTCACCGATGAAGTCGGGCGGACAGGCGCAAGCGCCGGCGCCGTTCCTCTCGCGGCACAGAGCGTTCGGTCCGCAGGGATTCGGCGAGCAGGGATTTGGCGGTGGTATCGGCTGGCGCGGTTCGTCCTGGAGGCAGCCGCGAGAAGGATCGCCGGTGTAACCCTCGCCGCACGAGCAGACGGGCGAGTGATTGAGCACGGAGCAACGAGCCTGAGGTCCGCAAGCTCCCGGACACGGATCCTTGCAGCGCTGATTGACGCAAGCGGCTATCGGCGGACACTCGGAATTGTCGCGACACTCGGGTCGACAGTTGGGCGGACGTCCGATGAGATTGGGCGCGCAGGAGCAGGCAGCCTGAGTGCCGATGACGCGGCACTGGGAGTCCGGACCGCAGGGGCTCGGATCGCACGGATTGAGACTCTTGTCGGCGGAGGGCAACGTCGTCATCTCGACTTTGACGCAAGCGACGAAGGGATTTCCGCTGTAGCCGTTGGCGCACGTGCATATCGGGCTGTGATTGACGACGAGGCACTTAGTGTTGAGTCCGCAGGCCGAGGGACAGGGGTCGACGCATCGGTTGTCGACGCAGGACTTGATGCGCGGACATTCGGTACTGATGGTGCACTCTGGACGACAGCTCGGCGGAGTTCCGATGAAGTTGGTCTTGCAGGAGCAGACGGCGTGACCGTTGAGGGTTCTGCAGTTGCTGTTGGGTCCGCAGGGCGACGGGTCGCAGGGTTCAAAAGGCGATGGTGTCGTCGGTGTTATCGCGGGCGTGCAGAGAGTCTGAGGATCACCGGTGTAACCAGGAAGACAGGAGCACGACGGAGCGTGATTGATAACGCGGCAGGAGGCAGCCTGACCGCACGTTCCGGCGCAAGGGTTGATGCACTTGTTGTTGAGACAGGCTTTGGAGCGATCGCAGTCGGTGTTAGCGACGCACTCGGGTCGGCAGCCGGTGTAAGGATCGCCGAAGTACTCTGGAGCGCAGGTGCACGAACCGGCGCCGTTTCTCTCGTTGCAGATGGCGTTGGCGCCGCAGGGCGAAGGGTCGCACGGCGTAGCGGGTCGTAGAGTCGTCGACGGGTCGTCGTAGATCCTCGTGCACTCGTTGAACGGATTTCCGGTGTAGCCGGGGTTGCAGTTGCACACGGCGTTGTGCTTGACGACGTTGCAGTAGGTGTTGACGCCGCAGGAGCCCGGACACGGGTCGGTGCACTGTTCGTTCTGGCAGGCGAGATTGCCCGGACACTCCTCGTTGATGACGCACTCGGGTCGGCAGTTGGGCGTTCGGCCGACGTAATTCGGCAGACAGGAGCAAGCGGGGAAACCGTCGATGGCGCGACACTGAGAGTTAGGTCCGCAAGGCGACGGCACACAGGGATTCTCCGGTGGACGTGCGTCGTCGGGCGGTTGTCGCGGCTCGATGAAAGTGCAACCGTAGAACGGATCGCCGGTGTAGCCGTTGACGCAGCTGCACACGGGATTGTGATTTATCACCTGACACTGGGCATTGAGGCCGCAAGTGTTGATGCACGGATTGTCGCAGCGTTGATCGATGCACGCCTTGTTCTGGGCGCAATCGGCGCTCACTACGCACTCGGGACGGCAGGTTGGTGGAATGCCGATGTAGTTTGGCTGACAACTGCAGACGGCGTGATTGTCGACGACGCGGCAGTTGCTGTAGGGGCCGCAGGGTGACGATTCGCAGGGATTCTCTGGTCCGGGTGGCGCTGAAACGTCATAATTAAATATCATTACCAAATAGTTTGAACACTCATTAATGAGTTAGTACTACCAATTATTATTTTTTTTAACTAGATAAAAAGTACTCACGAAGTTGCGGCACGTGGCAAGATTTCAGTGGATTTCCAGTGTAACCGGACAGACAACTACACGACGGCTGATGATTGTAGACCTGACATTGAGCGTTAAGTCCGCAAGCGCCGACGCAAGGATCTGTGCACTTGTTGTTCGTGCAGGCCTTCGAGTGCGGACAGTCAGAGTTCTGAACGCACTCGGGTCGACATCCGTCGTAAGGATCTCCGCTGTAATCCGGCAGACACGTGCACGATCCGGCGCCGTTGCGCTCCTTGCAAACGGCGTTGGATCCGCACGGCGACGGGTTGCACGGTTCGCTCGGTGGCTCCGGAAGCACCGTGATCTTCGGGTTGCAGGCATTGAAAGGATCACCCTCGTAGTTGTCCCAGCACTGGCAGATCGGCCGATGATTCGTGACGACGCAATTAGCGTTTATGCCACACGCGCCGATGCACGGATCCTCGCACTTGTTGCGCAGACAGGCCAGATAGTTGGGACAGTCCTGGTCGATGATGCACTCGGGTCGACAGTTCGGCGGCGCGCCGAACATACCGGCGATGCACGAGCACACCGGGCGATCCTTCTGCACGCGACAGAGAGCGTTGGGGCCGCAGGGCGACGGGATGCACGGATTCGTCGGCGGCACGTTCTTCGCCTCCTCGCAGTGGAAGAACGGATTTCCGGTGAGTCCGGTCGGACAGCTGCACAGAGGATTGTGATTGGTGACCTGGCACTTGGCGTTGAGGCCGCAAGAGCCGACGCAGGGGTCGCTGCACTTCTGGTCGATGCAGGCGAGATGCAGAGGACATTCCGAGCTGACGAGACACTCCGGACGGCAGGAAGGCGGGGATCCGTGATAACCGGGGCTGCAGGAGCAGACAGGACGATCGTTGCTGACTCTGCAGATGCTGTAAGGTCCGCAGGGCGACGGAGTGCACGGATTCGGCGCTGGTCCCGGTGGTTTGTCGGGTCTGCACGATTGGAACGGATTTCCGGTGTATCCGGCGATGCACGAGCAGCTGGGAACGTGATTGTAGACCTCGCATTCGGCGTTGGAGCCGCAGATACCGGCGCACGGGTCGCGACAGTGCTGATTGAGACAAGCCAGGTGACTCGCGCAGTCGGAATTGATTGTGCACTCTGGTCGACAACCCTCGCCGTAGGGATTTCCAACGTACGGCGGGATGCAAGTGCATCTGGCGACACCGTCGCCGACGGAATTGCAGATGGCGTTGTTACCGCAGGGCGAATCGGCGCAAGGGTCGTCGGGTTCCTTCGGCTCGGGTGGGATCTCCGTGCAGGCGACGAACGCGTCGCCCTCGTAGCCGACCTTGCACGAGCAGTAGGGCGTATGGTTGATGACCGCGCATTCGGAATTCGGTCCGCAGGACTGCGGACACGGCTGGACGCATTTGTTGGCGACGCAGGCGCGATCAATGGGACATTCCTGGCTGATGAGACACTCGGGTCGGCAATTTGGTGGAGATCCGATGAAGGTGCTTTGGCAGGAGCAAACGGGTCGACTCATCTTCACCTGGCAGATGGAATTCGGTCCGCAGGGTGATGGGCTGCACGGCGAGACCGGCGGCGGTTGGTGGTCGAGATTAGGCGCCTTGCAGATGTCGAAGGGATTTCCATCGTGTCCTGCTGGACACTCGCAGACGGGACTGTGGTTGATGACCGAGCAGAGAGCTCCTTGGCCGCAGACTCCGTTGCAAGGATTGACGCATTTGTTGTTGATGCACGCCTGGATCTGGAGGCAGTCGGTGCTGACGACGCACTCAGGATTGCAGAGCGGCGGGCTTCCTCGGCAGCCAGGGATGCAAGAGCATATGGCGAAACCGTTCGGCGAGACGCTGCAACGACTGAAAGGTCCACAGGGCGACGGGTCGCACGGATTCTCCGCTGGTTTAGGCGGCAGCGCGGGACTGTGACGGTAGCAGTTGACGAAGGGATTTCCAGTGAAGCCAGCCTCGCAGTAGCAAACCGGATGGTGATTCACGACATTGCAGAAGGCTCCGCTTCCGCAGACGCCGGCACAGGGATCGACGCACTTGTGAGCCGAGCACGATTGCGTCAACTCGCAGTCGGAATTCTGCACACACTCCAAGCGGCAGGCGATCTCAGGATTGCCGAAGAAGCCGGGAAGGCATTGACAAGCGACGGCGCCGTTTTTCTCCTGGCAAATGGCGTTCGCGCCGCACTGAGCGATGCTGCAGGGATCGCGCTTCGAGCCGTCGGGAATGCAGCCTTGATAGGGATTGCCGAAGAGTCCGACGGGACAACTGCAGATTGGTTCGTGCCAGAGGACCTGGCAGTTGGCGTTGGCGCCGCAGGTGCCGAGACACGGGTCAGCGCACTTGTAGCCGATGCAAGCGCGATCGAACGGACAGTCGCTGTTGCCGAGACACTCGGGTCGACAGAAGACGCTGCCCTGATTTTCAGGGGACTCGCAGGTTCCGCACATGGCCACGTGATCGTTGTAGGTCTCGCAGGTGTCGTAGGGATCGCAGGGCGAAGGCGCGCAAGGACGAGTCGTGTTCTGCTTGCCGTCGTTGCTCACGGCTGGTTTCGCCATGCAGTGGATGTAAGGATTGCCGAAGTAATTCCTCGGGCACGCGCATTCGGCCAGGTGATAGGAGACTCGGCACTCGGCGTTGACGCCGCAGACGTTGAGGAGCGTGCACGGATTGACGCACTTCATGTTGACGCAGGTTTGCTCGTTGCCGCAGTCGGAGTTGATGGTGCATTCGGGGTAACAGCCGCTCTGAGGGTCGCCCATGAAGTCCGGTAGGCAGGAGCAGACCGCGCGATCTCGCATCACCTGGCAGAGAGTGTTGCTTCCGCAGGGATTCGGGAAGCACGGATTCTTCGCCGGTGGTGTTTCTAAAGGCGGTGAACATCTGAGCATTGGATTACCGTAGAAACCGTCGCGACACGAGCAGACTGGGTGATGAAGCTCCACGCGACAGTTGGCGTTTACTCCGCAAGCTCCGAGGCAAGGATTTTGACACCTGTGACCGATGCAGGCTTGCGATATGAGGCAGTCCTCGTCCTGGATGCACTCAAGTCTGTCGCAACCGGCTGAGCTCGTCGGATCGCCGGCGCTACCCGGAGCGCACTCGCAGATAGCTCGATTGTCCGGCGTCACGCGGCAGATAGCATTTCGACCGCAGGGACTCGGCTCGCAGGGACTTTCGCTTGGTAATTCGCAGCCGGAGAAGGGGTCGCCGATGTATCCGTAGCGACAGTAGCACTGCTCGCGATTCTCCGAGACGTAGCAGTCGGCGTTGGGTCCACAGGGTCCCGGTTGGCACAGAGGAGCCACTGAAAAAAAATAATCATAAATATTTTTGGCCGAACAGTTTGTCGGAAATCGTAGATCTGGCCGCCGGGCCGAAAAGCGCCTAAATCGGGGTCACGAAATTTATTTTTTCAAAATATCGACTTTTAACCTATACCATCGTTCTCAAGTCGCATATTCTACCCCTGAAAACACTGGTTACAACCCTTTTTTAGTTGATTTTGAAAAAAAAAATTTTTTGGCCGAACAGTTTGTCAAAAATCGTAGATCTGGCCGCCGGGCCGAAAACCGCCTAAATCGGGGTCACGAAATTTATTTTTTCAAAATATCGACTTTTAACCTATACCATCGTTCTCAAGTCGCATATTCTACCCCTGAAAACACTGGCTACAACCCTTTTTTAGTTGATTTTGAAAAAAAAAAAAATTTTTGCCGAACATTTTGTCAAAAATCGTAGATCCGGCCGCGAGGCCGAAAACCGCCCAAATCGGGGTCACGAAATTTATTTTTTCAAAATATCGACTTTTAACCTATACCATCGTTCTCAAGTCGCATATTCTACCCCTGAAAACACTGGTTACAACCCTTTTTTAATTGATTTTGAAAAAAAAAAATGTTTGGCCGAACAGTTTGTCAGAAATCGTAGATCTGCCCGCCGGGCCAAAAACCGCCCAAATCGGGGTCACGAAATTTATTTTTTCAAAATATCGACTTTTAACCTATACCATCCTATAAATGCCATAAACTTTTTTAAAAAGGGATCCACGGATGAAGAAATTTCTCATAAATTACCTGCGCAGCTCTCGTAAGGATTTCCAAGCGTCGACCCCGGACAGTAGCACGGCGGATTCCGCGACGAGTCGCATACAGCACCAAACCCGCAGGGATTGGTCTGGCAAGGATCGTCCTGCTCGACGCATCCCCTGATCGTGTTCGGACTTTCGATGAAACCTGGCAGACAGGTGCATTTGGCGAAACCATTTTCGAGAACAGAGCAGCGGGTGTTGGGGCCGCAGGGCGAGGCGTCGCAGGGATTCAGCGGCAGAGAGCAGGGACTGGCTGGAGGATTTCCTTCGTAGCCTGGCAGGCAGAAGCACGTGACGCGTCCGTTGACGAGACGGCATCCGGAATTTTCTCCGCAGGGCTGACCCTGACACTCGTCGCCTTCGGGAACTAATAAAAGAAAGTTGCGTATTTTTAATTACGTACAAATAAATAATAAAAAGCTCCTTAGGAACAAGAATAATTTTAGCCAATGCTTACTGCAATGTTTGAAGGGATTTCCAGTGAGTCCTTTGGGACAGAAGCAAATCGGAGAGCCGTTGTCGACCTCGCACAGAGCATTCACGCCGCACGGACTCGGCAGGCACGGATCAGTGAGCTTGGCTTTCTCGCACGCGACTTCGGGATGGCCGGTGTAGCCGGGAGGACATCTGCAACGAGCGACGTGATCCTCGGCGAAACACTCGGCGTTGTCGCCGCAACTGTCATCCAGGCAGACGTCGATGCAACGTCTTCCGAGACGGTCGCAGAGCTTGTTCGGCGGACAGTCCTCGTTGTATTGGCATACATCTCGGTTGTACGGCACTGAAAAGGACACAATCCGTAGGTGTGAGATAAATCACAGATCTGATGGAAATATTCCACAAAAAAAAATAGCTGGGAATTTTTTCAGTTACTCACCTTGTTTGCACAGCGTAAATCCATTTCCATGATAGCCCTCCTCGCAACTGCAGTCCGTTCCGTGATTCGTGTTGATGCACACCGCGTGCGGTGCGCAGGGATTTTTAATCAGACAAGGCTCCTGGCAAATTTGCCCGATGCACGTCTCTGTCAGTGGACAATCCCTGTCGCTAGTGCAACCCGCTAGAGAAAGAGTGAATGGTGCCCATATGTCAACCCCGGGAAGGAAAAGTGTGCACGAGAACGCGCTCCAAAGTTCGAGAGCGCATTCTCATTATCTCAGTTTCATTTAATCTTGCTTCTTCTGATTTATCTGGCCAATTGTATGTATATCGCTTCTTGCAAACCGGCAATAGTGCTCGAGTAAGACGTCGTGCGAGACGACGTTTGTATTTTGTACAGAAGAGGGTGAAAATAATGGTAATAATAATAATATAATAATGACAATAACAAACGAATTCGCCACAGCTCAGTGCGAGTCAGAGAGATTTCTCGTTGGTGCGACAGAAGCATGAAATCGAGCAATGCGAGTGATAATTCCTCGCGCTTTTTTCTTGCTCTATTTACATTACTTACATATTTACACCCACAGCTTTTTTTCTTATCTTTTGTTACAGAGCTCGACGGGTACGTACCTTTCACGCAGGTGTTGGTTTCCGGATCGCATTGCATTCCCGGCGGACAATAAGGACACGTGTCTTTGGCCACTGCGAAGAAGGAAAATATTTTTGAAAAACAATGACCAGGCTACGGTTTTTTTTTAAAGTGAACATTTTTTTTAATAACGCTACCTGATACACAGGTCGGTCTGTGATCTTGGACGCTACACTCCTCGATATAGTCGCACGGATTTCCGAGGGTACACGGATTGAGACATCGCTGATTGACGCAGGCCAGTTGAGACGGGCAATCGTCGTGAGTCGTGCACTTAACGTCTGGCAAAAGTCATAAACTGAATTAGAGTCTTTTCATCGATTTCGAGACGAGCGACCCTCGTTTCTACTCCCGCCTTTCTACCTCTCTAAAGATATAAAATTCTACATTCACATTCCTGAGAATCTTTGCTTAACTTGTTTTTTTTTTTCCTTTTTTTCCACTACGCGACTATTCGCCAACTCAAGTTGATGGATAACGAACGATCAATCGTTTTACGTAAGCTTTGCATTTCACATTTCACTTCCAAGGCGTGATATGTATGTTTTTTTTTAGCGACAAAATCGAAGACAACTCGATTGCTCGGCGGATCCCCTAAATCATTCACGATCCCCGAAGATAATGTTAATTTTAGAGCGAGGCAAAAGCACGGCATAGATCCATTTGGCGTCAACTAGCTTGGGTTAAATAGCAGCCGTACAATCGGCACAGATAAGAGGTAAGATTATGGGATGCACACAAGAGTCATAGATGTACCAACTAACAATACGCTTTTTACCAAATTAATCGTAATAATTATAATAATAGTAGTAGAGATAAAAAAAAATTATACCTAAGTATTGGCTTAAGTTATGGTCATGCGTCAGCGTAAACGGGAAAACGAATAAATTAATAATCAAGAGATTTACAGAGACAGATGTAACGGAAAATATTGTTTAAACATCTTCCACTAGTCATAGGGCATTTTCGGCACAGTAGTTTGTACATTTAAAAAAGAAAACAGGTGTTTGTTTGGGACAGAGAGAGCGAATGATTCGCATAATCACAGCGCCGTGTAGAGTCCATTTTTGATTTACACGAAATCAAGGCATTTTCTTAGCATTTTATTTTTTTAGTATTGTCGCGTTTCACGTGAATCATCGTGTAATATTTGTATTTGTTTGTTTGTTGAGGGAATGTCAAGGACCGCTACCCACGTAGCCGGAGGAAATATCATTTCCAATAAACAATCTCATCTCTTTTCATGTGTCGAAAAATGCCTTGATCCTCGGGCTGATGGTGCAGACTGGCGAAGATCGTTGCGATCGTCGCGAAACTCGCACGTACCCAGACAACATTCCACAGCAAGTTCAGCGGTCGGAAGCAAGGGCGTTGACGTGTGTGTAGAAAGGTACAATATATATATCGTGGCTACGGGTGTTTAAGCAATTGGCAAGTGAACCGAACAATGAAAAAAAAAAAGTCACGATGCTCGTGCTGTCTGGGTAAGTCTCGATTTCGGAGTGGTCCAAGAGCGTTCGAAGCCGAAAGATGAGGTAGCAGCGGGCGAGGAAGGGCAGGGAAACTTTTAGAAAATCTTGCTCGAAAATTGTTGCGCCTCTCGAGTCGAGGCGACGAGAAAAAGAAAAAAAAAGGCAGAGGTACAATAAATTAAGGAAAAAACAAAAAGTAAAAAAAAAAAGAGAGAGAAGTAAAGGGAAAAAAATGAAAGAAGTGAGCCGTGAAACATGTGTTGTGTGTGGTGTTTACCTTTCATGCATCCGTACTTAGTATCTGGCACGAAACCGGGGGGACAGAACTTGCAGATGGGCTTGTGCTCCTCGACGTAACACGGGGCATCGGCCGGACATGTCGAGTCGCTGCATGGGTCCACGCAGCGATAGTTTCGGCACGCCTGGTCTGGTGAGCAGCCGCTGTCACGCAGGCAAATGGATAGGGAAGGAATGCAGTTCTTGAGGCAAACGCACAGGGGACGATGGTCGAGCACCTCGCAGGTCTTGCCGGCGGCGCAGGGCGCGGGTTTCGCGTGTGTCGTGCACGGATTCTGGCATTTGCCGTAGATACAAGCGGCGTTGGACGGGCAATCGACGTCGCGCGAACACGTCAGTGTGTCGGGAGCGCAAGTCAACTCGCCGATGTCGTTCACGGAGAAGCCGTGCTTGCACACGCACGTCGGCTTGTGCTCCCGCACCTGACAGCGCTTGATCGGGTCGCAACTCTTGTTCGTCGTCAAACACGGATCGCGACAATCGCGCGTCGTCGCGTGACACGCCAGATTGCCCGGACAATCCGCGTTGCTATTGCAATTTATCGGCGACGGTTTTGGCTGGGGATACGGGAGATCGCATTTCGGGTCCAGGTTACAAGCCGTCTGCGGCGCACCAACGTAACACTGGGGACACGAGCAACGCGGCTTGTGCACCACCACTCGACACAGAGCGTTTATTCCACAGGCGCCGCGCAGCGCGCACGGATCCAGGCACTTCAGATTTATGCACGCCTTTTCGTTCGGACACTCCGAGTCCGTTGTGCATTCTCGTTCTGCGTTTTGATTATTTGTTTGGTTTTTTTTTTTTTTGGTTTGATTCAATTGCCGGCAATTGGTGGTTCCGAGATTCGAACGATTTTTTGTTTTGGTTACCGAGGTGACGAAGAACGTTCGTAGTAGTCGTCGTGGTGGTGGTTGGTCGTGGTTGATTGGTGGAGGACAGGAAAAAAAAGAAAAAAAGCATTTATAAGAACTGGTGAAGAGATACTTGATCAAAAATAACACAAAACCGCATGCTTTCGCGTTTTCTTTTTTCCTTTCTTTCTTTGAACAAAAGAAATTGATTTTTGAAAATTGTAAAATCGACATTTGGATATCTAACGCAAAGGGGGATCTCTCTTGTTTCCGTCCGGATATCACGCAGCGATAGCCGAAACAGGCAGCGCATATTTACAACAACAAGCTCCCGGTGATAGACTTTGAAGAATAAATAGGAGGAAAATGTATGTATATATATATAAAATAATTATGCTTAAAAAAATCGTGATCTGCGAAATAAATAAGCATGGGTATCATGAGAGAAAGTCCCGGTTCGCGAGGTGATGTGTGTTTGTATAATAAAATAAATATATAAATTAACTATATGTACAGTTAAATGTCTAAACGAAAAAAAACACACTATGTATTAAAAAAAAATAGAGAGTAGTAAGGTTTCTATGTACAGGTGCGACAGAGTGTAGATCGGAGTTAAACTCTCGCGCGAATAAACGGTTGATATCATTTCGACTGAGCATCACATCTGTCTCTCGGTGTGTTAACGAATATATATATAAAAAAACAACACTCGTGAGTTATTAATGTTTGTAAAATTATAAAGTATAAAACAAACTATAACTGGGCGGGCGTTTCCTCTAGTTGCCATTAATTCGAATAGATTACCTACTTTCGTACGTAAATCTCAACAAACACGGTTATTCTACGCGGCTTCGTCGACGGTTAATTATTATGGCTTTCGCTAGTCACAGACGCTAAAGTACAACACACACATAGAGACTAGTGTATTATTATTATTATTATATTCATTTTGTTGCTGCGGTATATCTCGTGGTACGATCGACGAGGAAGATACGTTAGTAGGATGTCCCTTACCTGTCTTGCATTCGACGTCGGGCGAGCCCACAGTCGCCGGTGGGCATCTGCAGACAAATATCGTGCCATCTCGTATGCACTCGGCGCCTTTGCCGCATCCCACTGTCCTACAGTCGACTGGTCCCTTTCCGGAGCTGCCTGCAAGTGCCATATAAAACACGAATTGCGGTTCAGACTCATCCAAAACGACACAATGGATTTTAGTCGGAACACTACTCACATGCGTGCATAGGATCTCCACCCGGGAATTCCGGTGGGCAGTAACACTGCGGTTGGTTGTTGTAGATTCGGCAGGCCGCGTTTTCACCACAACCCGCGTCTCTGCAGAGATCGCTGCCGATGTCGCAGTTGCAAACTTGGTGGGGGTCGCCGTAACAACCTGGATCGCAGCTGCACTCGAAGCCGGATGCTGTCTCGCGACACTTGGCGTTGATTCCGCAGGGTCTTCGGAGGCATTCGTCACCACCTAGATATAGTATTTGCATATTAATTACAATTTTCTTCGAAAATTAGCAAATTTGGCAGTTTGGCAGAAATTTGGCAGAAAAAAAAATCGTTTTTCGCGTTTTACTCCTCGAATTTTTGATTTTTCGGGCAAACACCTGTCGTTTTTGGAATCAGCGGGAAATTTTCCATCGGATAGCGTTTTTAAACTTGGCGAAATCAAAAATTTTTTTTTCGACAAATTTTGCAAAAAATGGCAAGGGGTACCCCTTCTAAAAATTTGCGATTTTCGAGGGTCAACTTTAAAAATCTGCAAAAAATCGAAAAATCGAGATATCGCGTTCCGCCTGGCGGCATTCTCTTCCTTGAAGAGTTTTCTCTCGAATCCAAAAAGAAAATCCCGATTATATTCATCCAAAGAAAAATTATACCAATTTTAGTAAAGTGCCAAAATTGGGAAAAAGTGAAAAATCGTTTTTCGGGTTTTTCTCCTCAAATTTTTCATTTTTCGGGCAAAAACCGATCATATTTGGAATCAGCGGAAAATTTCCCATCGGATAGGGTTTTAAAACTTCGTTAAATCGAAAAAAAAAATTTCGCCAAAAAAAACGGCAAGGTTCTTCCCTAGTACTAAAAAAAAATCATATCTCTCAGCAAATTAAACTGACCTTGCTTGCAATTAATCTTAGGATTTCCATAATGTCCAGGAGGACAAGAACACTGAGCGGTTCTGTCGACGACGCGGCATTGAGCGTTGAAGCCGCAAGCTCCGTGCTGCAGACACGGATTCGTGCAGACACCGTCCTCGCTGCAACGCTTATTCGTGTCGCAGTCCTCATTCCGATGGCACTCGAGTTGGTAGCACTCCTGACTCGGTTCGCCCTGATATCCCTCGGGACACAGGCAAACGGCTCGATGACTGGAGACCCTGCAGAGGGCATTAATACCGCACGGCGAGCCGCTGGACGAGCACGGATCCTCGCATTTGCCGTTGGTGCACGAGAGCGTTTGCGGGCAGTCCGAATGGGTCCGACATCCGTCGAGACAAAGTCCTCCCCGACAGGTATAACCCTTGGCGCATCCATTATTAACATCGCACTTGACGCGACACTTCCCAGACTCGCAGACCTCGCCGCACTCGCAGTTGTCCTGACTATGACAATTCCTCAGACAGAATCCAATCTCGTCGCACTCGCAGCTACCGTCGCACGGTATCATCGTCTTCGTGCAACTGATCCTCGCATTTCCATAATAATTCGGCGGACAACTGCACTGCGCCGCGTGATTAACGACGCGACAACCAGCGCACTCGCCGCACGCCTTTCCGCCTTCGCACGGATTGCGGCATCGATTGTTGATGCAGGACTCTTCGCCAGAACAGGAATTATCGCTGCGACAACCAATGTCGCACATTCGGTTCTCGCATATTTGACTAGCCACACAATCATCGTCGCTGTTGCAGATGGCCTTGCAGAGTCCGCTCTCGCAGCGCTCGTCGCCCAGGCAATTGGCGTCGCTTCTACAGGCGGCGTAGCACGATCCTCCATAGCACGTGTGTCCAGGCGAGCAGTCGGATTCGCTGCTGCAAGGCAAGAAAGACTGCTTACATCCTGCAAGCGGATCACCCACCAACGGAAGCGGGCAGACGCATCGCTTCAAATGATTCGTCACGCTGCACTCAGCGTTGGCTCCGCAGGCGTCGGGAAGTCCGCAGGGATCTCGGCACTGATTGTCGATGCACGCGTTGTTCTCCGGACACTCGATGTCCGCCCGGCATCCGGCGTTGCACACGAGACCCTCGCATATCTCGCCGCTGCGACAATCCTCGTCGCGTCGGCAGAGACTCTTGCACATTCCCGAGGAGTCGCAGCGCTCGTTGCTCAGACAGTTGGCGTTGGAGGAGCAAACGGGCGAGCAGATACCGGCGATGCAGGCCATGCCCGGCGAGCAGTCCCTGTTGGCTTGGCAAATCGGTCCGGGCGCTCGTAGACACGCCACACGTGCGCTGGGATTGGGTATAAAACCGGCGGGACACGAGCAGCTCGCTCGCTGATTGGACACCGTGCACTTGGCGTTCGGTCCGCAAGGGGTCGTCTGGTCGCAGGGGTTCACACACTTGTTCGCCAGACAAGCTTCGTTGGCGTTGCAATCCGCATCGTTCCTGCAGCCATAGGTGCACATATTGTTGAGGCAAATATGTCCCAGGAAGCAGTCGTTATGAAGTCGGCAAGTGAGAAGACAATTTCCGTCGACGCACTTCTCGTTGAAGGCACATTCGTTATCAACGGCGCAGACGGGAAGGCAGACATTGTCGCGACAAGTGTTGCCGGGATTGCAGTCGTTGGTGCCAATGCACGAGACCGGAAGTCTCACGCACTCGACCTCGGAGTTGCCGGTGAAGCCGGGCGGACAGCTGCATCGTTTCGTGTGATCGGCGACCTGGCAGTCGGCGTTTATTCCGCAGGCGGCGCGGACTTTGCAGGGGTCGAGGCACTGGCCGCTCACGCAGACGTCGGTGAGGTTGCACTCCTCGTCGAGGACGCAGGATGGACGGCAGACGCCTTCGTAGCAGTAGGTATTGGCGGGGCAGACGTCGCTGGAGACGCAGGCGATCGGTTGAGGTCGACAGCCGATTCGCAGGTCCTGCGGGTCGCCCTCGTATTCGGGGCGACAGCGACAGGACGCCACGTGATCGGCGGCAACGCATTCGGCGTTGGGACCGCATCGCACGCGCGAGCAGACGTCGGCGCACTTTGGCGCGCCGTTGACCTCGAGACATTTGGCCGACAACGGACAATCCTCGTCGTCGAGGCACTCGACCGGCTGCTGGCATCCGCTGTTGTAAGCGTCGCCGACGGTTCCCGGTTGGCAGTGACATCTGTAGGAACCTCGAGCGTTGTTGCAAATGGCTCCGGGTGCGCAGGGTGAATTAGCGCAGTAATCGATGAGCTCGCATCCTCGGGTCGGTTCACCTGTGTAACCAGGTTGACAAGTGCACACCTGGACGTGATTTCTCGTCGAGCAGATGGCATTAACGCCGCATGGATTGTCGGCGAGACAGGCGATCTTGCATTTGTGAAGGTCGCAGATCTTCTCGTCGGAGCAGTCGTTGTTGGTTTCGCATTCGATTGGTTGACAGCCCATTTTCTCGTCCTCGGCGTTGCCGAAGAAGCCCTTCTGGCAGTGGCAAGAGGCAGTGTGAGCCCTGACGTCGGCGGCCTTGCACTCAGCGTTGCGACCGCAGAGGATGAGGTCGCAGGCTCGACGGCACTCGGCCTGACCGATGGCGTTTCTCGTGCACTTCTCGTCGATCTCGCAGTCGTCGTCGGTGGTGCAACGAAGCTCCTGGACACAGACGTTGTTACGGCAGTACTGATACTCCGGGCAAGTGGTGTTGCTGCGACAGGTCGGCCGACAGAGGCCGCCGATGCACAGCTGATCGCCAATGCAGTCTCTCAGGCTGGTGCAGAGTGCCGTGCAGATACCTCCGTTGCAAGCCGAGCCTGTGGGACACTGAAGGTCGTTTTTGCAGTACTGAACTGGCGTGCAACCGAGATTGGGGTCACCGGTGCCGCCGGGCTGACACGTGCACACGGCGCTGTGATTCAACGGCGAGCAGTCGGCTCCCTGACCACAGACATTCGGCACAGAGCAAGGATCGACGCACTTGTTCTCGAAGCAAGCCTCGTGAGGCGCACAGTCGCTGTGATAGTTGCACTCGAAGCGCTGACAGTGAACCTTCGGGTCGCCGATGCTCTGACCGGGGCAGCGACACTGCGCCACGTGATTGCGCACCAGGCACTCGGCATTAACGCCGCAGATGCTCGCGACGTCGCAGGGATTGCGACAGGTGTTGTCGATGCACGAGGCAGTTCCGGGGCAGTCATTGTCAGCGAAACAGTCACCGGGGGACTTGCAACCGGCGAACGGATCGCCGATGAGACCCGGAGGACAGGAGCAGCCGAAGGAGCCTTCGGTGTTGTGACAAATGGCGCTCGAGTGGCAGGGCTTGGCCGCGCACTCGTCGACGTCGACGCAAGAGTCACCGGCGAGAACGAAGCCCGGATGACACTTGCAGACGGCGACGTGTCCGATGGCCAGACAATTTCCGTAGCCGCAGTTGAGACGATTGCAGGGACTAGCGCATTTGTTGGTCTCGCTGTTGCAGTGCTTGTCGTCGGGGCAATCGTTGTCGGTGAGGCACTCGACCTTGAAGCAACCAGACGAGTCGCCTATGTAACCGGCCTGGCACTGGCAACCCGCGGCGTGATCGACCACCGAGCACAGAGTGTTGGGACCGCAGTCGACGAGAGAACACGGATCGCTGCAGTTGTGTTGCACGCAGGCTTGAGAGTCCGGACAGTCGTGGTTGACCTCGCACTGATGGGGAGTGAGGCAACCGGTCGCGAGTGGATCGCCGGCGGTTCCGGGCGGGCAGACGCAGCGATAGGAGCCGTGAAGATTGACGCACTCGGCGCTGGGATGGCAGGGTCGCTGCTCGGCGCACTCGTCGATGTCGAGACAGGCGCCGGTCGGTCCGGCGATGAAACCCTGGCTGCAACGACACTTGCCGTTGATGCAAGCCTCGTCGCTGCGGCAGCCGGCGTCGCTGGTGCAGCCGATCTCGCAGCTACCGTCGACGCAGAGCTCGCCGGGCAGGCAATTGCCGTCACCGTAGCAGACCTTGACGCAGAAACCGTTGTTGCAGCGCTCGCCCTGGGCGCAGTTGGCCTGGCTCGTGCACTGACAGCGGCAGAGGCCGTTCAGGCAGAGATGCTGAGAGGGGCAGTCGCCGGGGGAGTGACAGATTCCGGGGACCCTGACGCAACCCTGGGTGGCCGTGGGATTACCCTGGAAACCCGGTGGACAGGAGCACGTGGTGGAATGATCGACGCAACGGCAGATGGCGTTGGCGCCGCAGACGTCCTTCTTGGCGCAGGGATTGCTGCATCGGTTGTTGATGCACGATTCGTCGGACGGGCAGTTGCGACTGCTGCGACAGCCGAGGATGCAGACGCCGTTGTGACACGTCTGGTCGGATTGGCATTGGGACGGTGTGACGCACGGGACGACGCAGACACTGCCGACGCACTTCTCGCCGGCGGCGCAATCGTCGACGGAACGACAGACGGCTTTGCATTGGCCGTCGAGGCAATTTCCGCCGTCACAATTTGCGTCGTGCTGGCAATAGTTGGTCGCTCGGACGCATCCGTTTTGGGGGCCCTCGCTGGAAGGTACGAATCGGTGGATGCATCGGCACACGGGTTGGCCGTTGCTTATCTCGCACACGGCGTTGACTCCGCAAGCGTTTTCGCATGGATTTACGCAGCGATGGTTTTCACAGAGCGAATGAACCGGACAGTCGCTGCTGGTGAGACAGGAACCTTCGGGTTGGCAGCCAGTTTCGTAAGGATCGCCCACGTGATTCGGTTGGCACTGACAGACAGGATTGTCCGTCGGTCCGACGAGGCAGACGGCGCTCGGATGGCAGGGATTCGGATTGCAAGCCTCGACGGCGACGCATTCGACATCCGGCACGGGATTCGGCTTGAAACCCGGCGGACATTGGCAAATGGCGCGATGCTCGTCGGCGATGCAGACCGCGTTGACGCCGCACGTGTTCTCGTCGCAGGCATTGTGACACGTGTGAGTGAGTCGGTTGCAGAGCTGACTCGGCGGACAGTCGATGTTGTAGACGCACGGCACGGTTTTGCAGCCGTGGCTCATCTCGTTCGGATCGCCGGCGTAGAGACCGGGCGGACATTCGCAAACGGCCTCGTGATTGTTGACGACGCACAGAGCGTTCGGACCGCAAGTGACGAAGTTGCAGACCGGTTGACACGTGAGAACGTTGTCGCTCGACGATCGGCAGGTGTGATCCTCCGGACACTGGGCATCGGTGGTGCATCGATCTTTCCGCGCGGTTTGGCAGCCTTGACGATCGTTCGGATTTCCCGTGAAGCCCGGCAGACACTCGCACTGGCCGCGATGGTCGACGGCCACGCACTGCGAGTTCGCAGTGCACGTGAAGGTCTTGCAGATGGGAACGCACTTGAGGACACCCAGAGCGTCCGGTCGGCAGGATTCGCTGGTGTGACAGTCGTGATCGGCGATGCAGTCGGGCACCGAGGGTTTCTCGCAGGCCGAGGAGATGGGATTCCACTCGTAGGCGTCCTGGCATTGGCAGGCGGCGTGACCGGTGGCGTCGAGCTCGCATCGCTGATGAGATCCGCAGACGACCTTGCTGCAAGGATTAACGCAGTCCTGAACGCCGTTCTCCTGGACGAGACACAATTTTCCGGCCGGGCAGTCGGAGTCGTGGGTGCATATCGGCGGCGGGACGGATCTGTCGGGTTGACAGCCGTCCACGAGATTGCTCGGATTTCCGTAATAGCCGTCGACGCAGAGACACGACGAGACGTGATTCTGGGCGACGCAGATGGCGTTCGGGCCGCATTGAAGCTTGCTGCACGCGTCGACGCACTTTCGCGAGCCTTTACCGAGCTGGAAGCAGATCTGCTGGGGCTCGCAGTCGAGATCGTTGCGACAGTGGCCGCGGAGGTAGCAGCCCTTGGCGAGATCGTTGGGATTTCCTTGGTAACCGGGCGGACAGTGGCAAGCGCCGTCCTGGCAGACGGAACGCGGTCCGCAGGTGACGCCGCTGCACTTGTCGAGGCATTTGCCGTTGACGCAGCTGTAATCGAGCGGACAGGGCGTCTCCTGGCTGCAGTGGCAAGTCTCAGGATTGTCGCATGGTCCGGGTTGAAGAGCTTGGCAGTCCACGAAGGGATTCCCGAAGAATCCGTCCTTGCAGCGACAGTCGTAGCTTCCGATGGTGTTGATGCACACAGCGTTGCCGCCGCAGGCGTTGCCGTTGCACTCGTTAACGTCGTGACAGCGGATGAACGGATTTCCGGCGTAACCAGCCGGACAGACGCACTCGATGGCGTTGAGACCGGCGTGACACTGAGCGTCCTGGCCGCAGACTGAGCTCGTGCATTCGGATTTCTTCTGAGCGCCGCAGCCTTGATAAGGATTTCCGCTGGTGCCGGGATTGCAGACGCACTTGAAGTCCAGCTGATTGTACTCGCAGTGAGCGTTCTCGCCGCAACCGGGGACGCAACGCGGCGGCTCGATTGGAGGCATACACAGGAGATCCGGATTACCGACGAAGTAGGGATTGCAGACGCATTTGTTGGTCTGAGGGTCGCAGTTGGCACCGATTCCGCAGACGATTCCCTCGCAGCGACGCTTGCAGCGACCGCTTATGCAGACGCTGGGCTCGGCGCAGGGTACATCCGGAGAACAGACGTCGGGAACACACTGACCGCCTGGGAAGGGATTACCCATGAATCCCTCGATGCACTTGCAGGTTGGACCGTCGTAACTGACTATGCACTGAGCTCCGGCGCCACAAACGAAACCGTCGCATTCTGCAAATGAGACGAAGTTTTCAGATTAATTTTCTTATTTATTTCTGTGGCTAAAATGGGAGGTTTGTTTTTTTTCTTAATATACTCACGAGACACGCATTCGTTGTTCTTTCCCTCGGTGAAGCCGATGACGCATCGACACCAAGGCGCGTGCTTATCCGGCTCGCAGTAAGCATTCGGGCCGCAAGGCACATTGTCGCACGGATTGACGCATTTTCCTTGGACGCAAGCGAAGTAATTGTCGCACTCGTCGTTCGTGGAGCATTCGAGACGCGGCGAAACGGCGCCGGTGCAACCGGAACCGTAAGGATCGCCGGAAGTTCCGCGCGGACACTCGCAGATGTGACCGCCGCGATTGTTGATGCAGTAGGCTCCGTGAGCGCAGGGATTGTTGGCGCACTCGTTGACGTCGACGCAGCCGTGCTGCGGATCGCCTTCGTAGCCAGTTTCGCACATGCATTTGGGTGGATCGCTCGGTGTACATTTGGCGTTGATGCCGCACGGGAAGCGGTCGCAGGGATCTGCAAATCACGAGAATAAAAATATAATATATCCATATTTTTACAAATCATCATCATTTTG
Source organism: Itoplectis maculator (assembly GCA_964034905.1). NCBI lineage: Eukaryota > Metazoa > Arthropoda > Insecta > Hymenoptera > Ichneumonidae > Itoplectis > Itoplectis maculator. The sequence goes on from OZ035859.1 coordinate 8,198,017, forward strand.
TAATCAAGCAAATTTTGTTGAGCTATTTTTCTCAGGACTTCTACTTACTTTTACAGAGATTTCCGTCGAGAGCATCTGTGTAAAACGGCGGCGGACAAACGCACTCGCCCGGCTGCACACATTTTTCATTAGCCTTGCACTCATTGTCGCCAGTGCATCTCTTCTGCGCGGGCGAGCAGAGGCCGTTGTAAGGATCGCCGCCGTATCCGTGCGGACAGACGCACCGATGGGAACCCGGTTGGTTGATGCACTCCGCGCCGTAACCGCAGACCTGATGACCATCCGTGCACTCGTTGATATCGACGCAGGAGCCGTCGGGACTGGTGCTGTAACCTTTGGGACAGGCGCAGTAACTGACGCCGCCGGCGATGGTGATGCACTCGGCGCCGCTCGGACAGGCCTCGCCTCTCGAGCATCCCGACAGCATGCACTTGCCGTTGACGATTTTATAAGGCGGTTGGCACTGGCACTCGATGTTGTTGCACTCCTCGCAAAGCGAGAAGGGATTTCCATTGAATCCGGGCGGACATTGGCACTCGTAGCTGCCGGGCAGGTTCTTGCATATCGCATTCACTCCGCACGCAGGTTTTTCGCGATGCTCCATGCACTCGTTGACGTCCCGGCACTTTCCGCTCTCGTTGTCGCGCGTGTAACCGCGCTGGCATATGCAAACGCTGCTGCCGATAAATTCGTCCTTGATGCACTGCTCTCCAGCTGGACACGGAGTGCTCGGTCCGCAAACGTGCGGCACAGTCGTTTCCTTGCAGCCACCGCTGTACGGATCGCCGATGGTTCCGCTCGGACATTGGCAGGAAAACGAACCAGCCTCGTTGTTGCAGATCGCTCCAGGTGGACAGGGATTCACGGTGCACTCGTCGACGTCTGTGCAACCGCCCTTGACGCCCGGTTTGCCTGTGTAACCGTTGCTACAGAGACACGTCGCCGTTACATCGTTCAGCAACATGCAGTGCGCGTTTGGACCGCACGACAAATCTTCGCAGGGATCTGGATTGGAAGAAATAAAATTTGTGTAATGGATGACTTTGGATTGCAGCATTTTCAAGCATTTCATTGGTTGCCACTTACGTCTACAGTCGTTTCCAACGTTGGGCTCGGGGCACAGGCATCGTCTCTGATGATCGCATATCGCGTTACCCGGACAATCGGCATCGGCGTTGCAAGTTACGACGCCGACGCACTTGATGTAGGGATCCGGATCGGGTATCGTTCCCTCGGGACAGGCGCACGTGTAGGTACCGTCGGCGTTCGTGCACGTTGCGCCGTGACCGCAGACGTCCGGACGCGTGCATTCGTCGATGTCTGCAGAGATCATTATTTTCGGAATTAATCGCGAAGGTTTCTCATTTTTATTCGATAAAGTTACTCTTTTCTTTATTTCTATTTTTATAATCTGGTTGAAACATACCCATGCATTGCTTGAAAGCATTTCCAGAGTATCCAGGCTTGCACTGGCAGGTAAAACCTCCAGGTGTATTGGTACAAATTGCGTTCTTGCTGCAGCGACCGGAAGGTCCGTTCACCGGGTCGCATTCGTTTATATCTGAACAGAAAGGAGCAGTTTATTGACCAGTGAACTTTTGTTTTACAGATTTCTTCGTTACTCACCGACGCAACCGGCGGATATGTCGTTCGGATTGAAGGTCCAGCCGTCCTCGCAGATGCAGTAGGCCTCCTGACCGTCGGCCTTGCAGAAAGCGTGCGCCCCGCAGGTGACCTCGTCGCAAGGAGCTTTGCAGGGTATGTGAGGCGGCGTACCGATGAATCCGGTCTCGCACTCGCAGTGATAACTTCCGCGTGTGTTGGTGCACACGGCTGCGGGTCCGCAGGGATTGGAGGCGCACTCGTTGATGTCTTCGCACTCGGCTCCGACGGCTTTGAAGCCATCCTTGCAGAAGCACTGGCCCTCGATGCATTCGGCGTTGTTTACGCAGTCAAAGTTCACTTTGCAGAGTGTCGTTACGTCGGTCTACGGAGCAAAAGGTAACAAATTGTCATTGTAGAGAAATAGTACAAAAAATTAAAACAGGGACTCGGTCAATTCAGACTTGCAACCGGTTTTATCTTAATCGGATTAAAATGAAAAAATCTGGATCCACTATCGGTTCTCACCTGATCGCAAGCCACTGCCGGACTGGGGTTGGCACTGTACCCCGGCGGGCAGAGGCAGGTGTAGCCTGGTACCGCATTCTTGCAAATGGCGTTAGATCCGCAAGGATTCTCGTAGGCGGTGCACTCGTCGATATCTGCGAGGGCGTTAATGAGAATACGCAGACATTAAAACGATGAATTTATCGAAACAGGACGGTGAATTCGTGATAACAAAAAATTAAAAAATAAAATTAAAAAATTATATAGCCTATATAATGGAGCTAACCAGTGCAGCCTTTGAAAGGATCGCCAGTGTACTCGTGTTTGCAACGGCAAACGAAGCTGCCGAGTGTGTCTGTGCACTCGGCGTTATCGCCGCAAGGTTCCTCCTTGCACTCGTTAACATCTGTTAATCGCAGTTAATGGTTGATTAATAAATTATTCATTAAAACAGAAGAAAAGAATTATTGAAGAGACAGAATGCGTTAGAGGTGTTACTGACTTTCGCATAAAATCAGGCCCTGGCCGACAAAGCCCTGAGGGCAAATGCACTTGTAGGAGCCCGGCACGTTGATGCATTTAGCGTTTGGCGCGCAAGCGTTCGTCCTCGAGCACTCGTTGACGTCGATGCACCCGTAAATCGGATCCTCCTGGTAACCGTCGAGACAGCGACACTCGTAACTGCCCTCAGTGTTGATGCACTTCGAGTCTTTTCCACAGGGCGTACCGCTATCGCACTCGTTCACGTCTGTTAGATCGTTTGTTAAAATGCCTCGTAGTGTTTTTAAACAGCGTTAATTCATTAAAATTTTCTTAAACAGCAGCGTCGATTAATCACAAAGCCATTCAGTCCAGTCGAAAAAAAAAAAACCTTAAATTTGGAGAAAAACATATTCTCGTTTTCGATGACTCCCAGAGTGTAGAAAAAATATATAGTCGCCAATTCGATAAATTCAAATGTCGACTGGACTGACAGTCGGAATTAGAGGATAATTGTGACAAAATCGTTGGCTCGAAGGAATCGTCTTTACCGTGACAACCGGAGAAAGGATCGCCGTCCATGCCGTCGGGGCAGGTGCACCTGAAACTTCCCTCCATGTTGATGCACTTGGCCGATCGGCCGCACGGACTCCTCGCGCATTCGTCCACGTCGACGCATCCGTCCTCGGGGTTTCCTTCGAAACCCTCCGGGCACTCGCACTTGTGCGTGCCCGGAAGGTTGACGCACAGGGCTCCGTGGCCACAGGCGCCTTCGTATTGGCATTCGTCGATGTCGTTACACTGTAACGCGAGATAAAATTGAGAATGCGAAAATTGAAGAGGAAATAATTTGCTTGTTTTTCCTCAGAGTATATAATTTACTCACAGTCACGTAAGGGTCTCCGGCGTAACCCTGCTGGCAGGCGCAAGTGTAATTTCCCTGAGTGTTGCCGCAGATAGTGTTCTCGCCGCAAGCACCGGGAGTCTGACATTCGTCGATGTCCTCGCAGTGAACCTCCCCGTCGCCCGTGTATCCGGGCTTGCACTTGCAGAGAAAATTCGCCGGCAGGTTGCAGCATTCCGCGTTCTCGACGCAACGCCCGGCCAACGCTGGATCCTCGCACTCGTCGATGTCTGCAATTGGCGTTTGACGTTTTTTTTTTACCGTTTTGCGATGCCACCGTTTGCACCGAGAAAATGCGTAACGCTCGCAGGGATCCCGAGTAAAATGGGCAATAAGGAAGAGTCCGAGGGAACGCGAAAACTATGAAGAAAACCGTGGCTCACCTTGGCAGTAGAAACCGTCGCCCCGGTAGCCCGGGAAGCAGGAACAGTGGAAGCTACCGAGTGTGTTGGTACAGTGGGCAAAAATATCGCAGGGCCTGTACTTGCACTCGTTCTCGTCTGTTGAAACAAGACAAAAATAATATAGCAATCGTCGACAACACGCTGCCGCGTATAACAGTTTCCAACTTTATTCCACTGGTGCACACAGAGTAAATGCTCTCGCGCCAACTTCCTCTTTCGGCCTAGCGGTATTTCCTCCGGCGAAAGAGAGAATAGCTCAGCTAGAAAACGACGTACCTGGTACTTGACAATTGCATCCACCGAATCCGTCGTTACAGTGGCACACGGAATCGAGACACACGCCGTTTTGGCACTTTGTGCCATCCTCTTTTGTGCAATCGTCTGTCGCAACACAAACAAAACAATTAACATCTCAGACAAAATCAAACACGAGGAAAATCGAAGCCTATATTTATCTCAATATCCGCGTTGACCATTTTTTAATCATAAATTAAACCCCAATAATTAATTTACCTAAATCCAACGAGATGAATTTTTCAAAATCTTAAGAAGCTTAGATATAATATTTCCGCAATTACACAAGAATTTAAATAGATTATATCCAAGGCTCGGGATGCGTGCACGGAGGATAAAAGAAGAAAAAGGAGGAAACGCGCGTGACAAGTTCTCGGATAGGCGCAACGTGTCCGCGCATACATACAGGTATATGCCGCGTATCGACGAAGCACGGAGAGCGCCGGCGAGAGAATATTAACGGTAACATCGTTTGTGCCCGACGCGGAAGAATATACACTTGTCTCTCATGGCTCGCGAGTTGGCTCGTTCGCTTCGCGTACGGTAAGTATAATTTCGCGTTCCCGCGGCAATCACCGTGGCCGCCCGCGCCTCCTCCTCCTCCTCCTCCTTCTCCTCCTTCCCTTCTTCGTCGCGCGTAGCTTCTCCCGCATCTCGCCGCATTCTCCTCTCGCTTCGCGCGCTCAAGAGAAGCCCCCGCACATCTTCGTTTCCCTGTCTCCTCTTATCGCTCTCGCGAATCGCTCACCCGTGCATTTCAGTCTGTCACGCTGCTCGTCCGTGCCCTGATAACAGTCGTTTCTATGGTCGCAGAGCTTCGAGAGTTCCAGCAGTTGTAGCACGTCCGTCGACTCGTTCACCTGACAACCGAAGTAGCCGTCCTCGAGGTTCAGGAAGAACACTTCTCTCCGAGGTCCACGTCCGATTCCGGCTAGGGAGTCGGCCTGGAAAAAAATTAAAATCCATGAGTAACAGAAGAAATAAAGGAGGAAGAAAAAAAGGAAACCAAAGGCAGAGTATTCCAGCTTTGTCTAAGTACTGAAAAAGTGAAGATAAAAAAATACTCACGGGACACAAGGATAGAAGTATCCAAGCCGCCAACGGCCAAAGATGTTTCATCTTGGCTGCAAAAAAGAAGAAGCGTATTAGAGTCAATTCGCGAATGAAATCATGATGAGTCCCCCGTGGGAAGAGAGACGCGAATCGTTTACAGAATGTGGCAACACCACCGTGCTATATATTATTCTATCTGTTCGCTCTACACCCAGCGTCGAGTTTTTAATTATTCTCCGCGGCAAAACGTTGACTCATCGCCCGAAGACACGAGTGCGCCATGTCCTACCGGGCCGCGCTGTGTATATCCAGCGACGAGGTGATCAGTCATCCCGATTACGAGTGTAACTCCCCAAGCTCGTCGGTTGACGAGCAAATTAACGCACGCTCCAGTAAAGCGTCTCCGAGAAATCACGTAAATTAACAAATGCTCGCCGAGTCTCGTTGATTGAAAAAAACAAATTTGATTGATTTTTTACAATTGGTTTTTTTTTCTTTAATTTGCGGCTCGAATCTCCGGCTCGTTCTTTCTACTTCAAAGGCCTCGGAACTTGTGCGCCGCGAAGAACCGCGAGAAAATAAATAAAAGAAGAAGAAGGTGAGGAACGAATGGCGATTAAAAGGGACGACGAGAGAGAAAGGTGGGAATGAGAATTGCGGTAATAAAAGAAGGCGAGTGCGATGCACTTGTGGCCCTCTCCGCTCGAATGTTCCCCACCTCTTTGCAATGTCGACAAACAGGGTGGCCTGGAAGTGCCGAGGCGTTCAAAACGCGTTCGGAAAATTTAGAAAATAACGATGTATCGAAATTCTCATCAGGAAGAATTCGTAAATTCACGCAATGAAATTTTATTTAGACTATATTGCGATTTTAATTGAGTTTTCTTCGCCTTCTATGTCGACCGTGAGCTATTATTTGATTTCCAGATCTGGCGAGATAAGAACGTGAATTATCGATACGACTTTTCGAAGTCACGAATTCCACGCGACTATCAAAATCCAAACGTTCATTCACGTTTTTTAGTAAACGTGATTTCTGAACATTTTTTTTCAGAATATTTTGAGCATTCTGAAGAAAAAGTACAGAATTCTTTATTCGTGAAAAACTGCTTCAGTTAAATGCTAATTAAAATCAAAGATATTCAGTAAATTCTAAAGATTGTATTAGAATCTTTTTTGCGTCGTATTTCCTGGCTACCCTATATATGCAAAGATCCCAGGAAGGCAGCATGCACAGGAGAAAAATTATTTCTGGTACAAAGTCACGCAGCTGTGAGACGCTGGACAATGTAACATGCGCAGAACAGCCGCATTGTTTCTCTATCTCAGCCACATCGTCCGTGCGTTACAACATGAATTTTTTTCACACCGAGCTCAAAAGTTTATCGCTCGATTCTAGTCGTCGGTACGTACGATCGGAATCGATCGGCCCTTGCAACTAATAGTGAATTATACGGTCACGAGGCTTTCGCTTTTGTGCCATTCCACATGCACGCTGCATTCTATTGTAATTCGTAGCGAATTAGCTCTTACGAATGTGCAGCAGCAGCAGCAATAGCAATGTTAGCGATTGCCGGCAGACCTGGTGAATGAGATTGCTCCTTCCGTTGCATGACAAAGCCACGAGTAAATTCCATCCGGTTCTTGGTTTAATCAAACTTTAATTGAACCGCGCGCGATCCTACGCACCGTCCCGTAATTTCCAGACAATTTGCTGCATTGCATTAAAAATAAAATTGATCTCTCTCCGTCTCCGTCTCTCTGACTTCAAGAGGAAAACCGTGCGCGAATCGCTCGACGACCGTGACTGTTTTCTTTATTTGGCGATGAGCCCAACTCCAACCAGGATTTGCATACACAGGTTGTCACTGTTCTCTATAAAGTTGACGCGTTTTAATATCTGCGATTACTATGTAGTCAGTCAGCGGAATCGTCACCTACGCAAGAGGCTCGGTGGCACTAATAGTGTCGAGGACTCCGAGATAGCAATCGTCATTGCTAGACGAGAGGCGTCTGCTCTGAACAGTCACAATTGACACTCGCTTATTTCTCAGCCAAATTACATTCGCAAATTTCGATTATTACGACTGTAATCAATTTTTTTTTTCGATTCCAATTAATGCGACGATCTTCGTTCTATCCGTAAAATTATAATTACCGATGCGTGAAAAAGTTTGCTTGTGATTCGCGTATCAACGCCGATCCATCATAATCGAAAAAGCTGTACATTCTTTTTACGACCGCCGACGTGTTTGCACAGCGACGCTAAACCGACGAAACCGAAGCGACGATAATAGAGCAACGTGTAAAACCGTTCTGGAATTTTGACGTAAGACTCGATAAATCATCGGGAAAGCCAATATTACAAATATTACTTCGTCGCGAAAAGTGACATCGTCTTCTGTCTTAGCGTGTTTGCACAGTTCCATCTGTCCGACTCTTGACATTTTTCTCTCTTTTTTCTCGAGGCAACAATGTCTCGACTATCGTCTCGCTCGCTCGGCGAACCAACCGGAATGTCCGGATTCCAGCGTGGCTCGGAGTATCCGGAGTCATCGCTGATTCCAAACGCACGACAAACGTACCCGCATATTTTCTCGCTTGAAACCAGTCACCATTTGTGTTTACTCGATATTTTGTGGCCAAATTGTAGGGTCGGGTCTCGAAGTGAAACCGACGAATGAAATACGCGCCTCGGACGGGAATTTACAAACAATCTCGAGCGTTGCTTATTGTTTTGCTCTACCAGTTCGGTTGGCAGCGTCGAAATACAAACAACCTTCTCGCGGCTGTTGCTTTTGCTGCTGCTTTGGACAAAACTGCTGCGGACAATCTGCCATCGACCGAATGCTGCAAAAAACAATGCAAACCCTGCTTTACATTTGAAAAATCCTTTTCGCCACCTAGTAGGAATTTTTTTTTCGCACCGACGACAGATCCCCGAGTGTCGGCATTCTGCCCACGCGCATTATACTTCTTTCCTGCGTCCTCGCGCGCGTTTACGACCACCTACGCGGCGCGACGTGCGCCGCTCGGGTTGTATATGGAAGTGTTGAGAAACGCCGTGCGTCTTGTGTCGCGGCAACAACGCTCCGCGCCGCGATTCGTGAAAGTATCCGCCGACTAGAAAAATCTCCTCCGCTGATGTTTTCTTCTCTCTCTGTCTCACGCTCTTCGTTTCGCAGAACCGAACACGCAATCGCAGCGGCGAATTCGGTCGACGAGCTTGGAAAAATCGCTCGGTTTTTCCCCGCAACATCTGCAACGAGAACCACGTTATTTATCCGCCGAGAAGACGAGTGGAAAGGGCACTCCATTTTTTTTTTTCGTCGTGAATATTCATCGGCGCTCGCGGCGCTTCAGTGGGACGAACGTCGGTGAGAGAAGAACCTTTCTCGCTCGACGGCTTTTCGTACGCCCACAATGAGTGCAAATTTTCAACGCGCTGAAAATTTGCCTGATAATGCCGCAGGTGTTGGGATGAAAGTTGAAAGGGAAAATGCGGCGGAGGCGTTGATTCGGACGCAGGTTCGACGAGCACTGCCCGAAAATGCCCGACGACGATCTTCATGCATAATTTACCATAGGAGCAACTCTTCTCCTTTTCTTTCTCGTTCTCTCTTTTTCTTTCGCTGTCTCCGTCTCTCTTCCCCGGCTGAGGGGCGCAGAGCGAGGGAGAAACGTCGGAGAAAAGGAACGCACGGAGAAGGAAGAGAGAAAGAGAAAGAAAGAAGAGAGAGGCGGTATTCAACGGGCGGAAAGCCAAGGGAACCGTGGCGAGCGCTACACTCGAGTTAAAAGAAGAAATAAAACCTGTAACAGTATTTCCTAGACGATTGAATTACGCCGAGGCCACGTAACGATTTTATCAACGACTCTGCTCTTTTTTTCTTCAACATTGCAGAGGAGGGGATTGGCGAAAAAAATCTACACCTTCGAAGGGAACTAAATCAGCGATGTTTGACATACTCTATATATATTATATAAACCGTGTTTGAAAAAAAGTATATTTCGCGGCTTCGAATTTCAGTTCAGATTTCAGAACAGTATTTCCGGCTCGCTGTCTCTAAACCAATCACAGGGCGGAGAAAAATGGCAGCCATGAATATATCGCATCTTTTTATTACCGTTCAAACGATCTCGACTTTAATAATAAAAAAGAGAAGAAATGTCAGAAGAAGCAACATCATCGCGAAAAAAGCAGAAAAAGTACCGGTTTTATAACCAATCTGTTATTCTGTTGTAACGCGCATGCGATCTCCGTACGACAATAGTCGGCAGTTCTTCGTCTCCCTCTTCCTCCATCCTTCTCTCTCTCTCTCTCCTTTTTCCTCAGTCGTCGCATCGTCGCCGTTCGACACTTCCGTATTCCCATAGGACACTCGGATAGTCGCGCGACCCTGACTCTCACCCGTCGTTTCACACAGGTCTCCCGTGTATATAATTTACCCTGCAATTTGTGTGACGCGTCGACGACGACGACGGAGCGTCGTGAAACGTCGAGCGTCGTCCCTTTTCACGTCGCAACCCACTACCGAAACGCGCCTGATTAGTGCGTCCAGTGTCCTTTGTCTCCACCTGTTTATCTTTTTCACGCGCGCGTTTTCGCTCGCAGCTACAAAGTGCCACGAAATAATTACCTCACGGTTGCGCAACCGTCTCCTTGATACGGCAGACAACATCGGGAAAAGACTCGTCGGGTCATTATCCTCGCGTCGCACGGCCAAAGTGTTTGGAATTGCGTCACGTCGCCTCTTTGCTACGGTTTAATCACGGAGCAGGTCAATTAACAGCTACTAGAAGATACGCGATTTTCACTCTGGTTTCTGCTGTGGATTTTTACTCGCCGAACTGAGCAGCGAGAGACAGACGCATCTCGCAGCCCGAGGGCTTCTCTGTTTTTCTCTGTTCGTCCAATCGACACAACAATGGACGCCGGGCCACGTGGGGGGCGCTCTCGTTCCCGCGCGCGCCTTTTCGCTCTACACCGACGATTCCGCTCAGCGCGCGCGGCAACACCTGTTGCTCCGCCGGCAAGTCGACAGCTCCCTCGTAAACACCGCGGCCCATTGAAACACTAAATCGTCGGGGACACCCGCGCGCGGGTCGACCTGCCCTCTGGAAGGTTCCTAGGATGCGGGTCGACGCTTGTTTGGCTATAGGTGCATACAGAGTCGAACGCGCGAAGAAATAAACAATTGATATCCAGGCGGAAAATAACCGAAAAATAAATAAGTACTAGGCTAATCACACGCGCTGGCGGGGATACTTTTGCGCTGCTGCGCTCTGAAAATGCCGAAAACCGCCCAAATCGGGGTCACGAAATTTATTTTTTCAAAATATCGATTTTTAACCTATACCATCGTTCTCAAGTCGCATATTCTACCCCTGAAAACACTGGTTACAACCCTTTTTTAGTTGATTTTGAAAAAAAAAAATTTTTGCCGAACAGTTTGTCAGAAATCGCAGATCTGGCCGTCGGGCCGAAAACCGCCCAAATCGGGGTCACGAAATTCATTTTTTCAAAATATCGACTTTTAATCTATACCATCGTTCTCAAGTCGCATATTCTACCCCTGAAAACACTGGTTACAACCCTTTTTTAGTTGATTTCGAAAAAAAAAATTTTTGCCGAACGGTTTGTCAAAAATCACAGCTCGAATAGTTTGCTAACAATCCTTTCCGTTACTCATGAACTTTTTAAAAGAGAGATTTAATTAATCAACAAAAAACATGTTACTTATGTTTTTTTTTTTCTTTTTTCAGTTTCTACTGGTAAAAGGCAAGTCTACCGGGTCATCGAGAGCCATTGAATTATTTATAATCCACGCTGTAATATATGCGAGAGGGCGAGAGTCCAGCGAGCCACCCTCGGGGTCTCCCTTTCTCCGTGACTCATTCCACGACGTCGACGTCCACCCGAGCAACGTCGTCGTCGTCGTCGTCGTCGTCGAGAGTTTTCTCGGGATCCTGGGACGACCTCGCGCCGCTCTCGATCGCGAGAGGATACCGAGCGGGAGGACGCGCTGCTCTCGTCGTATGCCGAGCACGCCCGAGCGGACTCGCGCTAGTTCTATCTGGCGTTCGCCCCGGGTTGTGCAGCATTGGCAAAGCTGCAGAGAGCGAAAGAGCAAAATCCTATGCGAGTGACAGAGAAGGGAACAGCAGCAGCAGCGAGCGCTCACCTTGAGCCTCGCGCTTATACCTGAGGCAACATCCGGCATGAATCGACGAAGCGAAATAGTCGGTGACTCGCGTGCGAGTGCGAGAGAGTCGCCGAGAAGCGTGGAGAGGACGGAGGTGGCGGCCGCGGCGGCGGTGCACACGGGGAGAAGGACTGGAAGGGAGAGCCTAAACCGCGACGCCCACGGAGTGAAACGAGCGGTCTCTACACTCGACTCTCCGCGCTCCCCGACCAGGCCCGAGACTCTCGGACAAGTTGCCTGGCCGGTGAACGCAGGTAACACGTATGCGAGAGAAAGAAGGAGGGGCGAGGAGGGAGATGGAAACGCAGACGGAGACAGAGAAATTCGTACGAAGCGGCGTGAAAGTCTAAATATGGAAAGGACCGGGCGAGAAGTCTGCGTCGGCGTGGGCCACAATGAGATAAACCAACGTAAGATCCACCAATTGGTAACACCCACACGGGCCTATTTTTTTTTGTCTTTCTCTCTCGCATGTGCATCACCTTTCACTGATCAATATTCGTGTTTTCAGGCTCAGGAGACGTCGATGTCCTTTTGCGCTGCTATTCGTCAATAGCTATGTGGAACGATTCTTAGACGGTCGGCAAATTTTTTTTTTATCGTCTTTCTCTCCGAATTTGCCTGAAGGTGGGACACACCCACTTGACGAGGTGAGAAATGTTACGTAGAGAAAAAAAATACTGTAATTCTGAGTCTATACTTGTTCGATAATTATCGCATTATTTTCCTCGTCGTCCTTCCGCGTATTCATTGAGTGATTACGCGATCGATCGCTGCACGCGTCGGAGGATGCAAGATCGATTACGCGTGTTGCGAGGAATTATCACGTCTGACTGTTTTCTTCTTCTCTTTTTTTTTCAGAGAGAGAAAGAGTGAGGTAGCGTTGCCAGACGTCATCGATGGGAAGAAGCGACCTTAGAGCGTGAGAAAAAGGAGGAGACTGTGAGAGTGAGAGCGAAAAATCGCAGACTCGAGGCTGGGAGTCCTTAGGCCGCGGCTTGAGAGAGTCGCAGGATCAACGCTTCGGTGGAAGGACATATCGGTTATATTCGATTAAACAGCGGCTCGCGTTGCAAATACGGAGCGACTGTGCATTCCCAAATATGGGATAGACCCTATGGACCGGCGAGCAGCTACTCGTGCTGCTGCTGCTGCTGCTGCTGCTGCTGCTGCGTCGAGTTATAATGGCTCGTGACGCACTCGCGGCTCCGGTATATCCCGGGCTCTCGGCTCTCCGTCGCTGATGCAAGCATTGAACTCTCTTGAGCCGCAGAGATATAGCCCGACGACCGGTGTCTCCGGTTAAGGATTCGCCGGGCAACGATGCGTACCTTCTCCCCCCCTCCGACGATTAAGCACATACGGCGCCTACGTAACTGTACAATGCAGTGGAACAACACACGTTGGCTGCAACGCGCGAGCCAGCTGACAATTGAACACCCTCGTCGACCTCTATTCGGTAATGCGTACCTTTAATTGAGATCTATTTCCTCAGCGGACTATAAATTTAAAATTGCGTAAAAAAAAGGAGAAAGAAGGATCATTTTCGCAATCGACACGGCTTTCTATTTTTAGCAATTCGCCAAGTGTGTAATAAACAAATGTGCATCTTTGTATAGGTTGGACGAGCGACAAGCGTTTCGAGCTCCCGAAGAATTGGCCTTAACAGACTATACATTTTTCATTGCGTTAAAAAAAGGAGACAGAAGGACCATTTTCGCAATCGAGACGGCTTTCTATTTTTAGCAATACGCCAAGTGCGTAATAAACAAATGTGCATCTTTGCATAGGTTGGACGAGCGACAAGCGTTTCGAGCTCCCGAAGAATTGGCGGTCCCCCGGCGACTGTCTGGCATCATCGGCCCATCACCGGCGCACAATCTCCCGCGTGGTGTGTTATTATTAACGATTCGAGAAACCGCGTGTGCGCGCGCACACGGCGCCCGGGAGACGATGGTAAAACGGGCAAATTACAGCAATTTTCACCACCGAGATGCCTGGTCGCCGCGCGTGTTCGCGAAGCCGCGAGCTCCTCGCATAACGAGACGATCATTGTTTCAACGAGTGATCGATGTCCACAAGCGCGAGACACAGACGACGCGTACAACACTCGCGCGTTTCTCGGCTTCGGCGTCGACGTCTGTGCGTTCGAGTGTGCGAGAGCAATTGGCATTACACCGCGTAAATGCGATTCTCGGTTAGTATTATACGTTTTTCATAGGTCGTTGATTTGTCGAAATTAATCGGCCGTTTATCCGATTGCAGGTTTATTAGATGCGAAGAGCCGCGAAGCGCCAGTTTTCTCCGAAAGTGGACTGCGTGCCACGTGGGTGGACCGGATCATCGCACGATCCTGACTCGCGACATCTCACCATCGTGACGGCCCACGCTTTTCAGCTTAGTTTCTCGATGATGTAGGAGGGCGTGAGCGTCTCTCGATCTCTTTTCTCGTGTTGAATAACGGGGACAACGATTAATTAACTGTACAAGGAGGTTGAAGGTCGACGTTCAACAGGATCATTCATCTCCGAACGGTCCTGACGAGGCGGATGTGGGAAAGCTACGATTTCGTAGCCAATCCTCCGGAGTCTTCATTTTTATGGATCGATGGCAAAAAAATCGATGAATTTAATCGACTTTCGATAATGCACAGAGCACCTGAATAACAGTGGCAATGTAATGAAACCTCTTTTAAGCTGCAATAACCGTGAAAGCTGCAAAACCCTTTCACGATAATTGCAGCTATATTTGCCGTGGTAATGACAAACGCCAAACGAATGTAACGTTGCACAGTAGCAGCAGCATCGGCAACAAGTACTCTTGGAGTGTACACGAGTGAACTCGGTGCATCTCCACTGTGGCTAAAACGAGCGACCTCCTTGAGAACGGTCCTTGACTCGGTGCAAGAAGAAGAAGAAGAAGCAGAAGAAGAAGAAGACGAAGAAGACGACGACGAAGAAGAAGAAGAAGCAGAGGAGGAGGAGGAGAAGGCACGCTGCAGCAGTGATGCGGGCACGGAGGGACGGCAATAGCTCCAGAAGAGTTCCAGGATAAAACAAGAAGACGAGAACGACTCAGAAAAAGGAACAAGTCAATGGCGCCTACGGACTCACTCTCGCGCGCTCGCGGAAGGTCGTAAGAAAGTCAGGAATACGGCGGCTCGACGTGCCACAGAGGAGCGAACGACAAAAAAGAAGCCCGATCTCCGGGAAGCCTCTTCACTTTTTACGGCTCAGCCGAGATTTGCAAAGGTCGGGGAAGGACGCCCTCCACCGACGTCGAATGAAGATAAAATCCGAGCTGCAAATGACGACGAGGACTGGATTTCCTCCCCATGAAAATTGCGGCGGATCATTTAACCGCACTTTCATCGGTTCATCGACTTAATCGTCGGCCGACGACGGGAGTCAAGAGTCGAAGAAGCACGGAGCCAAAGTGCGAAGAGATTCAACCGTTCGATTCGCGAAGAAAATTCGAATGCGTGCGCGCAGCCGCAGCAGCAGCAGCAGCAGCGGGGAAATAACATCACCGATTCGATCAGCGAGAGCGAACGGAGGATGCCTATAATCGGCAATGAAGGCGCAACCGCGCCTCGTCGGACACTTTCGCGTCTCCGTCTCTCCCTCGTCGGAGATACCGGTCTTCTGATCTATCGATCAGCCTAGTCGGAGTAGCCTAGAGACGAACGAGACTGGAATTTATCATGTAAACGTGCTTACGCAAAAGCGCAGAGTCTGCCATTGCCGCTGAGTATAGTCCGCGCGGCAAATGCGACCGATTTGCTCGCCGCAACGAAATGCACAGAGCCAAGAAAAAAAATAAGGCCGCGCGTTGTCCAAAACATTTGGACGATAGAAATAATGGTGCAGGACGTTTAGCTTCGATTTTAACTCATCACATCTATCCAAGCTCGAACCACGCTCAACGTTGCACAATTAGCTTTGAATAAAAATGGCACATTATCATTTTATCGCTTCGAATACTCGCATATTAAATCGTTCAGGCGATTTCTAAGCAAGTTATATTAATGTTCGCAGGGACGATTCGCGCTGCATTATCATCTCGCATACGAAGCGCATCGCGCGCCGGTGTCTCGCGTCGGGAAACCGAGAGCTTCATTGTGACGGGAATTGCGGGAGTCGGAGAATTGGTTATCCGGCGGACGTGAGCTAGCGGAGCACGGCCGAGGACGAAACGATTGGCATTCGCCGCGACGCGACGCGACTCGTTGGCCGAACGCGCGAGAGAAGCGGCCAGAAGAAGATGCGAGGAGTCGTGCTTCGCCAGCCGACTAACCGGTAATCCCGACCTCGTCGACATTGCGGAGCAGCGGCCCCCGACGCCGCTGCTGCTGCTGCTGCTGCCGCTGTTGCTGCTGCTGCTGCTGCTGCTGGAAGAGAGGTTCCACTCGCACGCCCAGTGTGCTCGAGATCGTCGGGAATCCGAGGAGAAACCAGTGGACGACAATTATCCGCGGAATTTCTGTGGCTCGAGCTTCTCCGGTCCGAGCTCACTCTCTCTCTCTCTGTCTCTGTTTCTCGCTTCCTCTCGCTCGTCACGGTCGCACCCAGAACAACGAGTTGCAACCGATCATCGTCACGACGTAATATATTATCGACGTTACTGTATGACGCGGGTAGAACGGATACGTGACCGCGAACGAAGGCTTTTCCCCACTTGCATCGCGCATCACATGCGCCCGGTGTGTGTTCGCGCTTACGTCCGCGCGAGTTATCCCAGTACCGTTCGGAGAATAATCGAGGCTTCGACGCGTGGCCGACAAAATCTGCCTATCGAAAATGCATGAATTTCCCCAACTTCGGTTAATTTTATAATTATTTCCAGATCCCGTGGCTGCGCAAAATCTGGAATGGAGAAGCGGCAAGAGAATTGGAAACAAACGACCGCCGTCTCAAGGCTACCGACGTCGGATTAGGAATTAACAAGCGTGCGAATGATGCCATCGCGCTCAGCCGCGTTCTGTTGATCGGATTACGCACTGCGCTTGGCACACGTGTACACAACACACACTCGGTAAATATGTATTTCCTCCCGTGCAATTTACGTTCGAGCGATTAAAGAAAAGAAAAAAAACACACACAACAAACACTTTATTCCTTCGATGAGCTGCTCATCGTCATTCTTTTCATGCTAGTAATGGAAAAATAGGTGTATTACAATCAACGCGAAGATTATAGATTTTCCACAGAATTGTGTTTTAATGAGAAATTAATTTTTTATTTTTATTTCCACGATAGGAATAAAAATATTGGCAGCGGCGCAATCGACAAACGAAGCATTTCGCTTGGCCAGACCAACGATCGTCTGCTCAGCTGTTGATCGGTCACCTCGCAGCGGTTTACCGCTCCTAATTTCGCGTCATTGACGAGTCGTCGTGCTTTGGGATTCTCGAATGACCGGAGGATCGAGAGACGGATGGAAACGCCGGCGGAGAAGAGACGAGTATCGTATTCTCGGTGGCCGTTGTTGCGCACGCAACCGAGGGAACAACACCCGTCCTTCGATGTCGGCCTCGCCCACCTGTGGCCCCCGTTGTCCCGGTCCTCAAATTACACCACCTCTCCGTTACACGGAACAAGGATCACGCGTCTCTCCGAGTATTTGGAGCAAAAAATGCTCGGCACGCGCCACACGCCGCTCACATCCGAGGATCGCACAATGTCATCGGGACGCCGTTGACTCGAGCCGCCGGATTATCCCTGCATTTGCCTTTGCCCGTCGACATGTCCCGTTTTTCAGCCGAGTCATCTGTGGTTCAAACGCGGTCGAATCACTCTTTCATTCTCACGTCGCGTTTGCTCGCATAGAGCACTAGTTACGAAAATTCAAAATTAAATCCTCCGTGATACATTCCGTTTTTCGGACGCTGTAAGATTTCGAAGCTTAATATTTGACCCGACGGTAATTATAAAGCGAACATAACTTCTCGTTAGTCAGTTGACGTCTGCTAGTCCTTCAGTAGATTTTACTAGCACATGTAACGCAATAACGAATCGCCGCCTATTTACAGTAATTAAATCGTGAAAACACGATATTTTTTCAAATTCTACCGTCGCACACTGAAAAAAATAATAGTTGTGATTACCAATCGTTGGTCAGAGCTGCCAATATTTTAGTAACTGCAACCAATATTTTGGTAGGTCGAACCAATGATTGGTAATCGCAGCTACTAATTTTTCTCAGTGCAGAAATATAACGCATTCGCTCTCGAACTATGCGGCGGCGACCCGTTGCATCGCAGCGACCTTCGCTCTTGAGAGTTCGCGTGGGCACCCATTATCGATGTGCCATCCCGCGTATAAGCCCACGCGTGTCATGTTAATTTACCGCATTTTCCACAGCCGCGAGCACGACCGGTCGGCGGGGGTACCGTGCACAGAACGTTGCGTTAACGTTATGCTGCCGTGACCTCGCGCAATCCTCTCTCGCGCTTTCCCGTCTGTAGCCCGGCGAACGAGGCGCGTTACCGTAATACGCGGCGGTGCTTTCGGCGAATCGGCGCGCGATCGCGTTATACGCACAGTGCGCGAACAATTTCCACACGCGAGTTTCTATTGTTGCGGCATTCGATGCAAACAGTGGCTTTTATCCCGACGATCGAGCAGCGGCCGCGAAGATGACGTTTCTCCTCCCGCCGGAATTTTCGCGAGGAAAGGATTCGGTCATCGGTCGCCGAGCGCTCAGACGCTAAAAATAGGCACTTGCGTTACCTCGAGACACACGGCGTTTCCGTCGGCACGTCCATTAGCTAAAGGAGGGACCACTCGTTTCTTCGAGGAGTCCGAGTGTCCTTGCCAAAACGGTGTTAGCACTCTCACTCGTTCACCACGATTATTCGTACATGAGATTCGATTTTAGCGCACTACACTTTTCTTCACATTTATTTAATCGTTGTTTTTTTTTATCTTTTTTTTGCAGGCGTTCGAGCACCGTGAAGCTTCTCGCGTATCGTCGCCGCGTGGATTTATTATTTCCTCGAGGCGAGCGGACCGGTATATTGACCTTTGGCGCGGGACTAATCGCGCCGGACGGCGAAAATCGGCGCGCGGCGAAACGACTCGAAAGCCGAGAACTTCATTTTTTTACGTCGCCTGTTTTTCTTTATTTTTTAATTCATTCCGCACCACGAGAGCGAGGCAAGATTTTGGCGAAGTCGAGGCGCGGCTTTCGACATTATCCCCAATTTTATGTCGGTCACATATCACACGACTCTCGCGAGTACTTTCTAAAGGCGTTAAGGTGAATGCACACCGCGAGACGTGAACGACCGGAAGAATTCTGCAACTCACGGAGCCCCGCCAGTCGTCTATATTCGCTCGGGTAATACCGATTATAGTAACAATCGTTAGAATCGTCGTGACTCAAAATATCGTCTCCTTATTCCAGAGAAGCCGAAAGCCCGGCGATGCGCCCGAAGAAGACACCGAAGAAATCGCCGGGCAAACGAAACGAAGAGCAGCGAAGAAAAAAAAAAACACGCCAAAAAGGAAGTCGCTAATAAGCCGAATCCTTGGACCGACGCAAAGTCCGGCGAGCGACACAGCGGCTGGCGTCAGCCGGTCGAGGAACCGTCTGGAATCGTCGCCAGGTGCGTAATCCGCCAAAATAAAAAAAAACCCGTTTTCACATATCCTCCCGCAATTATCCTCATTATCAGTCTCCCATTAATTTTCCCCCCTCGCGCGAAAATCACCCGCGTTCACCACAGAGACGACGAGACTTACCCGTCCCCATGGCTGATAACAGCCGCCTCCTTCCACCTCAAAATCCACCCTCGTGTATATCCGACGGCCAGTTTCCTCCTTGTTTATCACTTCGGTCGTTGTGTCATAAAAAAAAACCAACAAACTAAATATAAATAAAAACTAAAGTAAAAAAAAAAAAACGTAATCGCGGACGTGTCGTGTGGCGCGCGCGACTGTTCTCTGGCTCGCGCACTGTTTTATCTCGCGTCCAGCCGGGAGACCGCGGACGGACTGGTACCGGGTAGACTCGAGTTTTCGTGAGACGCGGGTACACAACGTCGAGACAAGACTACGTCATCGCGACCCTGATGTCTCATTGGCGGAGAGACGTTCTCCTGCGGGTGTCCCTTTCTCTCGCGTTCTCCAAGCCTGACCACCCTTCCACTCTTTCTCTCTCGGTGCTCTCTCTCCCTCTCCCTCTTTTTCACGCACAGGCTCGCGAGGCACTCTCGAAGCCGTCGAGCCACCACCGACGGTGCTTCTAGCCTTCCCTCTCTACCTGTTCGCCCTCTTCGTCTCGCTTCGTTGCGCCTTCTCCGTGCTCAATCTCTCCTGCTCTTTTCCACTGACTCTCTCTCTGTCTCTCTGCAGGATCGACTCGCGGCTCTACCTGTGGCTGCTCACTACGACAGCGGCAGCGTTGGCGGCAGCAGCAGCAGCAGCAGCAGCAGCAGCGGTGGCCGGAGTCCTAGGCGTCGGGGAGAGACCAGAAGAGTCTCAGCCACGACGGAACTCGATGTAGTTGCGGCCAGCGCTACGGATACTCCTCGCTTCGTGCCGCCCAAGCGCGCGGCGAGCCCCTCGACACGCGCTTACGACACCTCGGCCAGGGCGCATGCACAATGTTCGATCATTCGGGCGACTGAGCTTTGGGAGAAAGCAGCCACCGTTTTTCAGATGCCGCCCGAGGTGCCGAGAAAGCCGACGTGAAATCGAGCGTCTTCGCGTCGAGACGGAGACTATTGTCAGGTACGATGCTAATTCGCGAACAGGACACATACACTGAGAAAAATTAATAGTTGGGATTACCAATCGTAATCATAAAAGTCGGTCAGAGCTACCAATATTTTAGTAACTGCAACCGATATTTTGGTAGATCAAACTAATGATTGGTTATCGCAACTACTGACTTTTCTCAGTGTACAATATCCACAACTCATCGGTTTTATCGAAGGTTCTATTAATCTCAGAACCTGAGATAAAACTAGTTACCGCACTGTCCATTCATTATTGACTGCAATAATGAATGGACAGCGTAGAATACGTTTCTACGATGATAAGTCATATTTTCAAAGTCGAAAAATAAAAGGCAAAAGCTGGGTATCAAAATATTCCATAAGACTTCGACGAGTCAGCACGCAGTGCGACGAGTGAATTAAAATGTCGACGAGGAGGCAGAGAGCGTGGAAAACGCCGGAGGACCAGGCGACGCGCATTAATTCCGTCTATTGCCGGCAAAATCGAGATAAGTGTATGGTATTTTTTTTATTTCCAGGAGGCCATTTGTTCGTCCGGTTTCTCGGGAGACGGTGTGTCCTTTGTATACTCGGCGGAGGAGCCGGCGCTGTTGCGCGCGCTCGCTCGCTCGCTCGCTCGCTCCGCTGGCTCGCGCGCCACGGATCGTTGCCCCGATCCCGCGGCTGGACGTGGAGGACGCCGAGTAACCACCGGGTTTACTAGCATCCATCGTGGCTAGTTGCCTCGAGGAATCCGCGGGTAGCAGCCCTCGCACTCCTCCTTCGCCCGCGCGTACAGCACGGACGCGGCGCGCGCGTCGTGTGCGCCTGTATTGGAGCGCCGTGCTGCGCTATCTCCGCACTGTCAAGACGAGCCGTGCGGGAGCAGCGCAGCGCCGATGTATGTACACCGCGAGCAGCGCACCTCGGGTACAGCGACGCACGCGGCAGATAGAGAGAGAAAGAGAGAGTGAAGCGTACGAGGAGTCGGTGAACCCGCGCGATACTCAGCAGCGGAGGCCGCTCGAACCTCTTAGGGAGAGCGAACTCCTCGGCAAGCACGTCGAGAGTCAATAGTGCCTCTTCAAGCGCTCGCGCCGAAACCGCTAATTTCGCCGATTCTCGACCCGCGGTAATGCTAAAAAAAAAATTCCCCGTCGCTCCGATTGCACTCGGCGACATTGTAGAATCGCGATTTCTCGACGCATCTGACGTCCACGATTTTTTCCAAGGTCTGTGCAGATGAGTTCTGCAATGTCGCTGATAGAGAGAGACTCGTCGGAGGTTCGAAGAGAGTCGAGCTTTCGCGCGGCCGGCGATGTTGGAAAAGGCTAATTATCGCCGAGAGCGAAAAATCGGCGAAGGATCTTTTTTTTGCATTCCCGTGTGTTATCGATAAACGCGAGATTTTCTCGGTGAACGAGCGTGCCCGGGGGGAAGGGGGTGCAGGGGGGGAAATAGAAGATATGCAGGCGCAAGATGGCAGGGCGTATGAGAGATGAACGCCCGTGAAAGACCGGTCGGTATGCAGAGAGCCGACCGCGGAGCGCTCTATAGTCTGAGCAGACCAAGATATACGGCACACGTAGTATAAAGCCACTTCATTGGGACGTGTCTCTTTCTTCCCCCCTCCACTTTACCACCGTCTCGTACCGTCCTTGTCCGTCTCATCGGCAACGATAACGCCTGGCCATCTCCGAGCGATGCTACGTAGCGTCGTTCTTCTATATCCACACACGCCTATATCTATATATGTAACGGGCTCGTGTGGTCGCGCATTCATTTCGTATTCTTTTCGACGATATGCGTCATCCGCCGGCCGAGCCCGAAGGCGTATACCCGCCGCTGCAGCCACCTCCGGGGCCGTCTCTATATACGAGTCGCCGCACGAACTACCGGCCGATCAAAATTTCTTCTACCTCCCCTCGCGCGCGCGCGCGCGCGATTACAGCGTCCGGGAGGCTGCCGCTCGGTGCGCTACCCCGGAGTCTCGCCGGAAGTACACGTCCACCGGTTATCCTTGTCGAGTATGCGAGACTCGCGGCCTGCGCGCACACCTAATCCGTGCAATATATTTCGCAACTATCCGCAGACCACGAATTACCGTTTGTCTATAATAATTTACACCGACGAGAGTAGCGCGAGTATCATCAACATCGTCGTCATCATCATCATCATCGTCGTGCGGCTCCCCCTGTCTTTTCTCTCTTAAGGCGATGTGAAATACCGACGCTCACTTCAAAAGTTCGGATACGCTTTTTTTCGTGAATTATGAACAGATCGAAGTTAAAATTGAAATACAGATTCCAGTAATGTGAATCTCGTAAATGAATTAGTCAGAATTTTGATTTTTATTTAAAAAATTGATGTCAGTAACCGATCTGTAATTTTTTTTTTCGAAAATCAAATTTCTAACTAATTCATTCACGAGATTCACATTAGTGGCGTCTGTACTTCAATTTTCGCTTCGATCCGTTCATAATCGGCGACAAACCGCACATCCGAAGATTTTCAGCGCTCAGTGTTTCACATGGCCTTAAAACGCTAATGTATCGCTGGTTTTTTGTTCAAACAAACTTTTTTGATCAGTTGACTTCTTCCATGAGATTTTTTTTTTTCTCTCTCGGCGGAGCTTCACTCGTGATACGACTAATTTCATATCGATGGGTAATTACGTTGCTTGCTCGGTCTTAAGTAACCACGACAAATCGACGCTGCCACCTGGCTTATGCAACATCCTGCGTTGCCTTGATATAATAGACAGCCGTTGCTTCTCCGAGTATATTATGATTTCTCGCCTGTGCCCCGGGGGAAGCCTTGTTGTCGGGTTGCGCAACGTTTTGCACTTGGCAAAACCCTTGGACAGCGTTGCCCTCGACGTTCGGGCGGCGAGGAAGGCGAGAGAGTAAAAACTGCACGTCGAGAGTCGTTCGAAATGCAATTAACCGTTTCATCGCGGTCCTTCTTTAATTTCTTCTTCAGCCGCGCCGCAACCATCGGCGCAACGCCCGTGCGCGAGTTGCGCCATGAATCATAGGTAAAATCCGTGGACACCCACGTTAACCGGTCACCCACTTTTATGGTCTGGTCTCTGAATATTCATCAGCATTTTCATTGGTTGCAGGGCGATGAATGTCAGGAGTTGTATCATCGGGAGATTTCACTTGTTCCATTTACGGTGACGGTTTCGACGATTTCCGATTATCCCAGAACGGAACAAAATCATATTTCGTAAATGTGAACGACGAATCGTGCCTTCAACGTGTCATCTGGAAATAAAAATATATTAATTCTTTTATTTCAGTAATTAATTATTTAAAGGATCAACTAAATGAACTCTTTTACCCGAATAATAAGTTTTTCCAATCCAACGGTTCGCTCATCTTTCACCGTCGGATAGCGTTTTGCATTTTCATTTTACTCGTCAATATCGAGACATCTAATGAGCACCTGTGTCTCGATCTTTGTCCGCTCCTCGTACTAAAAACGATCAGCGATGGGATTCGCGCATTGAAGCGCGATGAGATCGGTAATAATAACGATGACTCGGCGGTGCCCGGCGAAGCGTCCTGAACCCGACTGTTGCGCTGAGAAAATAGAGAATTACAAGTTTGTGGATCTAATTTTAGCTATGAACAGGGGAAGAACGGCGAGACTCGGGACGACCTTCGGTGCTGTATAGGCGGCCGTGTATCCTGCCTCGGTGGCCTCTTCTCCCCGTGTTCCGCGAGGATAAAAAAGGAAGAAGACGGAAGAAGCCGAGTTTGTCAAAAAATAAAATAAAAAGAAAACAATGTTCGAGCCACCTTTCTCCGAAGAAGCGAGGACCTGGTCGAAACGATTTGAAGAAACGCCTCGACGCTTCCATATACTCACGAGCTAACCGCACACACAGACTTGTGTGCAACTATGCCATGATAGACGTGGGCGAATCGAGTAAACTTGTACGTCCTACGCTAACACAGCTCTCGCGCGTCTCGGTGGCGAACTCGAATTTTTAACGTAGGTCGCAGAGAAATGTGTACTGGCGATTTGTCCGTACAATACAGAGTAGTCCACTTGCGTTCGCTTCTATGTGTTTTCAGAAATATATTTATTTCATGAACAATGAAAATTGCAACTACAAGATAAATGGCCAATGACCGAGCTTTATTAATTAAAGGAATTGTAACGAAGTCACAGCTCGTCTAATTAATAAAGGAGTTACTAATTAACCCCTTGTTTAATTAATAACTCTTCGTATATTAAACGACAATTAGTCGTTTAATATACGAAGTCCGTTTTGGAGATACCGAAGATGCAATTCTACGTTTATTAGGAAACACTTATTCGTGATACTGATTGTAAATCGGAAAGTGTTGTCAGTGTTTGTTAAAGGCGCGATCGCAAAGCTGCGCTTGGGATGCAGTGCGATCGGTATGGTACGATGGAATGTAACCTTAAAGTCGCGTTCGCATTCGGCGATGCATCCGGTGAAAACTCGGATGGACTCACTTTCCGTTATGATTGAATCCTCCAATAGTTGGCTGCGCAATTTCTCGTGACCAATGAAACGCGGCCATAAGAATTCCGTTGTTCATTGGCTACCGAAAGCACCGAACAGTATTTTGTTTGGCTGCCGCAAAACGCGTTGTCACGGGAAGCCCGCCCTACTGTTATCTTCTGAAATTCAACGACCATTGCTAATCCTTTGTCCTTTGTTGTTCTAATTTTGTCTAATGATTTGTCTAATGACATGGTTTGTGAGTTAATGGCCATTGCAAACAAGTATCAAGTGCTCACTCTGAGGGATCACTGCGTAAAATATATGGCTGCGACCATGGACAACAACCACGTCTTGAACTACCTTACCGCAGCACGTCAACACTATGACGCAAATCTGGAAAAACAAGCTATTGCCTATATCAAGAACAACCCACAGGTTCTCGCAGAAGCTGCTGCTGACGATGCGTTGACCGAGTCCCTCCCAGCTCTGATTAAACTAATTTTTAGCGAAAAAGCTAGTGTGTGAAGTAAAATTCCCTGTAACCAAAAGCTAGAGTTTCAAATGAATGTTAAAAGCTCAAGCATTTTTTCAGAGTGCTGTTGATTTGTGTCTGCATTTTTTTTAATTTAATATTATAACTTTGTACAACGTTGTACCACATTAAGCTTAAAGCTGCTGGTCCTTGTAAAATAAAACAAAGATTATTGAATACAGAATGAAAAACATGGATTTTATTTTACCATATTCGGAAGTTTATGTATTCTTAGACTTAGTATTACTATTTCCATAATAACAGAAAACCTTGTTCTCAAACTTGCATTTCAACATTTCAAAGTTTGCTTCGTTTGCCGCGTAACTAAAGCGCGCGCTTTTGCGGGTTATTCCGGAGCGCTTTGTTTACGAATCCACAACTTCGACATGTGCCAAAGTTGAAACGACATTACTTTCGTTCCGATGTGTTATCAAAGTGCGAAAAATGTTGTAAAATCGTACTCGACAACGTCGACATTCTTTCGCGAATAATTGTGCACTTATACGCAGGGATGGTTCGTCGAAAGTCACAAGCGAGGTTCGTAGGTTATGTGATCGTTTGAAGTGAGGTAAACACAAATCTGTAATCACGATCTATTAAATAATTCATACCATTTTCGTCCTTCAAGATCGTATTCCGGGCGATCAGGCTCGTCCAGCAAGACCCCAGAAGCTTCGGCAAAACCCAGCAGGGTAAGTAAATATAAACATGATATTTTGTGAGTCGAAGAATCAACATATTTCAAGACTGAAAATCTTTATTCGTGCTTCGCAGACTGAAGTCGTGGTCAGGAAGTACAGACGAAAGCCAGGAACCGTCGCGCTGCAAGAGATCAAACGTTTGAGAAAGACGACGAAGCTGCTTATACCAAAGTCTGTGTTCTCCCGGATCGTCAGAGAAATAGTCATTGATCTCTTTCCAAGGCTAGACATAAGGCGGTGAGCAGGTTTTCTTGCATCTTTGCCTATCGCATTGTCAGCAACGAGAAAAAATCCATTCTTGCAAGGATTAGTTTGTAGTATCAGCATAATGAAACACTGATAATAGCATTTTTCTTTCGTGATATCTTAAGGAAGTTGTTTTTCTTATTTTCGCTAGGATGCAAGCATCAGCACTGGAAGCGCTTCAAGAAGCTGCCGAGATGTACCTGATTCAATTCTTTGAAGACGCTGTTCTGCTCACGTTCCACGCAAAGCGTGTCACACTGATGCGAAATGACATGATACTCATGAGACGACTGCGTGGACGTGATGATGTAATTAATAGGTAGTTTTTCTGAAATTTACAAACGCTCACACTGTCGCACAACTGCCTTTACTATGATAATACAAACTCTAAGTTTTCAATTCGACTGTGAGAAAGCTGTGCTCTTACTGCAGAACATAATGTTATGAGTCAGGCATAAAGTGTGAAAGTGAAAAACAAAAAAATGTCGATTATTACACAAAGTATTAGAGAATAGATAAACCACTATGATAATTTAATACTGAAACTACTATAAAAAATGTTCTCCATAACATAAAAATATTTTTGTAAGCTTTTAGATCTTGTGCCTTTAAATGACAAAACTATTCCGTAAATTGTTAATTGAGTAAGAACGAATTTGTAATGTTGTATTAGTGGACGTAGAAGAGATTAAAAACTTTCTTGAACTATTGATGTTTACTCGGTTCTTTATTTTTCCTTTAAAAAAAGTAACGTTTCCTTCGTTGAAAAATTCGGAAAAGAATTTTTTTATTAAAAACTTATCTTCACTCTGGTGAACCTTTGGTAAAATATGGGTATTGGTTCTTAAATAATGTGTATAATATATATACTATAATCGTATTAACATCGCGATAACATAGCATCGAAGCTTTTGCAACAACGTCGGGTCTAATTCATTTTACAATAAAAATACTTAATTACGCCTAACGCATGTCTAAGATGTAAAATACGTAATATATATATATATAGATATATTGAACGAATAAAAAATACATTGTTAAACAGTTGAACATTGCATCTAATAGTGATACACTAAGGAATTTGATTGTCAATATAGCTGCGACAGAGAATCGAGGAAAAACAGAACATAACAATGTGTATAGTCCGTAGTTAAAACAACTTCCTAAAATAACAAAATAAGACGAAAAAAAAAACGTATTACAAATATAAATTTTACCTAGCTACACGATTATACTAATATAATACAGTTTTGTAGGGAAATATAAAAAGCACCTGTAAAAGCGGGCTATTTGTTATCATTACTTTTGTTTCCGATCGATGCTTTTTCTAAAAAAAGTCGTGTTTATTTACCATAGGCACAATATCGTTCATCGTACTTTCAATGCTGCCAGTCGTTGTACATTCGAATAAGATTCTCAGATGCCTGATAATCGAATTACATAACTACGATATAACTAATCATAAACATCAACTCTGAGGACTCGCGACACCCGAAACTTTTTGTACTGACTTTTGTAGAATAAATGATCAATTAAAACATTCAAACGTTGTTTGAGCGTAATGTTTATTGTTGATGTTCGAGGTGAACGTAAATAAAATGTAAACGATTTTTCGCGTTTTCTCGAGTGAAGCGAGTCCCCTGTTAATGGATGGGCGTGAATTTTCGATTCATCACGTAATTCATTGTAGAAAATTAACAATTATAAGTCTATATCACCTTTTGTAAACGCTTATATCTTGCGAATAAACGCGTTACTTATTATTTTTTAATCAGAGACCTGACCTTGTTGACACACTTGTTCATGAAATTGCGCTTTCTTTTCGGATCCGCGGCACACGCGGCGTGAAGCGAAAGTAGCGACCCCTGCTGCTGTTGCTGCTGATTTTCATTATTTTTGTTCGAAGCAGCATCGGCACCAGTTCTGTTGTATTCGGTTGACGAAAAACTTTCGTTGCTGTCTAATCCCGCACCACAGCTCTTGGCCTTCGGCAAAGTGCAAGACGTCTCGACGTTTGCCGAGGCGAATATCGGCACTGCCACTGATCCCCGTTGAGACATAGTCGCCTCCCTATCACAGCTATCGACGGTCGTCCCTTGACTCGCGGTTTCTTGGGTTTTCGAGTCGATACCCTCGCGCTCCTCGACATGAGTCAATCTCAACGGTGTCGTAGCAGCCACAATTTTCTCCCCGGAACCTTCGGAAGCCAACGACATAACCGAGTCCTCGCGACGCACCGTTTTAGCTGCCTCATTTAACTCCGTTCTCCCGGAATTTTTCGTCTTCAGTCTCGGCACGGGCATTGGACTCGGGGTTTCCTCTACTTCCACCTGTTTAGCTGCCATTTTTCGATCCTCAACGGATTTATCGCACGATTCGGGAGTTTCGCAATTCGAGTTTGTCGAGGAAATTTCCGTATTTTCGATGGCGTCAGTGGGATTCGAATCTTCGGCAATTTTTTCCGTCGAAGCTTCGTACAAACTTCGGGAACGCGTCCGTGAAACGGTGTCCGGATCGGCGACTCCGTCGTCGTCGAGGAGTCCGTCGAGACTACGCGATCTCGGCCGCGGAAGCGGCTCGGGTTCCGCGATCATCGGCGGCGCGCACTTATTCTCCGTCTGATCGAGAAGTTCGAGGGATCTCGAACGCGCCGACGGCGAAGATGGATGACGCGGCGGACGTCGCGGAATCGGACTTCTTCCGGGATGAGTGTGAACGAACTTCAAACGCGGGGACGTGGGTGGCATGCTCATCAGCCAACGGGAAGGGCTCGATGATTTCCGAAGCCTGCAAAACAAATGATACGGATAAGTCAGAAAGACAACGATTTTCCTCGAAACCGAGATTGAAACATAGGTAGATAAATGCCATGCGCATTCCCCTACAACGTCAGCGACACAAGGATAAGCATATATATATTGAGAACCGGATTAGAAAACTTACGAAAAATCGCAAAATGCGTTTCAATTCTTCGAAAATAATTATACACTGCCAAATACAACAACAGAAATAGCGACAATTTCGGGAAAAAAACGCGCTGAACATTCTATAATAATGAAGATGGGCACTTTTTGATACTTTTCTAAGGACTGAATATACGCTTGAAAAATGCGGGACAGCAAAGTGTCTATTTCTGATGCAAAAGCAAACGAGAAATATGACTCTTTACAGAAAATTGGACTGAAAAAGGGGGGGGGGGATGATTAACATTAATGACGAACGCAGTTACGACAACGCCACAAACATCGACAACGGAAATTTGGCTACTGATCGTTGACTAACCTATTCCTGTTCGATCGGGTCGTGATCTTTTTTTTACTTTCGGTCACTTCATATTTTGTTTGTTAGTTTAATTCGAATCCTCGCTGCATGAAATAAAATAATATTAACCGTCTGATTGAATCACATTTTTGTCGAATCGACGATGGGTTAGTTGAATGATAACCGCAC
Source organism: Itoplectis maculator (assembly GCA_964034905.1). Lineage (NCBI taxonomy): Eukaryota > Metazoa > Arthropoda > Insecta > Hymenoptera > Ichneumonidae > Itoplectis > Itoplectis maculator. The sequence goes on from OZ035859.1 coordinate 8,227,604, forward strand.
AAAAAAAAATGGAAATAATTGGTGTACCTGCTTGGTATGGCTGTGGGCGGGCCATCTAGTCAATCTCTACCACTCGTCGAATCTTTATCGCTGCCCCTGCTTTCGTTGCTGTGCATTCGCTGGTAATTCGGGGGCTGTCGCATATTCGTGCTGCCTGGCGTGCTCGGTGTTGTTACCTCCTTCGGGTTGATACCGCGCGGAATTCCGCTCAACAAATCCGCTCGGACAGGCATTTCTCCTCGCATAAACCTAGAGGCAATCGCATTTTTGTTAGATCTACGTATCTTCTACTTCTATCAGAAACTATTCATAAAAAAAATGGTCACACAACGATTTGGAAAATGTGGTTTAGCTCACCTTTCTAATTTGTCTACGCAAGCATCCTGGTAGTCGTGAATCCACCGAACCCCGTTGAAGTGGCAAACCGCCCTCATGTCTTCGGGCAGCTCCTCGGGCTCGGGCCATTGGAAGTTGTCTATTATTGGAATTATGTTGCACTGAGACTGTAACGCTGCGACGATTTCCTGTTTCAAATAAAAAGCAAGTATTATAACTATGTCCGATAAACTCTTTGGGAAATAATTGAAAAGTTCTGGCAAAATATAAATTTGATTAAGATCAAATTTCGAACTCACTCTGTGCACCCAGTCTTTGCCCTCCGTGTCCAACGTGCACCTCTCGAGAGCCTTCGGCGTGAGAACGAGCAAAAAGTGCTTGGCCTGCCTGATGCTCTGCAGTAGATTGTTGTCGAATTTACCGGCCTCGAGCCTCTCGACGTCGATGAAAACGGTGAATCCCCGAAGTTGCAGATGCACCTTGAGAAGACTGGCGAGTTGCGAGCCGTTGGATCTTCGATAGCTGACGAACACGTCGAGCGACTTGTCGGGCGACTCGTCGGGTCCGCACGAGCTGAATTGATTCGTCTGAACATTCTTGATCGCGTCTAATATCCTAAGTCTGTGTATGCTGTTGGTGATGGAGCACTCCGAGAGCAACTGATCGTCGGAAATATTTCTAATCGAATCCTTGTCGACGCCGGCGTTAAGCATGCCGTAAGTGTAGATCGAAAATTCGCTTCCAATCTGCTGCAAAAATGAGTTCAAATTCCCAGTGTCGCGGCTGCTGTAGTCCGCCATCTTCTTGAGATTCTGTAATTCCCGAGTGAAGCGTCTCCTCTGTATTCCATTTGTCAGACCAATGTCCTCCCGCAAATTTTCATCCGTCAGCTGAAGAAGCAGATCCCCGTCGACGCGACTCTCGACAAAATTCGACGCGTATTCGGCGAAGCCGATCTGCTTGACCCACTCGCGAACGTCCTCCGTCGACCAGAGCGGCACCTGCTGACTCAATTTGTGAGGGATCTCCTCGCCGATGAGCCTCAGCGCTTGCGCCGCATATTTCGACGCCACGGCGTTCGGGCAACTCGCTACTTTCTTCAGCGGCTCGATCGCACCGATCGCGCGAAAGATTTCCGTGTTACCCTGCTGCTTCTTTATTCCCGCCTCCATGCAGAAGTGAAAAGCCGCGAGATTTCGCGCCTCTTCTCTCTTCGAGCTGAGAACCGGCACCAATCGCTCGAGCCAATTTTTGCTCTGTCCGTGGGCGTGCGCGAGATTCGATTTCGCGAATTCGTACGGATTGTGCGACGTGACGAACGGCTCGACGAGATTGAGCGTGCCGGACTCGAGGACAGCGGCTTCGATCTCCTTGTTGGCCACCAGTACGGCTATCGCGAGACAAGCGTAGTACTTGATGTTGTCGTCGTTGTGAAAAGCCAGGGGAAACAGCCACACGGGCACCTTGCGCTTTATCATGGCTTCCTGATTCTCGGCGCCACCGTAGAGCGACAAATTCGCCAGAGCACCGGCGCAGTGTCGCAGCGTCTCGACGTCGTTCTTTCGGCACTCGAACAGCACCGCGTCGAGTCCACCGAGTCTTATCACGTCGCTGCACGTGCCCTCGCTGTGCTTGAAAAGATGCTCGAGGATTCCCGTGCCGACGCGCGCGTGATCCACCGAATTGGCGTTTTTCGTGCAAACGCACGCGACGTTCACGACTTTTTCCAGTCCGTTTTCCACCACGTGGGCGCGATTCTCCGTTGTCAGGCATTGCTCGAGCAGTCGCGCCGACGAGAACTGCAGCTCGTGATCGCTGGCGACGCAGTTCGACATGAGAAGGTCGAGGCCTCCTCGGGTTCTGAGGGTGTTGCAGAGGGTGTAGCCGAGCTCGTGGCCGTGCGTCGGTACCGCCCAGGCTTTTCGTATAATCTCGTTGACGCGATTCAGCAGCAACGGTGCTTTGCCGTTTTTGTTCGAGTCGTTGGCTTTCAAACGCTCGACGAAGCTGTCGAGAAAGCCGGAGTACTTGGCGATCGCGCAATTGACATCCTCGGGATTCGAGTTGGAGCAGAGGAGATCCAGGTCGTCCAGAGGAAGCGACAGCAGCTCGTCCTCCGCCGGGCGCATTCCGTTCATCAGTTGATTCACAGCCGAGGCTGCGGTTATCATCGACGATTTCGAAGTCACTCCCTTCGACGCTATCGTTATACTCGATTGGGAAGACGACGCCATGTGCTTCTCGTGGTTGTAGATTCCCGAGGACGAGACGGTCTGTCTCTGCTGCTGAGCGGCCATTGCTTTCTGTAATTTCATCAATTGCTGCGTTATTATTTTTATCGGTTTAACGATTACGTATTTTTATCCTAAAATACACATTTGTGACTGTGAACAGCAATGGCTCTTTAAGAATACATGTTTTTTTTTGCTCAGGGATTTTCCCCTCGTAAGCGATAAAAGAAAGATTATCGATTTTACGAGATTATTTAATACTCAAGGTTTTTCTTGAAAGCAAATCAACACGATGTTAGTCATCGTGATAATATGAGTATGAGCTGCCTGGTTATGGAATATACTGCGATGCACTGTTATTTGGTAGCGAGATGTATGAATAGGTCACTTGTATCACGACCGATTTTTATGACAAAAATAAAAAAATGTCAAAACAAATAAAGATTTAAAAAAAATATCGATTTTACATATTCAAAGCTTTTTGGTATTTGTCACTGGTACACATAAACACTATAAACTCTGTAGCACAAATACTAAACAAGAATTCGTATCAACGCGGAAGACGATAAATAATTTTTACACTTATAATCAAGAAGGTCGAAATTTTTTAAGTAGGGAAAAACCAGAATAAACTTTGTAATCTGTTCTGTGTTTCAATCAGTTGGGACTTAATTGAAAATACGAATAGACAGATACGGACGATCGTTGGAACAAATCGTCCGACGCACAAAAATGATACTAAGTAAAACTAGCGATTCGCACCATATTGGAGTCGAGGCTCCACTTGCGCAACATCCCGTGCTCCCTCATTGATAACGACGATAGCGAGTCGCGAGAGATTACGGAGAAGGTACTTCGGGAGATGCTATCAGAGCCGCGGATGTCTGTGAACTGACCGCTCGGCGCGGAGCAACAGTTTCCTCGATACTCGCGAATCGGTCTGTTGCGCGCGCGCATTCTCGCCTCTGAGAAAACTCAGGAAGCCAGAGGCCGTTTCGATGAAATACACGAGAAAGTGTGAGACGATTACGACTACAACGAAGCGACCAAGAGCTATGGTAACGTCCCGTGCCAAGCTACGAGTCACATGGAGAGGCCCGCGTTTCGGCAGATTTACGGTTTTGAGTGGTGTCGGGCTACGAAATTTTTGAAACTCGGCCAAGAGAGCTGCGAGGCAAATGCTAGAATGATCGAGATCAATTCCAACTCACGTATAGATGATCTTGACCGTCGAAACATTGAAAAGCAGGGTTGTGAGAAAGTAAGAAAAAAAAAAAAATGCCATCAGAACTGAGCACAGTTAGAATAAAAATACTTGAAGTACAGATTGCAAAGCATTTCGATGTTGGTTTTCCCCAAAAATTATTTATTCTTCTTGGCTCGGTGAATAAAAAACATTGTATATGCGTGTTGACAAGACGCGAACAAAGTAATCGCGAGAAACCAGCGAGAAAAATAGAAATGTGTGCATCGGAGCGTCATTGTGTGATATTTTTTGAGATAACGAAATAATATTCACGAATATACATTGTATGTCGGTGAAAAAAATTGGAAATAAAAATAAGAGAACACTTTTATGTTTCCGTCATTTTTTTTTCTAAGCAACTCACCTTTTCAGAACTGAAGGAATCACTCTGCAGCTTCATCGTGGAAGCAGCTACGTTGTTGCTTTCCTGGTGTGAAATATCACCGGCTTTCAAACTTCTCTGTTCCTGCAATAAAAAAAAAAATATTTTAGAATTAAAACAAAGCGAAAATTCGAAGATCCTTCGACAACCTTTGGGCGGAAAAAAATCAAACGCAAAATAGAATTCTCTTTGCGATTTGACGGACTTACCGAGTAATAATAAAAAGAACCGTCCAAATAAAACAAATTCGAAGATTTACAGAGTCTAAAAAAACAATTCCACGCGGAACATAATAAAGCCCAGCACGTTCTCGACAGACGTTTTCCAAGAACTGTTGAGGTTCGAGAGCGAAAAACGAGGTAGGAGAGGTGGAAGTCGAGGAGCGGAGGGGAGCTTTTACGTATTTCGACTATTAACACTCAGGCGCTCGCGAGATACGCTTCGCTATCTCGATACGTATCTTTTGCTTCGCTAAATTTAATTCGTGGGCGCCGCTGGGATTAATTGTGTCGACGAACTCTGTCAATGTTTACGCCTGCGCGGCCCCGAGACTTCTTGTGATCTCCGTCGTCGATAAACTGCGGGAAGATTCAAATTTTTTCCGCCGACATTGCAGGCACATTTAAAAGCAAACAATATTATCCGAGGAGGAAAGTCGTCGTTTCGAAGCGAAAAAATAGGCGAGAATGTTACGAATATATTCTCAGACGTCTCACCGACAAAAATTGTGTGTAGGGATATCCACGAGTGACACGTCGATTCACAGGCCACGGAACACTCATCGTGCGGAATATTTGCGAGGAAAAAATCGTGTGTTCGCATAGCTCATGAGCTCGAGTCGCAAAAGACGAAATACGAGTGGAGATAGTGAGCGAGGAAGGACTCGTCCAATCCGCGAAAGCAAATTAACACCGTGCAGCCCCCACCGCCGCGTCGTCTCGACGAAACGTTTAATTTTATCACCGCGTTCACTGTAGCCCGGAGGTGGCGGCACCACGTAATCGTCGACTGGTTGTATCAGCGTGCAAAGACGCTGAACCACGTGACGCGCGACTTCAAGCCAACAATAATAACAACAGCTACGCGGCGTGTTTATTTTTCTGGTGAAGGTAAGTGATGTTGCGTGTCAGTAGACGAGATAAAATAAGCGTAGAAAAAAAATTGAGACGCAAAGGTTTTTGAAAAAATTGGCTTGCTGAAATAACTGACTTTTTATAACCCGATGCTTTGGAATTTTGATGACTTTGGCAGAGCCACGCGAGGCCCGCGAAAGTAATTTCGAATGTCGGCGCGCACGCGATCTTGAACCGAAATCACGGGTGATACAGTTGCGCATTTTCGTGACCCGAAGATGTCGCGACTGCGCAACTCGGGGACCTTGAACTCGGGGAACCTCGAATGTGCGTTCGCACGGGTTGGACTGGGAGTGAGTGGGTGATTGGTATTTTACCCGCGGCACAACGATGCGAAATGTACACACAGCTACGTAGTTTTTTTTTCGTTAATTGCAACAAAACACCGTTGAGGTCGATGAAGATTAGCACCGAGAAACTAATTGTCCAGATAGAAACAAAAACGTGACTGGTGCTAAAAAATCATTGGACGCTGAGGAACCAATTTGTGCAACAAACTTTTTCACGTGGTCAATTAAAAACAAGCAAAGAAAAAGTATCTAAAATAAATAAAGAGGAAAAAGCTGTGCAAGATTGCATCGCAAAAAAAATTGTATCGACTGAATTGTGGATTAAAGATGGATAAAAAATCGCCAAAAAATATTTTTTTTTGTTTAAGCAGAGAAAAAGAAGTAAAGTTAAGCGGTGTTAATTGTGACTTATGTACCGTAAAATGCGCTCTACCGTTTCGGATTCATGGACACTCCGTTTGCCTCGGGCACCGAAGAAACGCGGATTTTTCGCCATTTTCGTAACGTCGATTGCATTGCGCGTGCCAATTACCGGAAAAAACACCCTGGCCAAGCGGCCGAGACGGGAACCCATCGCGCACTGCGGCAGTATCGAGACTATGGCATTTCCCGAGCCGAGAGTTCTAGACCGTCGTCGCGCTGTTTTGCTATCGACCGGATCGCGGGGTTGCCCGTCGCGACCAAGCTGTGTGACTCAGCCACAAGATGATACGCGCGGGGAATTCATACCGTTCATATGCTTATGTCACTCTCTATCGTCCTTCTCATTTTTTTATCAAATTAATTTCTCATCGTTTGAAATACATTTGCAGCTATTAACACCATCTCCAAAATTCTCAAAAATTTAAATAGCTGGGGAATCCGCCAAACGAGACTTTCAATACCAACGAATCGTTGCTAAATTTATTATTGACTGACTTATCACTTTATGGGGATTGTTTTAATTTTTTTTTCCATTCTACTTTGTCGATTTGCTGAATTTATTTTCACACATTAAAAGTTCCGAGTTTCGATGCTTGAAGGAAATTACAGTCACGCAATTTTTTAATCAGGGACAAGGTTTTGGCGCTGTTGAAGGATAAGAAGGATGTAGGATGTAATAATAAGAATAATACGGTTAATATTTAGTTTCCCTCAATTCGGGACTTACCCGAGCAGACGCAACGCTTTTTTCCGCTGAAACCCCGTCCATCTCGACGCGGGCTCTCGCCGCAGTAGCTGCGCTCTGTTCCTTGTATGATACATCGCCCGCCTGCAGCGCCCTCATCTCGGCACTGTTGGCCGTGGCCTTTTCCGCACTGAACCCGTCAGTGACGACCTGCCGGAGATAAAAATAAATACGTGAAACATTAGTTATCCCAAAGGAAATTTATTGGATAGAAATTCTACTCAAACAGCCGTAGATTTAATTTTATTGGTTTATGCACCATATTTTTAAATTATTTGGAAATGTCATTCCGAATCGATTAATTCACTATGTTTCTGTAAGGAGCCAGAATGATTTAATGTCGGTAAATATTATCTAGTTGGTAAGTAGGTTAGTCGGCTGTGTCTAAGGTGGGTAACCACGAGGAAACTTTGTCCCTGACGACGCCTGTAGTAATCTTTTCTTTCGCATTATACAGCACCTGTGACGATACAGCTGCATCGGCTAATAGGCTACAAAGCAGATAGGACTGCAATCTGCGTGTCTTTCGACGGTCAAATTACGAAATGCTATTGTCCCAATGAGAATTTTACGAGACCTCGACCCAGGATTTCGATGGGATGTTGTCAATTTATAGAATGCCTCCGAAGAAAAATTAGTCAAGGCGAAAAAAAAATTTCTGAAAATCTCACCTTAGTCTTGGAGGCGCTGGTCATCTTCTTCTGTTCGAATTTCATAGTTTCCGGTCCCGCCGGAATGCACGACATATTCGGTATGTTCGACATGCTTATCGTCGGGCTCATGTTGTGAAGATTGTTGAGAGAATTCAGCGACGTCAGTTGAGACGGCGAACCACCGGCGAGCGTGACGGTCCCTGTGACCGGTGGCGGTGTGTCCGGATCTGGGAAAGTCACCAGTGGCTCCGACAAATCGCCTTCCTCGGGTCCGCTGCTGTCTCTGTGAACAAACGCAAGCGTTGTTGAAAATTGACACACGGCAGTTTGAGAGAAATTGAGGAAATTTGTGTGTTGCCAATGAGCCAGAGGGAAGTTCTGTTTTCAAGGACAAGCTCAAGGCCCAAACGTATTCGCTTCTTCACTGTGTTAGTCTGAGTCGACTTATATTATCAAAAAAATGTAAAAAAAAAAAAGATTTCAAGCACAGATGAAATTTAACACACAAAAATTAATTCAATAAAAATCATTGCAAATCCAATAATTACCGGAAAAAAATTACATTTCCATTGGGTAAAGTGAATTTTCTTAATAGATAATAAATATTTGTAGTTGCAACTGACCTGTCAACGAGATTCTCCATACTGCTGCGCAATCTTTGCGAGAAGTTGGTCGATATGTTCTTCATTTCCGATATTCCGCGTTTGAGTTCGGTGAGGTCGCTCTTCATAGAGCTCGCCTTCATCTCGCTCGACGACGACGAGGTGAGGATCCTCTGCGAGGACTTGGCGACTCTGCTGCTCGAGCTGCTCGTCTGGCTCTGGTTCGTAAGCATCTGCCGACAAGAATTCTACCGTCAGGCAACCGAAACTTTGTGGACTATACGTCGCGGCGGTAATATCGCCGTTTCTATTTCATTCTGCCCTCGTCTCTTCCTCGTCGTTCCGTCTCTCTGTACCGCCCGAGTCAGACTTCTATTTCGAATACGTGGGCAGTTTCGCGCTCGACGTGACTCACGAAGTGAAGATCACCACCTCGGATGCCACCAAGCTCTTCTCTCGAGGACGCGCCAGCAGCAGCAGCAGCAGCCACGAGCCTCGCGAGCTCGAGACACGCACCCAAAGATTCGGGGGGCAAGTCGTTGGCAACCGAAATCGCTCGGATATATTTTGACCCCGAGCCAAAGCACCTGCGTCTATTGGTTTTCTTACGATCTCCTTAGATTCTCCGCGCGATCTGACGTTACTCGAAATTAACGGTAAATTTTGATAAATCGCTCTTAAGCCAAATTAGCAGCTACGAGTCACACCGAGGTGTCGAAAATTTAACCGCGCGTGGGAAATCGCGTTGCAAAATAACTCAGCACTTCAGGTATCATTAGGGTACATTTTTTTTACTGAACTATTTTTTTTTAATTAGGCTTTTTTGTCAACTGTACGATTTACGCGTACATATTTCTGTGCAGAAGTTGAGGAAGTTGAGGAATTTGTACCTCAGACGGACTCCACCAAGGTCCCTCGAAATGGGCAAATGTAATATAAGAAATTATTGCCAATCTCGCGAACGTGAACAGCCCACGCGACAATCACGTCGGTTATATCAGATACGACGGGATTTGCGATAAATTGGGTCTTCATGTCGCCGTGCGAAGGGGCCGCGCGGGAGATTTCAATGAATCAGTCTTAATACGGTTATAAATTCTAATATGGAAGTTGCCCACGCGAATTCTCAACCGAGTGCACGAAAAAAAAGTCTTTATCGATTGCTAAGACGTTGATAATAAAAAATTTGACGACAAAAAACCTGGGAGCTTCGACTTTGTTTTTCAACAGGTAAGCGTTTCAGGAATCAATTAGTTTCGAATTATTATGCAGGATTCACGAATGTCGTGAAGTCTAACGCTTCTTGGAAAACCAGAAGTGGCCAGAAATTCAGAGAGACATAGTTAGAGAGAATCGAATCCGTGGCCAGCGGTGACGATCGTGTTATTTTTGGGTGTTATGTCAGTGATTTTTGTCTCTCGAAGCGCCGAGACGTCGTAATTTCCAAGAGTTGAATGAGTCCCGCAAGGTGTATCGTCGCTCTGGTCGCACGTGTTGATTTTTCGCTCGACGCCGAGTGGAAACACTGCGAACTCCGACGCGTTTGCGTGGGTGACGAGACGCGACGGATGCTTGACTGTCCATCGACTAATGGCTCCTACATTCTGTGATTTCTGAAAACTTTTTGATGACATGGAGTCCCTATTCAATAATTTCGCTCATCTCGCTCATTATTTGCGCCTTTTTCGCATTTTTGCTGAACCGAATATTATCAAAATAAAAATTGAAGAAATATTAAACGCATTTTCGCCTAATTAATCATATTCACCTGCGACGAGCTGGTGACCTGTGGATGATGGGAGTGGGACCTTCCGGTCACGAGGTTCTTTTTCTGAAAGTTCTCCATGACCGCTTGCATGTCCCCGTTTTCGGCTCCCTCGGTCGGGAACTCCGACATCTGTAAATAAAATAAAAAAAAATTATAGAATTTTGTTAGAAACGATAAACCGTGTTGCAAATTATATTGAAGAAACTTGTAAACCAAAATATACGAATTACCACCCAGTAATTTTTAATTCAGAATTTTTTGGTCTGACGTTGCCGAATAAAATATCAACGGGATTAATGTCTCTGCGTTTAACGATCGATGGCTCGATCAATTCAGTGTCAAATGATTAATAACGATCAGGTACGTCGTATCCGTCGCCGGACGACCAGTCGACTCCATCGTCGTGTTCGTTGGGCAACGTTGCACGCTGAACATTATAAATAGCGGCGTTCCACGATCAATTTGACATTTGTAAACATTGAAATTCGATTAGCATCCAAAGTGAGTGAGAAAATGTGAGAACGAATTAAAAAAAAATACAGCTTTCATTGTGCCTATAAGGAATAATAAATAACAGGTGTTGCGTGTGGATCTATCGAAATTCCATTTAATTCGAGGAAACGCGAAGAAGCAGAAGCCGTTCGTGCGCAATAGCCCGGAGGTAAATACAGACGGAACACCTGCAGAACGCTACGACAGCCAAGTTCATCACCTTGTGAAATTGTTCACGCACGGACGTGAACGTTGGACGTAGAAACGTGCGAGAAAAATTCCACAGATCTGACCAAAAAAACAAAACTTCCACGACGCCATTCGTACGTTGCATCGCGAATTGACAGAGCAAAAAAAAATTGCGTGGGCCCAATCAAGGACGCGTTTCTCCTTGCTGATCGATTTTGGAGGAGAAACGCGTCAATTAGGGATACGCTTGATAACTATAATTGGCAAGATTCGGCAGCCTCTCGAAATGCCAATGGGCAAAGTCCTGCGATTCGAGAGGCTCGACTCGGGAATTAAAATTACAGTAGCAACGATATTTTTTTTTTTTTTTTAAGATTACTTCCTTTTGCTTCGACTGCAGATCGTCCTTAATAACTCAACGAAGCGGAAGGTCAAGGTGAAAGGGCAAAATAATTTAGTGTCGTATTAATTCATGAATTTCTAAATTAAAAAATAAATTTAGGAAACTCATTATAAAAAATAATCACTCGCAGAGGATTTGCTTTAAAAAAAAAAAGGTCCGAGTGAAAACACTCACTAAAGCATCGGCTCGTGACGTGTCGAGCGGTCGAGCGTCGTCGTCGTCGTCGTCAGCTGTGTGTCGAGGCTGATCTCGCGGGATGTCATAATCGTCTTCCCCCTGACACACTGGCCACGCGGTTTACTAACACGAGGCCCACGCGGCGCTCGCGGGCCGCTCGCAATCGCAACGAAAGCGACGCGACGAGATTTTTCAGCTGCCCGTCGCTGCCCGGCAAAATTTCTTCCAAAATCTTCCTTCCAGTATTTTCGAATTTTTCATCTCGACGCGTTTTTTCGCGAAAAAATTCGCGTCGGTCTTCGTCCGCAGGAAATAAAAAATGCCAGCGTGGAAAATGCGGCGCATGCGCGTTGTCTGAGTTATGAAGGGTAATTCGCCCCTGTTTTTCAGGGTTGTAACGTCGGTCGCTGTGCGTGCGAGTCTCTCGTTCGTCGTCACCTTCGAAGTTTCGAGCGGTCCGAAATCTCGCGTGTCGGCCTCGACTTCAGAACTGGAAGATCCTTCGAACACGTCTCCACTTCATTTTGCCTGAGCCGAACGCCGTGTGTCACTTTCCCAACGCCGACGAAATTCCACGATCCTTATAAACGATTATCTATATTTTTTTTTCCACATAAACAAACAAATACGCGCACGGAAACTTTACTAGCCGCGGAGTTTCGCAAAACACGCGAAACCCTCTTCACTTTTTTCGTTATTCGACGCGGTTGCCGTTATCTTATCGGCGGAGCTGCTCATTGAAAAAAAAAGAAAAAAAAATCGTGCGAAAGGAGAAGAACTATTTTCAGACACTTCTGCTGTGATTATCGACATTTATTTCCACACGAATTTTCCATTATTTTCCCGGCAACGAAAACTCTAAAAAAAATCAGTCTTTCCATTCGTCGCAAGTTCGTGCTCCGAGACTCGCAAAAATATTCCAAAATCCGACGATTTTTTCTATTCCGGTGTTTTATTCTTTGCCTCAGTCGTTATCTTATCGCGCGGCGCTTTCGTCGAAAACGTCGAAGGAAGAAAAAAATTATTTCAGGACACACGACGCGCGATCTTCGAACTCAACATTTTTTTTTTCCTTATCGTCGTAAACACACGCGCGTCGACACTCGCGAATAACATGCACTTCCGGTTGCTGCGAGGAACAATAGCCGTCGACGCGGTAATTGTCCAAAAATTCTTCCTCGCATTACGTAACGCAACAAAGCATCGTAAAAATGTCAATCAGACGTTTGGGTGGGTTTGTTGGGTAAGCAGCTGCTTCTTTATTTTCCAAGTGCGATACAAGTAAAAAAAAAAATACACTTTCGTCGAGAATCGCGTCGATCGAGCCGCTTATCGGACTGTTGCAGGCAAGACGACACTTTCTTCGTGGATCGTCGGCTTTATCACATCGAACAAAGAGAAAGAGAGAGAGGCAGATAGACTGGTCACTGCTGTTCGGTTTATAATTTCCAGCTGCTCGAATGCCAACGAGCAACGGATCGTTGCGCGCGCATTGAACTTGGACCGAGTGGCAAAGGTGTTTCTAACCTCGAAGGGTAATTAAGTCGCACGTCGGTGCAACAGCAGCGGCAATTGACGACAGCGAGAGAGACAGAAGAGCCGTTCGCTGTCTCGGCGATAGTCTCAGTTTGCCGATTGCGACCGAATCCAATCGAACACACGCGACGTGAGCGGCAGCAGCAGCAGCAGCAGCGCACGTTGATAACGTTTTGGACGACGACGACGATCGAGAACCAACGACATACGACGATGTCGAATTATTTTTCTCTTTAAAAATAGGGCCGATGTATTTTCGGACGGTTTTTCCGTCCGGCGAACCACCTGAGGGAGAGAGACAGAGTGAGTCGGAAGGTCAGCCGTGTAACCCGGCGCGACGATTGTAAAAGTGACGAGCGAACTCGCGAGGCTCTCTTTGTGTGCTGCGCGTCGTCGTCGTCTTCGTTTCGTCGCCTGCCAGCGATGGGAACGGCGCGGGCGCCACTGAACGAACCGGCCGAGCACGTTCGCTTCGCCCGAGCGCGGCGCCATCTTCGCCGCGCGCGGACGATATTTCAACTAACGTCTCTCTCGAGCCGCCGGCTCACGTCGAGAGCCGCCGCGCAAACGTGTGGCAACGTTTAGAAAGCATTTCCGAGGATTTCCTCAATAACTCATTTTTGTAATTTTTCAAACGGGATGGAAGATGCTGCCGAAAAGGTGAAAAGGAGACGGTACATGTATATCGAGTTTTCAGACATTTTTTTATGGTTATTGTGAAACCTGTTTAGGCTTCTTTGCCGACAAGAGCCGTAAAAAGCGTCGTAAACAAAAAAGAAAAAGGAACTGAATGTAAGAGGCTTTTATTTTTTACGCTTTAATGAAGATTTCGACGAATCAGGAGCGACGAAGAGTCTCGCGTTTTCGGATAATTTTTGGATAACCAAATATAATATTAATAATAATAATAATTATTTTACTGCACAAATGAATGTGCCCCTAATTTTAGACATTAACAAATTGTTGCGAATATAAAAAAAATATGTTTACAGCAGAACGTTCGGCAAAACGTACAGCAAAATTCCCTTCTGGAGTTTCGAACGTTCGTTGCATTTCGTCGAATTCGTTGCTTTTCACCAAATTCTCAAAGGCACGTTTTAAGTGGGCGCCATTATCGGTGCACGCGTCTCTCGTTACTCATTATTTGCCTTGAGAGCGCCCGTACCACGGGGGGCGCGCGCGAGCGAAAAGGAGGAACCGAGGAGACGAGGCGGAAAGAAAAGGAAAAGGCGAGAGAGCAGTGTGCCGTCTCCAAACAAAGGCGTCTTGTGTGTGACGCAGGGTAACTCGTGGAACCGCGGGAATTCCAGACGCCGAGGTTTCTACAACGATACTCAGTACGCGCCGATGCACAAAAGAGAGACGAACGACGCCGTTTATGGGATTTTCGTTTTACGACCAACTGTTATTGAATTTCTATGAAGCGTTTCTGCATAAAAAATGTGACTGTAATAACCTTCCTTCTTTTTTAGATATAACGCTCAATCTAAATAATAACAATACTAATAATAAAATAATAACAATAACACTCGAGAGAAAAAGAAAATTAATAGAAAAAAGAAAATAATAAGAGCAGTATTTTTTCAAATTGTAATAAGCAGAAGAAAAATTAAAATTTTTGCATAAAAATGTGACGTGTGTTAAATAACTTTACTTCTTTATTAGATATAACGCTCAAACTAAATAATAATAATACTAATAATAAAATAATAAGAATAACATTCGAGAAAAAAAAATTAATGGAGAAAGGAAAATAAAAGAGCAGTATTTTCAAAAATTGTAATAAGCAGAAGAAAAATCTTCAAAAACCGTTTATAGCAGATTTAGTAAAAATAAAGACGGAATTTATGTTAGCCTTTAATTACTGTGTTATGTCGCGCAATGCCGGATGTTCTTCAGTACCTCATCCGCGTGCTTTTTTTTTTTTTTCTCGTCACCGGTAAAGATGTGAGAGTCGAGATAAAATAGCGCGTTTCTCGTCGCGCGGTAAAGAGACGGCGAGAGATAAAGCAGGGAGATAAGACGGACGGTCAGTTGACACAGAGCGGAGAGGGTCGAGGATTGCACTTACATTTTTGAAGAATTCACGCCGCTTGCCGTATATGTTGCGTCGGCCTTGCCGCGCGGCAGCGCCGTCACTCTCGACGCGCATTTCCTCGTGGCTTTTCATTCATAAAATCTTCAGCGGGAACGTAGCAACGCGTTTCGCGCGCGCGTTTAGCACTGCAAAGTATTCATTCGATTGTAGCTAATTTTTTCGGCACATTTTCACAATTTTCCAATTGCATTTAATTTATTTTTCCCTGTTTATAATATTCATCGGATATTTTCAGAATGGGGGGGGGGGGGGGGCTGAATGATTTTATCGAAAGGTTGCAGCTGATTTAATTCATCGGCGATCGATTCCACCGTGATTCTCGTTTCACCGGAACCAACCGCGAGTGTTTCTCGTCGGACGCGAAGGAAGTGACTTCCGTCCGGAAGTCACGACACCGAACGATGTGTCGGCTCATGAATACACCGCGCTTATGAAAATTTGATCATCATAACATCTCATCCATCGATAATCCTTAGCGCACTATCGTCACACTGATTAAAAAAAAAGTTAATATCGATTTAAATTAAAAACAAAAAAAAATCAAAGTGCCGATGTCAATGGAAACGCGTCGTGTAATGAGATTCGCCGCCGAGAAAATTACCCGACGGTCGACGAGGAAGCGCGAAGGAATTCCGTAATAACGCTAATCGCCGCACGTGTGGCGGATACGATTCGAGAAAGCACCGATAGCTACACAAAAATCGACAATCACGCGAACAAATTGGTTGAGAATTTTACCTTCGTAAATTGAGCGAGCACCGAGAAAAAAAAAATATAGACGTGTTTCGATCTTTCTCTTTCAACGGCGACGCTTTTTTTCGCGTGCGATGCGCGCGCATCACTGTACTCGCCGAGTGCACGAGTGAACTTGTCCCGCGAGGCGAGTGGAGGGGATGTACGCGGTACAATACGTGCGCGGACGGCGAGAGGCGGCCGCCGGGCATGGAATGCGAGGCGCCGCGACGCGAGTTGTAAATGCAGACAACCCGAGCGGTTTTTTCGTCTCCGAACGGTTTCCGATTCACCTCGACGGCGGATTCGCCCGAATCGTAAAGGGGCAGGGGACACGATTGGGGCTTCGTAACTGTCACAGTTCCGAAATTGCAATGGTATTGCAACAGAAGAAAGTAAACTCATCAAGAATTATAAAAATCGCAATCCAGGTGGAACCAAAAAAATGCATAATTTTTTGGTTTAAGGGTCTTAGCCAAAAAAATGTAGCAGCCGTTACTCCGGGACAGTCGTGATTGTCCTGGCACGAGCAATATTAATTTTTTTTATCAAATTTATTTGTCTTGGAGCGAGGAATATTTATTTTTTTTATACAGTTTTTTTTTTGGCAATCAGCTGTGACTAGCAATTTATCGTAACCGTGAAAACAGTCACGTGGACGCGAATATTTGCCTTGGATTACGGGACAATCGCGACGCCAGTTTTTGGATATTCGGCACCGCGTCGAATATTCCAGAAACTCGAGGCACATCCATTACATAAATTTTCCCCCCGGGAATCACACTGAATTTTATATTTTCACACTGCCTTCCCCCCCACTCCTCCCATAGGTCGATCGCCCAACACGTGCAAAATTATCTCGCGATCCGCAGATTTCTACGCTATCCACACAAAAATTTCGTGGCCACCGTCAGCGACTTTCGCTTCCGACGGCCACGCGGAGCGTCTTTTTCTCAAACTCACACAAATAATCTCGCCACTTCGTCCCTCTCTCAGCTTCTAATCGACGATCTTTAATCACTGCACATCGTTGTGTATATTTTGCGGGTTCACCGATCGACGTTTTCGAGGGGGAAAGTCACGGTTTCTTTTGTTCGAATTCCTCGCATCGAAGGCGAAGGCTTCAGGCGCATTGAGACGATTGGTGCGCGGCGCCGGTGTCGCGGCGACGTTACGACTGACGCTCCGGCGGCCGCGTGACAGCGACTTAAAAGCTGCGCGCGACGCACGCGGAGAGGTGGACGAATCAGCTGTGTGTCTTTCGCGCCGGGCCGCTGCGGCGGCGCGGGAGGGGGAAAAACGCGCTGAGACTCGTCGCCGGCGCAGTCGCCGCCACGGCGGTGGTCGTGGTGGGGGTAACGCGCGGAAAGAAGCGTCAATTTCTCCCACCGCCGGTAGAAACGGAATACCGGGAATCTCGAGTGATTCACTGTGCGACGCGCGACGACGACGACGATGCGCTTGATGAGGGGAAATGGACACGAGAAATCGTAACACTTAACAGGTGGATTACCTGCAGAAGAGACGCCGAGAAAGGGAGGAGGGGAAATGCACCGCACCGGAAGATGAGTCTTCGCGATGTCCGAACTTCCGGAATACCGGAGAAACGGTCCTGGAATGTGCAACGCTGGGAAATTGGATGAATAAATTTTAGGTCAACGCAGCTGCGATTTCCGACGATTTGATTTGATATCCGGTCTCCTGATTCGAATTATTGTCGCTCGTGGAATCGATATTATCGATTGCGGTCAACGAGGGATCGATTGTTTATCGATGTGCATTTTTTTGCATCGCATTTTTATTTTGAGTTTTTTTTTATTTAAGAGTTTGACTGAGTTGTGGTATTTTTAAATAATTATTTGTTAGTTTTTGGAATATTGTATTTAACATTTTTTTTACGGGGATTGAAGGTTAGGAAAAAATGACCAAATTTGGGGCAGCGATTTTCCCGCACCGCAAATTTCCGCGTATTTGTTTCCATCGATAAGCGAACGTGTGAAGAAAGTGAGGGAACAGTGAGTCAAATTAATATCCGGAAGTCCGGAATGGTCGGACCGTAATCTCCGTGTCCGCTCGGAGCGTTAGTCACCGGGTCATTCGATCCGGTGGCGATCGAACGGGTCGCAAAACGCGACGACATCGATATTTCGTTAGATGAGTCAAAATTATTACAATCAGTCGGACACGCGCGAATTGATTCGATACTTTTTTACTGTTGACTCGAGTGTCGTCACAGATAAAAAAAAAATATCTACTGAAAATAAACCTTAAACAATCTTTCGACGATTAATTTCCGCCGATAAGATAGAAGCGAAATTTTCGATCATTGGGAGTTATCAGCCGATTCGCTAATCACTGATGGTAATAACCAACGCTACGTAACCGTCGGCTATCGTCACTTGAGTCATGCCTCGACCCGCGTTTCGTCACAAGCCGCGATAAAACATGCGAAATAATTAGATGCCGATTCGCGTAATGTTCGCGCGTCTATTATTATTGAATCGACGCGTTTAGTCACGGGACGCGATCGTTTAACCAAATCGAGTCTCGTCGTCGCGCGTATTGAGTAACAATGAATAAAAAAAAAAATGAGAATCCGAATAAAAATCGAGACTTCGACTGTATTTTATGATCCTGCTTGATTGAATATCATTATGGAGAATTCGACTATAGCGACTCGGTTAGTCACTGCGCAATGCAGGAATATTTTTCAACTTGGAAGTGAAAAAAAAAATAACTGACACGAATCATAAATCGAGCGGAAGGAAACATAAATATCAAAAGATGCCGAAAAGAATGTCGAGGAAATATAAAAAAAGTGTCAATGAAAAAT
This sequence comes from Itoplectis maculator, assembly GCA_964034905.1. Classification (NCBI taxonomy): domain Eukaryota; kingdom Metazoa; phylum Arthropoda; class Insecta; order Hymenoptera; family Ichneumonidae; genus Itoplectis; species Itoplectis maculator. The sequence goes on from OZ035859.1 coordinate 8,245,873, forward strand.
AATAAAAAATTGCGGGTTTCTAAAAAAAAAAAATAAAAACCGACTGCGAATTTCTGTGTTTCCGCGTATAAAATCGTATAATCGAATAAGCGGCGAGACCGCTCGGTTCTGATTATGCAAAATTCGCGCGCGACGACGGGAGGGGAGGGTAACTTAGTCACTTAACGATGCAGCGGCGGCAAAATGCGAGAGACGGCATAGACGAAGCCCCCGGCCGCGACGCGGTCGGGACCGGCTGATATAACTTTCATGACGTCGACTTCCATTCATGGGCCGATGACGCAACGCGTCAATCGGCCGCTGTTCGTGTCCGCAGACGAGTCGCACAATTTTTACTACGAAATGCGATATTTACGTCTTTGCATTTTTTATTTATTTTTTTTCATAACATAAAAAAAAGTTCAATTAAATTTCCAATTAATTATTACCTTCGATACTTTAATCTATTTTTTAACAAATTTTTCCCTACGTAATCGGTGACGTAGACGTTCATTCAGTCGACGCTGCGACACGAAGCGAGAACGGTCAATGAAACGATTCGACGAAGTCCCGCGGTCTGTTTTACTATGTGGTTCGTCATCGGTCCGCCCTCCCTGCCCCTTTATCGCGCTATGTACGCGGTATTTAATCCGAAACAACAAACACTCCCACGCCGGGAGAGCCCCCGAGGCAGTGCTGGTGGTTGATGCGTGTGGGGATCGTGACGCGTCGCGTCGGACGAGACTCGGCTCCGGGCTGTGCAATTCTCGGTAAGAAACGCTCGGTTAGCCTGAAAATTCATGATGAAGGTGATGTACGAGGAAGTCGTTTGGAAGAGACGATTAGACTCTCGCCATATAAGACTGGAAGCAGCGTTATTCTGATCTCGAAAGGCGTTTCATAATTTTGATCACATTGTTATTATTAATAATAATAATAATAATAAAATTAAAAAAATTATTGTGGTTTTCGTAACAAGTAATTTTGCTTCAAATATTTGTTTTTTTTTTGCAATCTTTTTGTCGCGAAAAAAAATGTATAAGAATGAGGCGTTTCATAATCTTGATCACATTGTTATTATTATTAATAATAATAATAATAATAAAATTTAAAAAATTATTGTCTTTTTTCATAACAAGTAATTCTGCTTCAAATATTTGTTTTTTTTTTTGCAATATTTTTGTCGCAAATAATATGTATAAGAATGAGCGAATGATTTGCTGCCATATGAGAAACTGGCCAATGAGGCCTGTCGATAATACAAGAGGATAAACCCGAAGCGACGGTCGAGGAACGCGAGGGTCGTTTCTAAATCGGATGGTGGCACTTCGATCCCGCGTTTGTATTGCCCGCGAGGACGCTCGAGTCGTCGAGGAATTCAATTACCAATACGCGGGCAGTGCGCGAGCCGCTTCCTTGGCGAGGCGCGCGCGCGCTAAAATTAAACTTGTGTACCGTCGCCGGACTCACCGACAGGGAAGTAGAAGCTGGACTGAGCGAGGCGAAATATTTGATCCGATTGGTCAACTTATTTTTATATCGTCGACCGATAAATATTGATATTTATTGCCACTGTTTTTAAAAAATCGATTTGATAAATTCCAGAAGCAATCGGTGAGCAATAAACTTAACGTTAAATGTTGTTGGCTCGTTAATAACGACCACCGTTCCGATAGACACGACACCAGAGGAAGCCACAAGAAGTTGGACGGGTGGGGGAGGGGGAAGAGAAAAAGAAGAGGGAAGAAAACTCGCTGTCGTTATTTATGGACCGACGGAAGCAATGGCAGGAATGCAAAGTCGATAATACGTTTCTAGTACTATAAGCGCGTCTGTATCCGTCTTCGCGTACACAGCGATATATATAAACATACTCAGCTCCCGCGGTGACTGCGCATGCGCAGGTTCGAGTGCGCGAGCTGCTCTCGAGTCTCGAGTTGCAATTGAGTCAATCGAATTTTAATTGAAATCGATTTGGGATCAACGCACTCGATCCTCTTCTAGCTGCTGTTTAGTTTCTTATAATAGTGTTGGCCACTCGACGAGTCATCGAGATCACGATTAATGCAGCAATTTGCATTAGTGAGATTTTTTTGGATTAAAAAAAAAATTCGGCTGTGAAGCCCAACCCAAAAATCCACAAAGTTTTATTAGCAATAATTTCGAGTAAATGCGACCAACATTTTGTTATTTTGTTATAGTCGCAGTGACGACATTGTTCAATTATTAGGTTACAGGTGTTCGAGAGAAATAGCAGCAAAGGAGGGACTGCGAGATTTTTTTTAGATAAAATAATAATAATAATCGAGCGGTGCAACAAATATTTTGTTACCCGAGGTGACGACATTGAATAATTATGGGGTTACAGGTGTCGAGAGAAATGGCAGCAAAGGAGGGACTGCGAGATTTTTTTTTTTTAATAATAATAATAACCGCGCGGTGCAACAAATATTTTGTTACCCGAGGTGACGACATTGAATAATTATGGGGTTACAGGTGTCGCGAGAGAAATGCCAGCATGTGAGAAGAGAAGGGACGCGCGAAAGGTGAAGGGCCGAATGGGGAGGGGAGGGAGGGAGGGGAAGGAGCGAAAGAATCCGAGCGGCGAGAAAAGCCGCGCGCGCAATGTGGTGATTCACTCGCTCGGAGTCCCCGCGCGTCGTCGTCGCCGCCGCCGCGCGGCATGCGAGCACAATTTTTCTCTCTCGGTTTCTCGAGTCAGTGCGCGCGACTCGCGACGCGAGAGACTCCGGCGATCGTGTAAGACGACCCCCGGGGTACGCCGGTGAATCATCGCGTTGATTCCTCGCTCGCCACCGGCGAGAGCCACGCGAGAGTCGCGTGAACCGGGGCACTCCGGGTCGCCGAAAAGCGAAATGCAACATCGTTGAGAATTTCATATTTATTTATAATTTCTACTAAATTTTACTGAAATTATTTCCGATCATATTTAACTGCAATACGAAGACACTCACGAGTTAAAAAAAATGCGTGGATCTTGACAAGGTTTTGCTATTATTGTTATCATGACGATTTTTTAAATTTAGAATTGTACTGGATTTTTTTCCGATCAAAATCAAAATTATACTCTGCTGCTAAAATACTTCACTGATAAAAATAAAGGTGTGAATCTTGACAAGACTGATAATTATTATCACGATTTTTTATTATTATCTCTTTTTTATCTCGGCGAACACGCGACACAAGAAAAATACAACCTTCAAAGTTGCGGAACGTCGCCAAAAAAGTCGAACGCAACATTGTTGAGAATTTTTTATTTATTTATAATTTTTACTGAATTTTACTGAATTATTTCCGATCATATTTAACTGCAATGGAAATACACTCACGAGTTAAAAAAAAAATGCGTGGATCTTGAAGAAGATGTTGCTATTATTGTTATCATGATGATTTTTTTTATTATTATTATCTGCGTTTTATCTCGGCGAACACGCGACACGAGAGAGAAATGCAGTCGTTGAAGTGCCGATAACCCCGCGCGGTACATGAATCATCCCTGGAATCTGGTTGAGTTCTGAGGAATCGGAGCGCCACCGAACTCCCCCCTCCCCTTTCTCCCTCCCACCGCGAACGTCGTCACCTTCTTCATCCGCGACGACGATTTTCGCGTGTCTGCAGCGATGACGTAACGCAATATTTATTTACCGCATCGTCGATTACTCTCGCGGCGACCGTCGCGGTGACTGGAGACTCAATTGCAACTTGTCTGTATTCATTTCGCTCCGTCGCCTCCGGCGCTGCCGCTGCGGTGGCGCTTATCATCTGCGGTCAGCAGCCGTCCCTCAAAATTATCAAACAATTATTATCGGAATTCGCGGTCGACGATGCGAATCGAAAGCCTCGAAGCAAAAAACGTTTTGTTTATTTTCTTATCGGTGAGAAATAAAAAGAAAAAAAAAAAATCTTCCACTTCGATTGTTCGTCGCAGTTTTCGTCGCGGAGGCAAATTCCGCGGTTTCCGCGAATCCCGTTACGCGCGGCAAATAAAATAAACATCTCGAGCGCGTCGTGTGCATCCGCGTGCACGATGCGCATGTCTGGTTCGGTCTATAAATGCACTGCGATTTCGGTAAACCTAATAAATTTCTTTGGAGTAAACTTCGAGCTAGACAAATTCATGTAATGCATTCTTGAAGCAATAACACATAATAAATACTGAAAAAATATATATAAATAATTAGTGCATTTCCTTCAAAGCTCATTGAAACATTTTTCTTGGGTACCAAACAAAATAAAATAAATGGAAATAAAAAATACAAAATAAAAAAATAACTGCACAGTGTTCGAGTCAAAACAAGCAACCTGCTCCAGAGGCGTTTAATAATCTTGATCACATTGTCACTATTATTATTATCATTAACAATAATAAAATTAAAAAAATTGTCTTTTTTTCGTAACACGTAATTTTGTTTCAAATATAGTGCATTTCCTTCAAAGCTCATTAAAACATTTTTCTTGGGTACCAAACAAAATAAAATAAATGGAAATAAAAAATACAAAATAAAAAAATAACTGCATAGTTTTCGAGTCAAAACAAGCAACCTGATAGAAAATATTTTTCTATTTTTCTTTTAGCTTTGAAGGAAATGATATTCATTTCCTTCAAAGCTCATTGAAATATTTTTCTTGGGTACCAAACAAAATACAATAAATGGAAATAAAAAATACAAAATAAAAAAATAACTGCACAGTTTTCGAGTCAAAACAAGCAACCTGCTAGAAAAATATTACGCCGTTCGCGCGGTGCCGGTTCTCACGCGCGGAATGCGAGGGAAAAGAAACAAAACGAAAGGATGAATGAGTAAAACGTGCTCGGAGAGTCGGTGGTCGCGCGGGCGATCGCGACGCGCACGTGAATCATCGTTGTTCGCGAGACCCGCCAACAGGAAGCGCAAGGTCGGATCTCGCTCGCAACGATGTCGGGTGCACGACGAGAGGGAGGAGGGGAGGGAGGAGAAGACGAAAGTGGAGGGGGAAGGCGTCGAGGGCAATCGTACTGTTATTACACGCAGGGCGTTATCTTCGTCATGTGTGCGATAATCGTTTATTGCACGATGACGACACTCGTCGCTTCTCGCTGAAAATTGACGCCCCGCTCGGCTCGTGAATCACTAAAAACATCCGACTGCAGGTCAATAAATAATCACGAATTTTGTGCGATTATTCCGGTTCAATATTTTTTTAACAATTTTTTCTGTAGTTAAAAAAAATTCCATGATCTGTATTATAGCATTCCATTATCTGCATTATGATTCACTACGTCTTTTTTTTCGTTTTAATAAATGAATAAATAAATACATTTCACAGTTGAATGCTCAGCGCTTCGCATTTAATAAAATAAATGAAAAACATGTTTCTGACCAAAATGTGTCCAGCGAATTATTCAAATTTACGTTTACAAATATCGAAAACACCGTGACGGTATTTTAACTCTTGTTCGCTCGTTTCTCGAGGGCGATGCGAGCAATAGTGTAGAGCTCGGACAGGTAAATCAATCTCGCGGGAGACGAGAGGAGTGGAAGGAATTTCTGAACTCGTGTCCGCCTAATAAAGAGGGTCGCGCTGCTCGTCCGTGAGTCACTCGGAGCCTCGTGCATCTTCGAACGTTCCCGCTCATTGAAATTCCGAGTGCGAATGGTCGCGCCTCTCCCCTCTGCCCTCCTCTCTCGCTCCCTGCCCGCCCACCCCCCGAGCTCTAGTAAGTGAGCGGCGCGGCGAATAATCCGACGCGAGACGAAGATCGAGCGAAATAGACCGAGAAAGTGCGAAGAGAGACGAGTCGCCCGAACGACGAAAAAGAATAAGAAGAGAGGAGAAAAGAAAGGAGAAAAATGTAGCGTTGAAAGCAATCCGAGAACTGCCAGACTGTTGCATCGTCTCCCGTTTGCCCTTTCTCTCTCGTCCAGTTCACGAGGGCCTCGAGACGTTTCACCGTCCGTAGACAGTTCCGGTGAAACCGGAGAAACTGCGCCGGGGCCCGAGCGAGGCCCTTGAGCCCGCGACGGCTCCGGGATGACTCACGACGCGAGCCGAGGAATTTCAGATACGTTGGCGAACGAGGACGGGGCGACCCTCTTTTTCCCTTCCTTTCTCCACTTTGCCCTCTTGTACTCTATATATGTTTTTATTTCGTTTTATTGAAATTTCAGGTTAATTTATTTTTTATACTAGGCTAATCACACGCGCTGGCGCGCGTGTCTGAGATACATTTGCGCTATTGCGCTCTTATAAAGTTTTGGCCGAACAATTTGTCAGAAATCGTAGATCTGGCCGCCGGGCCGAAAACCGCCTAAATCGGGGTCACGAAATTTATTTTTTCAAAATATCGAGTTTTAACCTATACCATCGTTCTCAAGTCGCATATTCTACCCCTGAAAACACTGGTTATAACCCTTTTTTAGTTGATTTTGAAAAAAAAATTTTTTGGCCGAACAGTTTGTCAGAAATCGTAGATCTGGCCGCCGGGCCGAAAACCGCCTAAATCGGGGTCACGAAATTGATTTTTTCAAAATATCGACTTTTAACCTATACCATCGTTCTCAAGTCGCATATTCTACCCCTGAAAATACCGGTTACAACCCTTTTTTAGTTGATTTTGAAAAAAAAAAATTTTCGATTTAACAAAGTTTAAAAACCCTATCCGATGGGAAATTTCCCGCTGATTACGAAAAGCACCGTGATTTGTCCAAAAAATAGAAAATTCGAGGAGAAAAACGCAAAAAAACTGTTTATTTTTATCGTTCTTTCACTCCATCATTTATCGTAAATGCATTTTGACTGCTGCGATTCGTGACAATGGCGAGTGGGTCAGTGGAACAGGCGGCGGAGTCAACGTTCGGAATTTCGATGCGTTCGACGACCCTTTCCGGTCGTCGCGGTCGTCGCGGTTTCGGGGAGGTCTGGAAGTCGCCCGAGCGACGTGTGGGCCTAGCCGCTCGGGTTACCGTCCCGTAGTTTCAAGGTCACCATCAATGACGGAGGTGAAAGGGACGTTTTTTTTCATGTTAAATTGATTTTTAACTCGCGCGTGTTACATTCATTAAGGCGCGGTCGCTGAACATTTTTGGGACAATGCGTCGTCTTTGTGATTTTGATAAACGACATTTCTCCTCCTCGCGCGAGTTGGAGAAATATCGTCGCGTCTCGACGACGACTCGTTCGGAGTCGCCCCTACCGGTTCATTGAAATGCTAATTCCGAAAGTCCTCCGCAGCCTTTCGGGGACTTTCGGTCAACAGGGACCATTGTGTCGTCCCGTTGTCGCTCAGGGTGGTCCATAATTTTTTTTACAATTTTTTTTTATAATTTATAATTTTTTTATTCCTGTTTTTACATTCGACGATTTTATTTTATCGATAAAAATCATTTTTCTCCGTCGATAAAACAGACCGACGACTTGTTGTTTATTTCGCCGCCGAGGAAAAGTGTCGTGACTACGAATCGAAATGAGCCGAACGTTATCGCAGGAGATTGACAGGCGGATAAGGCGCGCGAGGTGATATAAAGCGCGGCGAGCGATTCGCGGAATCGCGAAAGGGTCACGGGCCCCATCTACATGACAAGCGCGGCAGCGCCTTAAGATATGCACAAACCGGCGCAGCCATGGCACGGATGCGACGGCGATTAGTCACTATATAAGAACCGACTCGCGATCGCGAACGTCGTCGCTTTGTGTCGTGCGTCGGCGCACCTCGGCCAATCGGGCGCGCGCGTCGTCCGCGACTTTCAGTCACCGGTCACCCGCGCGCGAGGCGAGAGGAGGATAAGAAAGAGCAAAGAGAAAGACAAAAACCAGGAGGCAGAAAAAAAAGTAACGGAGGACAACTTTAAAATAATTCCATTTAGTCGCCGGATCGAAAAACATGCATTTTTGTCATTAAAGTGAGATGAGAATGTAAAACAACAGAATGAGAAAAAAAAAAATTCTGAAATAAAAAATTGGGATTTTTATGCAAACTTCAATTCTTTTTTTTTCATTAATTTTTCGCTAATTACAGGCGGCGACAGTCGTTAACGAAACGACGTGGACGCGGGTTTGTTGCATCAGGACGAAACGAAAGTCCGAGTTTACGCGGGTTTCTCCCGTGCAGCGCGGTTAACGAGCAATTGCAGCGTTCGTCGCGACACACGGGATGGAAAACGGCGCTACGCAAATTAATTTAAACGTTTTCGCGCGTACGTGTCCGCACTAGATTACGTGCTTCGACCCGGCCCGGTGTCCATTCGCGACGGATTTATTTATACGTCCTTTAGTGACGCAACTGCGCGGCCGGTCGACGCGCGTCCAAACGCCGCGTGTGACGTCTTTCGCCTCGCCGAAACGGTGAAAACACGAAATGAAAAAAAAAACACGCAAGCGAAAAAAAAAATCAAGAAGCAACATCGCATCTTTCTACCGAATTGATTTTAAATACATTTTTCTAAAATATACCTAATTAAATAAAAATATGTATTTATTAAATTAAAAAAGATTAGAATAAAAAATACAAATAAAAAAAGATCAGTTTAAGATTATATTGAAAGCGTAATCTCAGTCCAGCGAAATGTGCGTGGTGCGAATGTGCAGGTTAATTACTATTGCATTAATCACGGTTGGCTCAACGGACTGATTGTTACCAGAATCGGTAATGACGGTTCGAAGCTACCGTTAATGGCAGCTTGCACGACGTTAATAGCCGCCGAAGCGGCGCGGTTTAGAACGCGTTTGTTGCACCGAGACTCGATACGCCGAGCGCGACACGAGCGAGAGTGCGAGGTGTCGGTTGGCTCGTGCCAGTAATTGCTCTCGTACAGCAATCGCACAAGCACCGCAATTACTCGCGTGCGCTCCCCTCAATCGTAGTCGCGTCGTCTTACGGCCGCCGCCGCGGTCGGCAGCGTCATTGGCCACGAGAGACCGAGAGATGATGATATTATTAACGGCTTCCGGTCTTCCTCGCCCTTCGGGTGAACCCTTCATCGAGTTTGCCCGCCGGTTCCCGATGATCGCAATTAAAACAAAAAAAAAACACCAGGAAAAGCCCACAATGAAAATTAGGGGCAATTAATACAAATTAATTACCCGTTATTTAATTACTTTTTTTTTTACTGATAAGTATCGCGATGAATGATGAACAAATCGTCGACAGAAATAATAATTTTTCTGCAGTTTTTTTATTCCAGATTTCCGTGTAGAGAAAATAAAATAAAATAAATTCGTGTAAACATAACCGATTCATTTAATTGTTTTTTAAGAGCAAATAAATTAGTTTCGAAAAAACGTTCGTGTCTAGTGAAGTCGACGTTGGGTTTTTTTTTCCAGCGATCTGGTTTCCATCGCCCCGGGCGAGCTCGACCCGTGCGCAACGTCTCTCGCAACTCTCTGCAATTTAGTCCGAGTTAAACTCAATTAACGCTGCCGCTCGATTGCCCTACGTATTTTTTTTTTTTCTTTCTCAAAATACTTTCTTCCTTTCGCGCTTATATTCCGGCGAGTCACTGTTCGAGGTCCGCGTCGGGAGCGTCGACGAGGGCCGACGACGAAACGAGAATATACACGCGAGGATCTCGAGGCGCTCGACGCCCACGCGAAACGGATGTCGCTTCGTCAGGGTCGCTTACCCGGCTGCTGCGATATTCCCTCGCGGCTTTCTCTCGACTTTTCCAGCTATTTGATTTATCGTCGCGATTATCTTCCCGATTTATTCGCAATGAACATGAAAAAAAAAATCGACTTCAAGCGATTTGCGGTGTATTTTAATTATCCGCTGTTTATTCGCAAAATTCCTCATTAGTCGCGCACTGCGGGTCGATTATCGCGAGAATGAAAGTAATAACGTTCGCTAATTGCGCGTAACTGTTTCGACCGAGCGAATCATAATCGAGCGCCGGATTTTTACGCGCGTACTGATTACCGTCGTAATAATAATAACAATATAATAATAACAATACAAAAGGCGTCGCAAAGCCTCTGGAGAATCGTGAAATGTCGACCGACCAGTTCTTTATTTTTTTTTACCGCAGATTTCAGTCGTTTTACCAAGATTTTTATCTGCTTTATATATCGGAATTTATTTCAGCGCTAACGAAGCACTTTTTGACACTCGCGAGCACCGAGCTTAACGTTGGGGATTTCCAGGCTTGAACTTTTTTTTCTTTTTTTTCGTTGCTCGCTGAATTCCCGTTTCTCACTGAACTTACGATCTTGCGCTCGCACCCGCAACCACCTTTGTTTTATCTTTCCCCCTCCTCTTTCTTCGTCGCTCGCTGCGGAACTCGGCGAAACTCGTTTTACTGGATGCAAAAGAGACCCGACGATGTGAAGAAAGAGACCCGGTTCGGTGGCTCGATTCAGCCAAAAATATTTTTTAATCCACGAATTTAAGTAAAAAAAAAAAAATCTGTTTATCCCCAAGAAAAAAAACAAGCATTCCTTCCTTAATATTTAATACTGGAAATATTAAATATTCACCATCAATTTTTTATATGTGGTGTTCAAGTCGACTAAAAAGAAAAACTAATTGCCAGCCAAAAAAAATATTGAAAACCATTTCCATCGTACACAGAGAAAAAGAGACGAAGCCGCGTGCGCGCAGCGCGGGAAAATGGAGCGAGCGAGTAGTAACAACAAACGCTCGCAGCTTTTCCGTCCGAACGTTCCCGATAACGCCGCGCTGCCATGTGCAATCGACGGTGTAAGAACAAGTGAGGAAAATAGACTCAAGACAAACGCATTAGTACGTGGAAGAGCGCGAGCCGCTCGCGCGAGGCGTCGGCCGCGCTTGCTCGCTCTCCTCGTGCTCTCTATGGGCTATAAATACAACGTTGAAGCCTAGATTCAACTTAGGGACTAGAGCGATAAATATTCTCGCGGCGGTCTCGGTGCGCTTCGCATCCGGCGGCCGCACCGCGAGAAGTGCGGCAAATGAATTTTTACATCAGTAAATAAAAAAAAAAATGAATATTACCCTGCATGAAATAAAAAATTGGAAATAAATTAATTGGAAAAAAAATAAAGTAATATAAAGACTTGTGTGAACCGAGTTTACTTAATTTCTTCGTTTTAAGAAATTAAAACGTAACGTTAATGCGCATTTTTTTGACGTCGTTCTTATTTATTTTTATATAACCGTAGTGGAAATGACAATTCCGCGTAACGAAGCGACCGAAGCTTCCCGTTAATTTCGTTTCGTCGAAATTAATTGGCACCGCGCGAGTATCGTGCGCGCGCAGCAGCTTCAGCCGTAAAGTCGTCTCGCGAGTCGCGCGCCTTCACCAGGTGCGCGCGCGTCTCGCCCGAAGTCTTTTGACTCGTTTGGCGCGGCGCCAAACTGGCGGATAAATAAAATACTATAAATTGTAAACGCGCGTGCGCACTTTGTCCCTCGCAATCGACGAATTTATACGCGAAGAAACATTTTTTTTTATAATTCTGTTTCGTGTAGAATTAAACGTTCGACGATTAATTTCCTCGCCGATTTTTGGGACACTAAAAGTTCGAAATCGCGAGGAGCAGTTTTAGGGAAATTTGAAGGACGACGAGACACAAAGAGAGGAAATAGACGATTAAGCCTAGGATTGTGCAAAAATCCGGTTAACCCTGAGTTGCATTCATTTTTTTCAAAGACTCACGGACGTTACAATCTCGAGTCCTGTGTCTTCAGGTATTTCGAATTCCCAGCCAGACAGGATGCAGCATAACGCACGTTATATTCTGCTCGTGTAATTCGCGGACTCGTAGACGGCAGTAAAACGCGATTAATTGCGTTTTTACGAGCGCTCAAACGAATCGAATCGCGAGGAGCTCTGAACTCGCACTATAATAATTAATTTTTTTTTCACAATTTTTTTCTTCTTTAATTATATAACTGAGGCTTTCGTCACAAAAAACGCGTCGAATTTTTTTCCGACGTAAATCGATTCGCTATCGAGCCAAATATTTTCCGGAATGACTTTGCACCGCGCAAATATTCGGCGTATCGTTTTCCGCCGCGACGCGGATAAATCAACTTTATCGGTCCATCCGACCCGAAAATGTGCAACGATAAAAGTGTCAAAAATACCCGGGCACCGAAAATACACGAAGCCGCGAGTCGTCGTCGCGGACGTCGTAAACGCGTCTCGGCGACGAACTCGCCGCTCGCCTATCTCATTCATATATTTGTTTACGATTCGGCGCAAGGTGTGTGCGCACGCGCGCGTCTGCGCATGCGCGGCGCGCGCGCGCGGCTCAGTCGCGATTCGTTTTATTGTTGCTCGCGATTCTCGGAATCGCGATTATATAGACGACGAAATATTATTTCGTTTTTCGTCGCTGAGACAATTTCCCAAGTACCTTTTTTTCTTTTTTAAACATTTTCTATTATTTTTATTTCCTTTTATATTCGTTCTTTTTTTTTTCATTTTTCCTTTGGTCGTTTTCGTTGTTGGAAATTGAACGAAAAAAAAAGAGTGAAAAATTTCACACACCTTTGCGTGAAGTCCCGAGAAGAAGTTGCGACGGGGCGTTGGATTGTACGACGACATGATGACCTTATTCGCGACCATTGTCCTTCACCGATCCTCCCTGAAGCCCCTCAAATTCTCCCTTCGCTCCTTCCACCGATCCGGAAATCCTTTTTCCCTCCTTTCGAATATTCTTCACTGTCTTCTTCACCGGTTTTTTTTTTTATAAATCACCAAATTCTTCGTGGCTTTGACCAACAAAAAATATCTCGATTCTCGATAAAAGCGTCAACTCGTCATGTTTGCCCAACGAAGATCCAACAGATTTCCCGAATTATTGTAATAAAAATCGAGTCTCTCCTGCGACATTAATGACGTGTAATAATTCACAAAATTCGCAATTCGGTTCACAGAAACGAGAAGAATCGATGCCAAAACACACACTTTTTTTTTGGTTTAGAGATGTCATTCGGAAATATCAGAGATTTATTTTTTTCACGCACGTGATTTGTATTTATTTATTTATTTGTTTATTTTTGTGACTTGGAACGGAAGAAAGAAGCACAGAACACTCGACACTCGCGTCTGCGGACGCACTGACCGCCCGCGAGACGTTCCGCTCGTTGTTATACCCGCATCCCCTCCCGCCGAGGTCCGGACGGACGGACGGAACGTTCGCGCGGGCTTCTGCCGGCCGCTTGGGAGCATTTTCGCCGTGACCTTCGAACCTGAAGGGTCTTGCGCTCTCGTCTAGCGGCGAGCGCGATCATTCTCGGACCTCCGACGCTCGTAACGTCGACCGCAGCAGATCCTGGTAGGGATACATCGCGGATCACTGGGCAGCCGCGAGCTGGAGATGGGATTGCGGACGAGCGGAACGTAGGCGCAGGTTGTCGTAAAATATACGAGTAAAGGGCTGCGCCGTCGACGTTGAGGCAGGTCGGAGCTGCGCTTCCCGTCCGCGTTACAATGTTTTAGTTCTTTGCAATTCTGGGTTCGGGCTTTCGTTTCTATTTTTATTTTTATTTGTATTTTTGTACTTTTATTTCGATTTTTATTTTTATTCTTATTTATTTTTATTATTAGGATTTTCCTTTTAGGGGTTGAAGAAAATTAGTCGCGATTGTAATGGAAATTCGTCGTTGCGGAGAACAGAGGAAAATTTGAGGCGTGACGAATTTCGAAGAGTTTGGCAACGTTCTCAGTGAGTCGAGACCACAGACGTAGAAGAGCGACGGCGGAATCTACCTGGAAAATCGTCGTCTCCCTTTTCTCGATAATCTCGCGCGAGAAAATGAGATAATAATCTTCGGGAGAGAAAATCTCGCGCGAGAAAATGAGATAATAATCTTCGGGACGAGCGGAAAAACATGTTTTCTCGGGGCAAACACCGAGAACCTCGGAAACGAATTCTTCGATTTTTCGGTTCTGGGAAGGAGCGAAACCTCATTGTTGCCTCATCGATTCATTTACATTTACAAATAAATGCGACCGACGATTACGAATGCGGTGTTCAGGTATTTTCTGAAATATTAAAAAATAGTTTTCAATGATTTTTTATATGTCAACGAATTAGGCCATTTGTGTCAGCGTCGGACACAGTCGCAGTCGCAGCCTTGAAAACGATGGCGAGACATCGACAGCGTCTTCCCCGGAGCCGAGGAAGACGTCGCACGCGGCGAGGAAGCTGTGACCTTTGCAGCCAAGAAAAATCGTCGATTATGGCGAACGGTGGAAAAAAAGTTGCAGTTGCGTGCGAAATTATTCGCCGAGGAATAATTAAACGACCGAGAGGCAGATTAATCATCGAAGAGATCTTGTTTCGCTTCGTGCATTTTTCTAATGGCTATCTCTAATGGCTTAAGTAAATAATTATACCAATAATGATAAAAATATATTGCACGAAGAATCACGCGAAGCTCAATAAACTAAAAATAAATCGGACATTTTTTTACCTCAAAATATTTTATTTTGAAGATTTTAAATAATAAAAATTGGAAAGGAAATATTTATACAGTTCAGAACATGGAAAGATCGACGAAAGAAGGTGGAATGTCGTAATCCTCGTCCTCGTCTTCGTAATCTTCGTCCTCCTCCTCGTATTCCGCCTCTTCGTACTCGTAGGACTCGTCCTCTTCCGCAGGATCCTCCGGCAAAACGTCGACGGCTCCGTCGGGAAAATATTCCTCAACGATTCGTTCCGCCTCGTCGTTATCTTCGGTCACGAAATACGGCTCGTTGCCAGCGAAAGCTAAAAAAGCTTCGTCGCCCGTTCTTCTCAGTACGATTACGAATATCTCGCTTCCGGTCTTGTATTTCACCTTCGGGTTCGAGGAAAAACGTTTCTTTTTTATTTCCAACCAATTTCGAGATTTCAGGCAGCATATTTACTTTGTTTTCGTAGTCGTCGGGATTCGAGGCGATTCGTCGCGCTAAATTGGGTTCGTCGAATTCAAAAGCTCCGAATTTCTCGATCGCCGAAGCGAACGACTGGCAAGCGCTTTGAACGACGTTGAACTTCGCGGCATCGAACTTGAAGGCGCAAAGTGGCGGAGGTTGGATCGGTTCCTCGTAAAAATGCGCTTTGTCCATGTAAGCAGCGAATAACGTTTTGAAAACGTGCACCTTGCTTCTTGCCTTAAATTTGAGGAAAAATGTTAAAAGGTTTCACTTTTCAGAACTAAAAGAAACGAACGAAAAATAACAGAATGTAACAATTTTTTTCTTCGTTTGAAAATCTTTTTGTAAAATCACTTGAGGCGGAGTCCATAAAGCCGGATAGACTCTCCGTCGATCTTCCGGATCTTCCGGATCAGCCTCACGAACGTAGACATATCTCTCCAGGTAACTCGTGTCCAGGGAAACTCTCCCCGTTTGCGGCGGAGTCTCCAAAGCGTTACGAAGATAATTCTCGACATCGTTGATGGCCCGAACTGGACATCGTTTGACATCTTCGGGGCACTGGTTCGGATAAGGAACCGGCCATTCGGGAGGCGGTGGTCGACCCTTCAGTCTGATCGCCATGCACTTGTCTTGCGTTAATCCTGAGCGTGAAATAAAATTTGCAAATTTTCGTCAAATATTTCTTATACGGTATTTTATAATTATTTTTTTTAAGAAGCCAAGATTTTTTTAGTAAATAACAATTTCAAGACCTGCTATCAAATCTTCGGTAATCTCGACTCCGCTCTCGACGAACATTTTTCTTATCACTTCTTCGTCCAGCTGAATTCTGCTCTGCTCGGCGATGTCGAAACGCTCGGGCAGCAAGTTCTGCACGAGTTCTGTGTAAGCTGGACAATTTCCCTTGTCCCTCGGGTAACCATCGTCGTCGAGAAACACCCAAGGATAAAGAACGAGGGCCGTTTCCTCGCAAAGCTCGAACATCTGTTGGTCCATAAAGGCTTCGTACTTGGCGCGTTTCTCGGCTTCCTCTTGGGCAATTTTTTGGTCCTCCTTCGCCTTCCTTTTTCATTGTATCACACAGTGACATAAAAAAAATAATAAAAATAAAAAAAAAAATCTTGTACAATTTTAAAATATGTTAAATTGAAAATTCAACCTTATGCTTTCTTTCAGCTGCCATCGCGACTCTTCTTCCGGTCCTCTCTGATCGACCGAGTAATTCCACTTGGGAGGTTCGTCCTGCTGAACCCTCCGAAGCTCCTCGACCAGCAACCGCTGCAACTTCGGGCAGTGCGCTCCAAAAACAAGATTGACCATTTTTCCATTTTGCAGGAACATCCACACCGGCTCGCTTTTTCCTCGAAAACGTTCGAGGGCCGAGATATCGTCGTTTCTGGCGAGGGCGTAGCTCAGAACGTCACCACCGATTTCCATCTTTATCTTCCTCAGGGTGGAAACCATTGCGGCGCACGGTCCGGACCATTCCGAGTAAACGTCCACCAGGACGAGGCCCTTTCTCGCGAGAACCTCGTCCCACTCGTCGTCGGTGGTGACTTCCGTTTGCAGAGCAGCCGCAGCTCCTTTTTTCGCTGGTTTCGACATTTTTGGTTCTAGACGTTAAATTTAATTATGTGATAACGTAAAAAAATGCAATTCGACATGATTTGCCATTTATCCTTCTGAACGTCAAATGTGATCGTCCAGAAAAAATGTGATTTGACGTGATTTGTCATTTATCCTTCACGTTAAAATACGATTCAGGCTTAAAAAAAAAGGTGATTCGTGATTAAATCGTCGCTGTATTTTAATAGCGACGAGTCCATCGCGATAATCACCAATAGTGGCTCGTAAATCTTGTTCCACTTGTCGTTTTCGCGAGGACAATTCTTCAGGAGCGAATTACTTACATAAACCGCGCAACACAATGGCCGACGTGCCGGCCGTCTGGACGTCTGATAATTGAGATCGACGATAACCCCGATAATTGCGCGAGTGACACGACGTGGACGAGCCGCGTCAAGTGCGGCCGGGCTCAATTGACAGCGCGGAAATCATCGGAGATTTACGGTAAACTTCACGACGTCCGCGCGCCGCCCGCGAGTTCGGTCGCACTGAATGAGAGTAAAATACGAGGGGCCTCGATTTGGAATCGTCGCGAAATGCGATTTGCGAATTAGCATCGGAATGCTAATTCCGACTCGAGGGGAACGCCGATTTATTTGAGACGAGCGTTGTTTAAATTCTCGGTGAATAAAAATAAAGTGGCTCAACGTGGGCACACATTTTGTTATATTAAAATCGATTAAAAATTGTTTATTTAAAATAAATAAAAAATTGTCCTTTAATAATCAACGCCAATAATTAAAATAATAATGAAGTGACGAATTAACTTCCAATTTATGACGTAAAAAAAATATTCGTGTCCTGAAAAAAAAAAACATATCGCGGTATCACATCCGTCGTCACGTAATTCACGAGACGGCGAGGAATAATGAATAAAAGTGGAGTCGAGACACTCGGAGAAGACCGAGAGGAGATCTCGTCGTCGTCGTCGTCGGCGGCGAGAGCGCGGGGAATGTGTTACTGCGAGCAATTAATTACGACTCTAGACGGGACGTCCTGAATTGGGGACGAACGTTTTCGTCTCACTTTTATGCGCGCGAGTCGTAAACCTAAAGTGCTCGGAGTACGTGAAGTACGAGAAGGAGAATGAAATAGAGCGAGGGTACTCGTGTCGTTCAGTCTATGGGGTTCGACGGCCCTCGCAGATCCAGGACCATCGAGTCTCGAATTAATGGATCACCACTTCAAAATCGAAGCAGATCAGAAAATAAAAAAAAATGCTATAAGCCATTTTGGTAAAATGTAAAAAAATTCAGGTTCGGCTTCTGTTGTGAACCGAAGTTGTTTACATTTCATTCACACACATTCGCTTTCGATGAGCCTAATATTAGAGCTCATCGTTCAGCATAACACGAGGCGCGGGTGAACTCGTTTGAACCGAGAAGTGAATTTCGCACCGATCGGCACTCCACGTGCTCCAGAATTCCGGCGCATGCGCGCAGGGTTATTCGTATCCGGTCAGCAATTTTATTTTTTTATTCGTCGCGTTGCTGCTTTTCTGTGAATCTTTCGGCGACTCAAGTCCACTATTTGCGTTACGTCCGCCGTGGAAATAAGCTTTTTTATCTTATTAAAAAATGATACACATTGATTGACGTATTCGCGAATAATTTCAAACGCGAAATGATTAACGAGCAACAGGATTGGCTCGTTACGAATTTCGAAGTCATGGCAGCTTCGAGCTCGACCGAGTCCATCAGAATTTCCGTTTCCGTTTTGCTGCAGCACCTAACGCGTGTCCCACGCAGCCTCGAATTATTTCTCCATCAGTCTTCGCCCCGCGTGTCAGTCTCGGTTCGGACTCGGCCGGTAATTCCGCGCCGTGTACCTATCAAATAACGCTGAAACGACGATTCGTACGATTCGCCGGCATCGGGCGTTTGTCCCGGCGACGGGGAAAAAAATAGCGACATGCGAGTCGCTCCACTGTTACGTATTACGAAACAGCAAAAAGAAAAAAATAATCTAAGTGTCAGCGCGACGCTACTAGGTCGATAAATTGCCAAATCGTATTTTCCGGAGAATCGGAATAATTGTGTATTTTATGATAACCATTATGCGAATCAATGCATTTTATTTAATTTATTATTATTATTATTATTTTTTTCTTTAAATAAAAACGTTGCCGAGAATTTTTGCTGCCCGTAAGACCTGATTTTTTTTCAGACGCGATTCCGGAATAGTCGGATGTTATTATTGTTATCATTGTTCCTGTATTTTTAAAAAATCATTCTTCATAACCCCGCGCCACAGGATAAGTCGTTCCGTGGAGTAATTTCCTGCCCCGAGGAAGGATATCTCGGGGAACTCGCGAGTCTTTAAGGATAATCGTCGGAAACATCAATTCTCGTTAAAGCGTAGGTGATGCATACCTACGCCGCGTCCGCGCGCTCACGGTTCGTGAGGTTCCTCTCTCGCCTCTCTTCTCGTACACATATCGCACCGTCACACCGAGCATTGCGAGAGTAACGGTACTTTCGGTCTCGTTTCTATCGCAATTCCATGACTTTTATAGATTCTCGCGGCAAAGTGGGCCGAGGACAATACCGACAGACATTTTTCAATTTTTTTATTTATTTTAAGGAGAGTTAAAAATTATAGGAATTCTAAAAAAAAATATTTTGGCTCATTGCGTAATTATTTTTTGTCAATTTTTCCTGGTCCTTATTATCACTTCAAGTAAAATCAGTGATTTATTTTTAAAGATAACAGTTTTGCTGTTAGGTAATAGTAATAATTTTATCACTTAATCCATCGAAAAGAAAAAAAAATGCGATGGTATTTACAAGCTATTTATAAGGCATGTAAGAAGCCGCCGCGTTGCGAACGGAGGAATAAGGAAAATTGAAGAAAATCCAGAGTAGAAGTGGGAAAGAGCGCGGATAAAAAAACCGCGGCGAGTGGAGCGGTAAAAAATTAACGGCGCTCGATCAAAGCAAAAGGGCCTCTGTTGCGGCTCGGTGCGACTGTGTCAGGGACGAGTCCAGTCATTTATAAGTCGGCGTGAACGACGATAATGCGGTAAATATCGTACACCACGCGGCCGACGTGCACACCAACAGCCGCCTCGACGCACAGACGTGTCTATTTCTTCGATCACTCAACGCCGCGGTTTTTTACTATTAAAAACGCCGTGATGAATATATGAGGAATTAATAATAAGTGCAACTCCGGGAGTCTGCAGAATTTATGGCGTTTCTCGCGCGCGTCTGAGTTCTAATCTTCAAATCGTTGCAATATTTGCGGCGACGATGCGGCGATTAATTTAACGATTGGAAGACGTATATGGGGCATTTCACGTCGGTGCGATTGTGCAATGAATTAATTATCAAAATAATTGTAAAATTATAGAATATTAAATTTATTGTAAAATTAGTTACAAAAAGATAAAATATTCCATTTATTGTACAGTCAATTGTAAAATTCATTGTCTATTAAAATAGAGTTTGAACATTTTCCGAACTATTTTTATGGCAATTTCGCGCAGCTAGCAACGCAGAGTTATTGTCACTCTGCATGGACCAGAAGTTACGTCGGGTTTTCACGGCGGAAATGGCGTTACGTACTTCACGTGTGCTTCGCCATAAATATAGATATAAACGCGTGCCGCGTATATTTATAGACGGACCGTACATTAACGCTCGTCGACATTACGAACAAAGTAAGCGGGCGGCGCAATGGAAATAATCGAGAGATTGGGATGAATCGATAGCGCGCGTTCGCGTTCCTCGGCAGCCAGAGGAATTAACGAGCGTGAATCCGGAAGAGGCGGGGATGCCGAGATTCCAATCGACTGTGTTACGTGCAAATGCGGTACCACAAAAAAAAAACGGCACACGTGTCCCGCGCATCGCGTGTGTGTAACGATGGATGCCGATGGTCGCGATAAAAACAGACGAACCGCGGGGATTGAGAATTACGAGAATCGACGTGTGAGGAGGACGTACGAAAAAAGTTCGCGCGATTGTTCGGCGATTATTCGTGGATTGCTGATTGATGGGTTCCTGGTTGGTTGAATTAAAAGCGATTGAACGATAAAAAAAAACTTGGCTCTTTATACATTTGTACTTTTTTACACGTGACCTACATAAATGTTGCTGCATGGAAATTTTGTTTTTCCTTGTTGAATTTCCTCGACCAACTGAATTTCCTGGACCAACGAATAAAAAATTATCACAGTGTAAAATTGTTTACAGGTCGATTTCTCCGCCCGGACAAAAGCTTTTATTTTTTTTAGTATAGTTGTTAGCATACGCGTAGCTAGGAAACGGGACACGTGCACCGGTGGAACCATAGCTGCGAGGTACGAGCTTTCCGTTTTACTGCATCGCACCGGGCACGAGTCACATAAATAACGAGGAGGGAACGAGTCCTCTGCAGTCCGCGCAGGTTTAACGATATTCGCATCTTGTGCCATTTTTCCTTCTAAAAAAAAATATTCGAACGAATAAGAAGTATCTAACGGGCTTTCCGTCCGCTCGAAACTCGCACCGAGGTCTCTACAACCAATTGCAAAGTCCGCTGGATTTCTGCAGTGCAAGATATGATTTATTTTCGGGTAACCCTGACACCTGAACCGCTGGCCACGTTTTGCAGCAAATGGACCGTAAACGAACTCTGCTTTACATACAGGAAATTTCACGCCAAAGCGACTGAGCATTTTTTTTTCGCTGGAAATGTTGCAACAAAATGTTATCGACAGGTTTATATCGTCTACGGGATAAGATAAAAATGTATTAATAATTTAATATTTATCCGCGATTCGAAAGGGAACGCGACTGAGTTTCCACGCGGATTAAGCAAGCAGGCAACTTTGTTGTTCAATTACAATAATTGATTTATCTAGCAGTCGCCGGGTTTTGAGGCAAATACGCGCGTAATTTGAATCCTTATGCCGTGAGTATAATCACAGGATCGTTAAACGCCTGAACGGGCCTTTAATTATCCGGGATTGCACTTTCTTGTTGCACGTCCGTGACCGTATTTACGCGGATTCGCGTCGTAGCTCACCGCGCGTACCGAGTATTCGTGAGTACCACGCGGTAACTCTCATTTCTCGCTCTTTCTCACTCCTTCGAAATTACTTTAGACGTTTCTTCAATCTTGCAATTTCTCATAATGAGATTTAGATTTTTTAAATCATTTTCTCGATGAAAAACGTAAAAAAAAAATTTATAGCGTTAATGCATTTTTTACCTAGCAGAAAATTGTGATTAGAAATTCAATCTCTCAATATAAAAATGTGAACACTGATAGTATAATGAGATTCTACTATTATTATTATTAGTAGCCTTCGTCCTTTCCAGAAGAGGAACAGCTATGAAAATCCAGTTTTAGGAGACGCGGTAGATTAAAAACGATCGATTGTTTGGTAAGGAAAAAAAAAAAAAAAAATTGCAGAACACGGAGAACAGTTCGAGGCGCCATACGACGTCCGGCAGGTATATAACGCGAGGAGATCTCGTTCGCCCACCGGTCGCGTCCGCCTCGCGAGAAAATTGCCCGCGCGGACGTTCGACAGGATGAATTACGATTTTCCATATAAGCGCGCGACCGCCGCGTCCCAGAACGAACGAGCTAGAACATATAAACGCCGGGTGGATTATACCGGGATATCAGTCGCCGAGGGTTTCGACGCTCGAGCCGGTGTAACCGGTGCATTTATTGGCCGTCTGAACTGAATAAAAAAAAATAAAATAAAAAAAAGGAGTCACGAGCGAACTCGCGTTTACCTTTCTAATACTGAATAAATTTTATGAATTTTAAACTAAGTGAATTAATTTTTTTATTTTGTTTTTTTATTACAAAAAATATAATTTTACGTCGACAGAATTTCGATCGATAAATCGACTTTTCACTCCACCCGAGAAATCCGCTCGAATCGACGAGACGATGTAATGGATATTGTTGCGGTAGGTCACGGGGATTCGTGGAAAGGCGAGTTGCAAATAACCGACGTGCGTACGACACATAATTCACGTCGTGTCGTACGCACTCGAATTTACGTCGTCGCTGTGGATCTATCAATCATACTTAATTATTCCAAGCGCTCGCGATGTTTATTCGCCTTTTTTGTATTCCCTCTCGACGCGTCGTCCGTCGCTCGTCGTGGGAGTAACAATTGCTCGCGCGCTGGGAAAACGGCGCGAGAGACAGAGACAGAAATGCAATTGCAACGAGACAGGCGAGTGAACGGTGGCTCTAGCTCAGTTGCAAATACGCTTCATTCCCTGTGTTTCTGCTTCACTCGACAATTGGAGCGCGTTCCTGGAGCCCGGAATTGTCCGCTGGCCTCGATTATCCTCGATTCGCCCATAATAATAGCGGCAAAAAGAACGGGTCACGTGAGGAGTCACATCGATTTGGAGAATTAAAAAGTTAAACAATTTCATCAGGCTGAGAAATGAAAATTTACTTCGCAAATGGTTGAAGTCGAGTTCAAAGACAAAATAAAGTTCAAGCACTGAGTTCAAGATATGAAAATGGAAAAAGATGGAGTTATCCCCATTCTCTTCCATTTTTCCTTAAACACATCGAAGTGCATACGCGAATTTATTATTTTTTTATTGGCTACTAAGATTGACAGCTTCACGATACTCGGACTGGAATTTTCTCTACCATCGGATCGTGCGGTCTGTTCTCCACGATCCAGCCGATCGTCCATCGATCATCGCGAGCCGATACTTATAATAATTAATGTGTCATTCGATCCTAAGCAAAGAATAATAATGATTTTTATTTAAGACCCCTCGAGACGGCGATCGTGACGTATAGCGCAGCGAAAGAGAGCTCACGACAATGGGAAAAATTCACTGGGACAAGGTCTTCGATCATTTATCACTCATCATCGATTATCGATGGGTAATTATTTATAACGCCTAATGGCAATAAAGAAGTCGAGGGAATAAAAATTACTGGATTGTCGAGAATTTACGCCTGACACGATCCATGCAATTGATAATTGCAGCGACAAATCGCTGTCTCTGGTCACGCTGCGACGAATCTAATGATGGTTTTTACGATCAAACACGTAATCCATTGCTCGTTGCTTGAAAATTATTCAGTTATTTGGTCTTAAATATGAAAATAAAATTAATTTTCCTTCGAGTGTTGGTGACTTCGAAGCAGCCTCCGAAGCAGTTTCCGAGCCTCGCTGAATCAGCGAAAGAAGCTGGAAGGCCGCGCAGGACAACAGAACGATCTGCTCCGAGTCGAGGGGACGAGATGCGCGCGTGGGCGGAAAATGCGCGACATTCTGATAGCCATTGTGCCTCGAGAAATAATAATTGCCGCCTGTATCTTCGGTAGCTTCGGCGCTATAATTTATTAGTATAAGGCAATTTATCGCCATAAGGCACAAGTGTGCAAAGCGAGACACAAATCAGATTATTCTAACCACAGTGGAAATAAATTCAAAAGAAGAATGGACTCAGCATCAAAGGACAAATCTTTAGTGTCTTATAAAAATTGTCCAGTAAGAAGAACTAATAAAGAACAATAATTCACACCCTCGCGATTGTGGAGAAACAGTTCATAGTTATTATTTAACTGAATTGTGTCCCATTGTGTGTCCACGTTTATGTCGATTGCATGCAACCTAATTAACATAGACGAATTATGGGAGATGGTGGAAATAAATAGAAAAGAAGGATGGACCATGACAGTATCAGAGAACAATTCTTAGTGGCTGGTAAAAATAGTCGAGCAAGAAAAACCAATAAAAAGTAATTATAAAAATAATAAATAATAATCCACACCATCGAGGGGATTGAGGAGAAATAGTTTCCAATTATTATTACTGTTCAAGTAAGTTGTGTCTCGTTGTCTGTGTTCATGTTCATTATGTACAACGTTCAGAATCAGGATTTATGAAGTTACCAGTATCGCGAGGGGACGGATAAAGATTGCTTGCATTAAACATTGTCGAGCGCCAGGATATAATGACAACGACGGTGGGAGAAAATTAATGACCGACCAGGCGTACAGTAGCCCGAGATCTATTTGTTACCGTAATGCCCGCTCGTTTATAAATAACAAACCGACGGAGAATAAAACGAGTTTTATTTTATCGATGGACCAAAACCAAATAAAAAATCATTTTAATTACAACCGTTAATACAACCGAAAATATCAACAGGGAATTAATTAAGCCTAATTGCTCAACGCTTTTCTCACTTTATCACTATAATTGCGTAACCCTCGTTGAACCTTCCGACAACTGTGAATATTATTGTGAAATATGCAGCACACTTGTTGAATGGATAAAATCACATTGAATAGATTCGAGCCGTGAGAAAAATGTAGGTGGAACAGAGGATCGTTAGAGATGCGAAAAAACGAGGCACTAAAGTTAAAAATAAAAAAACGCAAATTGCGCATTGTGTCGCGGCGATTATAGCGACAATCGCCAGACGACAATAATTAATAATTGTTTCACCCGCGGCACGTGAGTTTTCTTAGGCGAAGTGTCCGCGTGGAACGGTAGCGGAGACCGCAAATGATCTCGGCCGGAGAGCCGGAGATGCGTATCTTGCATAGGCGCTGCGCTATACATCGTGAATAATGATAAAATATAACGAGCGGGAATGGATGCCGCGGGAAACTTTGTCGAGTGTCGGACGGCCGCGCGTGGGCCGAACGTGTTCCGGACTTGTACGCGCCACCTATGTCACGTGGCCAGGATTCACCGCGGATAATGTACAGGTCGTTCCACGCTAACTGTTCACGCGGAAAAGGGGATCACATTTTTTTTAACTGATCAACTTTTCTTAGCAAAATATTAAAAAAAAAATTATCTTTATATTAAGCACATTTATTGAAGCCTGATTTTTTCCAGGATAAAAAAATTCATTTTTCAGTGTCTGGAATTGACGGTACATCGATAAAATTATGAAAATCGGTCGGATCAGAGGAAACGAATAAAACGAGACGACGCGTCGTCGCGTTTTATTCGGACTCGGGATAATTGACGCTCGCGCGTTGGGTCAATTATGCAACCGAGTCGTGTGGGTCCGATGTCGCGCTTTCTTCGCGCGTATTTTCTCGCGACGTCATTCATCACCGCGACGGGAGACCACCCGTTCGGCTCTCCTCGAGCCTCTCGACGTCTCTCGCTCGGCGCGTTGCGCGCACCAAAGTGCACATCCATCGTGTACGTCAGTCACCAGTCACTCCGAGAGCCGAGCGACCGGTACAACCCGAGAATACGACTCGTTAGCCGTTTGTCCGACGCAATCCGCCGGTCGTGTGGAAATTCGATCGTCCCTTCTGGAAAAATTACGATACAATTGCGCAAGAACGCGATGAACGTAAAAAAAAGTCTTCGGATTTTTATTGCTACAATTTTGGATAGAAATTATTAATTTTTGTCGATAGATATTATTCATTTTTATCGAGAGAAATTCAATTGCGCAAGAACGCGACGAACGTAAAAAAGGTCTTCGGATTTTTATTGCTACAATTTTGGATAGAAAATATTAATTTTTATCGATAGAAATGATCAATTTTTGTCGAATTATGATTATATCAGGCCTTTTTTTGTAGGTTAGAAAAATGGCCGACTCGTCGCGGTCGCCGCGCGATCCGCGGACCCGGAGAGGTTAGTCGGTCGTCTTTGGGGGCAACACCGAGTCACCGAAGCGTCCGCGTATTTGCAGAACGGGTGGTCCGAATGACGAACGGCGCGACTAACGCGCTGCAACCGCGCAATTGACCCGCGGGGGCAGTTTATCATAGAAGCAACCACGGGTCTCGACCGAGTACCGCGAAATACGAAGAAAAATTCCGGCGCATGCGCACCGCGCACCGCAGACGAATCTACGAATCTGCGATCTTATTTTCTTTTCTTTTTTTTTCCATTCTCATCTCTTAATTTGTTTGTTTGTCCGTCCGTCGCTCGCGAAGCGACTCAATCGTCGGCGGCGGCGATTCGACAATTTTTCCCGCCAGCGAAGAGCGACTCGCGCCAGAAAATGTTCTCTGTGATGTTAGCCGCTCGCGATACGCACGAATTGAAATCGCGAGTGCGCGACGTTTAATCTCGCGCTCGCTGTCGTCGCTGCAGCGAGCTGGTCGTGTCGGCTCGTAAATCATCGAAACGCAGCGACTCCCGCGGCTCGGGGGTCCGATGACTCGGGGAATCGGGGAAACTAGAACTGACCCGAATTCCAAATATCTCGGATATAATTCATACGTCTGTTTGAGACGCGTTTGCGTCGTCTGCGCGCGGAGACGATTAGCGCGCGCGCACTGTGTGTATTAATCGAATGTCTGCGATGATTTATGCTGGTTTTACGCTCTGACACTCGGTTCGTTCTATCTTTATCAACTGTTGGTAAAGAAGAATGAGAAAAAAAAAGATGCAGTTGGAACCCTGACAGTTTCTCAGAGGGGGATTCCCCGATTTTGCTTGACAGAGGTTTTCATATTTTCCCCGCGAGCCAAACACGTGTTTTTTTTTTTTTTTTTTTACACAAATTTACTTTTTTTACTAGAAAACTATGAGCTTCGTTTTTCACCGAACATTTTTTAATAATATGGTTAGGCTTAAGAATTCGATTTTCAATGCGTTGCACGTGTTTTCAGAATAGCGTATAGGTTATGTTGCCAGTCGCGTTATTGGCGCGTTGTCTTGTCCGCCGATGCCAAAACGTGTACCCGGCGCGGTACGGACGCACTCGGCGCGCGAGCGCACGAGTTCTCGAAATAGACGACGCGCGAAGTCGAAGAAAGTCCGGTTCGTAGGGCGTCGGGCGCGCTCCCGTCGGGTCTATTTCGGCGCGCGTGTGTTTCTCGAAATAACCCGCGTGAATCACGCGCCTTTGTTTGGAGTAGGTGGCGGGAATCGGCGCGGAGTCTATGTCACGGACTCCCGGTGCACATAGTCGCAATAGTGTTGTGTTGCACCGGCGATCCTCTTGCCAATTACGCGATCAATTCGAACGCGTGACCGACGCGCACGTATTTCATTGGCAACGAGATTGTCGTGTCTGTCAAGTTTTTCACGTTTTTTATATTACTAGGCTAATCACACGAGGCCACGATTGTTTTTTTCAAAATATCGACTTTTAACTGGTACCATCGTTCTCAAGTCGCATATTCTACCCCTGAAAATACTGGTTACAACCCTTTTTTAGTAGATTTTGAAAAAAAAAAATTTGTTGGCCGAACAGTTTGTCAGAAATCGTAGATTTGGCCGCCGGGCCGAAAACCGCCCAAATCGGGGTCACGAAATTTATTTTTTCAAAATATCGACTTTTAACCTATGCCATTGTTCTCAAGTCGCATATTCTACCCCTGAAAACACTGGTTACAACCCTTTTTTAGTTGATTTTGAAAAAAAAAATTTTTTGCCAAACAGTTTGTCAGAAATCGTAGATCTGGCCGCCGGGCCGAAAACCGCCCAAATCGGGGTCACGAAATTTATTTTTTCAAAATATCGACTTTTAACCTATACCATCGTTCTCAAGTCGCATATTCTACCCCTGAAAACACTGGTTACAACCCTTTTTCAGTTGATTTTGAAAAAAAAAATGTTTGGCCGAACAGTTTGTCAGAAATCGTAGATCTGGTCGCCGGGCCGAAAACCGCCCAAATCGGGGTCACGAAATTTATTTTTTCGAATAATATATATATTTATGTAATATATACAAAATATATATATTTTTTAATTACATTCAGCGCGTGCGACTACCGCGTGAATATTATTTCCACGATTAAGCGACCAGAGGCGAAAGCGCGGCGTCGATGTTACACACAGCGCGACGGCGGCAAATGGCCCGCGGCTAACAGGCATCGGAGATAGAAAGGCGTCAAACGCGTTGAATGAAATTCAAGTGGGTCGCGCATGAATGAAATCGTGTCTCGCGGCAGCCGCGATTGCGACTGTTGCTGTTGCCGCCGTCGTCGTCGCTGCCGCTGCTGCTGCTGCAACAGCAACGGCCGCGCCGCTGGGGCAACGGCGAACCGATTTAGCGTGGGCGACCGGATGTGATCCGAGTTCTGCGCGCGAGCGGCGCGGCAGCCGACGAACCGGTCGCCGCGCGCGCAGGACGACGAACGAGGCCGCACGAGATAAAGTTCGCCGCGCGCGACGCGCGTCCTTCGATCGGCGGATTATCGACCGATATTTCCATCAGCGTCGATTGAGCTGTAGACAATTTTTCTCAGTGTCGCCGACAGAATTCTCTGTCGATCAAAAATTAATTTCGGGAAATCGGATCTAATTCTAAGAAATTGATAAATTTATTTGTGTGATTTTTATATTAACAAAAATGTGGAAAAATCACAAAAATCTCAAAAACAATCATTCAAAAAATTAATAAATTTGGTCTCAGGACGATTCTCTTTCGATTATCGCGTGCGGCTCGTGAAAAGAAGCTCAGCGTCCGCGTGTCGAACTTCGAGCCGCTTTACGCCGGCTTCGAGCTGTCTCAGCTCGTGTCTACGATAAGAAATAAGAAACTGTACGTGTGCCGAGGACTCGATACGTCAGAACGTACGTGTGCAGTTGCAGTTTGTCGAGAGGGACGAAGGGGGAGGGGGAGTGGATTTCCAGAGAAAAATTCTTAGTTTCCATCGAGAAGCACGATACCCAAAGAGTGATCAATGCATTGCGAATGTCAGTCTACAGATAAATCGAATTAAAAATAACTAATCTAACTGACAAGGGGAATAAAGGTATTTTTTTGCGAAAATTGACATTCAATTAAAATTAATTGAAATCGATCACGATCGATCGTTCCCAGAAATACAACGATCCATCGATAAACGGATCGTTGAATGCTAATTCTAACGCAACGGTAATTTGCCTATCGGCTGGAGGAAAAAAATCGCCCGTCGGTGTCTTTGTCGGTCGAGCCGAGTCACGATCGACGATAAGCACGTGCGCTTACCTATCGATACTTACGTGACCACTGTGATCAACCGAGCCGCGGATATTGCGAATATTGTATAATCGTGTGCGAATATCAAATGGAGAACGAGAAAGAGCACGAAGAAAAAAAAAAAAAAAGTAACCCTTCAACGTCCTGCAAATCGTCCTCGGATTAACCGAGAACCTTCGGTGATTGGTCGATGATTTGTAAAATGATTCAACCATTTTTTTTGCAGGTTTGAAAAGAAAAAGGGTAAAGAAAAAAATAATGCTTCAACGAGTTGGAAAACGTTCTCGGATCCTACAGTGTCTGCACGTGTTTCATCTGCGGTACTAAATGACTTAATCATTTTTTTTCCTGAAGGTTCTCGAACTCGATTCAGACGTTCCTTTTTTTCTCTTTTTTTTCGGCGACTCCAGGGCGCAAAAGAAACCTGGCGCAGGACGAGATAGCGCAGAACGTTATACGAGAATAGAACGCTCGCGGGGCGCAACGACCTCGGGTTCGCCGTATATGTACGCGCCGCCCGGTAAAAGTGGCAAGACCAAGGCAACTAGCAAACATTTCTTCCAGTAAAACCAGTCGTCTCGGTTGCCGAAGCCAAATCGCCCGTTTCAAACGTACCAAACGATTTATAATAGCATTTTTCTTTAAAAAAAAAATGTTACAAACGTGTATGTTTATTTATATTCTTAATACCTTAATTTCAGGTTTCAACTTTCAAACTTTGCTTCACTTTTGGTAACCAGAATGAATATTATAAAAAATACTGAAAAAAAATTGGATGATTAAAAATGATTAAAAATTGTGGGATAGCGAAAATTCAATTGAACTCACCAATCGGCGACCGTAATCCATTCCCGACGTGACTTCTGGCGCCGTGACGCTGCGCCGAAAGGGCTTGGCACTCCTCGTCTGCACCGTCGCCCTCATCTTCTCGCCGTTTGACGTTCCTCTCGCGATTCTCGATGTGTATTCTCGCGCCGTTTGTCAACCGGCGAAACTCAACTGTCCCTTGGCAAAGTTCTAAGCTCGTTTCCCCTGTCACTCGCCGCTCATCCGCTCTACATGACTGATGCGCGTAACAAAAGCGCGAGGCCAAACCCAGTGCCGCAATCTTGAGCGACGAGTTTCGTTAAACATCCTTCGTCTCTGATTTTCGTGAAAGCGACGCCCGGCAAAATTGTGTCCGTCAAGAGTCTCCAATGGTTCGCAACATTGTTTTTCTCACTAAAACAGCGAAACTTGCTTTGACCACTTGCAGATAATTTTAGTTATTTTTTTTATGTAAAAAATTACGTCCTCGGACGTTGAGACATTATTCGAATAATCGAAGTCATTTATGTAATCGAAGATTAAAAAAAAATCCGCGTGATAAAAATGACACTTCAAAGTCGTTCGGGTCAAACGGGACGAACCGCGAGTGTCATCCTCGTCGGCCCCGCCGATCGTCCAGTGTCCTTGAGATCGTTGGTCACTCGAACGCATTCAACACTCCCGCCTCGAGGCGTCCAGCGTCCGTCGCGCGTGGGTCACGTGACAACTGGGAAACGACGCGGATGACCCGCGTTCCGGGGACAACGACGCGCAGCAGCAGCGACGGTCGACGACAAAGCGCGCGAGAACGTTCGAGACTTCGATCGCCGGCGAGAATCGAGCTGGGCGAACCGGTGATCCGGCATCGCGTCGAGACGCGGGACTAAAGGCGACGGTACACGCGCTCAAAACTCGAGGCTCGCTCGCCCGAGCCTCGGGTGCGGACGCGGAGGCAGCGCGAGCGAGAGGGAATCGCGAGCGAGCGCCGCGGAAATGTACAGGTTGCGCCAAAACACGAAAACGTTCCGCACTTTGGTACCAAAACCTCCGAACAATGAACTAAAAATGTGAAGGTCACTCGAAGGTCACTAGAAATCAATTTAGGGATTTAATTCCAACCACCAACTTTGATCCCAGTAGCTTCAGATTTTAAGTGAAACCTCATTTTCATATAATTTTTATTTTACAATTTTCATTGCTAATAAATGTGGACAGAATTATTATTAAAAAAAATTAAAAAATTAAATTTCAGGGTAAGACTCGAAGGTCACTAGAAATCAATTTAGGGCTTTAATTCCAACCACCAACTTTGATGCCAGTAGCTTCAGATTTTAGGTAAAACCTAATTTTCATATAATTTTTATTTTACAATTTTCGTTGCTAAAAAATGTGGACAGAATTATTATTAAAAATATTAAGAAATTAAATTTCAGGAGTGAGTATTGTATGGATCTGAAATTGTTTGCGGATATGAATTCTGTAGCGATCTGTACCAGCATTTATAAAGTGAGGCAAAGAGTAAGAAAGAACGCGTGCCTCGAGCGGCTCTCGGTGAGACAGCGGGAGGGAGACCGCGCGGAGTGTGCCGCGCGAGCCGTTCGGAAGCAGCGGCACGCGTCGGCGAGGTGGGGAAAAAACGGCCGCGCGCGCGCGCGCCGAGGTAGGGAACAACTTGGTCGCGTACTCGCGACGTCGCCGCGGACACAGCGAGGCTGACCTCGCTTTTGAGGATTTTCGTTCGGCCTCTATTGTCCGCCTGCCGCGCCGAGGAGCAACATTTGCACATTGACTGTTTTCATAATTTTTTTTTTATTGTACTCCACAAAGACGCTTTGTGCTTCTACTACGCGTCGAGCGTAGAGCACACACGGAATGCGACGCAATCGCGCCGAGTATCTTTTTCCATAAGCGCTTAGGTGAGTATCTTGATCTATCGTCGAGCGGAAGGTGGTATCGTATTTTTAACATAATTTATTCCACCGGGCGAGATTTATTGTTTCGCGGTGGATGAGTGACGCCGGTCGGACGAGTCGTTGACGACGGTGGTGTTTCGCTGGGTGAGAAACGCGCGGTAAGCGAGGTGACTGCGCGACTGATTGGTGCGGCGGTCGGTGCGGCGGTTCGTGCGGTGCGCTGTGATTGGCGCGCCGGTCGGCGAGCCGGCGATTCGGTCGGCCGTCTGCGGCGACACTTGTAATCCCGTCGGGAGACGCGACGACGTCTCGACGCCACTTTTTATTACTCAAATCCTTTCCCCAATCGTTAATTGTTCCAATTCCGTCTGCTTCATTAATATTGACTTACGGGGATTCCGTGAACTGGCCCTTTTGTATTCTAATTGTCCTTCCAACCACCAAGTCACTGCGGTTTATCCAGAGTCAATTGCACCATTTGCTAGGATCCGTAGAATCGAATAACCAGTAATTAAGATCCCAGACTTCTGGGTATATCATCAAAAATGTTCGATTGTATGGCGAGTTTAGACAAGAGTCAAGAATTGGTGAACCAGATTAAAGGCGACAGCGTCGCGACGTCGAAAAAGAGTTAATTTGAATGCATCAAAATTGTTTTACGAATGCCACAAAGTCGCGCCGAGACGGCGGACCATATTTGCTTATATTATTTACATCTTGAACGTGTATCTGATATTATAGCAATTTTCGGAAATTGAAAAAATGTAAATTAAAAAAAAATTGGAATATTGTAACAGGAAACTTTTTTTCAATTACAGACAAAACAGTTTTTTGCAAAATTGCTATAATATCTCAATACACGATCAAATATTTACTTTATTAACAATATATAATTTCACCTTACAGCCAATAGAACCTTCCGAAATCGTCAAAAACTGATCGGGTCAGCGGGCCGACGCGCCCTTTGCCAGACTGGCGCCACTTCCCCTTCCCCCACTCCGTCCCCTTGCGGCGTGTGGTATATATAACCCACCCTCGGTCTGCAAAAGATAGTCAGAAACTTACAGTGGGTCAATCAAAACCTCTGCAATTTCGATTTCGTTCCAAGCGAAACTCATCCGAGTTCAATAAGGTGTTCCAAGTTAAAAAAAAAAAACTTACACAATTCATCTTCAAACTCGCAGTTTCGGCGTTTCACAAGTGAAGTTGATAAAATTGCTTCTGCCACAAGCTTTCCACTTGTTAACGCGACATCGATACACCGATTCGATTCGCAATGTCGCCGCATTGGATCATCCTCACACTCATCACGCTCTGTGTATCAACATCAACAACAGCGAATCCCGACTCCGCGTACTGCGAGTTCTACAACGAAAAAGCTTGCGCCGGCGACCCGAACGCATGTCCAGCGAAAGAGAAGTGCATCTCCGATCATCCGGTCGCGAGAAATCACTGCTTCGTCATGTGGCACTTCAACCGAACCACCAACACGACGGCGGTGAAGCAGAAGGGCTGCTTCCTCGAGGGCCGCGAGTGTTACGACAAAACCGAGTGCGTGGACAGTAGCAACGGACGACGAAAGAACGTATTCTTCTGTTGTTGCTCGGGCGACATGTGCAATCGAAACTTCGCCTGGATTCCCAGGTCCGCCGAAGCGGCGTCGGTGGCGCCACCATCGCCAGCGCCACCGGTGGCGGAAACCGGAGTCACTCCGCAGCTGGAGTCGCAGGATCGCGACGAGTCGACGATCGCACTGTCGCTCTCAGTTCCAGCGCTGACGCTAATCATCCTCGGCGCGCTTTACTGGTGCGCAAAGCGTCGAAATTCCAAAAAGCATCCCACCGACCCGGAGTCCAACGTCGAAGCCACATCCTCGAAGCTCGAACCGCCGCTCGGACCGATTCAGCTGTTGGAGGTAAAAGCTCGCGGAAACTTCGGCGCCGTGTGGAAGGCGCGGATGGCCAATGGCGCCATCGCCGCGGCCAAAGTCTTCACCGCCCAGCACGAGCAGTCGTGGCGCGCGGAGCGCGATGTGTTCGCGCTGCCGCGGATGAAGCACCGCGACGTCCTCGAGTTCATCGGCGTCGAGAGGCGCGACAACGGCGACGACGCGCGGACGGAACTGTGGCTTATCACCGCTTATCACGAGCGAGGATCGCTCTGCGACCTCCTCAGGGACAACGTCTTGACATGGCCGCAGCTGCGGAGAATCGCCGAGTCCGTGCTCGCCGGTTTGGCGCATCTTCACGAGGAGATCCCGGCGGACAAGATGGCGGCCGGCAAGCCGGCGGTCGCTCATCGGGACTTCAAGTCGCACAATATTTTACTCAAGGCTGACATGAGCGCGTGTATCGCGGATTTCGGACTCTCGCTCGTTTTTCGTAACGACGAGATGGTGGGGGTCACGCACGGCCAGGTCGGCACCCGGAGATACATGGCGCCCGAGGTGCTCCAGGGCGCCATCAACTTCAGTCGCGACGCCTTTCTGCGAATCGACATGTACGCATGCGCCCTGGTTTTATGGGAGCTCGTCAGCCGATGCGCTCTGCGGGAGGACGTTCAGGTCGAGAAGTACGAACTTCCGTTCGAGACGGAGGTTGGGATTCATCCGTCGCTCGACGACATGCTCAGGATCGTCGTGCACCGCGCGGAGCGACCGCGGATTCTGCCGTCGTGGCGCGAACATCCGGGACTCAGGTGCCTTTGTGAGACGATGGAGGAATGCTGGGACGCCGATCCGGAGGCTCGTCCGTCGGCGTCGTGCGCGCTGGAACGAGTCCTTGGGCTTGCGTATGTTGAGGACTCGTCGACGGTTGTGTGGATCAAGGACAATGGTCTTGCCGTCGACGCCAAGGAACACTGAGAAAAATCAGTAGTTGCAATTACCAATCATTGGTTCGATTTACCAAAATATTGTTGCAGTTACTAAAATATTAGTAGCTTTGACCAACGATTGGTTATCACAACTATTAATTTTTCTCAGTGAAGACGGTGCTTAGAGCAAGAAATGTATTTTTTGTATGATTGAGCGAACGGGAGAAATTGTATTATTTGTATAAAATTGATCGTGTAAATAAATAAAACTGAATTACGAAAATTGACTTGACGGTTTATTTCAACGTTCCTAGAATATTTTGTAGATTCCTTTTTCCTCTGGTAAAAATGGTGCGAAATGGTTGACACAGCTCAAAGTAGTAACTATTATTTTCGATTTATAGTTGATTTTGATTTGTATGAAGGTTTTCCGTGTTCGAACACTGGCGGTAAAAGATTTGCTCGGTCGGTATGCAGCGTCCTACGTTACCAGCCGAAGAATGTTCTCCCGGGCTTAGCAGCACCGGTGGCGCATGCGCAGAAGCGTTACCGCCGTAGGTGGCGCCTTAGGCGCAATGGTCGCAGCTAAAATACGAAAAAGAAGGGTAAAAAGAAAATAGGTAAATCCACAGTTGACTACAGTCACGGACTCATGTGGCGGCTGCGAGGACACCGTTTTCATTGCTTCTTCAGCAGCATCGCTCGCTTTCTGTTAGTAACAATAATAAAGCCACTGTAACGCGTCGAACGTTTGTCCAAAATGGGTGCGTACTTGTCGGAACCAATAACGAAAAAGATCTCGAGCGACGAGAGTGGCACGAGTGTAGCGTGCGGCGCGAGTTCCATGCAGGGTTGGCGGGTTAGTCAAGAGGTAAGTCGCTGCTAATTCGTAACCGCGGTGCGAAAATCATCGTTTCCCACCGGCAGCCGAGATCGCCGGCTCGATCGCGAAGCTTCGCCGCTCTCGCGGCGGCGGCAACCGCGACGATCTCGCGACGTCGGTAGTCATTAATTCAATTAACATCACACTCGCCGATTTAGGCGCGTTTTTTTCCTTCTTCCATTTTACCGCACTTTTTATTTTCTCGCAACAACCGCCTCGACGCTCACGTGTTTCGTTCACGTCTATTTTTCGCCCGCAGGATGCTCACAATTGCTGCATCGACTTCGACGAAAACACATCGCTCTTCGCTGTTTACGACGGTCACGGTGGCCACGAAGTAGCGACTTATTGCGCCAAAGAATTGCCACGATTTATCAAGAACACGGAGACTTACAAAGCCGGCAACATCAGACAGGCCCTGATCGATGCTTTCTTGGGCTTCGACGCCACACTCACCAAGCCCAATATTATAGCGCTGCTCAAAGAGATCGCCGGATCCAACGAGAATGACAAAGCAAAAGCTGGATACTGCGACTCCGGTGGGTAGACAAGTTTATTTGCATTCGGTCTAAATATTACAAAGGCGTCGAGACTAAACCGGATGAACTTCTGAGATTCGCAAAGATACAGTTTCACCAGTTTTCATTATTACCTCTGTGTTTGGTATAGACTTGTCGTCGGAGGAAAGCGTCAGTGATCTACGGAAGGAAGCGGCGATGCCGCTCGAACAGGTGATCGCCAGATACCAGCGACCTGAATTGGAGTTTGAAAGCAAAGAAATCAAAGAGGACATCAACGACGGAGGCATCGGCCAATCCAGTCCGTATTTGCGATGTCGGAGAACGAGGGACAAGTCAGGCGGCAGCACTTCGGGACACTGTTCAACGGATCCTGGCTGTTCGTCCTCGTCGTCCTCTTGGAAAGCCAGTCAACAAGACACCGACGACAAAGCGAGCGCCGACGCGCGTCCAGCTTCTCCGAATCGGGACAAGAATATCGACACGGGAACGAGTAACGGTTCAGTCGATCGCGCGGCGGAGCCGCCGGCCGAGGCCGCGCAGACGACCAAATCCACAGCCGACATTCCCGACAGCTCCGAGGACGTTAAGGAACAACAGACCCAAAGTACCGACAGTATCGCCGCTTCCGCTGGCAATGCGGACAGTAGCAAAACATCCCGAGACGACGTCTCAAGCAGTTCGTCCGCGGGCCCGGTTGAAAATGGCCAAGGGGAGACCGTTTCTCGACGTAAAATGCTTAATCTTTATTACCAGAGTCTCTCGCGAAAACGTTCTTGCAACAGTCGCCGAAAACATTATTTATGTAACCCACAATCGTCGAAGCCGGGCGACAACGACGACGAAGACGATGACGACGACGACGATCAGGACGACGATGACGATGATGAGGAAAATGACGAGACATTCGATGGTCAACATGCATCAAGGTCAGCTACAATTTTTTTCCTTTAAAAGTAAGCGAAAAAATCCTTCTTCGGGAAATTCCTAATATCAAATACTATTTTATTTAGTGATGACGATCTTCATAAAATGGATGGTAACGAAGACACCAACAGCAGCAGCAGCAGCAGTACGAACGGAGATAATGCTAATTTGAAGGACGAGGACGATGAAGACGATGACGACGACGACGAGGATGATGATGATGACGACGAGAACGACGAGAATGACGACGATTCGCTCGGTTTAGACTTCACTATGAATATGCCGGAAGAAGTGAGTATACAAAATCTCAAAAAAAAAAAAAAAAACCAATCCCAGGACAGCAATTAATTTTGTTTTAAATGTGCACTATTTAGCCGGGTTCGGACAGCGGTTGCACAGCCGTCGTTGCGATTCTCCATGCGAGGGACTTGTACGTGGCGAACGCCGGTGATTCCCGTTGCGTTCTTTGCCGCGACGGACAAGCGTTGGAGCTGAGCTTGGACCACAAGCCGGAGGACGAGCCCGAGATGGAAAGAATAATCAAAGCTGGCGGAAAAGTAACGGGCGACGGGCGAGTAAACGGTGGACTCAATTTGTCGAGGGCGCTCGGGGATCACGCGTACAAGCAAAACACAGCGTTGCCGGCGGACGAACAGATGATTTCGGCTCTGCCGGACGTGCGTCACATCGCGATAGAGCCGGGTCGGGATGAATTCATGATTCTCGCCTGCGACGGCATCTGGAACTTCATGTCCAGCCAAGAAGTCGTCAGCTTCATTCGTCCGCGTCTCGCCAATCTGAAAGAATCAAATATATCGAGTATCTGCGAAGAGGTATTACAATTCGTTTCAATTAATTTATATATATTTTTTTATTCGTCATTATGACCTAATCGATATTATCATTCGTTCGCAGCTCTTCGATCATTGTCTCGCTCCAGACACCCACGGCGACGGCACCGGTTGCGACAATATGACGGCCGTTATAGTAAAATTCATTTGGAAAGACGACGCGGCTAATAACGGCAGCAATCCCGTTTGCAAAGTCATCTCGGGTCAGGCGAATCAAACGAAAAAGCGACCAATCTCGCCGGACAACACTAGCGAAGTTGCTTCTGCGGCTGATGCTGCTCCCAACAATGATCGAGAGTCGTCGGCCAGCGACAACAACGCAGAAAAACACAATCCCGCCGACTGCACCACCTCTACTTCAAGTAACGATTCAGCAGTTAAGGATTCTTGCAAACGCCTGAAATCTGAGATTGTTTAAACATGCTAAATCATCATCGTTATTCTTATTCTTACTCTTATTATTATATTATTGATTAATTATTATTATTATTAACATTATTATTGATTACGATGATGATAATAGTGGAAGTGATGAGGGTGAGTAAGCGCGGTGTCGTAGATATAATGATTAAAAAAGAAAAATAGTGACGCGTGCGGATTCTCGGTTAGAATGATAATCGGATACCACGAGTTTATTATTTCTTGAAATAAGATAGCCAGAATTTTGATTTATCACAAGACAACGCTTGGAGCATCACAAACAGACCGCTCGACACCGAGCGATTAAAATGTTATAAAAAAATTGGACAAAAGAAATTAACTGTAAATACTTTCAACTGGTTGTTTTGTTTTTCCGAGATTTTTTCCGTTTAGAGGAAAGAGTTGAACCGTTGCCGCCGATGCGTTCGCCTTACCCCACATGCCACTGACTCGCTATTATTTGAACCGAAAAAATTCGTCGAGGAAATAAGGAAAAAAAAAAAATTGTGTCTCATCAACGTTTCTTTCTTTAGATTCTAAAAAATTGACAGCGGTACTGTCTCAAGTTTCTCTATGATAAGTATGTATATATTTATATGTGTAGACTGTAAGGATTTATACTTGTAATTCATCGACGGGACACCATTTCTTATTTTTATTACACAATAAAATTTATTTTTCGATCGACGGCAGTGGCCTAAAGATGTCTCACTAGTTGACCGACAGATGCTCGATCGTTTCAAGCTGCTCCTGCTGAATCTTTCTCAACGAATCCTGCTGCACGCGCAGACGTTCGAGTTCCATGGTTTTCTCGACAATAAGAGCCTTGAAAAAAAAAAAAAAAAAAAAAAAAAATAGAAAAATTCAAAGCGGGAATTTTTATATTTTGCACAAAGGAATATGATAAAATATTCGACGCCCACCTGTATTTGTTGTTTCCGCGCTTCTTTCTGTTTGGCGACCGAACGCAAAAGATTTCGCGCTCCGATCGTTCGCATCTTCTCCCTCTCCACTTCTTTGCCCAAATCGTCGATTATCTCTATAAACCGATTGGTGTTTTTCTCGAATTCGCTAATTTCTGAAAAAAGAAAACAACGCAGTGTGATTGTCACTCGATTACCATAGCAACGCGCTTTAGACTCTGTGTCAACTCACTGCCGATGAAATTTTCACACTCCAGCCTCAGCTTGTCGCTCTGATTAGCGACTTCCGGTTCGAGAATCCTTATTTTCCACAAATCGTCTATATAGAGTCCGTACTTCGCCAGCGAGTCTGTCATTTCAAACGATTGCGCTCTGTGTTGGCTGATAAGAAGCTGCTAAGGATAGGCGACGCTCGGACTTTTCGGCTTTCGTGCGATTCGTCGCAGCTCCGGTTTACGCCCTCTGGCGACTTAGCCGCAAATCATAAATAAACTCCCTGTACATTCGGCTTCAAAGCATTTTCGATTCGAGCGATCGTAACATAAGATAAGACGCTTGCAAGAATTACTCGCATGACAATCGATCCGCTAATTCGCGATAACAAAAGAGGAGATAACATTGCAAATTTAAACCAGGACAATTGTAAGGTCTTCAAAAACTTTGGAAACAGTTCTAAAGAATTATTTCGAGCCGGTCGGAAGTTACCGATAACACATCTATAAACGTCATTATTATAAGATCTTCAAATCCACACAAAACATAAGCATTTTATTTATTTTTTATTTATTCAGGTCGTATAAAATAATGAGCCAATCCATCATCAACGTCGTTCATCATTTTTCGATCATCGCGAACGTGATTCATTAAATCATTAACCGAACGTCGCAACAGCCTCGCCGTGATCGCAGCCTGGACACGATCCGACGACGTCGTCCGTCGCGGCAATCGGCTAATCGGCTAATCGGACGTTACGGAACATCTGTGCGCGTTGCAGTGTCCGCGAAGCTGACCAGTCGATCAAACTGTTGACGCGCCGTGGTTGCCACCCCCTTTTTGCTCTCTCTCTCTCTCTCTCTCTCAACTCGACAGGCGTAACGCACAGGACTGCGGAGGCGCGTGCGAAGTTTTTGAAAATATTTATCGCGGGTTTATAACCCAGGACGTCGATCGCCCCCGCGCGGCACGTCGGGTAATCGCGGTCCGGGGCAGCGCATCGTCGTCGGTGGGAGGACAACAGCACTAACAGCAGCAAAGCGCGCTGCGTGCCAGTCCGAGTGGCGTTGTCATGTCGAGGCGAAACGCGCGAGGCGACGATACCGTTTGTAACATCGGTTTAGACGGAACGTCGCAATCGTGGATATAAACCGACTGACGTCGTAAGCGAGCGACGGCGAAGCTTCCACCAGCTGCTGCTGCTGCTGCTGCTGCTGCTGCTGCTGCTGCTGCTGCGGACAGGAAAAGCGTTTGCTCCTGGCACTGACCACGCGCGGTGTCGAGGGACAACCCGCTCGTTGATTTAAATGTTGATTCTGACGAGCGACAAAATCGAGGCCCCGTCGCAAGCAGCGTCGCTGAACGCGACGCCCACGACGACGCCGACGCCGACGTCCTCGTCAGCCGCGTCAACGTTGCTCGTGAGCTCGCTCGGAATGTCCGGGGATCCGCGCACGGGAATTCGCTACCCCTCGGAGTACGTGAAGCTCAATATAGGCGGATCGTTGCACTACACGACGATAAGCACACTGAGAAAGCATGACACTATGCTGCGTGCGATGTTTGGAGGGCGGATGGAAGTCCTCACGGACTCCGAAGGTGAGAAAGACGAGAGATGGATATGGAGATTGGAAGGAGTTCAGGAGCACTTTCTGAGATTTGTTTGTTGCAGGTTGGATACTGATAGATCGCTGCGGAAAGCACTTCGCGACGATACTCAATTTTCTTAGAGACGGCTCCGTTCCGCTGCCGGAGAGCGTCAAGGAGATAACGGAGCTGCTGGCGGAGGCCAAATATTACTGCATAGCGGAGCTGGTGAAGTCTTGTGAACAGGCTCTGTTGAGGAAGGAGAGAGAGGCTGAGCCGATATGCAGAGTGGCGCTGATAACTTCACAGAGGGAGGAGCAACTTCTTCTTGGTAACACTACCAAGCCTGTTGTCAAGCTACTCATAAATCGGCACAACAATAAATATTCTTACACTGGGTAAATGCCTCTGATCTATTTTTTTTTTTATTTGTTTTTTTTTGCACTTTGTCATTGATTTTTTTTTATTACAGCACATCCGATGATAATCTGTTGAAGAACATTGAACTCTTTGACAAAATGTCGCTCAGATTCAACGGCAGAGTTTTATTCATCAAGGATGTCATAGGCTCCAGTGAAATATGCTGCTGGACCTTCTACGGTCACGGCCGCAAAGTCGGCGAAGTTTGCTGTCATTCGATAGTTTATACGACCGACAAGAAGCATACGAAGGTGAGAAAAGAAGAATTTGGGTGGTCCAACTTATTCTAGCTATTTCACTTTATTATTTTGTAACATTTTTTGTGGCAATCGATAGGTCGAGTTTCCAGAGGCTCGTATTTACGAGGAAACCCTCAACATTCTGCTGTACGAGCACAGAAATGGTCCTGATCAGGAGCTGATGCAGGCGACCTCGTCGAGAGGAGCGGTCGGCGGTGCGAGCGGCGGCAGCGGAGGAGGCGGAGGCGGAGGCGGCGGAGGAGGAGGCAGCGGCGGTCCGCCGTGCACGTCCGACGAGGAAGAGGGCGAACGCGCCAGCCTCGCTCGTTTACGCTCCAACAAACAAAATACCAACTGACCCCATCTCACGACCATTCTCACTTCCTCCCGGTGGACTTCCTTCAACTTGGTTCGTTCCCTCGCATCGCGGTCTCACATTTCATAGGCTCAATCCCCCCCTCGACTATCCTAACAATAATAATCCATGATCGTTTATACTCGAATGACCATCCTCGCTGCGAAAAAATTCTCACCACAGCTATCGGACATATCGAAGAACAGAAAAATATTGCTCGTATACCACTGCCAAGTCAACTGACACCCGAGACCACGCAGACCCACAATGACGATCGTCATACTTTCGTTTTTTTTTAATTGACAACCAACTCGTAATTTCTATTACATTTCCAAAAGGCTAGTCACTACTTTTTTCACTCACATCGATTCAATCCTAGCTCTCTCGTTATACTTTGTATTATTCTTCTGCGTGTACAACGTCTACTCTAATATCCAACAGGGGACCAGAATTCGATTTTCTTTTCACGCCCTTGTACTTGTAATAGCAGTTTATCGAGACGAGCCGGAGCACTCGGCAAAACCTACGACAGTTGATCACGTTTAATCAAAGTGGTGTAAAAAAAATGAATAAAAAAATGATTGTACAAATTAAAATATATTACAATACGTGTAGCGTATCAGTGTTGGATGAATACTTTATGTAATGTGTACAGGGTTGTACTGTTTCTTTATTATTTTGTGTAGATCGGGAGAAATATGATAATTGCGAACGTCTAGCGCTCAATAACGAATAAAAAATAAAAAAATAAGCTTTATTGATGTGTTGTGTTATCCGAGAAAAAATATAAAGAATGCTGTAAATTCGTAATTCTCGCGCTTCGGATTCGGCGCAACGACGGTGAAGAAGCCTTTGGCGCCATCTCGTAAATGACGTCGAAAATACGAGCGTAAAGACGAGATTAGTGTCGGATTTTCTATCGCGGTTTCTTTTTTTTAATTTATTATATACAACTCGATTACTCGCAGTATTTTCTTACCTGTGAGGCTGCATATTATGGATATAGATTACCATAACAGTGAGATAATAAATTAAAACTCGGATCTAGCTGACAAACGTGAAAATGGGGGAAGATGTAAGATACACTTGTATTGTGTTTCTCAAGTGTTTATTGATTTAGTTAAAAATAATATTATAAAAAATTGTTGTTGTTTAGAGGAAACCAGTTGAGACGTTGGACAGGAACGAGTGTTACTATGACAAAGAGAAAATTTCTCAGACGCTCAAAAGGCAATGTAAGCGATTGGAGTATCTTGCAAATAGTTCATTTAAAAAACAGATGAATTATTGATATTATCTACAGGTACGAAGAGCTGGAGAAATTTCAATCGGTTTCTGGTAGACGCCAAGGTTCACGAGACTCTGGACTCCGTAGTGAAGTATGCGATATCCAATCCGATACTCTTGGCGGTCTGTCTCACAGTGATAATCGCAGTGGCTATACCCATTTTGCTCTTTATTCTGTTTGCCACTGTTAACGTCGCATTCGCCTTTGCAACGTTTGTAGTAGTGCAAGGTACAATAATTCAATGCAAAATTAATTTTATTTTTATCGACAGTTTTCACATTTTATGTTTTATTTTTTTTACTAGTAAAAATAAATCTTAATAAAAAAAAG
Source organism: Itoplectis maculator (assembly GCA_964034905.1). NCBI lineage: Eukaryota > Metazoa > Arthropoda > Insecta > Hymenoptera > Ichneumonidae > Itoplectis > Itoplectis maculator. The sequence goes on from OZ035859.1 coordinate 8,289,696, forward strand.
TTATCCAGATTATTTTCATTAACATGTATTAGATAGAAAAATATTGTTCGTACTAACAATTATCCGTTTCAGTGACAGTCCTAACGATCGGTGCTACGGTCCTGTGCTGCATGCTTTTCTGCGTGATAAGCACGATAACGGTGATAGGACTGTGCGTGATCCTGACGTATTACGTCGCGTATTACATACTTGCGCTGCTAAAGAGCATAAAAATGGTCGACGCTTAGGGTACATCGAGTCAAATACCAATGTTAATCAAAAAGAGAAAAAGTCATTATTCTATCATCGTAATATATAAATATCGTAACACGTTGGACTCTGTCTATCTTATTTAAAGTCCCATTCCCGGAAGGTTCGATCGTTTCGTTCCTACAAAGTTTTCCCTCCAAACAGCTGATATCCGACTGATAAGAACCGTCGTGTTTTCGGATTGTGGAAGGCACTGCTGCACTTTGCGTTGGGGTTCCCGGGACCCCGGTGTGGCGATCCGGGATTAACAATGAACGAGATAACGTCCACCCGCGGCCATCTTTGCCAGGTGAATCCTAACCTCGCGCTGTCACTGTCAGATGACTCCGAGTAAACCCAGTTTACGGCGGTAGTAAAAGTCAGACCGATCGTAGTTAGCCGAACGGACGGTTCCACTGGGTATAACAAAATGGGTATATTTTTCGCGAAAAAGAAACCGCAGAGTCGCGTCACCGAGCACGACAAAGCGGTGCTGGTAAGTCCTGCACTTTGTGCATTCCTAACCTCAAAATGGTCGAACCATTGTTCGCTTTGTTTCAATCCAATTCATTTGTTCAACAGCAACTGAAACAAACGAGGGACAAGATCAAACAGTATCAGCGACGCATCGAGCAGAACATCGAGAAGGATCGCGAAATCGCGAAAAAACTCTTGCAAGCTGGCAGAAAAGAGTAAGTTCCTTTGTAAATGGTAAACAAAGGCTCGGAACATTCATTTTGTCTGTAAATTTTCAGGCGAGCGCTGTCGCTGCTGCGCAAAAAGAAATTCCTGGAGCAAGTGCTGTCGAAGACCGATGGACAGCTGGAGAACCTTGAGAAAATGGTGCACGACCTTGAGTTTGCCCAGATTGAGACGAAGGTCATAGACGGTCTGAAGATCGGCAACACGGCGCTGAAGAAGCTTCACGACATACTGTCGGTAGACGATATTGAGAGGGTGTTGGACGACACGAGGGAGGGAATAGAAAAACAGAGGGAACTGGACGATCTACTTTTGGGAACTTTGACGGAAGAGGACGAGACTGAAGCGGAGGCTGAATTGGATGCCCTCCTAGCTCAAGAGGCGGCGGAAGCCGAGCCAGAGGTACCCGAGGAATCTGAGGATGTCGAATTGCCGGATGTTCCTCAAGATGAATTGGAGAAGGAAAAGGAAAAGAAAAAAGGTAACACTAGGAGAGATTTTATTGAGTCATATATTTTATCGCAATTGATTTATTAAAAATATTGATTGCACGGCTATTGCCATGATTGCCAATAAATGCAGAGTTATCGGGCGATAGCGACGCTGATAATAACTTAATTGTCTTATCAACAGATGTCGCGAAGAAGGAATCCCGCCAAGCGGTCGCAATGGAAGCCTAAACGTGACTATAAACACATCCACAGCACGTTACCGTCCATCGCAAAAAAAAAAAAATCGTTTTGTTACGCGATAGCGACGATGTATATATGTATATGTAAAGCATTGATACGACGAGCATTGAGTCGTTGCTGGATCGTGTTCTCTCGTCGCGGTACGGCAATTATATCGATGATGATAGCCAAAGACGTTGAGCTAAAATAGCCCATGAACTAACACTAAAATACACCTAGTGACGAGAACAATGTGATTCACCATTCGACCGAGTGCCGCGCTTAGGTATTAGCGAATTTTTCTATCACAAATCGTACAATAAATGACCTAACTTACAAAGTACCAAAAAAAAAACACGATCGTCGTTGCTCCAAAAATTCGTGATCAGTTCATAAATCACGACGTATCGCAATATCGCGCAATCTACATCATCGGTATTTGAGTTTCACTCGAGGGCAACTTTTTTTTTCATATCCGCGTTTGAGTGTCCCCGTACACGACATATTCGCCTATTTTTTTTTTTTTTTATGTACCTGGTGATACCACTTGATCCTTGGTCGTGTAAACAGCGATACAGACTTGCGGCATTGCAACGTGTGTACCCCGTCGCTTCGTTTAGCGACTAGCGGCGGCAGTAAATTAGCGGGGCCAACGAGACGCCGCGTCTTATCGTCGAGCTTATTTACGAGCAGCTTCGAGAGGCTCGGGCAATCGCGTCAGGTGTCGCAAATAGAAACACGAAAAAAAAAAAAAACGTGACACCAAGTCGACCGGCGTATAACCGATTAGCTGTTACGATTGTATCGCGGCCGGAGTGTATCAACGTTCGATCAACAAGTTTTTGAGTGTTGACTCGACAGCATTCTTTTTTCTTGTAAAGGGGGTTTCCGTCTGCCGAGATCGTCGGGCAATTTATCTCAGCGTGACGCTCGTAGCTCCGGCTCGGGAAACGATGAGAGATCCGAAAAGCAGCGCATTATCGCTTATCAACGAAGCGGCGGCTTCCCGCATCCGAGAAATTATGACCCTACGACGAGCGTCACATCGTCATTCGTTAGTTACGCGTGGTATCGCCGTTTTTTTGCTCCGGGAATACCGCAAGACAAACAAAAATGTATTTACCAGCGTTTTGCGAACTTTCAACGTGATCCGAGTACCTGACTGAGCTCATCTGTTCGCGTTGTTTCTGTCGTATCAAAAATAAACACAGCGAGTTCCCGGAGCGTCCGTAATCCTCGCGTTTAGTTGAAACGATAATGGCGTAATGTTAGCCCACAGAGAGGCCGAGAAATCGAATGATCCAGAGGCAAATGGTACATAGATCTCGGACGTGAATCGAGCGTGTGAATCCAGTGATCGAGAAGCGACGATCCTCGATAAGATAAGTCGACCGACAATACGATAAGAGCTATCTACTCGCGTCGTATTTGAATATCTTTGCCCCAGCGATGATCTACAAAAAAATTACAGGTTATCACACTTTTTTCAAATGGTTCTTGTTTACCGAACTCGAGAGTTCTGTTCTTAAAATAGAAGCGAGGTTCAATTCCAGGTGATCCAGTCTATGTGCTCGTGGGTTTTTTTTTTTACTAATGGCTCACGGACTTGTAAATCTCTCAACAATGGCACAAATGTCGGCCTTGATTTTGGCAGTTTAGCTGATGAACGAGAGGACGATGACTCGCGAATTTCGACTTCGTTCTCGTTGGATGCGACAATTCCACCTGCCTAATATTTCTCCGGTTTTATGTACTTTCAATATTTGCATTATTACGGCGTTTCCCACTTCTGTGTCTGTTTAAACGGTGAAATCATCGCTTCAAATGATTTCATTAGGAAGGCCCTGGAAATTTTTGGCACGTTTATTTATTTTGGTTGAAAAAAATCATATCACTGCGTATTTGGTATTAAAAAAATTGCGATTCTACTGAATCAGTGCAGCAATGGTTTAGTGTAATTATTTGGCCTTCAGCATCAAACTCGGAGGTCCTTGACAGTAGAAGGTCCCAAGGTCTTCGTCGACGTCCTTTCCAACCGAGATCACAGCTCGAGGCGGATTGCCAAATTCAGAAATTCAAAGCTGAGTCGTCTCAGCCTGTGACCCCTGTGAATATTCATTTTTTGCCTTATTCGACGCTGGTTCTATACGGGAAACCATTTTTTTAATTTAATTAAAAACATGTAACTCCACATTCGTTGACCAATGAAATTGCATCGCGAGAACGATGCATCGTTTTTTCGTGTCGCGAAATTGGAGCGTCTCCTCGATCAATTCCGGCTGTCAATCTATCGCGATTGATCCATCGATCAATCTGACGCTCGTGGCGCCGTCCACCTGTTTACGCCGCCCGACGGAAGATTTTTCATTCGACTCTGGGCGAATTCGAGTGTTTTCACCTCGCGATCCGAGTCTCTTTTTTTTTTTTTTTACTTTCGTACGATTTATCGTGTTTATTCGCTCCGCGAGTCGCGAACATTCGCTGCACCGTCTCGACTTATGTAAAAGTCCTCGTCGTCGCTGTGCAACAACAGAAATTGTCTGATTTCTCACGAATTATCGTTATTGTTGTCCCAGCGCGATTTTTTTTCGCTCCTATCTTCGTCGCCGATCCGACGGTGCGATCCCGACGAATTCGAAAGCGAAGGAAGCTGCGGTCTCACCGAACTCTCCGTGTCTCCTTGACGTCACCCCTGACGACGATGACGCAACTCGCAGTCTCAGTCGTAATACACTTCCTCGTACTCTAGTTCGCGATTCTAACGGGGACGATTCGCGTCTGCCAAGTTGAGCGCTCGTAACTCAAACTTGAAGATCTTTGGGCGTGGAATATTGAGCCGATGACTCTGAGACGACTCATCAGTATTTTTGCGACCACCGAAATTTTCTGTAAATATTTCTGAAAATACCAAGACTGTGATTTTCGGAAGAATCATATATTTCCGGATTTCCCCGAGTCAAAAATTGGTGGGAAAAACCGTATGAGACGTCAAAATTTTTAGATTTTCCAGACTGTTAAATCTCAGAATGACGAACAGGACGTTGATCTTAATCCTCCACGTGTCGCTCGTGTCATGACTCGCGATGTCGTCGATCAAAAGTTGTTTGTCACCAGAGCTCAACTTGCGACTGCATCGTCAATCGTCAGATTTTCCGGGCTTTCGGAGAAATGGCGAGATTTAATTTACAACGGCGGATTGCGAGACAAGATACGATAGTCACTACTGCACTGCGCGATCGTGACGTCAAGTTTACCGCCTATTTTATTTGTTCCAATTATTCTATCATCAAATAAAATGTCGAAAAATCGCGGACCTAATTTATTAAAACCATCCGCGTCTATAAGAAACGACAATCTCAAATCTTTTTTAATCGACGACATTGTCGAAGAATCGCGGAGAGCTCGTCGCAGTCGCGAGGGCTTTAATAGCTCTCGCGCGGGGCTTTTCTATAAGTGCCTTTTAAGTGGGTCTCGGGTCAGTATTAGCGCTCGAAGTGGGTCGTCTCGAATACGGGCCAACGTCTCGACGCGACGACGACGACGATTGCGAGCGACTTTTGTGAAGTCGCCTCGGCTCTGCGCTGCAGCGACTCGAGTCCCTCGAAAAATTTATTCATCCTTCCGACTCAGAGGCTCGGCTGGATTCTCATTGAAATTCGCGACGCATTTTATCCTTCAATCGGTACAGCAATAACAATCGTGCGAAACACATCAATATATTTTTTTTCCTTCAACAGCTCATTTTTTGTTCCCTATTTTTTTTTACTAGTACAACTCCCTGATTATTATTATTATCATCATTACTATTATTAATATTAGTGCATCTACACCTACAACTTTTGTTCCGTTGCATCAGCCGCGTATAAAAATTCATCACGCAAACTCAAGAAGGAGGCTCGACTTTTCGCGACGCGTTTTATCCTTCGATCAGCACATCAACAACCGTGCGAATCGCGCCGATTAATTTTTTACCCGCCTACTCTTTGTTCCCTCCTCCTTTCCCTCCCCCCTTCGGAATGCATCACTCACACTCGCGCATCTCTGTGATTACACGCGCGGATTCGAAAGTACCGTTGCAATCGACGCTGCGATTTCAAATCGATTTTTTCCTCCCGCAAAAAAAAATAAAACGCTTTATTTTTCTTTTTACTGTTGCAAAGGCAGCGAGGTTATTTTTTTGTTCTCGGTTTCTCCCACGACTTCCGTGTCGGGCGATTTAAATAAATTAGCGATAGCGCGCTCGTGGCATTATCGATGGGTTGAGACGCCCGGTCGCCTCGACGCTTCGGTGTCCGAGTGCGTGAAGCTATATACGTGACAGAATCAATCAGGCAATTCTCGGTTCGCCTCGTGCGCCTCGACGTCGTTGGTATAATCGCCGAGTCCGAGCTTTACGATTCGCGCAAGGCGAGACGAGCCGCCGCCGTCGCTGGTCTCTCGTTAATGGAGAGATATATATAGGAAGCGCAGGCGACGACGAAGGGAACGCGAAAGAGAATGCCAGAAGCAGCTGCTGCAGCGCGAGGAGGCGACTAGGCTACTGCAGCAGCAGTAGCAGCCGATTGCCGCCGAGTTCCGTATTCGAAACCAGACGACCTTCGGCGACAGGAGACTCGGCGCAAAGAGAAAGGAATATCAGAGAGCGCAGACCGAACCACGATTCGACACACACGTCGCACTTCTCTTCGAGCTAATCCCGGAAATCGATGGTGACTCCGCTTCCTGCGATGATATCTCCGCTGACGCGTTAGTCACTATTGGAGACTTTTGTCGGCGGAAATTTGGCCGACGATTAAAAGGAGATTTGGATCTGGAAAAAACAATTTTTGAGAGATTTGAATGTCGTTTATTTCACATTGAGACTTGTCGGAAATTGGCGGCCGATTAGAAGATTGGGATCTGGAAAAAACAATTTTTGAGGGATTTGAGGGTCATTTATTTCACATTGAGACGTGATCGGAAATTGGCGACCGATTAGGAGAAGATTGGTATCTGGAAAAAACGAATTTTTAGAGATTTGAATGTCGTTTCACATTTTGGTGAAATTTTCGGGTTTGACTTTATTCTACCCTGGTAGAAAATTTCCAAAGTAATCCAAGTCTGGTAATCAGTTCATTTATAAGAAAAGCAACGGGAGAGCGAGTAAACGAGATATAAAACGTTGCCTGGGTTCAATATATATACAAATGGTACCTGTATACATATATATATATATCACTTTATGTGCCGGAACGAAACGACCGACGGGTTGCGAGTGGCCAAGGTCGACGCGGTGATTGACCCCCAGGTGTGATACCGTAGATTAAAAAGCGGCGGGGGGGGAGGGGGAGGGGGAGGGGGAGGTGGAAAGTGGGCAGCGTTTCCGACGTCGGCGCCGCAGGAACCGAAGTCTCACGAAAGGCTGCCTGGATTTCTGGACTTTCCGGAGAAATCTCCACGTCAACGATGACGATGACGACGAGTCTGGTAATACAAGACAGCATCACCGACAGCTGAATCACCGACAAGTCGGTGTCACTTATAATAAGTAACACGAAACTGCAACTCGAGCGTACAATTATTTTTTTTCCTCTTATTTCCCGAAAGCGACGACCGAGACTTTTATTAGTCATTCGCAGCGCCAATTGCAAACCTATTGATTTTATTGCCGTTCGTTTGCGTCCGCTGAGGCCGCTCCTTGTAAGTCGAGGCGGAGAGGAGGAGGAGAGGAGGGGAAGGGGAGGGAAAAAAAGGTGCTTATCGCAGGTAGATAGCGGGAGTAACAATACGACTGCAAAATATTGTCGTAACCGCTGCGTCTGCGTTCGAAGATTAAAAAAATAACAGAAGAAAAAATATGAAAAAATAAGAGGAGAAAAAAAGCAGTGTTACATTATCAACAAGTGTTTCGCGAATTCTCGGTTATTTATTCCGCCTCCACTGATTTCCCGCGAAAATACGATTTGCATATTCGCCGGGCTTATGTGTCGTTGATTATTATTTATTAATTAATTAATCCGCCGGTGCGATCGAGATGATCGACCGATATAATCTCGCGCGGGGATTTGACCGTCGAGTGTCTGGCTGACACTGATTGCGGATCATCGCCGCGGCGACGCGCGAGGATCATCGGGGAATCAGTGGCCACTCGACGACGACGACGTCGAAGACGACGACGACGACGATTATGCGAGAACCGCGCTGACAGACTCTCGTTATCTTCTCCTTCCCTTCCATCCGCGGATAAGATCCGCGCTAAACGGGTTTCGCGCTCGTTTGCATCGTCGAACTTATTGTTACCCGCGGAATTCGTTTCGAGAACCGACGACGATTACGCGACGCCGCCTTTTTTTCCCCTCGGCGCATAAACGTTTCGCGCGATCGGGTCTCGTCAAGTCCTAAACACGATTTACGTGTTTTCGCAAACTCGACGTAACTCGACGAAAAAAATTAGCATTCGCCTGCATTTTTTTTCCTTCAAAACAACACGTGAAAAAAAAAAACGAGAAAAAAAGTAGCAATTTGTAGCGATTTATCTTAAGCGTCCAATTGAGCTGAACGATCGATAATCACGTCGATAATTCAATCAACACATTGTTTTTGATATACAACCCGTCGTATATTTTGAGCGAGCATTTTTTTTTATAATATAAGCAGCGCGAGTCGCGTCGGTGGCGACTGGGTTATATCGCGCAGCAGCAGCGGAGTTACAAAGGTTGGTGGGTGTGCGGTTTACGCGACGAGAGTCTATTGAGTGAGCGCGCGAGCGCTCGTCTACGCGAATCCCGGTAGACCGTAGACTCCATGTGGAGTGTGTGGCAGTCGCGTATAGTGCGGCTCGTAGTGGCCGCAGCAGACGCGAGTAACGCTGCTGCTGCTGCCGCAGCAACGCAGCTTTACGTTTACACACACGAAACTCGCTCACTCAACCAACACACGACACGCGTAAACACACAACATATACATAGTCACACACAGATCCCAATTCACTACACGTAGCGATCGAGCCACGAGTATAGCGCTCGTAGTAGTCAGACGCGAGTGCAAGACACTCACTGCTCTACAGTCAAAGCGCGCAGCGCGCACGTATTTAACGTTTACACACAGAGTACTCACTCACACTGACACACGGAAATATATATACAGAGGACTCACACACAGAGGCCGATTCACCACACGCAGCAGTCGGGTACAGCGCTCGTAGTAGTCAGACGCGAGTGCAAGACACTCACTGCTCTACAGTCAAAGCGCGCAGCGCGCACGTATTTAACGTTTACACACAGAGTACTCACTCACACTGACACACGGAAATATATATACAGAGGACTCACACACAGAGACCGATTCACCACACGCAGCAGTCGGGTATAGCGCTCGTAGTAGTCAGACGCGAGTGCAAGACACTCACTGCTCTACAGTCAAATCACGCAGCGCGCACGTATTTAACGTTTACACACAGAGTACTCACTCACACTGACACACGGAAATATATATACAGAGGACTCACACACAGAGACCGATTCACCACACGCAGCAGTCGGGTACAGCGCTCGTAGTAGTCAGACGCGAGTGCAAGACACTCACTGCTCCACAGTCAAAGCACGCAGCGCGCACGTATTTAACGTTTACACACAGAGTACTCACTCACACTGACACACGGAAATATATATACAGAGGACTCACACACAGAGGCCGATTCACCACACGCAGCAGTCGGGTACAGCGCTCGTAGTAGTCAGACGCGAGTGCAAGACACTCACTGCTCTACAGTCAAAGCGCGCAGCTCGCACGTATTTAACGTTTACACACAGAGTACTCACTCACACTGACACACGGAAATATATATACAGAGGACTCACACACAGAGGCCGATTCATCACACGCAGCAGTCGGGTACAGCGCTCGTAGTAGTCAGACGCGAGTGCAAGACACTCACTGCTCTACAGTCAAATCACGCAGCGCGCACGTATTTTACGTTTACACACAGAGTACTCACTCACACTGACACACGGAAATATATATACAGAGGACTCACACACAGAGGCCGATTCACCACACGCAGCAGTCGGGTATAGCGCTCGTAGTAGTCAGACGCGAGTGCAAGACACTCACTGCTCTACAGTCAAAGCGCGCAGCGCGCACGTATTTAACGTTTACACACAGAGTACTCACTCACACTGACACACGGAAATATATATACAGAGGACTCACACACAGAGACCGATTCGCCACACGCAGCAGTCGGGCACAGCGCTCGTAGTAGTCAGACGCGAGTGCAAGACACTCACTGCTCTACAGTCAAAGCGCGCAGCTCGCACGTATTTAACGTTTACACACAGAGTACTCACTCACACTGACACACGGAAATATATATACAGAGGACTCACACACAGAGACCGATTCACCACACGCAGCAGTCGGGTACAGCGCTCGTAGTAGTCAGACGCGAGTGCAAGACACTCACTGCTCTACAGTCAAAGCGCGCAGCGCGCACGTATTTAACGTTTACACACAGAGTACGCACTCACACTGACACACGGAAATATATATACAGACGACTCACACACAGAGGCCGATTCACCACACGCAGCAGTCGGGTACAGCGCTCGTAGTAGACAGACGCGAGTGCAAGACACTCACTGCTCTATAGTCAAAGCGCGCAGCTCGCACGTATTTAACGTTTACACACAGAGTACTCACTCACACTGACACACGGAAATATATATACAGAGGACTCACACACAGAGACCGATTCACCACACGCAGCAGTCGGGTACAGCGCTCGTAGCGGCCGCCGAAGCGAGATACGCGAGACTCTCGCTGCTACAGTCAAAGCGCGCCACCTTGATTTACATTTACACACAGAATATTCGCAAATACAATCTTAGACACGGACACGACACAGAAATATATGCAGAGATTCGCACAGAGGACGATTCACCGCCGCAGAGCCGAGATACGCGAATCTCGCTGCTCTACAGTCGAAGCTCGCAGCTCACGAGGCCTTTTAACGTTTTGTTTTACACACCCGTTGACAAATTCGTGTAGATATACACAGCTTCATGCAAAAACACATAGATACGTGAAGGAGTGAATATGTATATAGTAACCTGAACGTAGGCTACGGTCACGAATACACAACGAGGCGTAAGCGACCTGTCTCGCTCGCGAAGAGAGAAGCACGTCGCTCGTTCCTCGTCGCGCGCGCGTCAAGTCGCAGAGAGAGAGAAGAAGGCACGCCGAGAGCGTAGTCGGCTGCTCGCGCCGCGCGCTGTGGGGTTAGACGCACCGGGCCACTCGAGTCTGTCGCCAGTTGCCGCGCGGAGTCCGCCGTAGGAGCTGCGCTCTTCTGGCGCGTCTGAAACGAAACCCGGGACACACACTTTATAAGCGACGTAAACGCGGAAAAAAAAACGCGCAAACGACTTGTCACACGGAATTGCAGCTGCAGCAGTCGCGCGAAATTTCCCCGACGTATTTCACGCGTCGCGCGCGCGAGGCTGAAAAAAAAAATTAATACCAGCGTTTTCCGAGCGAGTTTAATAGTCGCATTTCGCTGAGAGATCGACGCTCGGTGCTCTCTGCGAACTGCGAGCCGACGACCCGACGAGCGATCCGAGAGCCGAACGAGTCGGTCGCGACGCCTTCGAGTGTTTCTGTGCAATTTTTTTTTGTGAAGATTTTTTTTTGTCGACGAGTAAAACTGTGAACTTGGGTTTTTTTGTTTTTTTTTCTGGTTTCTTTTCGTTTCCCGGGGATACGTTGAGAAGACAACGCGGTCAAACTGTCCGACCCAAACGCCACGTTCAGTTCAGGTAGGTTTTTTTTTACTTGGCTATAGGTTGTTTGTTATTATCGTGGAGCTATCGGTGTGTAAACAGTGATTGGTTCGGCGGTCGTGTGCCCCGAGTTTACAATCAGTGGGATTTGTAAGCGGCTTGAAGACATCGCCGGAGCGTTGAGCATTTTTGGGAATTTTTTTTTTTTTTTCATGTGGAAAAATCGTTTAGCGATTTTTTTATTTTTCATACGATGGTCAGAAATTGGGACTGGTTTCCAGTGGATTTTTAGGCGGCCAGAAGATGCTACCTGAGTATTGACCGGTGCATTTTTGGAATTTATTGCCTGCCGCGGGAAAATTGGTTTGGAAATTATTTCGACGTCCTGCGATGGTCATAGATTGGGACTGATCTCTGACCACCATCCAACGATGCCGATCGATTCGAAGCGGCTAACAAAGGCGCCTCGAATTCGTGCGCCTCGAGACGCGGCTGCTGCTGAGACGCCGGTCGATCGGGGCGCGCGATAAAGATGCAAATTTCGAGACTGCAGCCGCGAATGCTAATCGCGTCGGTGCGAAATGAGCGCGAGGCGCCCTTGGTCAGTAATCAGGACACTGGACGCGGCGCAGCAGGAATAGCGAATCGATCGATGAATCCACGAGAAACAAAACTCATTTAGGCCATCCAAAACCCACAAAATAGAAATCAAATTAATAAAAAAAAAGTCTTGGTCCCAAACGAATAAAAAAATATATATATGCTACAGGGTTAAATGTCAGCGGCGAAACATTTTATCTTCGGCCGTCGAGCCACGTGGTCACCGAAATCTCGTCGATCTCGTCGACGTTTACTCGTTGAACTTTGCAAATTGACGTTTTATCCCAGCGGCTCTTAAAAAGTATCGACTCGACGGTCGTAAAAAAATCCTGCCAACCGGGTTCTCGTCGTTTTATCGATTCGCGCGGCGGAGCGAGTATAGATCGGCCGGTTTAGCGAATCCACACGTATTCAGCGACGCCGCTGACGCGAAATGACCGAGAGATCCGTTAGCGCGAGCCGTTGAGCTCGCGCTATGCACGTTTCACTCGGATCCTGCGAGACTCTAGCTGCGGCAGCAAAACAGCTCAGCGCACCCGACCACGAGACTCCGATCGTGTTGTGCCCGTCCTTGGCGCACGAGTTTCTTTTATTACCTCGATCGCCGATCGAGGCCTTTCCCGTCCGCAACGAATCGCACGAGCGATTCCTCGCGTTGAGAAAAATTCAGGAGTCGCGATTATTACCGATCACCGATTGAAACTACAAAAATATTTGTCGCGATTATTACCGATCACCGGTTGAAATTACCAAAATATTGGTCGCGATTATTAAACAATTTTGACAGATCTGACACCGATGATCGGTAGCTTTGACTGACGATCGGTAATCATAAATAATCGATTTTATCAGAGTGCGCGTCAACAGAGAGGAAAATGTGGAAATGGCGTCGCATTTCCTTTCCGCATTTTCCACTCTCCTCGACGTTCCAGACGCCGCAGGTGTCAATAAGGAAAGATTAGGTCGATTTCCAAGAACTTCTCGATGTAATTCCACGTAATAAAATTACCATAGGCTTCCGTGACTGCTGAGAGTCAACATGGATATTTATAGGAATTTTTGGTGGAACTGAATTTATCGAGATTATCGAATTTAGCGAGAATTGTGTCATATTTACGTTGGAAATGATTCGGTAATCCGATCGATACCGATCATATTCCGATGTGGCATTTTTTCCCCGATTTTTTTTTAGATCAACTGCGAATTATTCGCACTCGATCCTCCACCAATTCGACAAACGCGGCTCACAAAGATTTCGTCGTGCGCGAAGAACTAAAATAAAAAAAGTTGTCTAAAAAAAAGAAAACGACGATTACAAAGCAACGAGACGTTTGAGAGAAATCCCGGTTTCCGCCGGTGCAACGAAGAGAAGACCGAGACAAAAAGAAATCGGAGAAAACTGGGGTCTCAAGCGACGCGTGAATGTTGAGTCTAAGGAGTCTGACGCTGATAGCGCGATGAGCGTTTCCTCGCCGCTCGGGGAATGGAGACGGAAAAAGCGAGAAAGAGAGACAGAGACGATATCAGTGACGCTCGGTTGGCGCTGATTCCGCCGCTGACGATGCTGGTTCGGCTGAGCTTGTGAGAACGTCGCCTTATTTGCCTGAGCGAATCTCTTACCGTATAAAAAAAATATATATATAGATATTTAGATATAAAAAATATACACGTAAAAATATTTTCGCATATCACTAAAATGTATATAGAGAACTATACACATAATAAAAATATATGCATATATCTGACCATCGTCTCTGTCCGTTTTTCTTTTTTTTCTCTCTGTCTCTCCGTCTCTACTCTCCGCCTTTTTTCCGCTTTGTTCCCCAACTCGCGGTGTCTCTATCCTCATTTCTTAATCTCCGCCTCTCTCTCCCGGCGCGCGCCGCGTGTTCTCCCTTTTAAGTCTCCCTCGTTCTCCGCCAGCGGCGGCGTCGGCGGCAACGACGGCGGCGGCGAGAGCTTTGAATGGGAGAGCACAGCGTTGGGCTATCCTCGTTCTCACGCGGCAGCCCCGTTCGCACGTTGCCAGCAACGGCGGAGAGACCGGGCGATCGATATGGGAGGAAAGTATGTGCGAAACACGCGCGCGAGTCGCCATCAGGAAAAACCAGCGTCGCACTGAAACTCCCGTGGTTTTTTTTTTTATTTTTTTTTTCACTTCGGACGATCATTTTTCTCACAGCGTGATTTTTGACGTCACGAAATTGGCGAGCAATTTTCGTTCGGTTCGGGACGACCGAGATGCGCGACTGGGATTAATTGACACGATGCAGAAGCGGTCACGTCGCTTTTTTTGCGATCGAGATCCGACGGAATTCTCGCTTCTCGTTTAATGACATAATTCAAGAAATTATTGACGGGTCTTCGCGCGCCTCGGGCTCATCGATCGAGCGGACGCGGATACGTCGCAACACAAAGCGATTTATATCGCTGTTTTATGCGACGCCTTATTTGCTGTTGTAAGGCTAAAAGTTTCGAACTAGTCGAGTCACCCCTCAATTTTCAGTCACGTGTCGCTATTTTTTTTTATTATGCGTTGTCGACATTGCCGGTGTATTAATTTTTCATATGATAATTTTTTAAATATAATTTGTGGTCATAAGAATATTTTTTTATCAATTATCATTTTTTTAAGTCCAATTTTCAGTCGGTACAATTTTTTTTAATTAATAGAAAAAAATGCTTTCTAATAATAATCAACGAAATGCACGGATAGACGTTTAGCCTTTTTTTATTAAGTCAAATTTTTTTCAATTTTTGTCATTGCTCGGTGCGTCTAATAATAATCAAATTATAATACGTTCAGCCTGTGCGTAGCTGCGGCTTCTTCGAGGGCCGTGTAGATGTGCTGCTGACTGTTTCTACTGTTGCGTTGTCACCGCTGCGTATCCAGGTGAAGGTTGAGCAGCTCGTCGCGTGTAAAACCGCCACGCGTCCGCGATGCGCGTTCGCTTTTAACCTGAACGCGCGAATCTTCGGTTCCCCATATCGAACGTTAATCACCAAAGCCGAGCAAACAACGGAAAGAAAAAAAAAAAAAAAAATTAATTTCAAATCCCGGACGACACCGACGGCGCTTAGCCGATAATCGGTCGTTTATCGACGAGAAAAGCGCTGATTGCGATATCGCGGACATCGTTATTCTCCCGGTTGTATAATTTATTCGACGGTGGAATTTATGCAACCGGCTTGGCTTATCTTCGCGTAGGCTCGGATTACGGAGGTAACGGGAAGCTCCGGTTTGTCTTGAATTCCAGTAACGCTACGCCTCCCTCCTTCTTCTCCGCCTCTGCGCTTCATCCTTCGAGCGCGTAAACAGCTACGTACTCGCCGAGGCGGAACAGTTAATGCGCTGAGCTTTAAATATAATTAATAATAATCGTGGTTATTAGTTTTGCCATTAATGACTTTTATTGTTGTGTCTATTGAGCAATGGCAGATGATTCTTCCAATAATAATAACAATAACAATAACAATAACAATGTATTATTTCCAATAATAATAATTTAATAATAAATTACTTGGCGACAAAAAATAGCGACGATCGTTATTTAGTATTAATACAAAATGATAATAATAACAATAATAATGACTATTACTTACTTGGCGACAAAAATTAGCGCTTCTCGAACGCGAACTGCGACAAGAATCACAATCAGCGATGAGCTATTCGTGTCACAGAAATTGCGACCGATGTGAACGAACCCGCGCGTCGGGTTCGTTAACTCAGCAGTCGCATTATTTTTTTCCACTCTCGCTCGTGCGTTCTCCATTATTCTTCTTCAGCCGGCGATTGGGTCGATTTCCATCGGCGAGCGGTTTCGTATTATCCGTCGCATTATGGCCGTGTAATTAGGCACTCGAGACACCGATGATCCACTGCGCAGTAAGAGATTTTCTGTTGACGCAGCTGAGCGCATCAGGTGAATGAGCGACAGTGACGAATGCTGAAGGAGAAAAAGAAAGAAAGAGACAGACACGAGAGAAAAATATTCCGCTGGGCGTCAAGTGAAGAAAAAAAAATCGTGCTCGGATTTTTGTCACTTCAGCTCAACTTCGCCACTTGAGGAGGCGAAGCAGCGATCTGCTCGATAGTCGTCGTCGTCGAGGCCGACACTTTGTATGCGTTTAGTATCCACATTGAGAGACATCGAGCCACATGCCGTGGCACGAGCGTTTGCTCGACGCGACGAACCCCGCGACGGGCGTAAATCAATGGTCAATTAACGTCAAGGAGTCGCCAATATGACAACGATGACACGAAGACCGAGAGGGAGATCCGCGAGTTATCGCCGCCAACATCCTCGGGCGATTCTGCATTCCCGCATTGGTCGTTTATTATCAGCGCGAGTCACGTATACGTTTCACGGCCGAACACACGAATTATTATTGTCACCAGTGACAGCGACGAAATTTCGCCATCAAAACATTTTTAAATAAAAAAAAAAAAAAAATGAATTCGAGGAAAAAAATTGACTCGTCGATTAACCAGCTGAAAAAAAGTAAACACAGTCTGACTATTTTTTGACATATCGCGAGTTCACAATTTGTCTCCGAGCTTGCATAACACTTTGAATATTTCATACATATTGATTCGGCGATCGTTGTGATTAGAACGCGCGCGACTCTTCGGTGTAGGATTAGCGCCTGTTTTTTTCCATCGTCGTTTCGCGCCGAGTGAGATTATCATCGCGAAACTTTCGAGCGAAAAAATAATTTCGCAAAAACCAGATTGATATTTTTTGCTAAGTTGGACCTTGCGAATTGTTTCCTCATTATTTTTCACTCCTGCTTTCTCCGCGACGACGTCAGCGTCGATTGACTTCCGCCTGTTGAAGGTAAAAATTAATTAGCTGTACGGTGTTTTTTTTTTGTGAACTCATTAATTAACGTTGACATTGGTGATTTTCTTTTTATTGTGGAAGATAATTGAAATTAACGGGTTTTCAACGATCGCGGCATTTCGAGCTCCGCTGCAACTAACAATCA
The DNA here is from genome assembly GCA_964034905.1 of Itoplectis maculator. Lineage (NCBI taxonomy): Eukaryota > Metazoa > Arthropoda > Insecta > Hymenoptera > Ichneumonidae > Itoplectis > Itoplectis maculator. The sequence continues at coordinate 8,306,644 of OZ035859.1, forward strand.
GGTGGCAAAGGTCAACACGCGCCCAGACGCAGATCTACAAGTTTGCACCGAGTTGCTTCGCGACTTGTCGCTAATTCGTCGGTTTGCGCGAGACTCGCGCCGTCGTCGCGGGAGCCTTGCGATGCAATTAGGACGAATCCGTCGCGGCAATTAGAGTGTCTTTAAAATAGATACATCAGTTTGTCATCCGTAATTGAGCAATTATTCGATGCTAATTAAAAAAAAAAAAAAACGAAAATATTAAAATGAATTTAACTTTAAACTTTTTACTCTGACAAATAAAAAAATCGTGGGTAACGAAATAAAAAAAAGGAAGTTGACTCAGCGACTCCGAAAGAATCTCGAAGAGCAAATGTTTCACGTCCCTCGTCGACTTCCTGGTTTCCTCGACCAGGAAAAATACAAATTAACGAGTCCAAAAATAGTCCGAAGCACGAGAGTGAAAACAAATGTGGGTTGCAAATTGGTCGCATATCTCACCAGCGAATCTCGGTCGTCGCCTTATTTTTTTCCCGGATTTCTCGAGACTTCGGTAAGGTCGGTAAATTTCGTGGGCGTCGCGATATCGTCGGATAAGCAATAAGCGAGAGCGTACAACCTGTGGACTGGTGCGTGAGGTCGATCGTCACGGATCCAATACGGAAGAAACCAGAAGCTCCAGCCCCAGAGATATCGAGCGTCGTATCGTCGCTCGACGACCGAGAATTATCGGCGTATCTGTAGATGCGCGATACGCGCTTCAGTTTAATTTCGTATTCGTATCGCATTATTACGGAGAGAGCGAGAGAGAAAGGAAAAAGGAGATGGAGACAGCACGATACCATAACCATATACGTATACATAAAAAATATATAGTCACCTATATATCCATGTGTGTGTATATCACAGCAAATATGTGTGTGTATATATGTTCAGTAAATGTGTGTGCACATACTCACCGTTGGGCAATCTCGCGATAAAATAAAAACGGCAGGTTTGCTCCGGGACGATACAGTTCCGTCGCTTCCGTCGTCGCGAGTGCGTCTAACGGGTCCGATCGACCACAAACAAAAAAAAAGAGGCGAAAAAAAATAATCAGTGTCCGCGCAATTTTCGTCGCGTCTGACCAAAGCCGTGTTTTCTACTTCGGACTTCGTCTGACCAGCACCGCCTTTTCCACTTCGCCACCCGGGCTTTTTGCGCGTTTCCTCGGCAGTCAATTCGTGACACCCAAGTAAGTTTCGCGGTGCCATAGACACGCCATAATTCGATCCGTTTACGCTGGGGGTGGGTGAAGGGGGGAGGAAAAATGAGGCCCGAATAAAAAGGACGGAAAGAGCTGTCGTTGGCGGAAGACGAGTCGCGCCGGCGACGAGTCAGGTGTATCCAGTGACTCGTGACAGCTTCGTGGAAGTTTGCGCTCCGCGAGACACTGCTGCGCCACCCGCAATCCGCTACTCATTCGCCCGACCAACGCCTAAGCGCGCTCCCTCGCACGAGGAAATTATTTATTTTTTAACGGCCGCAGCCGTAACTGCTTCAAGCGCGTTTCCTGGTGAGTCGCAATTGCAGAACGATTTCGGTGGCAACCGGTTACCGGTTCGTTTTGCGGTGCATTTGAATATTCTCGCGATCGACCTTCGGTTAGCAGTAAACTCGAGGCGACGGTTAAACGGACGAAGACAATGACAACTTCGGTCAATTCGAACAATCTTTGACGTCTCAGCGAATTTACCAATCGACTGTCATCGCGCAACTTTTCAGCCGCGAGAGACAATGAAATTGATTATTTGCACGTGATAATTAATTTTTCAATAAATTCGATTGTAGTCAAAAATAATAATGATAGAAGTTATTACTAATTTTGTTTTTATTATTGTGAAGTTTTTTTTATTGGGAAACTGAATGTCGCAGCGGTTCACGTGAATAATGCATGTTCAATTGTGCGCTGACGTTGCAATAAAAATAGCGATTGTCTCCGTCGCATCGTGCGCGCGCCAAGAGCCGACGACGAGTTTCGCGGAGATAAAGATAAAGATGAGGACGCAGTGTAAAGGCGACGAATCGTGTGCGTAGTTTGAGAAAAAATACGGATTCGGGGTTTAAAAGGGCGAATCACATTTTTCGAAGCTTTTACAATCACATTTCGCGTTACATTTTACAATGACATTTGACAATTACATTTTAGGCTGCACCCAATATGATCCTAATGAATATGTCCTGACTAAAAATATCCTGTGACAAAAATATCCTGCCACAAAAATATCCTGTGACAAAAATATCCTGCGACAAAAATATCCTGTGACAAAAATATCCTGCGACAAAAATATCCTGTGACAAAAATATCCTGTGCCAATAATAGGCAAAAGATATTTTTGGGTGTTACCACATTTTACATTACATTTCTCGAAGCTTTTTCGACGGGTTAACTCGCAGTCGGTCGTTTTTTTCGCTCGGTGTAAAATTTTCTCGCTCTGGCGAGCGATCGAACCTGCCGCTCTATGCTCGTGCGGCGAGGGCAGAGTGAAATCTCGCGGTCGAGCCTCTCGATGGTCCTTGGAAATCGCGTTAATACCCGGGTTATTACGCTCCGCGCGTGGCGCTCGGGTATTGTAATTAATTTTGCGTGCACTCCGCCGCCGTCTCTGTGGTTAACTGGACGTCGCCGATGTGTGTGGGTACAGCGCGCGTCTGATGTGTCTGATGTGTATGGCACGTAACTACTGCGCCGAGTCCCGGTAGCGCCCGGTTGATATGGCTCGCGTGAACGAAACGTCGACACCTCGGCACGCAACGTTGAGCTCGACACGTACGTCGCGAGCACGCAGCCACGGAACTTAAGGGCCGTCGGGACACCCTTAATTTTTCCACGCAAAGTTAATTACTTCGAGATAACAGCTGAGAGCGAGATTAAAAAAAAAATGAAATTCGGTACGTGTCGCAATCTCCTTCACATTGCGAGGAAATATTTTTTAAACTCACATTGCGATTAATACTGATTTTTTAATTAGTATTTTTTATCTTTAAAAAAAATAATCAAAATAATAAATGAGTTATTAAGTAGTGTAGTAAAAAAATATTACAACAATTATTGCAAAAGATTCTTGTAAAATAGTTCGTCCTTGGCTGCCGATCGCCGATCAATAAAAAATCACGTACCGTTTGCGCATCCACTAAAAAATGTGTACATGACGTATCGTACGACTGGAATAATTTGCCGGCCGTGCGAAAGCGCTCGATATCGAGAGTTCAGGATATACGTGTGAAAATCGCGAAGAAGGAGGGGGGAAGAAAAAAGCTCGTGAATAATCCAGGAATCAAACGAGCAACACGGTTGACATGCGGCGGCGGCGCGAAACGCCGAGGAGCGAGAAGGAGAGGGAAAGAAAATATCGATCATTTCCTGCACGGCAGATCTAGATTAGGTGCCCTCGGCGTGTTTTGTGTCACGTTATTTGCCCTCAAAAGCGGCACTTAAACCCCCGGCGTAAAGAGTAGAACGAACGAAATTTGCCTCCGCAACGAGAACGTATCGAGCGGCACTTTAAGGAAATGCCCGGCTATTTATAGTTCGGTCCTCTTTACGATCTTTTGGGAATTCATTTTTTTCCACTAATTTGGTAATAAAAGAACGAACCGAATTCGCCTCCGCAGCGATGACGTATTGAACGCCACTTCAGGGAAATGGGAAAACACTCGGCTATTTATAGTTCAGTAGTCATTATAATTTCATGAGAATTTATTTTTTTGTGTTGACCAAATTGATAAAAATACATTTTTTATCGACGCGTAGAATCGTGACGTCAATTCCCAGTCGAATCTAATCGACCCGTTGAGTCAACTTTCCGACAAATTATTCCGTCTGACTATGACCTACCTTCTCTACTTAGGCGTCCGCTCATTTAACCTACAAAGCATTCGGCGACTGCGCGCCACGTGGATCGTCGTCTGTCGCGAGGACGACGTCACCTGTCACGATTTCCCAGCTGATTTCCCACCCCACACGCGAGAGAAAAGCGGTGGAATCGCCACCTGCGGCGACGGACGTCGAATATCGCAAATCGAGGCGGCGCGAAAAAATGTGGAGCACCAACCGAGAGCGCTCGGAGGACGCAAATACGATAACGCGGCGGGGAGGCTTAAATAGCGCGAGGGCTTACGACGTGTAGAGCAGCCGCAGCCGCCTGTCAATACGCTCGTTCTCGCTGTGCGCTTTGACACGAGTGACGACTTGTCACTCGTTCGGCGGTTCCGACTCTGTCGTCCCTCTTTTTGCCACCACATTTCGACCCCCGGAAATCGGCCCTTTGTGTCCGAAGGCTCGTGGCCCACTCATCAGGGCAGCGATATATCCCAGTCTGACCAAAGCCCGACCCTAACTACTAGTTCAGAATTCCCTGCCAAATCGCTGCCACCTCGAAGCTATTTGCGGGCAATTTTCTCGGAGGTCCATTTTTTATTTAAAGCCACACAAATTCGTAAATAGACGAATATAATTTATTGTATCAATAAATCGGTCGTTTATTGTATTTTAATTATTCGTATATTGATTGGAATTTAATTTCTCTGTTTCAGCCATGTCCCTGGAGGAGTCACGACGTTCCCAGCGGCCGTACCGCTATGGTATGGTCCTACTGTGCGTCGGCGCGCTGATCAATTGGCTCGGGTTAGCCGAAAATTACGTCGAGCCGGTGCGATACGTGGGGGTGGCCTGCATAGTCGCGGGAGCTCTTCTCATATGCGCCGCCATGTGCTGCTGGCTTCACGCGCCACCAACGCGTGCGAGCGTTCAGGCCCAACACACGAATCATCCGATCACGGCTCAGGTAATTTTTCAAATGGTCAATAGTAACAGCTTTTCGCAGAATGAACTCAGTCAAGTCGGAACTTGGCAGTCGTCCCGATAATTCCCCGGAATTATCGGGACCCTCGAGCTCACCGACTCCAAACTGTCTTCGCGTCGGCCAGACGCGAAGTTTGTCGACTCCATCGGCGCCCGCGTTTTGAGTGAACACACGCGCGTTTTGTTATCCCGCCCGACTCAAAGCGAGAGTGAGTCAGACACTCGGCGGCGGAATCGTCGCGTCTCTTGTAAATTCTCAGCCGCGACAATGTCTATATAAAAAAAAAAAAATTGCCACAGTTCGTCGACACTGTCCGACGTGCCTCACTTTTCATGTATATAGATATATACACGCGGCAGTTGTACGTGAATCGAGTTTTCCCTCTTCCCCCTCCCCCTTTCCCTCCCACCTGGTATCTCGTAGTACACAGAGCAGAACCTACGCGTATATTCACGTATTTCTTTTTCGATTTTTCCAGCCTCTATAAATAAGCTCGCTTCATAGCTGAATTACTTCTCGAGCTCGAGGGGGAGGGGCAAGGGGATAGGGTGGGGGGCTGGAAAGTCTCCCCACAAAAATAACCAACGTCGACTATGCCGTCTGTGCCTCGTGTTACACATACGCACAGACAGAGCCACAGACGAGCTTTTTTTTTCTTCCACATACAAAATGCAGACGCGATGCATTGACACCGCGATTCTTGCCGCTGGAATTGGCTTTTTCTCGTTTCCACCTCGCGTCGCACACGCGTTCCCAACTTCCGCGGCTGCGGAATCTATAAATACGATATCGCAAAAATGTCGAGGGCTCCGTCGCTGTGTAGAGACGTTTGTTATGGGGGCTTCGGACTGCGATGACGTTGCTATCTGGAATATCGCGAACGAGGCTAACGTAGGGCTAAGTCCTCAGCCCCTAACTCTCCCCCTCCCTCACTGCCCCTTAGACTCTTCCCCTTCCCTTCTCTCTTGGCTCATCCCCTCTTCCTCTCCCCTTGTCTCTTTCTTTCCCCTCCTCACCCTCTTCACTCTCCCCCCTTTCACTCTCCTACCTTTCCCCTTCGACCATTGACTTCGACGTCGACTTGTAGTATTACGTCGGATTACGTCTCATATGGTCGAAGCTTTTTTTTTCTCGTGGACTAAGTCTCATCCCCTAACGCTACCCCCTCCCCCTCCCCTCGCCGCACCTTCGGTTCTCCCCCTCTCCCTTAGCAACCCTCCTTTTCCTCTCCCCTTAGGCTCAACCCTTTCCTTCCCCTCCTCCCTTCCTTTGCTACTCCTCCACCCTTTCCCCTCTCCGCCACTAAAGATTCGTATTACGTCGGATTACTTTCTCGTATCGCTTTTTTTTCTCGCTCTGATAAACGTTTTTAGCCGGATCCGGGTCAACACCCCCTCCACTTGCCTCTCTGTTCCAATCGTGGAAATTTCACGTCCTGCGTGACGTATTTTTTCAGGTTTACATTATCGCGACGGGCCATCGTTGATACGCGCGTTTTGCGTATATATAGACGCGTCAAGCTTTTTTTTCTTCTTCCTCCCCCGTCGGGCGAGGTCGTCAATATTCACGACGCGAGCTCGCGTCGCTCCAGCGGCGAACAGGTGGATATCGCTCGCGCGTTTCGGTCGTCATTCATACGAAACTTTCGCGCGGTCGATATTCAGCTCGGGGTTCGTGTATTATATATATGTGTATGTGTATATATGCTGGAGCGAATTCGGCGCAGCGAGAACGTGGAACGAAGATGCATTTAATTATTGACGGGGCGATCGTGTCGCGGGGTCGTCGAACCCCGGGAATGCGATTCCGGGTCAGAAGCCGCGCAGCATCTCCACGATTTTTATTTTTGTCTTTGTTTCGCTCGAGCTCATCGATTTTTCCATCCGCGGAAAATATCTTCGACGTTTCTTGTCTCGTTTCTTCGTCTCATTGCCACCGAAACTTTCGTATTTTCGCGATTTTTCTCGGGATTCGTGCGATTCGTAAATTAAATTTTTATATATCTAAACCAATGATCAATAATTGTAACAATTAATTTTTCTCAGCTGAGCACTGAAAAAAATCAGTAGTTGCGGCTATCAATCATTGGTAAGATCTACTAAAATATTGGTAGCTTTGACCAACGATTGGTAATCACAACTATTAATTTTTCTCAGCTGAGGTCTCTCGTTCTCGTTGGAAAGCAAAGTGCACCGCGAGACCCCGAGGGGTGGTTATTCGTTCTCATTGGCTCGCCTCTCGGACACGGAACCGAAAGAGGGTCGCCCAGACCGCGTTTAGACGCCTCACCTAAGGATATTAACCCGAAAGACGCGTGTACCGTGGCAGTCGCTCACCTACCGTGCAAATTCTATATTTATCGGGGGCCGCGAGTCGCCGGTTCCATAGATACGCGGCGGATATATTCTCGCCGCGTGCGCTCTGCTATTACCGCACCGTAAACGCCTGGTACACCGGCGCTTGTGGTCGCTGACCGCGGCGACGTAAAATTGACCGGCGACGTAAAACGACGTTGAATTGTCCGGCGACGTAAAACTGATACACGGGGGTCGACCTTATGTACGTGGTTATGTGTCAGTTTTACCTTTTTAACTTTCTCGTCCGTCCACCCGTCTGTCTCTTACTTTTTTTCTCCCTCTGCCTTCTCTTTTAATATCCAAGACCTGCGACCGTAATAACAAACGCGATGGAAAAGGGCGAGTGAAATAAGCGCAGCTACAGCAAAACGCGAACGCGATAGGCCAGGAATAACTATAACTGTACACGCCGATAACTATAACAGGGCCGATTCCACTATACGTATAGTCGAGTCGCGGTTCGAGTTGCGAAGCATCGAGCGCGAGGGCCAATAATCTACGTACGTTCTATCTACGTCATCGCGCTACTCGCTAATCTCTACGTATCTGACTTTATAGCTAGCCCGCTCCTCCCCCTCTCCCCGACTTCTCTTCGACTTGGCGCTTTATTATTCTCGTATTCTATATATTGCCACGCGAAGGGCCCATTCGCGACAGCTGCGGCTCTCTATATCCATCGAAACGAGGACTCGGTGCAATCGCAGGCGACTCGTGACTTTTCACTATCGTCATTCACACGTGGCGTTCGTCTCAGCCGCTTGTCTGCTCAATTATCGCACGGGACTCGCGAAGGATCGTTTATTGTCGCTTCTGGTTCGGACTGGATGACGCTCGGGACGATTGAGGAGACAAGATCAAGTCCCAACGTTGGGAGATGATTTTTTTTTATAGAATTGCAATTTACAAAAATTATTTTTCTGAGTAGATTTAATTTTGTATTTTTTTAGGCTGGTTGAGTAAATTATTTTTGGTACTCATTGTGAGGTGCTTTTTTTTCTAACTTTGTATTTTTTTTTATTTTGTTGCAGATCGACGATCCAATTCACGTGATCTCGATAGAGGAGCCCGCGATAACCAACTCGCGACAGAAACCGCCGGACTACGAGGCCGTGGCGGACGCGCCGCCGAGCTACGACGACGCCATCAAATTGAATCCCGCTCAATTAGCGATGCCGAGCAACAGCAATAACGGACCGGCCGCGGGCGCGACGGCGACGAGCACGCAGCCCGTCGTCGTCGCGATCCTCGGGACGGGTGGCCTCGCGTCCGTCGAGCCGACCGCTCCTTCGCCGCCACCGCCATACGCGAGGTAAACCCAAAAATCCCTACTACATTCAATAATAGACTAATTAAAAAAATCATTTAATGTTTTTTATTTTTTTTTACTTATATTTAGGGTGGATGCACCGGTTGTGGCCACTGTACCATTTGTGACCGTTTTCACTATAATTTATTTCAAATTATTGTTTTCCTGTATTTTCATCTTGAAATTTGGAAAGTATTCACACAAATTAATAAGATGATCTATACAATTTTGTTTTTTTTTTTTCAACAATACGAATAATTCTGTCCTTTGAAGTCGGTGGCCACAACTGGACGAAAGGTGGCCAAAACCGGTACTTCTACCCTAATTAAAAAATAAAAAAAAGATCTCTTTTCGATCAGCAATTTTATTGAGCGTAGACTGAATCCCCTTTTCTTAATTCCACAGGTGAGACTCCACAATCGGCGTGTCGCACTCCATGATGCGATCGAGGGTATTTGCAACGAGCGGTTGTCGCGACGTGATCGCGAATCGTCAGCACGCTCGTGGAAGCGCGCGTGCCGATCACCACCACCACCGTCATCATCACCACCATCATCATCATCATCACCAGCAGCCGCAGCAGCCGCAGCAGCAGCAGCAGCAGTCGAGCCAGTCGCATCAGCATCATCGTCGACCGTCGCGTCTGAAGACAGCGACGACGGCGACGGTGACGGCGACGACGCCGCGTTATCGTCGCTACGACGTCAGACCGGCATCGTCGTCGGCCAGTCGAGCGTCGTCTCCGTTCTCCGCGAAGAGATCGCGAACCCGCGGCGTTCACGTGCTATACGCGCACGTGCCGTTCGCCGAGCGCAACGTCGCCGCGTCTTGAACCGCTCGGTCGCCACGTCGATGAGAATCGATTACGTGCGCGAGGAAATTGAAGCGACAAATCATCGCGAGTCGTCGTGATCGACCGTCGCGTCGATCCGGTGTCGACGTTGGAACTCGCGCAGCCGGTGCGCACCGGCCGAGAGCCGTAAAATCCATATCGCTCGGCGTGCTACGCCGGAGTACGTCGAGAAAATCATTCCTACGGTCGTCGTCGTCGTCGTCAGCCGGAAACGCGCCGGAGACGAATCTCCCCTCCGGTCTCGAGGGGGAGAACCACAAGTTCAATCGATTCCATTGATTTTGAAGAAGAAACTTTATTTATTCGCCACGAACGGTTGATCCAATCGTCGCGGTTCTCGGATTCTCAGGACGCTCATTACCGCACTTGACGCCGATGGAAAAGGAATTTTAGGAAGAGAGAAGTCAGTTGGCTTTTGCTTCGTTTTTTTTTTGTTATTGCGGTACGCAAGTCGACAAGTGAACGATTTTATCGGACAGTGGCGACAGGCGCGAGACGTCCCATCGTGAAAAATGGAGTCTGTGCATCACAGACTCAGAGATGATAATTATTGTAGATTTTAAGGAGATTAAAAGAGGAAGAGAATCAGGGATCGAGCTACTGGAAAACCCTGCCATTCGTCTTAATGGATTGCAATTTGCGATTAGAGGAGGAAAAATTGCGTGAGCGATCGTACGCAATTTACGATAATTTACCGATGTATTATGTATATACAAATGATATGTACGATTCGTGTAAGTGCAGAGCGAGGGAGACGCCCGTGTCTCCGTTTCGATTGTGATGATTTTTGTTTGTTTCTTTTTCTACTTCTATTAATAGGACAAAAAAAGAGACTTGTGAATTGTAAATTCGCAGGACGTAACACTTATCAAAGACTGCCTGATGCGCAGCACTGAGAGCCAACTCTGCTGCTGCGTCGTAGGTCGGCGAGGCGCGGAATGTATTTCTCTCACGTTTCTTTTGTAAGATAAGACGCTTCTTTTTATATGGACTGAATAAACGTAAATGAATACGAGAAATAACCTTCGTTTTTGTTCATTTTCTCTGTTATTAATAGACTCGAACGTCGACAGGCAAAAGCGTCACCTTGGGCTGCAATAAAGCGAAGCCGGCGACGAGGAAACCTTTGGGATTAAAATTTCGGCTTCACCTTTTCGATTGTCCAATTTTCAATGTGTTTGGGATTCAACTGTTGCTGAGAACTCAACGTGGGATCGGAGTCGTTGCCGATTTTGAGATAACTCAACGTTTTTTCGTTATAAGCTTTCCACGAAAAATTGCCTGATGTGGAATTCGTGGTCGGTGCCCTGGAATTAATACAATGAAAATGAAGTATCGATTTGATGTATTTTTTCATTAATTAATTGTAAATTGTAATGAAAAATCGCGGCTACCTGTTGGAAGCGAAGGAAGTCCACAGATCGATCATCGTGTCGATCATCCTTTCGTCGTTTTCGCTGAGTCGAAGACCCGGAAAGCTGTCATTGAACTTGGGGCTCGGTGGAAAAATATAAAGGAGATCGTCAGCGTGAGTCACACCGATATTCTCGTTGCTACCCATCGTCAAAGAAGTGTGACTGAATGTACCGCGATAATCGAACGAGTACTGATAAAAAGGTGATTTTGGGTGTCCATAGTTAATATAGTTATGCATAAAATCGTGCAACGGTTTATCAAAAGCCACACTGGATATGAATCTCGTCATCTTCTTAGTGAACTGAAAGCAATTTTAAAAAATTATATTTATACTATTTTTTTACATTGTAAAAATTCTATCTTACTTTCTCTTTGTCAGAAGGTTCAGTCCCATTGAAGAAAAAATCGTCCAAGTCCCTGGCATAATTTTCGACGTCGTGAGGACCATTAACCGTCTTCGCCATGTGCAAAACATAGGCAAATGGATCACTCGTTATTCTGTCGTATAAATTATCGTCTTTTGGAAATTCTGTAACGTTGAAAGTCAGTCATAATTTTTTTTAACAATCTAAAGAATTTTATTTGTTTTAAATATTCACGGGCAGTCATTATCAGTCCCTCGTCAGCAACGTTTCCGAATATCGCCGGAACATCCTTCAGTTTACCGGCCGCCACTTTGTCCCTGGGAAAAGCATCGAGGAAGGCACCACTAATTTCTTTCTTCTCTATCGTCGGTCTCCAAGTGGCGAATCTCCAGTATTTCGACTCCAGAATTTCGTCCGAGTCCACGAGACTCTCGACGTCGACTCCTCGCAGACAATCGACGAGGATTTGGGAATCGTCGGTCGGACAATTCACGTGGTTGCCGAGGATAGTGGCGTAATGCTTGTAATCGTCGACTCTTTCGGCAACGGCCCAGAAACACAATGCATTTCCACTCTGGGATATATAGCGATGAAACAAACCTGTGGATTACATTTTCCATAATTTTCGATGATTTTTTAAAGCGTCTCGATTTTGATATAAGAATAAAAATAAAATCAAAACATTTTTTTTTTTTCAATTAAAAAATTCAAATAAAAAAAAATTAAGTTTGTTAATAAAAAATACACCATCACTCGCGTCCGACATAGCGTGAAGACTCGTGCTAACGGCTCCGGCGCCCTGTCCAAAAATCGTCACCCTTCCCGGATCGCCCCCGAGATTCGCTATATTATCGCGAATCCATCGAAGCGCGAGAACCTGATCCTTGAGGCCGAAGTTGCCGGGCGCCGCGGCGTCGCCGGTGCTCAGGAATCCCAGAACCCCGAGACGATAGTTCACCGTCACGAGAACGACGTCCCGGTCCATGAGATACTGCGGCCCCGCGTCGCCGGAACTTCCGCTGCCTCTCACAAAGTTGCCGCCGTGAAAGTAAACCATCGTAGGAAGACGATCCGACAGTGTCTGGAGTTATCGAGCACAGGAACAAAGTTTCAGAGACTCGACGAAGAAAATATTTTGCTCTTGTGTATTATTGTGTATTACCGTTGTATACACGTTCAAGTACAAGCAATCCTCATTGCCAACCACTGCGCCGTCGTCGTTCAACTGGGGACAACGATTGGCATCGGTTGTGACTCGTAAGGTAACGTTTCCTCGATTTTCCGCTGGTTGGGGTGGCTCAAATCTATTTAATTATTTATGTATTCCTATAGCATCTTGTTGCATTTAATTGAGTGATCATTGATGAATTGATTGCTTGCAATCACAATTATCATCCATAATTACAATAATGATTGTGATTGCTAATTAAATCACAATTTAAAATAGTTAGAGAAGGATCTTTGAACCTTTGCATACAATTTTTTTTTTGGTCGGGAAGAAATGAAAAAAAAAAAAAATTACCTGAGCGAACCAACAGGTGGTTTCGCGTAAGGTATCCCCAGGAATGCCGATATAGTGCGGCCATTTCTCGTGGTCATCGTCTTTCCACTAATCGGTCCTTCGTTGACGTATCCGAAAGCATCCTGATCGGATTGCAAACACGAGGAGGGAACGAGTATGACGAGTGCTAAGTACGCCAACGCCAGGTATAAAATCGGCATCGCGATCGACTGGTCGTGAACGGTGAACGTCGAGTAAAAACGGTAGCCCTCGTTCGTAATCTCACCGACGACTTGTTTATCGATAAGAATAAATAATTGCGACGGTAAGTGCGCGACTCGGTGCGTTCTTTTTGCACCTGCCGATCGTTCACGCGATTGCAAAGAATTGTGCGAACCCGCAGATCGCAATAATGCAGTCGGTTTTACCTTACAAAAGTTTTAATCGACAATTATTCGCGAGATACGACGATTTGATCGACGATATCTTTGATACTTTATTATCTGTTATTGCGTTTCATTTATTTGCTGTAGTTTGTAATTTATGGATCGTAAATAGCGAGCATTTCGACACTCGCGGAATTATTTTCTCGAGATATTGTTGACTTGTTTCAAACGTGGCGAGTAATTTGTTTTATCTTGAGAGTTGGTGAATGGACGGTAAATTACCGACATTATCTATCTTACCGACTTCACGAAATGACTCGGCTTTCTAGTTTCGATATATGCCGCTTTGTCGACAATGGCGCGACGGAGATATTCCCAGATATTATTTCGGTAGATAATAAAGGAATCTGCTCTACCGGCACCATCTATATTCCCACTGTCGACTACCGACCGTGTCTTACCGACTATCGATAAGACACGGAGAGGGTTCAAGAATTAATCGACCCAACAAATGTGGCGTTGTGAGTCGATATAAATTGTACAAACAATTGTGCAACATAATTTGTTATATTTAATCATTTTGAAAAAAAAATCACTTTTATTACCATACTAGGCCGCCGGGACGAAAACCGCCTAAATCGGGGTCACGAAATTTATTTTGTCAAAATATCGACTTTTAACGTATACCATTCACCGTTCACTTCAACGTATACTTTTCATCGTTCTCAAGTCGAAAGTAAATTTGCAATTAGCCGCATGATCGTCGAGTTGATTGTAATAACAGAGAACACAGAGTCCCGGTGTGTAAGGAAGTCCAGCAGCTGATAAAGAAAGCATAGGAAGAGGTAGTGGAGTTGAGGAGTAAAACGAGAGCTTCTATGGCATCACCGGTGGTCCATGCATATGCAAAAAAATCTAAAGGGCTTCGTCGCACGCGCGCGGCTATCAAGCTCGCGGCGCTCGGGAGTCCGAAGGGGCTTCGCTCCGGCTCTCCCGCTGTCCCTGTATACCTACGCACGTCCGTCTGTTTTATGTAACCGCGTTTATGTCACCGACATGTCCGACGCGGTTGGGCTCCTCTACGTTCTCCCCGGCGACCACGCGATTTGCGCCCGGGATGATGATCCGTCTTGCTCTGTTTGTTATAAATTCCTAACTTGATTACAGACGCGCGTTTGCACCTGCGGGGCCTCACGCCGCGACGAATTAACCGCACGATCCCAGAGGGTTGCTGGAAAAGCGCGACGGATCTTGAGAATTCATTTATTTATTTTTTTAATTTTTAGAAAAGGTACCCCTTGCCGATTTTTTGGCGAAAAAAAATTTTTTCGATTTAACGAAGTTTTAAAACCCTATCCGATGGGAAATTTCCCGCTGATTCCAAATATGACCGGTTTTTGCCCGAAAAATAAAAAATTCGGGGAGAAAATCGCGAAAAACGATTTTTCACTTTTTCCCAATTTTTGCACTTTACTAAAATCGTTGTAATTTTTCTTTGGATCAATATAATCGGGATTTTCTTTTTGCATTCGGAAGAAAACTCTTCAAGGAAGAGAATGCCGCCAGGCGGAACGCGATATCTCGATTTTTCGATTTTTTTCAGATTTTTGAAGTTGACTCTCAAAAATCGCAATTTTTTAGAAGGGGTACCCCTTGCCGTTTTTGCGAAAAAAAATGAGAAAAAAAAATTTTCGATTTCGCAAACTTTAAAAGCCCTATCCGATGGGAAATTTTCCGCTGATTCCAAAAATCACAGGTATTTGCCTGAAAAATTAAAAATTCGAGGAGAAAAACGCAAAAATCGAATTTATTTTTCTAATTTTTAACTTTTTTTCAATTTTATTTAAATTTGTCTACATATTCAGAAGATCGGGTAACTCTGATAGTTTCTATAGAGCGATGTGATCCCAACGAGGGACAAACTCGCTGTACTCCGGCATATCCTGTCAATTATGGGAACCCGTTAGCCCGAAAGTCTTCGATCTGCTGAATCGGCTCTTTCCGTCGGCTCCTCCGTCGCTTTCCTGCCTCTCGACTGTCCCGCCCGCGTTGCTCGCGCTTTGACACTGACGGCCAACTTGTCGCGGCAGAGTCCGACGGCGTCGCCGAAGCCGCTCGAAAAATCGCGACTCAATTTCTACGAGCCACTCGTTAACTCTCGAAAATGCGTTTTTGATTTCTTGGCCATTTTATTTTAGCCACTTTAGTATATTTAATATCAGAATTTTTCACCAAAACTTTCGACGGTCTGTTATTTTTTGGATTTTTTGTTTTCGTCACTTCAGTATATTAAATATCAGAATTTTTCATCAGAACTCTCGCGCCTTCGTTTCACTCACGGACCACACTCGCACTTTCCGTGTATCCACGCCGGGGACTTGGACTCGATTTTAATACCCGAGTAACGCGATAGCGTTAAGAGGGAGAAGCGTTAAGGCCCCGACGCTTCGACACACGGGAGGCCCGAGCCCAATGGGACCGCGAGGGGAGAGGGGCGAGGCGAGACACCGAGCGCGCAGTGTCAGGCAACAGGGTTTAATCTCTTAATTACCGCGGCGTATATTATTATTGGGACATACAGTAAAACGTCGCTTACCTCTTCTTCGCTTCACACATATTTAATAGAGTATTCGACTGCAAAAATATATATACACAAATTATTTTCAAAATATTATTTTCAATTGCAATGTCTATATTTTTATATTTAAAAAAATTGATATCTAAATACATCTCACGAATTTATAGATAAAAACAAATGATTTTTAGGTGGACCCAAACGTCAGATGAATTCGGAACCCCGAGTCGTTTTAATTTTCGAGTCAAGGCGCCAACCAAAAGAGCGAAGCATTGACAGCTATATAAGAAAAGTAATTATAATTATTAACCCGTAACTTACGCTTCGCACCACGTGAGCTACGTGAGATTTCACTGTAACTCCGTTCACAGAGCCCATAAAGGCCCCGAAGGGAGCTGATTCAGCTCAGCGAGAAGCGCGATTAGCAGGTAACAGTAGTCGAGTAAGTCCGCCATCCGGCTTGTTTGATAAATAATATCATCGCTACCCGGATCGCGGGTTTCCCCTCTCGTAACGCAGTCTTGCTTGGTCGTCCAGTTTCTCGTTTCTCTTGACCGGTACATATTTTATTTTTTAAGAAATAAAAGTCTTGGAAAATGCTATAAAAATTGCAACTGAGAATAATTATCAGTACTTTATATACATGTTACAATATATCTGTATTTATATTATCCGCATATTATTGTTATTGGATTGGTATAGGCGACGTATCGACAGAATATTGTTTCCGGTTCGCCGCACCAGGGGCCAAAATGGCACACGCAATCGCTACACATGTATACAATACATACAAACACATACACACAAATACACAAAAACATGTAGCGTTGTTTCCCGGTTTCGCTGTGGCTCTCCCCGTGTCCCTCGCCCTCTCGAATATTATAGTACTTTATCGGGTGGGTGTGAACTTTTTTTTTCCTTTTTTTTTGCACTTTAATTGATTCAATCGGCGAAAAACACGGCGGAGGGTTTTGGCTTCAGCGAATCCCGCACGGCCTCCGGGGTGGCTGCCGGTTGGTTCGCTCGCACGCTCGCCGAGTTCTTCCGCGCTGCGAACGTCTCTGATAAAGAAAACGAGAGAGAAGGAGAGAGGGAGCGCCGACTGTGCCCGGCGGTTCGCACGTTCGCAGAGTCGTAACCGCTGTAACGAGACGCGGGGGCCAACCCCTTGAAATCTCGCGGCGAATATCCGCAGCCACCAACGGAGCCCAGTTACCGCTGTTCTCTTTTACTCCCGTCTGTCCCGACTTTTCTGGACGGCCACCGACATCAGTGGAAATATCGAAGCTGTGCAGGGCAATGATAATAAAATGATAATGATAACCCGCGAAGTGCACTGAAAAAAATTCAGGGAATAACAATGTCAAATATAGTGTGTTAAAGTTTCTTTTTTTATATATAAATAGTCGCGGGCACCATCATTTGGCAGCCGGTTTAATTATTTATAGTTGCGAGAACCATTAAAGCATTGTTGTCGTCTCAGGCAACCATCAATTTTTCTGAGTGAGACACTCGAATCCGTTGTCCATGAATTAACAAAATAAATATTTTAACTTGCAAAATAAAAATAAGATATAATATTATAGCGTCTTAAAATAATAAAAATAATAAATATATTCTATGTGGAGTAACAGAAGTCGCGATTCTAGCTAAGCTTCGAACATTGTTTTCTCAACGCGCCAACGTTGCGCTCGGCTCTCTCTTGTAATCCGTACACAAGAGGAGGTGCCCGGCATATATATTATATATATAATAAGATATAATATTATAGCGTCCGTGCCACTCCTACAGCGTCAAAGAGAGAAACGCCTCTCTTTCTCGGCGACGCGAGGGCTCTAATTAAAATAATAAACGCATTTCCACGGGGCGAGACCGGTGACACTGCGCTCGCAGCCAGATCGAAGAAAAGCACGCGGTGAACGTCGTCGGCGAATACAAGCGACGCGAGGACGACGTCGCGTCGCATTTTCGCCCTTGAGCGACGTCCTCGTCGCGCCACCCGCGGATTTTGCCGCACCAGCAGGGGCAGCATAACATTTCAGTCGCGTCTCGCGTTCTGTGTACAAATGTTTCCATATTATAGTCGCTAGGCGGGCGCGCCTCTCGCTACAGGGGCCACACTGTGCATTATAACAGGCAACAGCGATGCTGTGCGATACGCCCGGACGTGATATAAAGGGAGAAAGGAGAAATAAGGGCGACGAACGGAGTTTCGGGACTTTATCGGACTGCACGTACAGTGATATATATAATATTACCGGTAAAGGAGTGAGAAACGATTTAATGCAATTTAAAAAAAAATATTTTTTAATTATTTTTTTCAAATTTGCAAAAATGTTTATACGGATGTAATTTAATTTTTTGAAAGTGGGACGTAACAAAAAATATCGAGTTTTTTTAACATTGAATATTTTTGTAAAGGCTACATTTTCAAGAAAATCATTTCTTTTTCGACGTTTCTTTGGAATATCATAAACACTTCGTTACTTTCGTGGAAAAAGTTTTCCGAGAAACGTCGCGAAAGGCAGTAAAAATTCACGGCGCATTTTTCGTCGCTTCGCTCGGAGCGTTTTACCCCTTTTTCTTCGTTAGCCACCGAGGCGAAGAAAAAAGAACGTAACGCTTCGTTCGCAGTTATTGCCACGCGAAAAAAGTGTAACGACGGGGACGGACACACTTTTTGCTCGACTTACCGATGTCCCCGCTGCCTCGGTCGACGAGAACCGTTAAAAAATTTGTCGTCACTGCGGATTTTCGTGGCCTAACGCTTTTTGGTCGGGCGGTGGGCGGAGAGGAAAAAAAAACGCTGGTCGAAGCCGAGGGTCTCGACCGGGCGACGTCGATCGCCACGAAGGTTCCACTTTTTGCACCGTTATGCAAAAAAAATGTTACGGTAACTCTTTTACCGCGTCCGCGGGTCACAAAATATTCTTTCTCAAAGGAAATGACTTCCGCTGCGCCAAAAAAAACTCTACGTTATCCGTTACCCAAAAAAAAATTGACTCCGCACGTTTTTCCCCGTTTTTCATAACGTTTTTACGACCGAACCTCGAGTCGTCGGAAAACCGTTTTTTCGCCACCTCTTTTTTTTTTCTCTGGCTTTTCGTCACATCTTTTTCCCGTTTTTTCGCCATTTCTTCTTCCCGTTCTTTCTCACCGTCAACCCTTTCCGCCTCGAACCGTCGGACGCCGAGACATCTTTTTTTTTTTCGCCACCAAAAAGCCGCACAATTTTTACCCGTTTTCGACCCATCGTCCAGGAAAACTGCAAAAAATTACCGTATTTTTCCTGCTTAAAAATGGCGGGAAAAAAATTCTCTCCAGGGTCGAATCCTCTTGTTTTTCACCAACCGAAAAATGTATTGTAAATTTTTATCTCCTTTCTGCTCTAAAAAAAATTCTTGTCGTAATAAATTATATATTTTTCTCTTCGGAAAAGTCGTCGAAAGGACGCTTCAAAAATAGACTTTTCTCCGAGTGCAACGTTTCCCAGGCTCGAATCTCTTCGTCCGAGAACCTAAAAAAAAAAAAGAAAAAAAAATGGGATCGAACTCGGCATTCGGTATCGATTCCGGTTTCGAATTTTCAATTTTTCGCGAAACCACAGATCTTTCACTTTGGGACTCAATCCAGGAAACTCTCTGACCCACTGACCGCTGACCACATGCTGTTCGAGTCAGGAGTCGAAGGGGGCTTCGCATTGGACGACGACGACTGTAGTCATCCAACGTGGAACCGAGAAGGACAGACGGATTCGTGGCTATGTATTTCAGCGTTGGAAATACGACTACGACAATAAATTGGAAAGTGCTGCTTTCACCCCTCGGTTCTCATCTCTCGTCAACCCGAGAAGTCGTCTCGGCTTCGTCCAACGAGGCCCAAATTTATCGGGTAAAATTTTTCGTCTAGAACTTCGACAACCGTCGCCTGTGTTCGACCTGCGTCGTCCGCAGTTTGAATTCTGCGCCGAAATTGTAAAATGTCCTCGTGAATTTTATTTCGTGGCAATTTCGGGCGGAGGAACGTTTACTGCTCGCGCCTCTTCGGGGTCGGTGTGCGCGCAGGACGAAAATTCCGCGCGACATTGTCCCGTGGTAATTCAGTTTGCGGACACTTCGGCCGCGAAGGGTTCGTCGTCTCGTAAAACCCGCGAACAGAATTCTCGATGACCTTCGACAGTCGAGGAAACCGTCACTGGGTCACGATTATTTTCGGGGACACCGCGGACATTACGGGCTACCCGCACGGTAACGAGGTTCATCGGGTCGTCGATAGGTCCCCGAGGCACCGGGAATACGAGGCTCGTTGGTCGTCGACTCGTTATTACACGATTGACGGTTAATTGCCCAGTTTTACACTTTGTTTTTACTGCGTCGTGGTTATCTTATTGGACGAAGAAAATGCGGTGATTATCGTCACTGATTGGTGAAATTAAATTATGGATTTCGTAAAAATTTATCACGTCGACCACTTTTATTCCGTCTCGATTCGAATTAATTTTAGGGTAATCCAAGAATAAATGTGCGTTCGAATTTTTTTTTTTAGTATTGAGGATTTTTTTAGAAATATTTGAGCAATTAAATTTTCTACAATTTTTTTTTACAAATTATGTGAAAATAAATTCTCCATCAATTCTTTGATTCTAGTCAATTTTTTCCCCCCTGTTCGTACGATGAGTGTACGTTACCCTCTTGACCAGATTGAATAAAGTTGACTGTTTATTTAGAGAGAGAAAATCGAGAGAGAAGGTTATAAAGGTTGCACACGTGGTGCGCCCAGCAAACATCGCAACTACACAGTACAACTCGGTGGGCACGCTGAGCCATTCATTTCCGTACATTGTGCCGGCGAAACGCAGCGTGTTTTCGCGCTATACTTATCACTCGCGATGCGTGTACTTGGCTCGCGACCGCGGGGGGTCAGGGGAGGAGGGGCAGCGGTGTAGGAAAAAAAAAACAAATAACGTCACTCGCCCTAATGTCACCCTAGGACCACTCTGAGATGACATCTCAGCTGCCGTCGGAGGCCATCAATATTTATTGCAAAATTAGTTCTGTAAAATAAAATATCGAAAGAAATTTCGTCAAATTCTGTTTTTTCTATCTGCTACATCGACTTATTAAAAAACGAGCTGGTGTCATTTGAGCCACAGATTGGCGTTCATTAGACATTTAATTTATTTTACATTTAATTTAGTCACAGATTGACGTCATTTTATATTTCTTTCAGACACAGATTGACGTCATTTTATATTTCTTGCAGACACAGATTGACGTCATTTTACATTTAGTTTGGACACAGACTGACGTTTATTTTACATTAAAATAACATTAATTTACATTTAGACACAAAATTGACATTTATTTTACATTCGAATAACATTAATTCACATTTAGACACAAAAACGACATTAATTTTACGTCGCTGGCTGAACAATCTTGAGAAGGCGCACGCCGCATGCGCCTGCGCGCGAAGCGAGCGAGTCGCGGTGCCCCGAACGTGCGTTCGTATCGCGCCGAGGCCCAAGAAGAACCTCGTAAATTTTGCGGCTCAGCGGGGCTATAAAGATGCCCCCGACGGAGAGACGAGCAGCAGCAGCGCCCGACGTCCGCGTCGCCTCTCGTCGATCGGCAGCCATCGGGCGAAGCGTCGAACCAGCAGCCGAACGGATCGGGTCAACCGGACGACGCGGGGCGCAAAAGCGACGACGACACTTTCCTCGCGCCGAGGGACAAAACTACTCGACATCGTGGCGCGCGCTTTCTCCCCCGACGCACGACCCGGGCGCGCGCGACCACCTCAGGGGGGTCTTCGTGAGACACGTCTCAACCCCTTCTCCACGTTGGCGTTCGCGCGCCGCACGCTCCGAGACCCGAGAACCGAGTATCGTCGAGACTGCTGGCAAAGTCCACGCGCAGCGAAAATATTCGCGTGCCATTTGCCCTCGCCACTTTCCTTAACCGAGATCCATTCACTGATTTAGTCGGAAAACTGCGTTGAAAATTCTCCTTTGAAAATTGAATTTCTGCATCGCCTCCCCAATTTATAAATAAATTTATTCCAGCGTTCTGCTATACGCTAAACATATAGCAATTATGGATATTTAATTTACATTTATTTTTTATTTATTCTTTCTTTCATTTCTTTTTTACTAAACACTGCAAGAAAAGAAAAAGAAAAAGAAAAAAAAAAAAAGTGAGATTGCGGCTAATTGAGACCGTGAGCTCGTAAATCACGACACTCGCCGGGCTACCGTGCAGCTCGAAGATTTTTCGGTGACGAGACGAAGAAAAGTAGCAGAGAGAGACAACGAATAGGAAAGCGCGAGGTTGTCGAGCGAATGAGAAGCGCACGTTGCGCGCCGAGAGTCGTGGAAGGGCCGAGAGACGGACAGGGAAATGTGCAACAGCGAAGGAGGATCGGGCCGCGGGGTCATATAACTTTATAGCGGGGGCCACAAACAAAAGAGCGCGACGCAGCAGCTCGAGGACCGAAGAGCGACCGGGAAAACGCGGGACCGTCGAGCGCTTTTCGAAAACGCAAAACTTTTACGGCTCTGCCGGGAAAACGTACGTGCGGTAAACCGAAAATCGTTTCGGAAGCCAACCACAGGCACCGCCGAGGGCACCGACCGAGACACGAGATACGGACGCGAAATAGAAAGTTTTTGCAGCCGCGGAATCTACTCTCGGACAACGTCGCAGAGACACCAATTGCCGAGGTGGTAAATCATCTTCGGCTCGACGCCTTCTTTGTGGCGATACCTCTTTTCTTTTTTTTTCGTTTTTTTTTTTTAAATATTGATTTACGTCTTGTTGACGAATTTCCGTGCGGACTAACAGAGTTTCACTTTTTTGGCAGCCGCAAACACGGATTACGGTCATTTTTTTAGACTGGCTGCATTGAGTATGCGAATTTGAATTATCGAAAGACGTGGTGACGTTTTGAAACAACTTTTATCAAATTGCTACAGGTTCATATTAGTTCGTGAATTCTGAACGCCGTAATCAATGCGCCATAATCATGTATGTCACGGTTCTTCTGCGTTCGCTTTGATAAGAGGTGTGATAATCATAATGATTACATATTGGTGTCGATCCAGTTCGTACAATTCATAATAAGTCTGCAAAAAGGTGAGCAATTCCACACAAATAAGACAATGTATCTATACCTAAGACAATGTGTAAAAAACAGGCAAATGCATTTAGGTAAGCGATATACAATGTGTGTTAAATGCAAATTTGCACAAAGAAAATGAGAAACGGTTGGCGAGGTCGCGATATGCACGAACACTTCACGTGTTTCTTTGTTGAATGCTCATATTGCCGTCACAAAAGATTTTCCTAAAATATGCAAAAATATGCTGCGTGTCAGTTTCCGCGATGACGCAAAATCGAACGTGCGTGTCATAAAAAAAGTCATAAAATCACGTCACTCTGAGTAGTTTTATTTTTAAGCCAATGGGTTCTGACTGCTGTCATGTAATGAACATTGGCACTGGTAATTCTAGGAGATAGAGCGGCAGTTATATCGAGACTCGTAATTTAAACGATGATGTGATAAGTGATATCTATTGTACTTGTGATATCTATTTTAGATACACAGATGACAACAACGTATGGATGCTTATTGCACGAGTGCGTTTTGCAGTAAGTCACTGACCGAGCACACACAGCGCGATCATTAATCAGAGTAAAGTGCAGTGCATATGACGAGACGTGTGATGGGTAACCTTATTCTTCAGTTGCAGTTTCGTCGTCCGTCAGACAAGAAGGTAGCTCGGTTCTCTTTCAACATTTTGCTATTTTTTAATTTTCAATTTTCAACCTTCCGTCATTAAACATTTTTTCTTTTTCGTAGAGGAAGCTTTCACAAAAAACATTTTTTTCGAGATTTTCATGTCGGTATATTTAGAATAGTTCAAAACGTTAAAAAGAGTAGTTTAGAAAAAAAAATTCTGTGTTTTTGCGGAAGTTAGAGCAAAAATCGAAATTTTGTTTTATTTTTCTTCTGTAGAATATTTCAATTGATTTGTTGAGATTTGAAATATGACATTAAAATCTGTAAAAAAAAGAAGAAAAAAAGTAATGAAAATGAAAACGCATTAAATATTTCGACAGTCGATATTCTGATCTCATTTGGTGCACTAAAAAAAAATGTAACTAATACCAAGCCACTTAATCGTCATTTCTATCGACACAATCCGTCGTCGCGCGCGTGTCGCAACATTTTCCGAGATTATGCGCGACGAGATAAGCGAAGAGAAATAGTTATCTCACCGGCGTTATCGGTAGCTGTCGAATAGTGTTTTTTTACGATTCGCGTCAGTCTCGAACGAGCAATTAGCCCAGCACAATGGCACCGGCTTTGAATTTTAGAATCCAAGCGATGGACGACATCGACTTCGAGGACATTTTGCGCCGAGGACTCGGCGACGATTCGATAACGGATGTCACGATCAAGGATAGAAGACCAGCCGTGGCGAGAGGTGAAAATTTCCTCAGCGAATTGTGGAGATACACTTTGGTCTATTCCTGCAACGAGGCGAAGGTCGAATCCCGGAAGGTCACCGAGAGGGAGGTCAAAGTCATCGTCAAGGTCGAACCCATGTTGGCTGGTCCTGGAACGGATCTGATAGTGGCGCAGAACGTCTTCAACAAGGAGCTCAGGATGTTCACTGCGATTCTGTCGGAGACCGAACGACTCCTGGGCAAACGTTTGTCACCCAAATTATTTTACGGCACCGAGAACCCAGGAATAATCGTCATGGAGGATCTCGCGGTTCTGGGATTCAGGACGAAGGATCGTCAGCAAGGTTTATCGATGGATCACGTGATGATGGTGCTGGAATGCATCGCCAAGTTTCACGCTGCTTCGGTTTATCAGTGCGAACGGGTGAGTCATAAAATGTGGCAACATTTTTATTTAATTTAAATTTATTTATTATTTTCGGTTGTTCGAAAAACTGTGTTTGGAATAATCGAAGGTTCTTCCTGATCCTCGTTGCAGAATCCCAACTTGGTAAAGTCATTCAAGGGTGGAATAATGACGTCGAGTACGCCGAAGAACATGTTTCGCGTTTTTGAGCAAACGCTGCAGAAGGTGTGCGACAACATTCGCGGCTGGCCTGGCGCTGTTTACCCGAAAATAGCTGATAAACTGGTCGTAATGAAGCGCAGGTTTGCTGAGGATATTCTTCGCGTCACGGATTACGACGAGACGGAGTTTTGCGTGCTCAATCATGGCGACTGTTGGATCAACAATATTATGTTTCGCGAAGATGCAAACGGCAAACCGTTGGAAGTTGTGTTGGTAAGTGGACGAAAATTAAAAAAAATAAAGTGACGAAAAAAATAACAGGTTCAAAAACAAAACTGTTTTTCACTAATCATTTTCAAATTACATTATTATTTTCCTCAGGTCGACTATCAGATGTCCGTCTACTCGTCGCCCTGCATCGATCTGATCTATTTCCTCAGCGTTTGTCCCGAACTCGATCTGCACACCACGAAGAACGACCACTTCATCACCGAGTATCTGCGATTTTTGGAAAAGTCGATGAAGCTGCTGGGCTGCGACACTCGACCGCCGACGTTCGAGGAACTGCAGCGAGCGATGCTGAAGAGACGCATGTGGGCGGTTTTCTCGTCTCTCATGATGCATCCCCGAATGATATCCGACGTCTCGGAGGTCGAGACATTCGATGAGTTTCTTCGAACTGGTGTCACGAATATGAATATCTTTAAGAATCCCACTGCCACGACGATTTTGCGGAAGCTTCTGCCGATCATGAATGACAGAGGCTATTTCGATTGATAAGCCGCGATCTTGCGGGTCAAGTATTACGCAGAGTATGAAGTATATCTTCAGCGTTGCGCCAAACATTGAATTATTGAATAGATATTAAAATATGAAATAATTGAATAGTTATTGAAGCATTAAATAATTGAATAGTTATTAAAAATATAATAATTGAATAGTTGTTGGAACATTGAATAATTGAATAATACTAATAAAAATAAATTACAAGCCGATTACTAAAAAAAAAATCAAAACTCGACTCAGTAGCGTCTTCGTCGTTTAGAAAATGTTTCGCCAGTCCTCAGAGTTTCTCTGACTCAACGGAAACAGTAGCCCGATGTATGATTTATTCCCGGGGGCAGTAAAGCAGTAGGCTAAAGTGTTCCCGCGGAGTTGGCCTCGGTAACCTACATCGTGAACATAGAAATTGTTGTGGCAAGCCTCGATGGGTGGTGGAGGCGTTTTTGCCGGTTGCTCTGGTCCCTGGGACGACACGAAGGAAGAGAAAATCCCGGAGTCGTTCGACTCCGACGACGAATCTCACGGCGTGCGGCGCACGAAGCGAGAGAGAAAACGCCACAGAAGGTGCGAAATTTCGTAAGAGCGACGAAGAGAAGGAGAAGCCCCCGAAGACGACCCTGCAGACTCCCGGACGGCGGAGCAACCAGCACTCGAGAAAATTTCTCCCTTCGCCTTTCTCCGCGATTGTAGGACGCGAGGTGGACGAGGAAAAGGACAAACCGAGGAGGCGCAAAATTTATGCCATTTGAGAGACACGAAGAGAGAGGTCAACGCGCGGCGTTGCACCTCACGCGGCGAGTTAAGTCAGTCAGTCAGTCAGTCAGTCAGTCACTCAGCCGGGCCGCAGAGCCCGGTAGCTCGGCGAGCTCGCGAGCAGTAAATCAAAAGTTCGTCGGTCGGCCACTACACTGGCCCCCGAAGACGGCCATCTAGGTGCTCCGCGCGCGCGCAACGTGGCGCGTTGACCGGCGAGTAACGACGGAACGAAACGCAGAGGAAGGTCCATGGTCGGCGCGCGGAAACCCGCGCGCGGTTGCTACCGGTCGTAAAATATATTGACCGGGAAACTAGAAATCAGAGAAAATTCGGTAGCTCGATCTCTGGCCTGACGTGTTTCACGGTTTTCGAGTCCGGAAAGAGAGAGCGAAAGCGAGAAGGAGAGAGGAAGGGAGAGAGAGAAAGAGAGAGAGTTGGCGAAACGAGAGGAAAATGTTTCCTTGTATAGTTTACTTTTGCTTTTCTCCCAAATTTGTGTCCTGGGCTACTGGACTGGCTGATTGCTGTTCGAGGGAAAAGGGGAGGGGGGAAGGAGAGGGGAGATAATGGAGAGAAAAGCTACAGAAGCGAAGGTAGAACAGGACGACGTACAGAGAGGACTCGGTAACCCACGGATCCGGGTTACTCGGTCGTCAATGCCACGAAAAATTCCGGTAGCCAGGCCGCCGATTAGTCACAGGATGGGTGAAAAGATGGGTCGGGGGTAAGCGACGAGAGGATACCAGATTTTATGGTGAAACTCGGGGAACCAGATTTTTTAAGACGTGAGCATTTTTTTCAAGATTTTTCTGTCTGTTTTCGATTCATTATTACTTCTTATTCGAAATTTTTTTGTTGATAGTAAATATAATATAATATAGTACATATAATTATAATAAAATATGAATTTTATAGCAATTTAAAGAATTTCGAATTTGGGGCTATAACAAAATTTTATTAGATTTCCTGTACAAATGATCCTTTCCTAAATAAACAGTGATTTATTATCGAAGCATGGAATTTCAAATGCCTGAGTATGCAGCAGGTGATTTTTCGTGAGGGGTCCAATAGGTCGCCGCGTTTTTGACGATCGCGAGGAAATGAGACACTTACAGGTGGCAACGAAACCCAAATGACATCGGAGGCTGCGTCGAATCTTTTGAGAAAAAACGACGGCGGCTTCTTCGATGACGACGTTCGGTAATCCGAGGCATTTGTCAGGTGCGAGGCGACGCGGAGTGAACACAATTCGGGGGAATCCGTCATCGTCCGCTCGTTGAATGAGCCCGTTCTGCTGCTTCGTCTTCTTCAGCCTCTCGCAGGTTTCGTGCAATTGATAAATTCGGTATTTCTTCAAGGGACTCCAGACGTGGGTGGGAATTCTCCCAACGTCGTTCGTTCGTACTGGTTCCACTTTGTCCTCCAAAAATTCTTAGCTACGATTTTTTTTTCAAGGATTAAGATGAGCGATATTTTTAACCTGCATTGTGCATCGCCCGAAACATTTATTTCCTTGACTACAATGTCTCACTTTGGATTCAAAGAGACCAGTACCATTAATGCTAATTTTAGGAAATAAAATCACCGCATTCTCCATTTTTCCCTGTGACAATGGTTAGACACTGCTTTTATCTTCCCATTGGCGACTTTTCATTCATTCCTCTGGCATTGTCAGTCGACAATGGCTATCTGGTCTGCTTGATGGACATTTTTGCAGTGACAAAAGCATCGACGAGTGGTATGACATAAAGATACCCGCAGCATGGAGTACAGAAAACATTCAGTCGATGCATTTAACGCCATAGGCAAGCCACATTGGTCACCTTACAATCCTAACAATGATAACAAGAAAATGGTTCAATATGAACCTCGGAAAATTTATAAGCAGCCGTGCAATAAGATTCAATGAGACTGGTTACTTACCAAGCACCGAGTAAATCGAGGAGAGATCAATCGCTCACTCCACATAGAACGCACTGTATATAATATACGGGCGTATTTACGCCACTCTCTTTCGTTGCTTATTCCCAGTTCCACCCGCAATTTTGACAGTCGGCGCACGCGTCGTTGATCGACGAAAATACCCGTGGGACCAGGCAATTCAGTGTCTGTCTCATTCAGGGATCAATGCCGCCCTTGAGCCTTCATTCTTGCCTTCATCGACACCGAAAAAAACAAACAGTAGCGCCTCGCATTGTCCTTCCGTGATACCCACGCGATTGGGTAAATTATCGCTAAATACGAGAAGAGGAGAAAATCCACGTCGGTACAGCGCTTTGAAAACACGACAACAGAGAGAACGCCGAAGCCAAACGGATGTCACGATGCGGGCGGTGCGTTTATACGTTCAGCTGAGAATATCGTGGGATCTCGACTCACTCTGTGAAATCGTAGCAGTTCTGGTAACTATAAAGTGTCTGTTGTCAATTTCGATTCGTAAAACTGGGACGAACTGAAATTGATAACGAAGGCGTGAGGTGTTTTGGCAGGTTGAGATTTAGGAAATATAAAAACTGTTCGACGAAACTGACGTTTACGATGGGAAATATGAATTATGATTTTTTTTCAGAGTTTGAAATTTTCGCAGCCCGAGGTTGTAACTAATATTTCGGGCTAATAAGATTGAGAGGAGGAGGAAGGCAATGCGATGGATGTTTTGAAATTTTGCGGCCACGTTTGCATTCTCCGCTCACCGAAACTGCGCACGGAAGTTCCTCTGGCCGAAGGTACACGGCACAGTAAATCATAAGCGGCGACAATAGTAGCAATTGGATAGCACGAATTTATGGGTCAATTCTGCAGCCACGACGCAGCCACACCGAGCGCAGTCTTTAAGGGTTCAGGTCGCCCGTGGGTAAACCGCGCGCGGACTTTCTCCTCTGCGACGACGACGACGTTCTCCCTTTTCCGGGACTGTCGTAAACGCGGTAAAAGTGCGTGTACCCGCGGTACTTTCCCCAAATGCTGCTCTCTGTGCGGCTCTGCTGTTTTCTCTATTTATATTTTGACACGAGCTCTCGAACTTTTGCGGGAAAGTTAAAATCCTTTACAGGACGAAAGTAAGGATGAAGGAGAAATTTAGAAAATTCTTGATTGTTGGTGTTTCGATTATTTTTACATTTTTCGCCAAATAATTTTCTTTAAAAAATTCTGCGAAGAGATCCCTGTCATTTTATTTGTTTTGTTTATGTTCGGGAATTTATTCTATTTGCCTCTGCTGTTTTCTCTATTTATATTTTGACACGAGCTCTCGAACTTTTGCGGGAAAGTTAAAATCCTTTACAGGACGAAAGTAAGGATGAAGGTAAAATGTAGAAAATTATTGATTGTAGGTGTTGCGATTATTTTAACATTTTTCGATAAATCATTTTCCTTAAAAAAATCAGCGAAGAGATCACTGTCATTTTATTTGTTTTGTTTATATCTGGGAATTTATTCTATTTAAAAATAATTTTTTCTAAGGTGTAGAGTTAATGTGAATTAATGTTAATGTAAAAGTTAACGAGACTAAGATCTAAAGAATGTAAATTTCGCCTCAGACAATTTTTGCGTTTCGCTCTATTTTACAGACACAACTCGAGCCGTCGGTGTGATCCTAATGCCTTAAATTTTCCGTGAATGAGTTATCCAAAACCTGGGAAGGGGTCGGCGAGGGCCTTTCAGAATGCTCGGCCTCTTTCAACGCAATATGGAGCAAACCCCCTTTTGTAAATTTACGATACGCCTTTTCGGGTTTCGCAACTATTGCGACACCCTGGGACAGTCCTGGCATAAATCGAAGCCTTTCTGAATGAATGCGGCCAGAGGGTGTTAACCAGGTTTCAATGCTCACTCCTTGCCTGATGTTCGAGCGTGCAGCTTGCAATATTCACGCTCTGTTATGCAACCGTCTGAACTCCAAAGCATGTATACCAAATGTAGACCAATGTTAAATTTTAAGCTTCAATTCCTACTTAAAGTTTAACTATAAATTTAGAACTACTTACAAATATTCTAAATTATTTTTTTAATTTAAATATTTGTAATAAAATAATCATTTGATGCCAAAAATCTAACAATTTTTCCAAGTACTCAACTTTCCATATATTTTTCTTTTTTCATAAATTTCGACGTCCAAAACAGAGAAAACTTTTTTTAATAAACCGCAGTACTTGTAATTCTCGCTGCAACCGTCGAAACCACCGCACAATAAAATTGCGCTACGTGTTTACGTCATTCTGTGGCCATAACTATACAGCCGGGCATGGCCAATATAGTATACTATATTTATAATGCCAATATAGTTGGTGCTGGTTCGAAAGGTTCGAGCTTAACCCCGCAGCCCGAAGAGTTCCAGGCTAGGAGCTGAGACACAGAGCAGAAGTAAAACAGCCGTGTCATAAATTTCCCAAAATTTATGACGTTTGGTGCATAACGCGGCTCAGGCATCGAGGCGGGATGGTCGCGGGATGTTGACCGCGTCCTGCAGGAAAATCGGTCAGAATTACGTAAAACTGGAGTAAAACCGTTGCGAAGAAACTGTCGATGGTGAGAAAAAGAGGGCGAAAACGTTTTTCCGTTGCGTTTTTGCGGGATTTTCGTTTACCACCGCTGCTTGCGGGACACGCAACATCGTTGGAACCGTTTCGAGAGTCCAGGATGCCCAATAAAAACCGTAAAACGGACGGTCCGACTGCTACCGTTATTGACCAAGGCATCTGCATGGGAACAAGAGTTCGAAGTGAGTCTTCGAAATAAACCGTAAGCAAACACTTCATTTAAAAGTATAGCAAAAATTTATTTCCTACTACATAACAATTTTTCTCTGCATAGAAATTTCTGAAAGTGTCAAAGTTAAGAAAAGTGCATCATTTCTTTTGCTGGTTGCATAATCCTAATATCTATGAATTACATCAACGTCAAATTTACCCCACAGCAACTGAGATCATTTGTGGGAACACAGTTCCTCTGTTTCTCGGTGGCGAACACTCCGCAAGAATCAACGATTAATTGTCCCGGTTGGGGGGGGGGGGGGGGTCGACGACGACGACGATGACAACGCAGAGGGGGTCGGCGGTGATCGACAGTGTAACCATGTGTAAAGCGACACAATACTCGCACATATCGGTCGCGTGTAACTGGTGCGATTGGTACGTGATTTCCGTGCGAATGGTCGAAGCTCGAATGCGATTACGAGAGCCTGGGACGCCAACTAACCCCACCCTCAGTCTCTCTCTCTCTCACCCTGTATACATTTCTCGTTTGATGCGAAAGCACAGGACACGCGCAGTTGGTATCAGTCTCTTATGCTATCTCGTGTGTTGGGGTGTGTATTCCGGCTCGTAATAAACCCGAGTGCCGGGGCGTCACGTCGCGCGACACGTGATCGCGCTTCTCGCATTTACCCGTCGCGCCACCATCGGGCGAACCCGGCGAACTGATATCTCCGTTTCTCGCACGCGACTCCGGCGACTCGACAAATGTAACCCCGGGGCGATACTCATCTTCGGCGACCCTCGATAACCCGCTCATAGATTTTATATAATAGTGTATATAACAGTGAGTCTATATAAGAATACTATTACATTTTTATATATAGGCTTACAATGTTATTCGCACTGAAAAAAATCAGTAGTTGCTGCTACCAATCATTGGTTAGATCTACCAAAATATTGGTTGCAGTTACTAAAATATTGGTAGCTCTGACCAACGATTGGTAATCACAACTATTAATTTTTCTCAGTGCGGGACGGAATAGGGTTGATGTATAATGGACCTATTGTGGTCATTTTTACTATTATTCTTCAAATTAATTTTTTTTTATAATTGCATATTAATTTTTCGAACGAATTTATATAAATTCACTGAATGATCTACTCGATTTTTTTTTTGGATTGAAAGTTTTACGTAGAGTCCATTCGCGTTAAACCAATTCTTATTCTATCCGCGTCCGGTGCCTTTCTTACATTTTTATTCGCTGTTTCTGTTCTGGCGTCTCAATCAACGCACTACGTCAGGGGTGGCGGGTCTCGATGGGTCGCGCCGGGCGTCAATTTGTCCGGCTCGAGTCCGGCGTCGACTCGCACGTTTGTTTCCGCCAGGGACGAGCTGTTACTGTGTTTCCACAGTAACAGCGTTCGTATCCTCAGCGGGACGCGAGCGCAACACAAGAGGCCCCCTCGGCCCTACTACGATCGAAAGGGCGAGTGCTCTCTGTGGCTCGGAGAGGCTGCTGCTGCTGCTGCTGCCTGGGCTCCTAGCTCTCGTCTCTCCGGTAACGACGTCCTCTCTGATGCCGGCTTCTCGTTTCACCGTCCAGGGAAAAATAAGAAATAGAGAGAGAGAGAGAATAAACACACGAACAAACGAAACAAGCAGCAAGCACCAAAGACTTTTGTAACGATCGACCAACCGGTTCAGCTGTTGTCACTATAAAAATATCGAAAATATCAGATTTGTCTTGAAATCCGAAGCAAAGTTCGACACAAACCACGTGATTTTTTTTATCACACGTAAAATATAAATAAACAAATTCTGGTTGTACGATCACAATATTTCTGGCGCACTTACATTATTGACATTATTTTCGTAATTTCATTCCCCGGGACCATCGATAGTAAAATTGTTGTAAATAATTTTACCAAATGACATACACCAACTGACATTACCGAGAATTGTTTACCGATGCCGAAAGTTCATCCGCGTCGCCCTGTTTTGCGAAAATTCCGTCGCGCTCGATGGTCGAAAGCGCAAATATCCGTAAACGTGACAAAGTTGGAAATAACATCGAGCGCGCGGACGTCCGGTCATTGCGGTGGCGTCCGAGCGTGCGAAATACACACCGAGGATGTATGTATCACTTCTATATTATCGGGGCTCGCGTTGACAACAATTCTATGCACACCCAAACGACAAATTGATGATCGATCAAACAGAGGCGGCCGGAGAAATGATCCACCACAGTAAATGAATTTAATTTCAGTTAATAAATTTTATTTCCTCAATTTAATTGAAAACATAAATTAAATTTAACTTGACAAATTCGCAGTTCACAAATAAATAACTATCATTGATCAGATTTAGCGGCATCATTTTTACGCTATTATTAAATGGATGTCAACATTCGCTCTCTCTCACTCGTTCAGCTGTACGGAACGACGAAAGAGACGAAGGAAACCGGTGGGACGGAATGAGCGATCCACGTGTCGGCGTCGACGTCGCAACGCTGTCATTAAACTTCTCGTTACGCGGCGGCGGCGAAGGAGAGACGGCACGGACGCTGCGCATCGGTGGGAGGAGGAGGGGGGAGGAGGGGGAGGCGAGGGAGGAGGAGTAGTAAACTGGGTAAGCGAGCGAGCCAACACGCCGCCCCTGTTTTCAGGCTTAACTAGAAACCAGAGGGATTCTCGGGCTCGGGGGGGAGGGGGGAGGGGGTGGAGAAGCTGCACCCGCAGAGCGGCGCTCGCTTCTCCATGGATCCCGTGATTGGTTACATTACCGATACGCGCGTCCCGTGTCACGTCGCTGCTGTTACTGCAATCGCGGTGAATGCGCGCCACCCCCCTCCACCCTCCCGCCCCCCTCGGCATCCCCTCGCGCTTGCCCTCTCATTTGACGGGGAAAACAAGCGCAGTCGCCGGCCATTGAAACAGGTATAACCGACCCTTGCAGCGATGTAGCCGTCGAGCCGTTACTCATACCCAAGTCCGACACAACTATGTCTGTCTCTTTCTGTCTTACTGTCTTTCCATCGTTCTGTCTTTTTCTATATCTCTGTCTCTTGCTGTCTTTCTTAATGTATAAATTATTCTCCGTTTCGTTGCGAATTTTTTACCTGCTCCGAATAATAATAATAATAAAAGCACTTAATGTATAAATTATTCCCCGTTTCGTTGCGAATTTTTTACCTGCTCCGAATAATAATAATAATAAAGGCACAATTTATATTGTCTTTATGTTTGCGCGCTGCAACGCGAAAATCGGGAAAGGCAAATTCGGACTCGTTCCCGCGTGTTCGGTGCTGTCATCGTTGGTCGCACGCGGCCACGTGCGTGTCCCGCGGCGTCCCGTGGCTAAAACAGAAAGGGAGCCACGCGACTCGTCGTCTCTTTTTTACTTGTTACACGCACAAAGTGTAGCGAGTGAAAAAAAGAGACGATGACGCCCCCGCGGTGCGAGTCCGTCGTTGGCGATAGTTACGAACGGACGAAGCGACGTTGGTGACTGGACACACGCGCTGCAGTTTGCGCAACACGAACTATAAAGGCGGTGCGCTATAGTTACACAGTGGAATCTGCGCCAATGATGCGAGTCTCGGAGTCGTTAGGGCAGCGCCGAGGGGGGTCCTCTTATTTTTGCATTAAAATTAGTCTTAGTGGTCCCCTCACATTTTAGGTTTTGAGCAAGAACTATCCGAAATGTGGGAGAATCCTTTTTTTATCCTCCCTTTTCTTGTTTCTTTTTACAGTTGGATGGACGACGGTAATCATGTTAATTGTTCTGGAAAGAAATTGGCGAGAGGAATTCTTCCGTCGGTACTGCAGGGCTTGAGTCATGTTTTCTCTGCACTGGACGCAGCAATATTTTGGGGTGAGTCATTCGCGTCCAGCGAAATCTGTAAAATTGAGTCTTGGATAAAATACTTAAAAATACTTAACTTGATACTTTAATGGGAATTTCAGTAGCCGTTATACGCAACATTCCGCTCTAAAGGAGCGTGAAACGAGTTTTTTAATGGTCATTCCATTCCCATGAAAAAAATCAACAAGTTCGGGCGGAGAACAAACAAATCATTGTATTACATTTAATAGTGCGGTAAAATTTTTACGATCCTAACGATACACAAACCATTTACATAACGATTGGACATGACTTCTGGCTCCTTTTCTCACATCTCAAACACTGATGTCATTTAAGGTTTCACGCCGCGTTTCGTTTCCACATTGATTTTTTTCACGTTGAATTTTTCGTAAAAAAAAAGAAACATAAAACACGACAATGTAACCTAATCTCCGAGTTTCGTGGCCGTAAACGAGATCAGTTCAAAGATCGTTTTCACGATCGGTAAATCAACTCAGCTTCTAGTCCCTCAGAACATTCGCCGCCCTTTTGCCCCGCGGGAAAAATTCAATCGTAAAACGTCGTCGATGGGTCTAAAGCAGTGCCCCAAAAAATCCGAAGTAGCCGATTGTGACACTTGTCACGTGGTCGTTAAACGAAAAAAAAAAAAAATCAATCGGCATTATTGAAAAGTCACGTCGAAATGTTTTTTCGCCAAATTTCCTCACCGAAAGCATCGAGAAAAAAAATGTCCAATCGTAAAGGAAGGATTAGCGAAGTCGTTTCCCTGGTTAAAGGAAACGCGACCGACGAGGTTTCACAGAAGCCGAAATATCGACGTAGCACGTAGCATCGACGTACCGGAAATGCGACTGGAAGCGGCGGCCAAGGCGGTTGAAAGTAAAACGTCACTCGAGGGAGGAGTCGACGTCGAAGTCACCGGGAGTCACGTACTGGCGACCCTCGAGACGGATTCTCGCGCGCGGTACGTCGGGTTCGTATATGGATCGGCGAATAAAAAAAGGGCGAGGAAGGCGAAAACCGGGGCGCATCAAAAGCTTGTTAGCTGCGAGGTCGGAGGTGTCTCCAGCGCCGTTATTGAGGTGGGCGCAGCCGGTTTTTCTCGGTTGGGGAGGTCGGCAGGTGACCCGGGGGCGGTTTTCGGATCGGTGTTCGTGGCTGCCCAGGTACGATCCTCCTCACACGCGCTCAAACACCATAAAAGAATTCTTTACTATAAATTCTACACACTATAAAACTCACTTTTTTAATTTTAATCGGCGTCTTTGGGTCTCGATAAAAAAATACTGCGTTATCATTTTTTAAAATCATTGTTTCCCATTTTTTTTAATCAACCGCCTGGGTTGCATATACACTCGCCATGACTATAGCGAATACGTTCGCGTTTGTCGAAGGTGGTCAGGAAAAATGCGTCATAATGGGGCGCGCGCCGCATTCATCGGAGAGGTCAGAGAAGCGAGCAGCAGAGTTTACAATCTGCCTCAGTTTCATTGAATCCCCCGCGACTCCTAACACCCCTCCCCCCAACCTTCTTCCCTTCGGCCCGAGCGTAAAGAAATAAAATCACCAGGTTTGTGCGCCCTAACACGCCCCCATGTAGAGCGGCCGGCGTAGCCACGTGAGTCCGGTTGAGCCAAGACCAGGTGAACATCGTGGTCCAGTTTCATTCAACTTTTTGAGAATAGAGAAGAAATGACGCAAGCCATCGGTTGTATATATTCTATACTCACTGTATTATTGGCTGCCTTGTCCTTGGTCCACGTGCCACGTGTAACGTTGTCTGCTTTCTTATACTCGATTTAGGTCGAAATTCTAATATCTTGAAATACAATTTTGGCAAATTAATTGCGTAAAATATATTCTGGATATCAGGTCAAAAAAACTTACACCAAAATCCAAAAACTTTTATTCTCCCTATCTACGATATCGGAAGGCTAAATTTATTTAAAAAAATAATAACAATATTGACAAAACTGCGTGCAAGCCAAGTGTAAATAATTATCGCAAAATGTTTACAGCGCTCGTGCGTGTAATTACTCGTTTCGCGCTGAGAGAGAATTTCGCTCTAAGCGCGGGAGTCGAGTTGGTCTGTTTTTGAAGTTTTTTAATTATGATGCAAATTGACGGACGCGAGAGAGCCGAGCGTTTTGTGTACCTAACCGACGGGTCGCAGTATGCGACGCGTTTCGAATGTAGCTTCGTCGCTTTCTCTCTTTTTTCTGGTTTGTAGCCCCCTCCCCCTAGGCGGGTGGGGGGTCGCGATAGCCAAGCCGCGAGCGGTGCAGGAGTGCTGGCAGCTTTGGGCTCCTCGTTAAGAGGATCAGCTGCGGCACGCTGCGAAGGGTAACAAGCGCTAAATAGAGCGTGCAGCGCGCGGGATGCGTCGCGCGCGCGTCGCACGTGCTTCAACACATTGCAATGTGCTTTTCCACAAAGGCCCGACAAAGCACGAATGTGCCGGCCGACGCGAGAACGCTCGACGCTCCGCACACACACCGACCTCCTCGCACTCCAAAAGCTCTCGGCACAAAAGTGGACAACACGTTTACCAAACTCTGCACTGTTGACACGGGCCAGGCGCTGCGGGAATTTTCGGGAGAATTTTCGGTGAAAGCGAAATCTTGATTTTGTAAATAAAAATAACATTCAAAATTGTACATTAATCATTGTATTAGAAATAGAATAAAAACAAGACAGATAAAAATTGCACAAAGTTTTTGAATTTTATTTTATAAGTTGCAATGATATATATATTTTTATTAATCGTGAAGATACTGAATTTATTGTAAAAAGAATTTACCAAAAATTGGAGTAGAATTAAATTATTAAATTAAATAAAAATAATCTTCAAAATTGTACATTAATAATTGTATTAGAAATAGAATAAAAACAAGTCAGATAAAAATTGCACAAAGTTTTTAAATTTTATTTTATAAGTTGCAATGATATATATTTTTTTTATTAATCGCGAAGATACTGAATTTATTGTAAAAGGAATTTACCAAAAATTTTCGTAGAATTAAATTGACGCAAAAGTGAATAATATCGACTGCCACACGAGTGAGGAGGAAAAGCGTGAAAATTGTAAAAAAGATTTTGAGAGGGGATGAGAACGAGAGCTTTGAGTCCGAGAGCCCCCCGGGGTTCCAATGGCGGGATGTCCTAACCATCCCGCAGTGTTACCGCTGCGTGTTGTACGCGGGACACTTCATCGTGCGAGCGATGAGGGGGTGAACCCGAGGGGGTTGCACATTTACACTGTAGTGCAGCTCGTGCTGCTGCCGCTGGATGAGGATCGAACAGCGGCTGTTAACTTGTCCGACAGATGTATCGCCGCGTGAAGCCGATATCTAAATACCCGGAGACCCCTCTGGTTATATACTGACGACTCTAGTTTACTATAATAGTCGCTTGTTCATGTCCTATTTTCGCTTCTCGAAATCCGACGTTTCGCTTCTACGAATGAAGCTCGGATTTCGGAGGCTGCAGTTGTAAACAACCGATTTTTCGGATCTGAAAAAATAGTACTGACATTTTTTGCTGTTTAAAAAATGAGTCGTATTTAAAAAATTGGAGAATGAGAGATCGTTGAAAATTCTGGTTTTTTAGAATATCTGATCGAATGCATCTGCAGCGGCAAAATCGTGTTTTTCGTGGATCATTTTATTTTTTGTCCACAATGAGATTTTTTTGGAGCGTTGCTGCTCGTTTGAGATACTCTTGTAAAAACTAATTAGTGAGGAGGACGCGCGCGCCACCTCCGATTTGTATGCTCACCGGAAATAGAGTGTTTATTCAGAAAGACGTCTCAGTCTCATTTCTCCCCTCGAGTCTCTCGGATTCTCGACTCTCGCGAGCCTCTCTTACAATTTCTATACACCCGACGCACCGCAAGTTTTCTGCATCTCGATCACGAAGTCACGCGGCGCCGCCGTTAACGCTCCAGTGTACACAAACATTTGCCCTCGCGGCTCGACGAAATTAGCTGCTCGGGAATGATTTATGAATTAGGAACGAAGCGATTTTCGGTTCACGTATTAAATTAACGACGTACTCAACATTTCTACATTTCAACGTTTTTTAATTTATTCACATAATTATTAAAAATGTTACAGGCCTTCAATTATATAGCAATTAAAAAGACGAATTAATTCCGCTAACTAAGACGAGCGATAATTATTTTTTAAATACTATTTTTTATCTTTTTAAATACTAAAAAATTAAAGAAATAAAAATTCGCTCCATTTTAAACGAAGCTGACGTATCCAAATGACTCACCTATGCACAGCAGCAGAGGAGCCCAATGGTTGCTACACGCATCCCGACCACTGCTTATCCGTGCTCGTAAATACGCCTTAACGAGTCCTCGAGTCGTCGCGTTCCCTTCCCGCTAACGCCGCAATAATTCTTCGAGGATGCTTTGCACACGCGTCCTCGTCTTCTCCCCCGTTACAAGAGTTGAATGGGTTTTTGTTTCACGTCGTCGAGCGTCCCGACTACCGAGAAAGCGTCAACCGGGTCGAATATTTTGTCGACGATAAATTGCAGCGTCGAACTCGACGACAATTTTCAACCTCGACGATCGAGGAAGTGCAGCGGTTGCACCGGAACCGATATATAACCTCAAAATGTTAGGATACGTGTTTTTACCGTCTCTCAACGAGATGCGCTAATCCCTTTTAAGTCTTGGGGATTTCAGCGCGGAGAGACGAGATCCACCTGCGCCATGTTCGCCCTATGCGAGGTTATGTTGGTTTCCTTTGCTTTAATTTAGTTTGGAACCGGCTGGATGCGAGAGATAGAGCTATTTACAAATATATCCCAGCGCAAACCGCAGGGACGGGAAAAGCGTCGATACTCGAATAGATTTTTCTCTTCTTCTGAGACAAAATCTTTTTTTATTTTTTATTTTGCTTTCTCACAGACGAAGCTTTGTCTTTTTTATTTATTTAAACCCTTTTTTTAATGGACTCTTGATTTTATTATTGCAATATTTTAAATATTAATGTAATCCAATATTATGATACCAGAGATATTTTTATAGATTGATATGCAACGAGCCCAAAAAATAAAAAGCATTTGTCGTTTCCTTTCGTCGCAAATTTTCCTCCTGGAAATTGTCAACACTTTTACGGACTCGGAGATGATGGATCATCCGAAGATCCTTCCGAAATTAAATTTCAGGTCTTCACAACCAGGCGAACCGACCGCGAGCGATATTTGCATTCTCGACTCGCTCTGAATACCCGCTGATTGACTCTGAATCACCTCGCACGGAATCTTCGCGATGTCCGCGTGGCGAGGGAAAATCTCTCACGAGCCGCCGTCGTCGCCGTCGCCGTACGGTCTCGCTCCTCTTCTCATCGTCATCGTCGTCATCCTCGCAGTCGTTTCACCCGGTTGGGTTCCCGCGCTGGAATCCGACACCTCGTTCGGCGCCCCGGGCTTTAAATCCACGGAGGAAACGAGCGAGGATCAGGATCGAGGACACAGCGTCCGTTGTCAGACGGTCCCAACGATTCCCGGACTTGACTCGAACCTTGTCTCACTTTTTTTTTTTTTTTCGTCTTTCTCATCTGCTTTCTGTATTATGTAGAACGGATTTGTCTGTATTATGTAGACAACAAGTGAAACTCGTGTGACTTTTCGGATTTCGTGGACTAAACAATCCAGGTCACTCCTCCTCTCTTATATTCAAACAGGGCTACAGTGAATAAACCTCGTTCGGGGGTTTCTCTTTCACCGGTTTCGGGATAACCTGTTGTATTTATCGTCACCGATTATAAGCGACGTTTTCGGGAACCCGGGATCTGCATACGCAGTGTAAATGCGGATAAAAGACTCAGTCGTGCGAACCAACCGCAACAATGGGTCGAGTCGAGGGTGCAACGAGGGGTGAAAAAAAAAGTGGAGCTTATTGGGCGAGGAAGGAAACTGGCGCAGAGAGGCGACTCAGCGTTGACTCATCGTTGAGTCCTTAATTCCCAGCTGGAAATCTTAGATTCATTGAAAATATATTTTTTGTTGAAATTAATGTATTGAAAATGTATTTTATAAATTGCCAGAAAAAATAATTTTTTTATTATTATATCACGAATTTTACAAAATTCGTGAAAAGTAATAACGATATTTTCGAGAAATGTTCCTCAGCTTCCACCAAACTTGCAACCTTTTCACATCTCTCGTATATCACGAATTTGACAAAATTTGTGAAAAGTAAGAACAATATTTTCAAGAAATCTTCCTCAGCTTCCACCAAACTTGCAACCTTTTCACATCTCTCGTCTCGCTTCTTCTTCGCTTCATCCGCGTTACTCGCCAGTTAACCCAGGACGAGTCGTAAAGACGTGACAATCGAGCACAACGTTCGCCCGTAGCGAGCGTTTAACGCGCAATTTTGAGGTACATGAACGGCTCGCGCCGGGAGTTCCAGGTTGTCGCGCGCGGCTGCAGCCGAAGCTGCATCAGCTTCGAGCCGCAGGTCGTCGGGTTGCGCAGCAGCGTTACGAGGAAAATTGGTGCGGGACCGGAACCCGCGTGGCTCGCGTTTGGTCGCGCGTTTGGTCCTCGGTGTCTCGTGTCTCTTCGCCCTTTTTACTCGTCGCTTCAGGGTCCGAGAATTTGCAGCGAGCGGAAGCCCCAAAAGCCAAAAGTCCCGTGTGCAGGGTATAGACGGGCCCCGCGAGGGCCACGAACGCGGGGAGTCTATCCCCGCTGGGCCGCAACAGCAGCGTCACGAGTCCCGTGCGCAGGGGGTCAGCGAGGGCGCGCGCGCGCCCTCGAGCCCTTCGTGACAATGGCCAACGGCCCGATTATCGGCTCGCCGAGAATGCTCCCCGTCTGGACCCCGGAAACGTATTTTTCTGTCTCCCTCTTCTCGCGCGGACAACAGCAGCTCTGAGTTGACAGAGACAACTCTGTCCTGGTTGTTCGGGTTGGAAGTGCGAAGGTGGTTCGGAGGAAGGGAGACACTTTCGCTTCTCGCTTCGGTAGGAAGAGAGACCACCTTCCCTTCGACCATTTCAGGAGGAAAGGAGACATGTAGAGAAGGAAGACAAGAGAGAGCCTCATCTTTGTGCTTTTACCCTCTCTCTCTCGTTTCTCTGTTTTTTTTTGTATCGCTCTTTTGATTGTTGTATTGCTATGTTTTTTACTACAATCTTCAGGGGATTTTATATCTGACGATCGAATAAATCTGTAACTCTACTCTACTTTTTCCTTTATATATATAAATATCCTTTTCTCGGATTGCTACTCCGAATGAGAGAGTAGGATGAAAGATGCAGATACACGTGCGCATTCCGGAACTGAATGTTCGGTCTTCTCACTTGCTCTTAGGCAAACCGACAGGAAGCATTGCAATGGAGGGGCTATGCCGTTGTACCCTTGGATAGAAAGAGAGAAAGGAATAAGGTCCCTGATTTCGTTGGAGAGGAAGAGAGACAGGAAGACCGATCCCTAGTTCCGTTGGAGAGGGAAGAAGAAGGTCTTCCGTGCCGCAAACCGAGCTCAGCTCAGCGTTATTGCGGGTGGAACTGGAACGAAGGACGCGCGACTAGTT
Organism: Itoplectis maculator; assembly: GCA_964034905.1. Classification (NCBI taxonomy): domain Eukaryota; kingdom Metazoa; phylum Arthropoda; class Insecta; order Hymenoptera; family Ichneumonidae; genus Itoplectis; species Itoplectis maculator. The sequence continues at coordinate 8,348,924 of OZ035859.1, forward strand.
CTTTAAGCTACGTAGCAAAAACGGGCTGGTCGCCTCGGCCGAGACGCCGCGTGGTGCCAACCAGAACTCAGAGCGCATCCTTCCTGCTTCGGATCCTGGCTGCATGAAGGGTCTGGAAGAGGAAGAGAATCGGAAGAGGACGGACTGCCGAACAGTCTCATGGTCTCCGGTTCGCCGGACATTAGCGATCGGTGAATCTCGCTTCCACGTTTCGCCCTTAGTGATTTTTCTTCCTCCTTCTTCTTCTTCTTCTGCCACTTCGTAGAGGCTCAGAGGACCACGATTCGATCCGCGTTAGACACGGATTTTCGGATACTCTAAGCTTCCAGGGCGACCCCGGAGGTCGCCCCGAAATCTCTATCGTTCCCCGGTGCATTATGTCTCTGTCGCTGATTGTCCAAATGCCTTGCGCGGGTTCCGTGGCTAAAGGCAAAAAAATATCGCCTCATTAGGCAGCCGGTGGGGTTGCTCGGCGGGTGACGACACGCTGCCCAGGTGAATAAATGAGATACCATGATTTTTCTAGGACCCTCGCGTCAGTAAATGTAAGGGACAATGGGATATCGATCAGGATCGAGACTAAAGTTGTCACTTCGCACCTTGCAGCTAAGACTGGTGATTATTTTTCAAGGCCGATGAAAAAATCGTAGATCAGAAGCAAACAGAAATCGTAGATCTGGCCACTGGGCCGAAAACCGCCTAAATCGGGGTCACGAAATTTATTTTTTCAAAATATCGACTTTTAACCTATACCATCGGTCTCAAGTCGCATATTCTACCTCTGAAAACAATGGTTACAACACTTTTTTGGTGGATTTTGAAAAAAAAAAATTTTTTGCCGAACAGTTTGTCAGAAATCGTAGATCTGGCCGCCGGGCCGAAAACCGCCCAAATCGGGGTCACGACATTTTTTTCTTCAAAATATCGACTTTAATTAAAAAAATCCTCGTAGCACTTGATAATAATTGGAACATGATGAGTGAACTGCAGGAAGCTGACAGTCTGACAGCAATCACCACGGTCGGTATGAAGTCGCTTTGCGCGACGTTTATGCACATTGCGCGTCGTATTTTAATGCCCGACGTCTCGGTCGAAGGTTCGCAAACTCTCGGAAGCCGCAGCGGCGATTCGCCCGGATTCATCTCTCGCCGGGGAATTAATCAACGCTCCGGCATCAAAGGCCGAAGCCAGGCCGGAGTTTGTTTATCATCGGTTCGAGAACCTCGCCAGAAGCCGAGACCCACTCGAGCGCAGCCGCACTCGAGTTGTACGTACACGCGTATCGCTCGTTTTCCGGGAAAACTTTTGGACATCTGATCGAGCTGCTGATGTGCCCCACATTTCCTTCAATTCCAGAAACTCGTTTTTTTCCAAGCTGACGAAATTTGGTCAATATAAAAAAATATATAAATATTAGCAAGAAATAAAATAGAAATAAATACAGGAATAATTCTACATAAGTATTTTAAAAAATGTATTAGGAGGACATAAAATAGGATGAAACTGTTAATAATACCGAACGAGTGTGACGTATGAACGAAAAGAAAACACAGCGGGCGGAGAGACTCGGTGGTTGCTCGCGTGTATTTCGAGCCGGAGCTCCGAGCGATCGGGAGCGGCAATTTCTCGACGGTGTCTTGTGTAAACAGTCGCAGTGGACAGCTAGTTAGTTTACACTCTGTTTCGGAGATGTTAGCTAAACAACGGCGCGCTCGGCGCTCTTTGAGAGCGGCGAGACGCCGCTCGCGCGCGAGATTCTTGCGCTTCTCGGACGTGTTTCTCGGCTCCCGACAGTCAAGTGCCGAGAGAACCCGGGGAACGTGTAAACCATAGGCGGCGAAAATTCATACACCGGTGGTTCTCGTCCGCGGCTCGACGATTTTTCGGAATGGTATAAATAAACCGGCGCTTCGACTAATTCTCGCATCGTTTTGTTTTTTATTTTTTCGCTTTTTTACTAATTTTTTTCGTTAATTGGTTTTTAATTAATTAAATAAAATTTATTTTTTATAAATTCGATTCCTCGTTTCAAAGACGAATCAAAACCTATAGAATAAACAATACAGCACCGATCGCTTTCTTATTAATTTTTTTTCGTCAATTGCTTTTTAATTAATTAAATAAAATGTATTTTTTATAAATCCAAATTCTCGTTTTAAAGATGAATCAAAACCTATAGACCAGACAATCCACCACCGACGAAAGTCGCACGACAATGCATTTCGAATCGCCAGACCGCACGATCCATTTCCGCAGGTCGCGCGACCGGCAAAAGCGTCGAAATACACGATTCGGACTGGCGAACAAATATAACTAAGGGGTCGAGGGGGTAAAGAAAGAGAGAAGGAGAGAGAAATCACAGAGTACAACAGCGACAATCGAAATGGCTATCACCCTCGAATTCACAGTAAAATCCCATAGACAGAATCGTCGCACCACGTGACCTACCGTCCATCCGTCCATCCGACAATGTCGTGCCAAATGATTTCCCGTCGCGCGTTCGAGGGCAAATAAACGAGGAGCCGAGTGTCACTCGCGTCTCGAGAGCCGCAAGGCTCGCGCCCTCGTCGCGCCTTCCTCAATCCACCCGCCAACTTTTCCTCGTCCGCTGTTCGACTTCCTTCCTCCCTTCTCGATGAATCACGACGCCGCATTTCTGCGGTAACGTCGTCCCCTCTCTTTTCCACCCCAAAAGTCGTCCACCCCAAAAACCCATCACTATATATAGCTACACGTGTACCAGGTTGAGTCGACGACGCATGCGAAGAGGTGCGAAGACGATTTTGTATTTTTGTGCAAAGTACAAAGTGTGGGTATTTCTTGCTCAGTCCATTCAAGCTGACGTCGGCGTCAGGGCGACCGAATTGAGCGGTCGCAGACCAAACGGTTGGTTGGTTGGTTGGTTGGCAGCCGCGTCGTCCAGCTCGCAGAATGGAGAAACGGAAAAAGGTGGTCGGTGTTTGCCGAGAAAACGCCACTGACTCTTCTTTATCCAATCATCCGCCCATTCACGCCTCTTCTTCCTGTCGAGGGCGCGCGACTCATTTCCCTCTCTTTCTCGCTTTCTCGTTCTTCATGTATCTCATCCTTCTTCTTCTCTCTTCCTCTTCCGCCAATCCAACATCGGTTTTCACGGATGGAGATATCCTCGAGACGCTCCCGGTCATTCGAAGCTGATCCATCATTCCCCTCCAGACCTGATCCTTTGGCCCGTGCACCGAATGACACTCGTTTCGTTTGTGAAGCAGCGAAACTCCCCGGAGCTTCCTACTCGTAGCCGGCTGCGATGCAAAGTGGCCGGGCCACGATGAGACTGTAATGCACCGCGCGCGGTTTCCCGCGGCGAGTTCTAATTTTCCCAGATGCTCTCGAGCATCCCCAATGCGAGGCTCCAGGTGCGAAGATACCACTCGAGGTTCGCCGTCAACGGTCTTGTCATTTTTTACATTTTTTTTATTCGACTTTAAAAATCGTTGCAATTCTTTGGCAATGCGGTCACGTGAAAAAGAAATAAAAATATTAATGAATCCATAGCATAATATTATTTATGCTATGGATTCATTAATATTTTACTGACACATTTTTAATCCAAGTTTTAATTATATTTAATAAATATAATTAAAACTTGTATTAAAAATGTGTCAGTTACAATTTTTGTTACATTTGATGTTACTTTTGCTCTTTCGACTGTCTTTCCCAAGTTCACGCGGTGACGGGTGTAGGGTTGAGGTCTTTGACTTTCCGGGGCCGTCTAATAAGTCGTTCAGCCGCGGGACAAAGCGGTTTATTATGCGCCGAGCGATTCGTGAACCTAAGCAGAGACTCGCCAGTCGCTCTGTTGTATCGTGTTACGTGTGAGTCTGACTTGAGAACGATACAACGAAAACACTTTGGCCAGTGTCGGTCCCCACTAGACACCGATTTGTTGCTTGCACTGATCATAAGTGTAGACTGTACACCGGAAAGAAGCTTCGTGGGGTTAATGAACCCCCATAGCATCGTCTGTGTGTCCCATGATTATTTCATCGACAAAGTAGTGTAGCTCATAGGCGTCAATGAGTTTATTATCATATTGGTCTTGAATCAACAGTCGGTTGAATTAGTCGATTGTATCGGTAACTCAACATTAACGATCCGATCGACGATTCCTTCTAATCTTTTTCACGTTTTGATCGAAATGTTCAGTTAAAGCGGTCGATCGGTTCTAATAATGAAATACAAAATGTTGCTATGACGTCCGCGTTGCGTTTGACACACGTGTCGAAGGAAACGCGACGCGTCTCGCGACTCTTCGTCGCGCTGCGGGCCACACTGGTCGCTTATCGTTAACAGGTCCGACGAGCGCGGATTATTGACGGACAAAGAGCCGTTTGACCGCGGCATTGACGTACTTTGACGTTCCAATGCGGCCCGGCTCGTTCGGTCAACAGCGTCGTGCGACGCAAGAAAGGTACGATATTCGTCAGGCACAAAGGACGGATCATGGAATGTCGTCCGACCGGCTGATTCAATTCGCTCAACGTCCGGCAACTTCTTCATTCGCCGCGAAGGCTGGTCAATCGGGCGTCATTGGAGGGGCGGAAAAGCTGATATGGACCGGCGTAAGGAACGTTTTGGTGACGTAGAAAAATATTTGGTGACGCTTTGCTTGCAGCAGTGAATATTTAGTGGTAAAAAAAGATTACGTAAAAATTGATTCGTTGACGTTTATGGTTGACAGATCTTTCAGAATGTTTCTTGTGGATGTGGCGGATAAAATACTGCGACACTTTCCCCCGTAATATGCTACCCAGTGACTAGGGAGACACCCCTTCCCACGAGAACGCAGAACGAGGCGCACGCGCAAAGCCCCATGGAGCCAATTTGAGATTTTTTTTATTTTCGTGCGACAAGAGAAGTAGGATTATTGCGACATGTGTACTGATTCAAATGGTCGACAGATTCGACCCTAGAAAAATAAGTTAATTGAAGCAACTCACACACAAATATTGATGAGATGCAAATCATTTATTCTATTTTTATATTCAGCAATTATTATTTTACTATGCGTTTGCACAATAAATGCAAAAATAAAAAACCAAAATAAAAAAAACCCTCATAATATTTTCCTCATCTCACCATTAAATCCCTAATCCGCATAAACAGCCAAACAAGCGTCAATATAATGCGGCGTATTTTTTATTATTTCAATAATGTCGGTGGCGACCAGTTAAAAAAAAAATGTTTGCATATAGTTGCGGAAAGGAAGGTCGGTTATAAAGCAAGTGTCGGAGGCGTCTGACGCGTTTGGTGGACTTGGAAAACGAGGAAGTACCGATACCGATTGTCTGGTTGCCTTTTTTTTTACAGACGATATATTTTTTCCGGAGTTTTGTGGCGAGGACGAGGTTTGATTGCGGGGCTTATACATTTTTTTCCCGTCGTAAAAGTTCGCCGAGAGCGAACCGCAGTAAAACTCGAGTATATTGCATTTTTGGTTCTGCCGGGAAAACTACAGACTGGACCATCCTTAACGGGGCCGGACTGGCTCGGCGCTGGCCGTGAAAAGTCCCGGACTTCGCGCGGAGAGTCCATGGGGTTATATGGCGCGGCCGCTACGTGACCACAGTCGGACTCCTATAAATAATGCCGCGGCTGCCGCTGGCGACCGCAATGGAAAAAAATGCGCGCGGTTTTTACGGTGTTACCTGAGACTTGAGACTCGAACCAGCGGAGACCTGATCGGCAGCCACGAATATTTTCGAGTGATGCAACGCAGCGAGATTCAATGCTCGACTGCAGCGAAATATATCCTAACTCCTGTCATTCAGTAAAATTGTCTTCAAAAAATATTTTTTCAGTACATTTCAGATAATCAGCGGTGAGAAGAATTTTGTATGTTTTTTTTTGTTTCACTTATAACGTTCTTTGTTAATATTTTTACAATCGAGTTATGTTTATTAAGCGATTCGATATCGTCGACACATATTTTTGCGATATGACGTACGAGAATCCGAGCGCCGAGAACGGAAAAGACAGCGCGCTGACTCGATAAGGTTTCCGCTTTCGCGGCGCCGGTTCCTCAGGGGCGTCGGTAATTGGCGTCCGGTTGCAAGTCGCTCGGCCCGCTGTCACCGGCGATAAAAAAGGATCGTAACGCGCGTGTCCTTCGCGCGTGTGCGTCACCGACGCGCCCCACGCGACTCGCGACCCTCTCAAGACGTGTATCAATATTTATAGCGCGCCGTTAATAATTCCAATTTCATCGGGTGCAACGGGGTCGCGCGATCTTTTGCTACGCGAAACCTGAGCCATCCCTGAGTCGATATAAAAGTCTCGGCGAAACTGGTACATCGATGTGTCTCATTATTTTATTTATTTATAAGACAGCAATTTTTTTTTCAATTTTTCAGAATGTTAAAAATCTCTCAAAAAAAGTTGGTGGCTCGAAAGGTTCGAAATGTCGCAGTCAAAAAATTTAGGAAAGCGAAAGCGGAATGGAAAACACACGAAAAGCCAAGAAGCTGATCTTTCGCGCCTCGGAGTCCAAAATGTTTCGACACCTGAACGGCAGCTTCGACTCCAGATCGAATTATCCCGACTCGACGCAGACGAGTCGTCGAGTCAGCAGGAGCCACGACAGCTTAATGCTCGAAAGTCGAGTCAAAGGGGTTTATCCCTCGAAAAATCGCAGAGATATTGAAAAGTCGTCGTATCGCCTTCTGCTCGCCAGACATCGTAGCGACGAAGTATTATAAGCGGCCTTCTCATAACCAAGTCCCCGGTCTGCAGTTGAGGCGGCACAAAAGTTTTCTAATTCCGACAAAGTCCGGACCGCCCCGTGTTTAGTTTTCGTCCCGCACAACAGACCACCCCGAGGCCATTCAGGGGTTAACTCCCCATTATTTTTATTTCCAGCGTCGTCGTCGCAGCGTCGATGTGCTCGTCGACCGCGGCGGCTGCTGGGCATACGCGACGCCGGCAAATCCAGATTAGAGGAAGCCTCGAGCCTGGATTATCGCGGAACGCGCACCGATTTTCTCAGCGCCTGCGCTCTGTCGGTCAGTGGCCATTATTGTCACGAGAAAGGGTGAATTTCCAGGCAAATATCTCGTTTTTTATCGGTAAAAAAAGTCATCAATACAAAAAATAAAAAATCATCAAATAAAAAAAATTCACAAGCAGAAGTTTTATTTTCCATATTTAAAAAAAAAAAATTGCCATCACTATTCTACACATTTTCGCACTGGACAATAAATTCACAATAAAAAATTATTAAAAAATAATCCTAATCAAATGACTTTTCCATGTGGCAGATGACAAAGTCGAAGTCACGTGACATATGACGGAAACCGAATTGTCAGTGTTTGCATTTCGCGCATGTGCATTCGTTTGTAGATTGTCATAATCACACCTGGTTTCTGAGCTCCGCAAACGTAGTTATATTGTAACCAGTGGGTCGCGTAGGTAGAAACGTAGGTAGCGCTTTGGGCACACAAACACCGAGGCTATCCCAGTGTGTCCGGTGACCCTCGGACGTTTCTCGGCGAGAACGAACGCCGAGATTTCCGCAGATTAGCCGCTTACGTCGACAGGTTAACCTGCTTAACTTTTTAAGTTCGGAAAATCGCATTACTAGATTTCCCCTCGCGCTTCGACGACGCAGTTGACTGCGTCTGACCCTCCAAACGTTTGACCCTCAGCTCTCGTTCGCCACAGCCGCAAAATGTTCGACAAGGCAAAAGAGAAAAAGCGCCTTATTTTTTCGCCGCAGTTTTTCGCGACGGGGCTTAACCCACTCCCGCTTCCTGGGAACCGGGATCATCTCGCTGGGAAAGTCGCCGAGAGCTCCGAGATTAACCCTCTCGCCTTTTTCTCCTCGTCAATATCCGTTTCCAAAGCGCCGCGGGTTCGACTTCCCAAATGCAGATCGAGATCCACGCGAGTTTTCCCTCGGTTCACGATTTGACTTCGCCCGGCGAAGTCAAATCGTCAACCGCGAAAATCCGGACTTAGACTTTTTCCACTTCGCCGCGAAATTCTCGGATTTCTGTTCAGTCTGTCGACCGAGACTTTCGTACATGTCAGTTTTGACTTCGCTGCGCTGCTGAACCCAGTTGTGATTTTGCGGGACTCTGCGACTCGACTTTTAGAGCCGGATCTTCTCGCGACGTCGTCGAGATCATCCGACTGACTTCGACGTCGAGAAAAAGCGGATTCTCGGATTTGCGTCGACTCGGCGAGTTTGACTCTCGCGGAATTATTGCAATTTTTTTGCGGGGTTGTCAAAGAGTCAGCGAGCTTCTTCTTCGTTTTTGGTTCGGGAATGGACGATACTCTGAATATATTTTTGCACATTTAAAAATGTAAAAATTCTCTGAACAAAAACGTAATTTATTTCTGTAAATAAACAATCACTTGTCACATTTGAAATAAAAAACAAATAAAAAAAAATCATTCCAAATCATTTTATTCAAGGCGACTTCGAATAAGATTCGTCTCGAATCTCATTCGACACATTGTTCGGTCCACCCGTCACGTTCGAATCTCTCAATTCCGCAGCGTCGATTGTGGACCTACGGAAGCCTCATCTGTTGAGCAAATAGGCTCGCATTTGTTGGTCCACTGTCCCGGGATACCTGAGTTGCACTTCGGCGATAGGTCGGTTCGCGGCCGTAAAAGCCAAGGGATGAAATAACGCGGCGTGCAAGATTCCGTCCCTTTCTTCCTCTTCTTTATATATATACATCCCTCTGCATACCTATACGTACACAGATATAGATACACATAGCTTCTAATACATATATAGGTATAGGTACTAGGCATATAGATGCGCGTGCAGCACCGGGCTGCTGGCTGCGTGGGTCGCGCCCAAGGGTGGCTGCAGGACATCAGGAGCAGAAAATGCGTCTCGTCGCGCCGCAAATAAAAGGGAACACCGCGGTGGCCCCGCGGGGCGAAGAATACGGAGGCGAAGAGGGCGACGACAATGTCCCGGGGTTTTCTAGGGGTGTGGCGAATGCGGCGTGCTTCCACGATAATGATGTAATGAGTGCTCTGGGTCTCCGATTGGCTACGCCTGCCCGGACCCGACGCTCTTCCACTGACCAGCGACGGAAACGAACCGGCGGACGGTTCGAACAAGCGAACTGCTCGAACTTTTGGCTGGTCAGTTATTTACTCCCTCGATATTTTTATTCGATTTTAATTTTTTCGTAGATAATAAAATACATGAATTGGTTGATTTTATTGAACACGATGAGCTGGAAATGAAGATTGCGAAGCTAAGCTGTTTTCTTCAGTCTGTGTTTGGTTCCTGAGGTTTAATTCTTTTCGAGGAAAGGATTGACTCGTCTCGGCGATCGAGACCATATGACGGCTGTCAGCGTCGACGATTTATGAATCCGCAGCACTGGAAAAGCGAGGCTACGATTCTCCTGATGTAATTATAAAGAGATGTTTGTCTCGAGAACCCACGAGAACCCATTAAGGGTTGGAAAATCCATCAGGTATATATCGACGCCCCTCGCTATCTTCCATTCACCGGCCTCGATGCTCACGTCGACTTTGACCAAAACACTGGAAATCCCTTTTTCGAAAAATCCTGTAGCCATTCCATAAACAACAAATTCTATAACTAACTTTTTACGAACACATTGAAAATTCCTCGTTCCCCAAATAAAACCTAAGCCAATTGCAACTGATAACGTAATGATAAAAAAATTGGTAGGAACCCAATAGACAAAAATCATCAGTCCGCTGCCTTTCATCAAACGTCACCAAAATCGAAGTCCGAACAAATTCTCTTTTAAAATTTGTTCGGACAAATTCCCTCCCGAAATTTGTTCGGACGCGTCCGAGACTCGAGCCCATCGCTCGCTCGCGCGTCGTCCCTTCGCCTGTGGAGGGGATGAAGCGCACTCCGGTCGCGGCGGGCACGGGCGAAGAAAGGACGAGACGAGTCCCGAAGAGTCCGGGGCACACGGGGACTTGATCTACGAGTCGCCCCACGGGGTGACGACATTTTCGCGGCGGGACAGTTCGAGCCCGCGCACCATACATAAAGACGTCATTCGCCGGCGGTGAAAAGGCCGAGCATTCGCCTCTTCGACCCGCGCGACGTTGGACCAGGTCCCGAAGAAACCTTTGGCTCTCGCCGCTGCGCCGAAAAAATGGTCGCAGCATCTTTCGGTCGTCCACACGACGTCAGGCGAGTTGCCTGGATAGATCTGGATGCACCGGCCGCCTCCTCCCCCTTCCCCCCTCGACACCCCCTCGCATTGTCTAGGGTGGTCGAAGCCGCCGATGCACTCTGACCACCGCAGACGCCACGCTCCGACGCTTCGATGCGGCCGACGGTAGCGACGCGTCGGTGGTCGGTTCGTACCCCATATATATATATGGGGTACAAACCGCCCCCGACGAAAGCCAACCCCGGGGCCCACTCGATAATAATCAGCCATTCACGACGACACACGGCGGCTTCTTTGATTTTTTTTTTCTTCCTAAGTTAGGAGTCTGGGGGAGCGAGACTTTGTGGATGGTAATCATCGAGCTCGTCAGTGGGATCAAGATTTTTTGGTGCTTTGCGTAAATTTGGGGAAATGGGGTTGTTCGGCAGCTGCGGCGGGTGATGTTTATGATGCGGTGAAGATGTTTGCTGATGGACCAATTTTATTCACCCATTACCGATTAATGACTAAAAGTTTCCGTCATTGTTAATAAAAAAATCAACAATATTCTTTTAACGGAGCAAATGTTTCTTATAAATTGATGTTGTCGACAACACTTTTCACTGTAGCCGCTACCGATTGTCATTGCACACGAATCGTCGACGCCGAACAGTAGCCGACCTGCATTACTTCGACCGTCCTCAGCCTAAGAGGATTAACGCCAGCAGTGCGACAGCGATTGGTCGACACAATTAGCGCGAATGCCTCTGGCTCCATTGTCTCGACTAACTTCTTGCGGTGAGAAACATTCCCGCGATTTTCGTACGTATCACAATAATACTCGTCGGCGAAAATTTTGTAGATTCTCAGGTACGAAGCTCCCTTCGTGAGTTAATAAGGGCGGCACTTTCTTTATTATTGAGGCGATCGTCGTTAAGTCCAACGCAGGTCAGGCCAACATCGAGCTGCACTGTCGCAGGTGGGTTTTCATGGCGCGACTGTCGACCATCCCCCTCCACCCTCTCAGCCCCCTCCCCCACTTCATGGCATCGCCCTTCTCGAGTCTCGACCCTGGATTAATCCTGTTAGGACACAATAGCCTCGAAACAATACCCGTGGGCCATCGAGTTGATCCGATTTGGACGTCCGCGGCGACGTTCTCGAGACGCCCCCCCTTTTGTCCACCACTGCCACCATCCGCGCCGCCGACGACGATTTACACGGAATCACGAATGGCCGCTGGCGATCCCCGGAACCCACATCAATCCTCAAATATCCCCTGTTTTTCCCTTTCGCTATTTTGTATTTTGCTAATTCATCGCGCTACTGTTTTCCCGGCAAATCTCTTCGGGAGAATTTCCTTGTCGACTAAGTGAAAATTCTCTTCCACGAAAATAATGTTATGTGCGATTATTCGAAGTGCTAGAGAAATTTTCTTGCAGTGAAAAAATTCTGTAAAGCTTTGGTCACTTCGTCCAATGATTAATTGCATTTTTTAACCAATTATTTTATTCAGCATTCTTAGGAGATATCAGATCCTCAATATAATCCGCCCACTCCTCAATTTCATCGGTTACATCGCCTCCCATTCTCCCTCAATTTTGTCTCGGCGTTCGCGGAGACAAAACGCCGCGTTGTGTTTTTTTGCGCAACGAATTCCCCGAGTGTCGGTCGTAATTGAATAGAAGCCGCGGCGAGTGGATGGTGGCGCGCCGAGTGCTCGAGTGTGCGGCGAGCGAGCGAGACACCAACGGCGTCGCTGCGTCTCGCTTCTGCTGCGACGGAGAGAGAGTCGACGGGTCCGAGGGGTCGGGATTTGTTTGTGTTTCGCAGCGTCGTGTTGCCGCGCGGTGCGGCTGCGCCGCCGATTCTCCCCACCCCGCGGTCCTCCTGGCGGCGGAGCGGCGAGGCAGCGGCGCGCGCGCCGCGCGCCTGAGCAGCAGCGAAGAGCCGCCGCCGCTCGAGCCGCCCGTGCGCCCCCCGTTCTGTTTGCATTGTTTGCTGTCAAACATTGGGCGCAAACAGCGGAGTAGTGGGGGTCGAGTCACCGGGCGCGGGATACGGCGAGCGTTTCGCGGGCGCCGATTGGTCGGAGCACTACTGCCGGGCGCGCCCCAGTCAGTCGCGGTGGGCGTGGCCAGCGCCGAGGATATAAAAGGCCCCGGGCAGTGGGGAGACGGCAGATACGTGTGACCGTTCAGACGGTGCACTTCGTAACACTTACTTCTCTCTCGCCTCTCTTTCGGTTTCTTGCACAAGAATCCAAAGAGAAAAAAAAAAACACAACACTTAGAATTCTCACGTCAGCGAAAAAGTTTCCAGTGTCGTCGTTACCAGTGCCGACTACGAGTTATCGTTATCGTTACCCGCGACCAAAGTGATACGAGCGAGAAAAAGAAATAAACAAGTGATCTTCGCGAGAAGATACAACGAGCAGCGCCACGTCGTTCCCTGGATAAATCCGACGTTGAGCGTGCTTCAGTGTGTTCGTTGTATTCTCATCGAGAATATAACCTATTAAAACAGAGACAATTGAAATCGAATGAAAATGGTGAACATGGAAGGCGACCAGCACACGGTGACGGCTTCGCCGCCGCCGCTGCCGCCACCGCGGTCCAACGTCAAGAGCGACTTCAGCATCCGTCGCATAATCCCCGAGGCGTGCGCGGTCAGCAGCCCGGACGTTCCTCGCGTCGACGACAGCGACGAGTCGAGCGACCTCGACGTGACCGGCGACGGCGCTGAGACACCACCGTTGGACTGCTCGCGAAACGGTTCGTCCTCGTCACCGACGCTCCAGCAGCAGCAGTCGCAGCAGCAGCGCGACGCTAACACTCAGCAGACCGAGGAGGACAAGAAGTCGAAGAAGCCGCCCTATAGCTACAACGCTCTCATAATGATGGCCATACGTCAGAGCCCGGAGAAGCGTCTGACCCTGAACGGCATCTACGAGTACATAATGAGCCACTTTCCGTACTACGAGAACAACAAGCAGGGCTGGCAGAACTCGATAAGACACAATCTGTCGCTCAACAAGTGCTTCGTCAAGGTGCCCCGTCACTTCGACGACCCCGGCAAGGGCAACTACTGGATGTTGGACCCGAGCTCCGAGGATGTTGTCATCGGTGGTACCACCGGAAAGTTGCGCAGGAGAACGACCGCCGCGTCTAGGTCCAGATTGGCCGCCTTCAAGCGAAGCGTTGTCCTGGGTGGACTCTATCCCAGCCCCTATCCGCCACCCGGTTGGCCCGCGTCGTTGTACTCTTTGCCCTATCTTCATCGGGCCGCTTCTTGTTACCCAACGGCTCCCGGAACTTACGGTACCCCTGCCGGTTATCCGGCTAGCTTGTTGCCCGGCGCGGCCAACACCGCGGCTAGCATGCCCTGCAAGCCTCAAGCCCTGCCGGCCACCACGGCGCCTCAGAGCCATGGGGCCTTCTCCATGGAACGACTCCTTCAGGCCCCTACGGGTTATCCCACTGGACTTGGGGTCTCTCCTGGTCTCCCAGCACCTGCCTACGACTTCTACAACACCTTGAGGAGTCTGGCGGTTCATCAGCAGCAGCAGCAACAGCAACAACAGCAGCAGCAGCATCATCAAGCCGTGTTCAACCAGCAACAACGCTACCACATGGGCCAACATCAGGCCCATCACATCCCAAGCCAACCCACGTCCACCACAGCGTCGCCCGGAAGCAGCCCCGAACCCATGAGCCCCCATTCGCCCAACTCCATGTGCAACATGGCGCAGCAACAGCAGCGCCAGCATCAACACTCGCACAGTCCGCCACAGCTTCTTCTGAAGCCCATCACCGTTCTCACCGGAAGACAGAGCTGAACTGTCGTCAAGTGATAAGGCGACTAGGCTTTGTTTTGGCAACGGAGACCTCGAGTTGGAACTCGATGTACTCTCCAAGGAGATGACGAATGCTCCACCGGTGAAAATACAAACCCATACGGACTCCCGTTGAACGCGCTTCTTCGCTGCAAGAAGAAGCGATGTGTTTCACGGAGTCCGACGGATTCTCGTCGATCGAGATGACGTGGTTTTTGTTTGGGCTCGGAATTTCGACGGATTTTTTGGACGGAGGATCGATTTTTCCGTCGCGTTGATCCTGCGGAGACAGGAAAATGTTTCGGGCCTGCGACTGTTTTTTTGGTTTATATCGTTTCCGCTTCGCGTCGAATATTGTACGCGTTGACTTTCGAACGAACCGTCGGTTATGCGTTGGGCCGAGGTGATTTACCAAAATTTCGAGGCACGTTTCGACGCCTCCCGAGTGATCTACGATTTCGTAGTTAGAGTAATATATTGTACATACGAAAAATTCTATATATATTATATATATGAAAATATTATAAATAATATTATTGTCTATATTCATAGATCTACGTAGCACGTTGATTCGCCACCGATCTCTCACTTCGCGTCGAGAGACGAACACACAAAACACAAACCAGTCGAAAATAATGCAAGAATGTTTGTCTCTCGGCGATCCGATTGTTGTTGTACATAGAGAGCGGGAGAAAAATGAGACAGAAGATTATTGTAAATAGAAGGGGAGATGAATATATTTGACGTCGTAGAAAACATGTAATTAAATGCAAGACGAGAGGACGCGTGTCTGTATAAATGTGAAAATAAATGTTCAACCATTTTTCTATAAATCATGACTCAATATTTTTCCTTTATGGAAGCAGCGAACATAATCCTCAAAGCCTGATCCTTCCCACACATCGAAGCGCGTCAATCAAATTGCAAATTGCTCTTGCCACTTGTGGATAAATATTATTTCCATTTGGACTCTGGAATAGATTTTTTCTCGTGAATTTATTGCGCATAAAATTAATTATTCAACAAATTCATATGAGGCAAAATAAATATTAGAATTCTCAGCTTCCATTAACAGTTGCATTGGTTATACATCCAATACAAGTCAAGTGACATAAATG
Organism: Itoplectis maculator; assembly: GCA_964034905.1. Taxonomy (NCBI): domain Eukaryota; kingdom Metazoa; phylum Arthropoda; class Insecta; order Hymenoptera; family Ichneumonidae; genus Itoplectis; species Itoplectis maculator. The sequence goes on from OZ035859.1 coordinate 8,364,028, forward strand.
AAATAATTAGAGCGAAACTTTTATCTCAGTCTAAAATTAATTGAATATGAAATAATTTAACGAACAAAAAATGGTTCAGTCTAAGATGCAGCGTTCGCTTCACGTCGATCTGGACTCTGTCAGCCGTTTCGCAGATCCGCAGCTCGGACGGAAAATTCAAGGAAACGTAAAATATTTCCCGAACACTTCGAGGCTGTCGATTGTAAAAGTAAACAGGCAGAACCCGCCGACTGTCAAAACACCGCTTGGCTGTGTGCGACTGGAAACAATGCAGCGGGCTATACGCGAAGACTTCCAATGGACTCAAACGCGAACGGAGCCCGAGCGAAGGCCCGTCGACGAATTGCTTTACTGCGCGACTATATAACCACCATAAACCATATTTTTCCTTGACCTTGCGCACCTCCGTCTATCCACCTTTGCCGGCCAAACAGCCAAGGAGTGAAGCGTCGATGTTGCCCTTCGTCCTTGTTTCGCGACAGAATCAATTCTAACACCCAATGCACACAATAAAAATAAATAAAAAAATTCTAAATGATAACGCCGAGAGTCATCGTCGTTCTTGTTTCGAGACTGAATCAATTTTAGCACCCAATGCACACAATAAAAAAAAATAAAAAATTCTAAATGATAACGCCGAGAGTCATCTTCGACATGTTTTCTAACAGTCTTCGCTTTAACCACGAGACTTGCGATGACGATCAACGATCGTTTCGTCGAGGGGTTCGCGCTCGCAGCTTTTCCTCGTGTCATCTCGAGCGACGCTTCGAGTCTGGTGGTTGGCTCGACATGTATAACGCGGCGCGAGGCGAAACGGGCGAGGGGTGCGCGCGCGTCGAGCGAGCACGTACGCACGGGCGAAGTAATACGCGTCCACGTATCCACGAGCGATTCAGTAAGCGAACAACGAGGCGCAACGCGTTGCGCGAGGAGAGCGAACGAGAGGAGCGCGCCGGAATGTAGTGCAAGCGGCGACGGCGGCGGCGGTGCGGGCACGACGTCCACACAGCGGCGGAGCAGCCGCGATATTGGTATGATACATTGAGACAATGAGGCGTAAATAAGATAATGGGCCCCGCGCTCGGCGCGTACCGTATACGCGCCGAGTCGTCGAGAGCAGCACCAGTTGAGGCTAAACACTCGCAGGGCCGCCGCGCGCGGCGCGAGAGAAGCGAGCGGCGCGCACGCTCGACGTGCGACGAGGGCGAAGCGCATGGCATTGTTTTCGAACCGGCGAAGGGCAACTTTGCGACGAGCGGAAGAAATGTTCTCATGTATTTTTTTTTGCTGAGTCTTGTTTTTGTTTATTTTAAATCCTGTTCTTTTGACACGAAATTAATTTCTTAAGAAGCAAAGTTTTTTTTCTTTGCCGAAACAATGTTTGCAATTAGTTTCATTTTTTATATTTTGTTAGTTTTTCTTTATTTAGTGAGTAATTTTTTTTAAATAAAAAAATTGGCAAAAGCGTCCTTTAAATTTAAGGTTGCGAGTTACGAAGTATAAAGTTGATACATTATTTAGTGAGTACGTTTTTTTTTTTAAATAAAAAAATTGGTAAACGCGTCCTTTAAATTTCAGGTTGAGAGTTACAAAGTATAAAGTTGATACCTTGTAAGTAGACTTTACAAAGCGCCAGTGGTACTTGCGGCACCGGAGGAGTCGAGTAGTGGCGGGAGGGGCGGGGAGGGGGGAGGGAGAGTGCAGAGACAGAGCGAGAATTAAGGAGAGACGAGCCAAAGCCCAGAGATAAAGTGAGTTTGACCGGTTCGGATCGGCAGATGGGATTGTGACCCGCGCAGCCTGCCCACCAGCAGACGTGCTCGGCATCCTCATACACTCTCGTCGGTGCGGCCAGTCGACTAGCGGAGTAGCAGAATTGCGGCAGTAGCGACCACCGACAGCAGCAGCAGCAGCGAGCGCGTAACAACGCTTGCAGACTGCCGTTGATAGACCGGCGCGCGGCTCTTATCGAGCCAATTTCGGTCCTCGATCGCGAGTCTCGAGACCAACACGAGCCGCAGCCTCGCAAGTCGCACACAACGCGCCACCCGATGTCCCCCCTGCGAATTTGGCCTCGAGAGAATAATCGTCGTCGTTGAAAAGTGATCGGGGCGATCGGGGAAAATCGTTGTTATCGACGTGAATCGTAATTTCAAATTCACAAAAGTTAAAAATGTTCAATAGAAAATACTGAAAAAATCGTCACACGTTATGGAGGCTGACTGAATACTTTTAAAAAATACCAAGTTTGAAAAATATAAATAAAAATTCAGTCTAATAAAAAATAAAAAATCTATCATATTGACTGAAGTATTAAAAAAAATTGTTATCTTACTTTTTTATAATTTAATATTTTCAGACTCGCTGAACTCGCAGATATTTTCCACGATCGGCTTCGCTCTGTCGATTGACAGTACCGTGTAAATGGGACGCTTATGATTCTCGCTCATAAGATACTTATTGGTTGACGCCTAGAGAAGAGAGAAAAAGAGAGGTGGAGAGATGAGCTGCCCGCGAAGGTTGCACATAACGTCACGTACCAGCGCGGCGAACGTACGCGGCCAGAGAGCAACGGCGAAGGGGGACGGTAAACACTTGCGTGGCCAATTGCGCCAAGTGGCGAGAGGCAGAGGCAGCGGCAGAGTGCGAGTCCGGGTCTCGCTACGTGCGTTCGTGCGTTCTGTCTCGCGCTACTGGCGCGCGAGTGTCGCGAGGTTCCGCGGTGTCTCCGACGTCGCGACGCTATCGACGCCGCCGTACGCAACGCCGAGAGAGGAGGTTCTCGCCCTTGTGGCCGCCGCTCCGCGCGCCCACACGCCGAGCGTCGGTCGTTTCACTCGCGTTTGCGCGCTCACCGACGCTGGACGTCGACGCCCGGCGTCAGCAGCCGCCGCAAACTCGTCTCTCGTCTAAACCCCCAACCTGACTTTTATAATAAGCAGCCATAACTATCTCTAAGTATTTTTTTTTAATAATTTTTATTTAACACCAAATGTTGGTGGATAAAATGAACAGTTTTATTTTGAATTATTTATTACTCAGAATTCTGGACACATTCCTTGTTTAAAATAAAAATGGTACATTTTATTTTTATGTATTTTTAAGCCAAAAATCTTACAAATGTGGTTTATAATTTAGTAAATACAAATACACTTTATTTTACAAATTTTATTTTGAATTATTTGTTAGCCCAAATTCTGGACACATTCCTGTTTAAAATAAAAATGGTAAATTTTATTTTTATTTATTTTTAAGCCAAAAGTCTTACAAAGATTTTTATAATGAAGTAAATACAAATACACATTTAAAAAAATGAAATATTTAATTCCTCTTATTTACCAGTTGCCAAGTTAACAATTTAATCGTAAATCCATGTACACATTTCCCCGACCCCGACGCCATGGAAGAGAATCCCCACAAGTTCGCGTCGAGGGTACAGTCGATGTATCGCTGCGGTTAGATTATTTTCGGCCTGGAGTGTTGCGAAGCCGCTGCAGAACGTTGGGGGGGGGGGGGGGGGGGGGCGTCGGGACGCCCCTGTGACACCCCAAAGCGGCTGCTGCTTTCATTTAAAGGGGGCTGCTGCTGCTGCTGCTGCTGCTGCTGCTGGTCCTGCTTCTTCCTTCCGCAACACTATGACGATCCTGCCGATTTTTCCCGAGGGGCGGCGGACCTGGAAGGGAACGGGATTTCGGGCCTATCGTATTCGATCCAATGGTGGTCGGATCGCGGTTAATCTGTGCCATATCCGCCGAGTGTGTGTACCATAAGCGATGCTATGGTCCTTCCACCCCTCCACTGCCCCCTGCGCAGCGAAAAAAGGGGGATGGAGAGACAGGAGGAGGGTACGAGGTGCGCGCATCCCTCGCGCATCCCAGCATCCCCTCCCTCCCCCCCTCCGAGCATTATGTCGTCGTGCCTCCTGGAAGCAGCGTGACGACGACGAAAAAGAGGAGACACTTCAATATTATGGCAATAAGGCGAATGTGCAGTATGGTGCGTGCTGGTGTGAAGGGAAATATAATGCGTTATGGTTGAGGTGTGAGAAACGTGGCTATTTTTTTACGGTACTTTATGTAGAATTATTGGAATGTGATAATATTGATAAAGGGGGGAAGCTGAGACGTAGAAAAGTGAAGGAACGTGAAACAATTAACGTGGAAAACATTTTATTAATTTTTTTACTTCACTTGTGAATAGGTAAATCCTGGGATTAATTTAAAAAATAGGTACATTGAAAAAAATTAATGAATCGCAATTGGTTATGAAATATGATGATCGATGCATTTTTAACTGAAGTGAAGGATAGGATAAAAAATTTAATTTTCGCCTCGACCGCGTTTAGTGATATTGTAGAAAAAAAAAAATTATTGAGCGACACATCGAGACTCGTGCCGGAAAGTCGAGACCCCGTGATACAACGCGAGACGCTGTGAGAGTGCGACCACACGACGCGAATTAACGTAGATTGAGGAAGTTGTAAATTCAGTCGGTGCACGCCGCGAAATTGTGAACAGCGTCTTTGATGATTCACTGTCGCTCCTCGATTAGCGCAATCTTACGTGGTTCGCGCTGCTGGACGCTTCTGCGCGCCCACTGACCGACGCAGCCAATGCCCGTCGCTCACCGTGCGCCGCGACATTGTATCGCGTGTCTATGCGACTCTCGCGACGCGATACTTTTGCTACTGACGAGCGAGCGAGCGAGACTTTTCGCTTGTCGCACGTGGATTGACAGGCGGACCTTGACGTCTCGACGGTGGAACAGTTGCCATGAATTTTCGGCAGAATTTTCCCAAATAATTTTTTTATTTCGTCATATTAATTTTTCTATTTTCTCACATTCATTTGTCTATTTCCTAATATTAATTTTATCCATTTTATTTTTTTTTTTAGTCCCAATGAATTTCATACAAAATTACTGTCTCGCCAAATCTGCGTCTCGTGTCGTTAATTTTCCATCTCTAGTGGAGAAATTATTATACCTATATTATTCACTCGTATATAATACGACTTGCAAAACTTGAGTCAGGTCAGCGAAGCGGTTTGCACCAGTAAAACGAACGAATAGATTTCGTTGGAACGCAGGGCTTCGACCCCCGCGTTCCAACGAAACTTTCGCCAGTCTCGACCGCAGTCGTCTTATCGTCGGTCGTTCAGACTGCATCTCTCGCCAAAAGTCCGAGAGATTCGCAGCGTCGCAGCATCGGCGAAGTTGCAGCCGCGGCTCTCGCGACTAAATGACCGACTCATCGTCGCTCGCGTCTCGCGTCACCGAGTGATAAGCCGCGACGCCCACGCCGTCGGTTTACACTCCGAAGATGACTCGCGTCATTCGTCGTGTTGTTGCCGTCGTCGTCGTCGTGCGCAGTTCCGTTTAGCCGTCGGACAAATTTTCTCGGTTTCGCTTAGCGCACTAAACTGTAGTTACAATTTTATTGTTCAACAACGAATAAGACGTAAGAACCTAAATTCGGCAAATTTACGTCGTATCATAAATTCTCACAAAAATTTCAGTTTTAAAAGAATAATTAGTCTGTGGATTATTTATTCCTCAATAAAAATTACAGATCATCTAAATAAAGATTCACACTGAAATTTCAGATCATCAAAAATAAATAGTCAAAAATATTTTTATTTCTTCATAAGGATATAAAAATCAAAATTCACCGCAGACGAAATTCACGGAATCAATCGCAGAGTCGGGCGATAATTCGCGAGAAACAATTACGCGATTCCAACCGACGTTTACGATTGTCAGAGTCATCGGATCATGGCGAGTAAGTTAGTGACTGGGCAGTGTGACTGATCGCGTCTTTTCCTCTCTCTTCCCGCTCGTTCATTAACGCGAGCACCGAGTCGACGTAGTAAAACACAACTACGAAGAGACGAAGACGCTCGACGCAGGACTTTAACACAGTTCGTTCATGACGAGTCAAGACGAGCCGCTCGCCTCTTTCCTACGATTCCCCTCGTGTCGCTCGCCCGCTCGGCGCTAATAGATCCCCCCCTCCACCCGCTCTCCCCCCTCTGCTCCCCCTCAACCGCAGAGAACGCTCGTGCGAGCCGCGCAACTCGCGCCTCGTCGCTCTCGGTGTTGTGCGTTCGGTGTTGCGCTGCGGCGGTGATACATTTCCGGCCGCCACCATAAGCGCGCGCTCTGCTTTGCTCTCCATTCACTTCTTCGTCGTTAGTGGGAAGGGAGGGGAGAAGAATTCTCTGCCCGAGAAAGAGAGAGGGAGAGAGAGTCACGAAACGAAGAGTATCTTTTTCGACGCACGAACCATCGAACCATTTAATTTTAACTCTGTGTACAAAAACAAGAGGAATCAATAAAATTGCTTCACTCGAGGCTCGTTCAAACTTTGAAAGAACCTTTCATTCGCTTTTGAAGAGCCCAAAAAACGACACAGGAAGTAATTTCTGATATTGCTCAATAATTTTTTTGTTTTTTTTTTTTTTTTTTTTTTTTTTTTTTTCGACACTATAAATTTATTTGGATCTTGGAGTTTATTCGAGACATTTATTCGAGATTTACATACTTTGAGTAAGTTCTGTTAGATGTTTAAAAAAAAATAGTGTATAAAATAAACAAATCATTTTTTTAAGTCTTATCTAAAATATTTATAAATAAAAAATGCTTTTTAAGTTCCAATCGCTATGTTTAAGTAAAAATAATATTATTTCAATCCAAAAAAATGCCACGTTTCAGCCGAACAGACTTTCTCGGTGCGCGTTGGAAAGTAACGAGACGATTACGACTGCGCCCACAAGTGTCTCCGTCTTTAATAGCTCTCGTCTTCGTCACAGAGTCTCCCCAGTCTCGCGGCAACCGGGAGCGTCGCCGCAGCCCCCCGCGCGCTCTTATTTCCAGCCTCCCCCCTCGCCACCCCCCTCCGGAGGAGACGCGCGCCGCTCGCCTCGCTCATTCATCCGCTCGTTCGGCGCGTTCATTCATTCGCTTAACACTTTTGTGCGACGCGGAGATACGGGTCTTCTGTTCGCTCGCGGCCAGGACGTTTCCACGCTCGGCTTTCGACTCTGCGACAGCGAGATGCATCGCTGCATCCGCAGCCTGAGAAACTCTTAACCGTTTTGTGTCACTTTATTAGACCAATATCGCACCCTCCTTCCGACCAGGATCGTTGAGACGATCACGAGAGGGCGATCACGTTTTATCGATGATTTACGATAATACCACTATTTATACATTTATTCTTTGTCCTTGGTTTTCATGTTGGCTAATAGTGGGCAATTTCCTTATAATGTAAACCTAAGCCTATGCAGGCGCATTCACTGCTGTCAACAGCTTCACCTTTTCAAAGGTAAAATGTTTCTCAAAAACGAGACTGTAATAAAATTCATTGTGAAAAAAATTCTGAGGATTCACATAAGTGAGCATTTTTTTTCTAAGCCTTCGAGACAATGAGAGCTAAATTTGTGAACTGTCCGAAGAATTATGCAGGCGTTTACAAAAAAGTGTTTTCTTAAAAAGGAGTAGAATTTCTTATATTTTATTCAGCGAGCTATAGGGGCTGATTTTTTATATTGTTGCTAGTAACATTTTTTTTCTGCTCTGTTTCAGTGTCTCCGAGTGACCGTCATTTCGTTCGAACTCCGAGAGAAGCTGATACAGCGCAGACTGACATGAGTCAATGGTCAGCTGCATTGAGACGACATAAAGTAGCTTCCGGTTGGTCAGCGCGAGCCGAAAGGTCGCGAACCGTGACCGCGTTTGTTCCATAAACTATAACTCGGACAGTCAGTGCGTCGTCGCGTATGAAACGAGGACGTCGAGGACGACGACGCGGATGAGGTGTGTGACCATCTCGGTGGTCGCGAGACGACGACGACGCCTGGTCCGATTCTTCGAACGCGCATCCTTAATTGAATGTTCGCCTCGTTCTCTTCCGCTTGGCAATTTATTTATTGAGTCATGCGATACGCGTAGCTCCCGCGGCTTGACCGGTTCATTCCCCCCCGAAATCACTTCCTGTTCTTTCAGCGAAGATGCGGAGTTTCATTGCCACTCGTCGACTGCTGATGAGTCAAACCACCGACTCACTCGGATTGGGATAATCATGGCGATCGTTGGTTTGCAATTATTTTGATTCTCGGGATTTTTTAATTCATGTTGAGATTTTTTTTTTTTATTAATTTGGTACTTAACGAAAAATTAAGATCAGGCCTTGCATCAATTTGTAATTAATTTCCGTAATGTCGTGAATTTTATAATTTTTGAATAAAGAATAATAATTGATACACAAAAATTGCAGCCACAGAGCAGTAATAGCGTATGAAGCGGTTGCTTGTTGGTAGGACAGTGCGTCGCGTGAGGGCCGAGGGATATACATGAATACGTGGGTGGTACCTCCCAGCAGCAGCAGCAGCAGCAGCGCGCGACAAGGGCCCTGACGTAACCGAATAGCTGCGGCAACGTCCGCAACGTCGTGTGTACGTACAAACTTGGATCCGGCTATTTAAACGCATAGCAAGCGCCTTCATAAAACATTTTCCTCGGCGATACACCGGAGGTTGGCGTCGACTTCCTACTTAAGAGCTGGAACGAGGACCACAATGATGAGTCCGTCAATGAAGACGCGAGCGCCTCGTCTTTGGGGACGAAGACGCTTCGTCGTTGAAACTGACGTTTGACGAAACGTCAGTCACATCTTTTTCACCCGCAGAAATATTATTATTATCAATTATTAGAATTGAATGGCAATTATTTAATAATTCGAAATATTTTTTATTTATTCTTCAGTGTGGTTCAAAATAATACTGAAAAAAAAATTACAAAAAATGTTTTGCCACATTCAAATGTCTAAGGGTGAAAATTCATGCCTAGTCAAATCGTCAACCAATTCTCTTGTCGTGCGTATCACGTGACGATTCTCACGAAACTCGATCCAGATGAAAAGATTCGAGCTATCGGTGTGAAAAAAAACCCTAGTTCCGATCGCTCGTGACCCACAGGCGCGTTTTGATAAGCTCGGTCCCCCCGGGGGAGATTCGGTGGCGCTGCGGCGGTTGCGGCGCTGCGTAACGAGGACAAACGAAATCCGCCTCGATACGCCAGCTCGGCCGGTGGGTGGCACGCGCCCGATGCCGTAACTTTAATATAAACGGCCCGACCGTAACACGAGACAGACCGGAAGGGACGTCTGCCGAGTGTCACCCGGTCGTTCAGTCACTCTTGCGCTTTCGTACGCCTCTCTTCCCCTTCCCCCTCTTCGCCCACTCAACGCGGTCGCCGTATCGCGTGTCTGCATTCGCAATAAACGTCCGTGTACTCGTTGCGGCGCGTTCGAGCGACATCGAGACTCTCGGGTGCGGAGGACGCGCACGTGCGACTTAAGGGGGATGAGGTCCCCTTATCGGGCTGAGTGATAAGGGAAGAATAAACTTTGGAAAGTGAGTCTTATCTTATTATATGTTTTGTTACAATTCATACATGGTTCATGTATTTTTTTTAACCCTTTTATTTTTATTTTTGGGTTCGGTTGACGATAAAACACTGATAACACGAAGTCAAATTTTCGGTTAGAATAATTACGAATTTAGTTCAAAATAAAAATGAATCGAAATAGGTCAAATTATTAGATGAATTGATTGCTAAGTTTATTTTTTTATTTTATGGTTGTTTTAAGCAATTATTTTTTTTGTAGCTATTATAGTTTACTATAATTTAGCTACTGAGTTCAGCGTGACGTATGCAGAGATAGCGATACACTGTATAGCAGCTAGAGCGCTGTAGTTAAGTAGGAAGTGTCTCTCAATGCGACCCCCGCGGTTGTCCCGTCGTTCGAAGAAGAAACCGAAGCCCTAAAAAAGCGTCCAATCGAGATGCTGGACACTCGTAACAATCACCGCGTGATCCGCTGCTTCTGCTGCTTCTGCTGCTGCTCTACGAGTGACTGAGACTTCCATTGGCCTCTCGCTGCGAGCGAGTCCTCGAGATCCTCGAGTTGTCTGATGGTCGACGACGTTTCTCAGGGAATTACGGGGCAACATACTTTCCAATTAAAAATATCCAGCTCGATCTTAAAAAAAAAAATACAATACGTTCCATACCAACCTTTGACGTAAAATAAAGTACGAAGAATAAATAAAGTATTTCTCATGCATGAGAAATCTTTTTTTTTTTTAACAAAAAAAAAAGGATTGTCGCCCAGCTGTGATTTACATTTGCCACTTGGCCACTCGGACGGTGCTCTCGTTAAATCCGTTGGGCTGGGCACTAGCGACGGATTTCTCGATAAATCTCGCTGCAGTATTTGCTGCCACTCGACAAAAAAATAAAAGTGCTAGCGATCTTTGGTGGCGCAGTTGCCGCGTGACCCGGCCGGCGTATTTGTTTTAAAAGGGTCCGCGAGAGGAGTGGCTGCTGAAATGGGCAACGGGTTTGCATATTGGGCACACACGTTACGAGAAGAGAAGCTGTAGTTTCGAGTGCAGCCAGAAGGGGTTGCTCCGTGTGTTCTCGTTACAGCTCGTCGGTGTTGCTGGATACACGGAGCTCCTTCAATCGCAGTGGCTGGTACTGTTTGCCGCCGCCGTTGTTGAAACGCTCGCTAATACCGCGCACGACCCTTCGTGATCCTGCACCATGACCAATTCAATTTTGCTCCTTTTGGCCCTTTTCTCTCGCTCAATTCCCACTCTGTGCTCATGCCAAGCACTTTGTGCAGCTTTCAACATTGCTGCGTTCAATGAGAAAATTAAAAACGTATAATAATTAAATGTGGCCACTTTAATTATTGTACGTTTTTAATTTTCCACCGCCGCCGGGCCGAAAACCGCCCAAATCGGGGCCACGAAATTTATTTTTTCAAAATATCGACTTTTAACCTATACCATCGTTCTCAAGTCGCATATTCTACCCCTGAAAACACTGGTTACAACCCTTTTTTAGTTGATTTTGAAAAAAAAAAATTTTTGGCCGAACAGTTTGTCAGAAATCGTAGATCTGGCCGCCGGGCCGAAAACCGCCTAAATCGGGGTCACGAAATTTATTTTTTCAAAATATCGACTTTTAATCTATACCATCGTTCTCAAGTCGCATATTCTACCCCTGAAACCACTGGTTACAACCCTTGTTTAGTTGATTTTGAAAAAAAAAAAATGTTTAGCGAACAGTTTGTCAGAAATCGTAGATCTGGCCGCTGGGCGAAAATTGTAGTTGATTAATTTTTCATGTAATGTAAGAGGTAGACCGAATAATATTTTTATATAAAACATACACAAGTACATAAAATGTCGTGGCGACAACGAAAAGGAAGGGAAGAAAAGACGCGCACGAAGGGATTGAGGAAGAAGCGATTAATGAATGAGAGTCGTCATGAATGAAAGTCGGTTTCCCCCCAACTTTATACTACACGCATGTGTAGTACGTTAATTGCGCCGAGTGTTGTGGCATAACCACCGCGGTCGCGTATAAGGCCCGAGACGAAGAAAAGGAAGATTGCCACCAGTGAGCCGGAGAAGCGGCCAGTCTAGGGGGGCAGCTGGGTTGTGGTCGGGAGTTCGAGTCAAAGAGTCAACGGCGTTTGACCCGCGTGCCGCGAACGCCGCTCGCGCGCGCGCGACGGCAAACGAAGAAGACGGAAAGGGGTCCAAGACCCAGGATACGAGGTCGCCTGATTGACCTGGAGGCGCGCGCCGGATGCCACCATTTTTCTACCAGAATTGAACCGAACCCAATTGAAAGTGTCGCGAGTCGCGTTTAAAGGCCGCGCAAAAAAAAAGTCCATCGACTCGATGAGCCGCAAGGTCGTCGTCGTCATTCAGAAATTCTCTTTATCCTTCTTACGTTTTTTATTTTTTTTTTATTCTATATCTTCGTCTGTTGGTCATCGATCATCCAAGACAGGTCTTTTTGTGGTACAAAAAATAACGTTTGGCTTCCATCATCCGGCTCGTTGAACGCGTTGGTGAAAACAACGACTCGTGTGGTTGTCTTGTCTATTAAATTGGCGATTATTACGTTCGGGAGTAATTATCTCATTAAGCTATAATCATCGTTTTTGCCGAGTTTCTTTTTGGGATTCAGAAGAAGGAAACACTCATTGAGAAATCATTGGGAGAGGGGTCCATTAATTGGCGCAAGTTGCCATGGGAAAGAAAACTGGCCTTCTTCACATATTTGTTTTTGGAACGTTTTTATTATATAATCAGATAAACGAAAAAAAATTGAACTGAATTTGATTAGATATGTTAGAATATTTTGAGCAGCGTTTGTCAGTTGATTCACGAGGATCGAGAAAAATGATGGAGCGAATGACTGAGAAGAGTTGACTATGCGGGGACAATAAATTCGAGTCGTCATGGGAAACCCAAAGCTCTTACGGTTCGCCGCACTTGGCGTTCATTTCAACCCCGCGGTAACGTCCTTCGGCTCTCCTCTTGCTCTTCATTATTCGAAATGATGCTTCACCCGCTGCTCCTGCGTCGGATCCACCCCATTCGCCAGTGTCACGTGACCTGTAAACAGTTTAGCGTCGGAGCCCCCCCCCCGCAAACCGGCGAAGCCCTCGCTGGTAAACGTGTGCGGCTTCGCTCCTATGCATAATGCACTATACACACTGTACCCTCGGCCTTTCACTTCCAAGACACTCGTCACAATCCAACTTCAAGCCACATCTTTTTCTTGGTGCATTTCGCACAGAATAAATCTAATTTTCACGTAATTTACTGTAATTTAGTTCGAAAGAAATTTTCATTTACTGTCACCAATTGGGCATTCGATTTATTGAATTTACAATTTTTTACCTCTGCACACAAAAATTGTTTTTGGATTCAGTTGTCGATAAAAATGAATTTGTTTATGGATGGATTAAGCATGGATGATGTCTCTGTTCATCGAGGGACATTTACGCACAAATATCGTCTGTCATAGACGACGAACGTTCATACCGAAAGGTTCGGGCATTAATTTTGATGGAACGAGACCGCGACTGCGTGTTCATCGATTAGTCACGGTACCCGGATCGCCGAAGGGTGACTTTACATTTGGCTCGCCGCGCGTACATCGCCCATTTGCCCTCGTGGTACCGACGTGCAACGTGTACACACAGAACTAAAGCGTGATACCCCCCTCCCCCCTTCGTCGCCCTTTCCTGAGCCCAACCAAGTGGTCGGCTGGCCGCGCTCTTAACTCTCGATTAGATTCCCTCCCTGCATTATACGCGTCTCGCTGTGCCTGATGTGGACACACTGCAGTCTGCGCCACGTGAACTGTACGGCAAACAGAGCAGTTTCTGTGATGAAAACGGCTCCCCCCCTCCTCTTACTCCCTTAACGTTTTTAGAACCCTTCACGCCGAACAGTTCAGCGAGCAATCGTCCACAATTCGCGTGCGGAATTATCAGGGAAATTAGAAAGCAGCATTTTTTTAAAATCCTCTATCTTCAGTCAGTGCGGAAAGTGACATTTTTCGCACGCGCTTCATTCTCACAATTTGCTAAATAAAATCGTACACAATACTTAGAATTTTTTTCGTGTGATATCAACACTTCTAATCGTAAGAAAACTCCACTTTTTCGCACTAGTGCCCCAAAGTACCATTTTACATGCTCAGTATATTAAAAAAATGTGTCTGTCGTTGCCGAGAGGAATATTATTAGGGCGCATTGTTTGCACACAGCTGCGACTGTTGCTTTTGACAGATACATATGTATTTGGCGGTGGGCATGTAGCGTGCACGAAAAAAGAGGGGTCGCCCACTCGCAAGACGCTCCGGGAAACGTGGCGCGGAGGGACAAGAGGCGCACGCGAGGCTTACACGATGTGTGGACAGTTGCTTATGCGCTCGGCGTAACACGTTCCGATATGGCGCGTGTACGTACTATGTACGCAGCCGTGTTATCGCGTGTACCAAGCGGTACATATATGAACGTGCGCGCGTGGTACGCGCTCTTCCCTTCTGTCGTCTCGCCTCCCCCCTCGCCCCCCACTCCCCCGAAACCCCTCGCTCGTTCATTTTATACAGCGAGCGTGGAACAAGTGGCTCGTTAATGCATTAAAACACAGACACGAGCGCGGGGCGAGAATACACGTGACCCACGCTTACTTCTTTGGAGTTCCGGCTAAATCCGGGCATTACCGCACCTTCTGCGCTCGATGGCGACCGAGATCTCCATTTTCGATATAATTTACACTGTCTGCGGTCCAGACTGGACTATATTTTATTTAATTTCTTTAGTGTTCCTTATTAAAAAAAAAAAAAAACAGAACATGTTTAATATTCACCATTTTCTCCATTTTCGATATAATTTACACTGTCTGTGGTCCAGACTGGACTATATTTTATTTAATTTCTTTAGTGTTCCTTATTAAAAAAAAATCAGAACATCTTTAATATTCAAATTTTTATTTTATTTTATTTTTGTAAATATTTGGTGGAAAAAAAATGTTAAGGTTGGATGTGCCGAAAAATCAGACGGAATTCCACATCTCCAATCGGTCGTCTCAGTGATCGAGGACTCGCGAGAAATATGGCGTACGAGGTTGTTGGTACCCGGCGGGATCCTCGGCGCGCGTTCACGGTAGGAATTAGTTGGTCCGCGGCGCCCCGCTGGGCGACGAACGAAAGAGTTACAGTCCGTTCGCACCTCGAGCCACACCGGTCTGTGGGCCTTTTATAATTTTTCGGGCTCCCACCCGCCGCCATAAAATAAACCTCCCATCCCGTGATTATAATGTTTTGCCTCGCGCCCGAGTCGCCGGCCGGAATGCAAGCGGGACGAATTTTCTTGATCGTAACTAACTTCACGAGCGTCCGATTTGTCGTTTCTGCGCCGCGACTGTTTTTTTTTTAATTCGCCGGCGCGAAACGAGTTCGACTTGGAAAAATTAAACGCCTTCATTGTAAATACTTTCAATTTTTTATTTCTGTCAATTTAATTTTATTGTGATAAAAAATTAGATTTCAGCACTTAGCCAGTTTAGGAGATGTAATAAATTATTTAATTATATTGAACTGTAAAAAATGTTCTCGGGTCATTTTTGTCTATTGAGCATAGATTAATATCTCAGCATCTCTAACCTAGTTACAAGTCCGGTGGACCTCGGATGATACGACCGTCGACTTTCGAAAGCGAGAAGTCAGCGGGTGACTACCGAACGAGGTCCGAGTTATTCGGGCGAGATCACGACTTTTCGGTCGCCTTAATTGATTAATCGCTGCTGCTCCCGTTTGTTGCTCGTTGCCTCGGTGCGTTATTACGTGATTATTGCGCTCGTCTCTCTCTCGTAGGACTCGACGCGCTTGGAGGGCTCACGACGAAAATTAGTGCACGTACAGGGCGAGAGGCAATTTTTGTTTTATTTCACTCTTCCGTCGCTGCTTCTTCGTCTGCGCAGTCGTCGTCGACGAGAGCGCCTTCCTGTCGCGTGCCCCTCGCGCGCTTTATCTCCTTTTCTCGTCTCCCTCGTCTCGAATTAACCTTCTACATTGGGATTAAAAAGCGGATATATTAATTTGCTCGCTTTCAGAATGCGCGCGTGCTTCTCGAAAAAACCTCGTATCACGATGTAAGGCAATTGTAATTGCGCCGAGTCGCGCACGAAATATTTTACCTCTTGCATTTTTCGACACGATTTTTTTTTTGAGTCTCTCGTGATTTTTTTTTTCGTCTCGTTGCTATGTGACATGAAATTTTCATTGTTATTGATTCCATGTATTTTTCGAAAAAGTAAAACTTGAAACTCGAATTCGCACTTTCTTTTTTCGCTGCTAAATGGTCGTTGGAGGTCAACGAATCGGCGAGTGTCGTCGATCTGCGGCACAGCTACGCGATGGGCCTTTCGAATGACTCTCCGAAGTGGCGAGGAAAGTGGAGTATTTGCATCGACGGTCATGAGCGGAATAGGATGAGAGAAGAGACGTGAATACCGAGCGCGAATGAACCCGGAACGAATCCCATTTCATAGACACCTGTTCACATTATCACTATTTTTTACAAATTACCAAAATAAAAAACACAAATTACGAGCCTAAATTAATGTGTTACAATTTGATGGTCTTTGACGTACGTCACGATGACTAAAAAATAAAATAGCCACAAGTAAATTATTTCCCTCACGACTCAGCACAAGATTTGACATCTGTCTCCTCAGTCAGCATCGACAAACACAAACATTTTGAAAGACAGATAGAAACACGCGAATAATAAAACATAGAAAAATGTGCGCAACAGTCGGACAGGTGTTTTCCGCTATTTCAATCGCGGATCAAAACACGAGAGCCAAAGGCTCTTTCTCGTCTCGTCCGTCGCCTCAAAGATTGATTGTTGGAAATCGTTCAATAGGACGTAAAATACACGTACGCGAGGCGTCGAAGCGCATTGCGAAATCACTTTCGCGGCTTCGAGCGACGTTTTTTTTGTCTCTTTTCGCATTTCGAATTGTGAATTCTACCGGGGTAAGACCAGCCGAGCCAATCGTGGGTTGCGACGTTTGTCGTTGTGGAGAAAAAGCGCTTCACGCCGCGTCGACGCGGTCGAGCCGCGAAGACTCGCGAATTTGCATACGAATGTGACCGAAGGACAAAGACAGAGTCGCATGTCGTCTGTGTGTGTGTAACTAATCGCTCGGCCGGATCGCCACTGAGGTCGCGAGAGCTAGAGCTCTTTTTCTCTTCGTCCTCAACTTCTCTTCGGTTGCGGACAAACGGTTGAGGACATTGAAGCGTTTCACGCCAGTCAAATCAACGCTCAATATTTTTTCAGGGCTCTTACAAACCCATTGCCATAGTTTTTTCAAAATGTTTTACCTGAATCGACGTTTACATTATTAATTTTTGAACATTAAAGAAGCATGAAAATCTCCTCTCCTTGACGATTGTTATGTTTCAATTTTTTTAAGGACTCAAAATAAAAAAAAATAAAAATAAAAAAAGGATATGATAAATAAGCTGAAGAAGCAAGGTCGAGGCTCTAACTGTGCACAGATCCGGAGGTCGTTCCACACAGCTGTGCACGTCTTTCTTGCAGGCGCCTTTCTTGACCGTTGCTTTGGAATTTCAAACGTCCAACATCAGTGCCCTACGGTGTTGTACGCGATTGTCAGGTCGAGGCTCTCCAATGCCGGCGAGATGTACGCGAGGGAACTTTGATCGATTTCTCCTCCGATCCATCTACACCGACACGGTTCCCCCCTTACAGGTACCTCTATGTATACATGGACAAAACGTTCGATCGAAATAAAGAGAAGTTAGGAGATTAGAGATCATTTTTAGGGAGATTAATCGCATGATTATTAATTTTTATGATTTGTCATGACGTCAATATGCATCAATCCAAACTAGTCGCAACGTGGACCAAAAATAAATGTATGCTCGCTCGAAGCTTCCTGTATTTTAGCATTTTTTTAATTCGAACATAGTTAGTGTCGATTTTTGTAGCAAATCCAAATAGTGTTAAATTTTGTATTTTTTTCTCATGATCATTACAGCACTATTTTCCAGATCCCAGGCATTTTTTAATTCGAAGATAGTAAGTATCTATTTTTCTTGCAAATCGAAATAGTGTTAAATTTTGTATTTTTTTCTCAGATCATTACAGCACTATTTTCCGGTCCCAGGCATTTGCTAATTCGAACATAGTAAGTATCTATTTTTGTAGCAAATCCAAATACGTATTAAATTTTGTATTTTTTTTCTCATGATCATTACAGCACTATTTTCCGGATCCCAGGCCTCTTGATTCCCTCCGGGCGACGCGATCAGCCGCAGCTCGCGAGAAGGATCCAAACGCGTTTTGTGAGTGCAGAACGTAGTCTCATGCAGGTATATTATCGCTCGAACGAGCGCGAACAGACGTATATTCCCAGTCATTAGATATCGAGGGCGTACTCGAGAAATAAGTGCGGGGTGAGGTTAACGGTAGCCGTGGCTCACTGCAACGCACGGCGAACGAGGATTGAAAAGGGCGCGAGAATCGAGATATCGATACTCCAGCCACTTTCGAGCGTTCCCTTCGCTGCGGGGTCATTGATACCCGATCGACCGTTCACAATCCGCCCCACATCTCGCATTGTCGTAAAAACAGTCCAATACATTTTTGGGTCTCGTTCTCACAGTCGCGCCGAAAAAGTCCTACAAATTCGCTAGAATTGAGGCACTTTGATGACTTTCGACGAGACTCATGCATTTTTCATGAGTCAGTTGCAACGTTTATTTCTGCTTTGGAAAAGGAAAACCGTTTTGACTCAGTTGGCGTTGAGGATCCTGGTCCAGAATCCAATGGCAGCGCCAAGTGGGTCTCCCTCAATGAACCCACGGGAACCCGTGTGACACGGAGTCAACTTTGTCACCGAAGACCCGCTTGACTTTATCAATGCTGAGTGTGATCAAAGCCTACGAATGTCCCTCCGAAGACATGAGAAAGTCACCGTCGAGTGACATCTTCACCGATCCCCATTAAACCTCTCCGAGGTTCGTTATTAATAACGCCCCAAATTAAATTAAATCATGCCGACAAATACCCAGATCGTCATGATGGAATTACTCCCGAGGATGACACCGCGCCGCCGACGCCGCGGGTTTCTCACTTTCGGCTCGTCTGTATTGGCCTTCCTCACGCCAATTTAACGTCAAGCTAGGGGTGTGCTATGTTGGACGTTAGGGAATATCTGGTCTGTCTTACGACGGTCGAATAAAACAAACAAATGGCTGGTCTGATTAGTCTCACGGTGATGGTCACCGCATTGAAGGTCCCAATTCACCGTATCCACCGATAATTTCGTAGGAATGAACGCAGCATGACGAAGTTTGCATCTGGGACATCATTTTGGTTGGATTTCATATTGCACAAAGGCTAAAAATCGTGATATAAAAAATTATGAGTGCTCCAAGCATTTTTTAAAATTGTCCAAATCCCTATCCGGGCCTGATCAGTGCCTGACTTGGCCCAAATGTGACGCTAAAGATTTTTTACCAGGGGTACTCTCATCGTCTGTTGGACCGAAGATTTGGAAAGGGCTTTGCCGAAATGTTCACACAACTCTCGAATCTGGGAATCGGATGGTTCCATTACTTCCGATTGACTTTCTCGCGGAATTAATGAACGAAATCGGAAAGCGCATACGAGCGAGACACGAGGGAGACGCCGAGGAGCCGAGAAACGTCGCGAGCGAAGGGAGGACATAAAGGACCGAGCGATTAGGCATTCCGGCGGGGAGTCGGTTTGGCTGCGGCATTCGAGCTCGACGGAGCAAGCTCGGTCGTGCCGCGCGACCAGCCAGCGGGAAGTCTCGTTCCTGTCGCGCAACAAGTGGCTCCCAGGAACTTTGCGAACGCTGCGCTGCTTTCGGCTTCCTCTGGTCTCGCCCATTGCTGTCTAATTTGCCGTCGATGCATAAACGAATACATAAGAGCATCCGATCAATTTTTTAAAAATTATTTTTCTTCAATTTTAAAATACGTAAAAATTAGAAATGAAATCGAATTACCAGTGAATGACATTTTTTTTCAAACTTAAAATATGTAAATATTAGAAATTAAATCGAATTACCAGTGAATGATATTTTTCTTGAAACTTAAAATATTAAAAAATTAGAAATTAAATCGTACTACCAGTGAATGACATTTTTCTCTGTATTTTCTTCTGTCTTGGAGCGAATAAAAGTTTTGGTCGGGAATGTATGTGCAATGCGGCGCATTCTTTATCGCGGGGGCCACAACGATTTCGCGTAACGACAGCAGCCGGGATGCCTCGGGGGTTAGAGGGGTGTTTTTTCCACAAGTCCTGGCGCGTTGATAGAGCGGGAAATAGAGCGGCGCGAGGTGTAACGGAGTCGCACCCGCCGCAATGCTGCTGCGGTGGCAGCGCACGCGTTTGATGACGGAGCTGGCGGCGGCAGAAGGGCCGCCCTGCGGCCTCGCCGAGCGTCGCATATGTCGTCGCTCGGCGAACACGCGACAATCTTGTACGCACCTTTTCGTCGTCTATCGCAGACTTTTTAACCCTTAAATTATGGGGACTTACAAGATACTCAAAAAAAAAAAAAAAAAGTTGAAATCAAATATAGATTTTTGTGTTTTTCTCCTCGAATTTTCGATTTTTCGGGCAAGTAGTCGTGATTTTTGGAATCAGCGGAAAATTTGCCATCAGATAGGGTTTTCAGACTTTACGAAATCGAAAATTTTTTTTCGCCGATTTTTTCGCAATTTTTAGAAGGGGTACCCCTTCTAAAAATTTGCGATTTTTGAGGGTCAACTTTAAAAATCTGTAAAAAAATGAAAAATCGAGTTATCGCGTTTCGCCTTGCAGCATTCTCTTCGTTGAAGTGTTTTCTTTCGAATGCGAAAAGAAAATCCAGATTCCATTCATCCAAAAAAAAATTATATCCATTTTAGTAAAGTGACAAAATTTGAAAAAATTGAAAAATCATTTTTCGCGTTTTTCTCCTCGAATTTTCGATTTTCCGCGAAAACAATCATGATTTTTCGAATCAGCGGGAAATTTCCCATCGGATAAGGTTTTTTAACTTTGCGGAATCGAAAAAAAAAAATTTCGTCAGCTCGACCACTGTGTTGGGGACAGATGACGATTTAATTGGCCCAACGGCGTTGGTGCCGGGGAGCCAACAACTGCGCCGGCGTCTCGACGATCATTTATCGGGCGCTCGTGTGTGTGCGTGAATCAACGATAAAGGGCGTCGAGATACGCGCCGGATCGTTGTAAGCCTAACGCGCCTAACGCCCCGCGTGCTGGCCCTGCTAATACCCCAGCACTAATACGGCCGGCTAATGCCGGTGCCGCGTCGAACTAATACACCGAGCGTGCGCGTCGAGCATCCGAGAGACCGAAGGTAGATCGCCCGAGTGGATAGAGCTCGAGCGGGGCGTGAAACGCCCTCATTACACCAATTACCGGTGCCCCGTTCGCTATTATCAACTCTCCCCACCGACGATTCGGAAGGGGAGGGGGCTGCATGGTACATACAGGAACACACATACCTTTTTTGTCATTGGCACGCTGCGAAAATTAGCCGGCTGTCGACAATGTGACACCGCCTATGGCTACGAACTTTTGCTGAATTTTGGTCGTTAATAAGGTGACACAAATAGTGAGTTTTGTAGGTGAGAAAAATAGTTGAGAATAATTTAGCATGGAAAACAAAGTTTTTGTCGCAAGGCGAAAAATTCTCATTGTATTTCTGATCCAGAAAAAAATAGTGTCATTGTTCAGTTATCGCAAACAAATCATCATACAGCTAAAAAAGTGGTCTTATCTCTAAACCAAAATAAAAAAATTAATTGGTTTCACAATTATCAGATTGGTTGCAGAATCGAGTCCAATGTGACGATCCAAATGCTCGCAGTCTGTGTCCGACACAGAAGCGGAACAGTGAGGCTCCTTTGATCGAATCGACAGATCGAACGAGCCGAACGAGGCAGTCGCGAGACGTTAAGGAACGGCAAGAGCGAGAGATAAGAGCAGCGGGAGCATCGGCCGGAACGAGAAGCCGACGAGGCCGGTGACGCGCGGTGAAGGTTTGTTGAGCCCAAAGCTAGATAAAAAGTCCAAGTGCGGAGGACTCGTGCTTCCACCGACTGCCAACTCTATACGAGATATATCGAGATATATCTTCTGTGTAGAGTTGGACAGTTCGACGATGAGCTCGGCGTTCCGTACGATCAGTTTAAAAAAAAATACAACGTGCCGTGTGCCACGCTGCGGTGTATTATGGTATTTATAGTACGCGAGATATAAAGGAATAATAACAACAACGGAAAGCGATAGAGTTATCCGTCGTGGCGGGAGGAACAGGCGGATTGGCGCTTTGACGATCGTCGAGCCGCGGGGTGATCCATCTTGGCTGCCAGATCGAGCGGGCTATGCTTGCTGCTTCCCTCTTGCCTGGTTCCTCCAGCGATCGACTGCTCGACAAACTCCTCGCGCGATTCTTGTCCCATCCGGGCGATTTTTTTTTTTTTTTTTTTACTAAATTTACCCGTTTACAATTTTTTCTACACTGAGAAAAATTAGTAGTTGTGATTACCAATCAATGGTTCGATCTACTAAAATATTGGTAGCTCTGACCAACGATTGGTCATCGCAACTATTAATTTTTGTCAGTGTATTACTAAATGTTGCACCGAAAAATAAATCTTTTATTAAAAATAAAATTGACGAAAACCGATTTACGAAATACGAAAATGTGTGAGAAAATAGAGTTACTCATCGTTTGAATTAAAGGGTCGAGTGATGGGGGAGACGTGTTGCACCGCGAAGGGCGTGCAAAACGAGTATGTATATTATTAAGCCGTATATGCGTGCAATTATGGAGGTTCAACAGAATAAAGGTAACACGTTTGATATCGTTACGCGAATAAGGAAGGAGAGGGAGAGCGACGACCCCAGCGTACTCTGCATTTTATCGGCAATATCACCAGATGTGCGAACCGCCATCCGTCCGTCGCCGGCGGGTAATTGTAATTGCGCCGACCGCTCATTTAATCCGAAATTCCTCCGCACACGCGTTTCGTAATTATATACATATTTTATTAAAAAGACTGGATGCTCAGTTAATATTTTCATTAAGAAAAAAATATTTTTTGGAACACGTGGTCGAAAAGTTTCAGACGCGAGTAAAAAATTTTGCAGCCATTCGTCTGGCGAGCAACCATTTTTGTTATTTTCCGGATTTGCCACAAAATCGCACTAAAATGCGGAATAAGCGGACGCTTGTTATTTATGCTGCAGCCTCTCAATGCTTTTGGTGAACCAGTATAAGTGACGTTATTATTCCAAGCGAGCGGGTCCTTAAAGGCCGGCTATTTCACTCCAGTAGCGTCAATCCGTTCGCCCAGCGCGAGTCGTCGGAGATGCGCCAACCAGCAGCGGACAAACCGCTTCCGGTTCGCTTCTCCCGCCGGCGCGGAAAATCCTCTTTGCTCCTCGGGGCTCGCGGTTTTTCCGGGCCGCGCTCGCGGCTTTCGAGGAGAAAAGAGTCGAGCACGTTTGGCTCGTGCAGCGTCGACGACGACGACGACGACGAGAAGCCGAAGAAAGCGAAGAAAGAGGAGCTCGAGGCTAATTACGATAAATATTTGGCCAGCCGCCCGCAACCCTTCTCGTCGTTCTATATCCGCTCGTCTCTTTGCTCTTCGCTGGTGTCCAACCGGTCGCGCGCGAACCTTCAACGGCGAAGGGGAAGAAAAAAAAAAGGTTTGAGCCCAAACGAGGTCCGCAACGTCGAGGCGAAAGCCCCGAAGGGCCGCAGACAGGGAGAAAAAGCCCCTTAAGTGGATAACAGCGGACACGACGACTCGAGGGAAGAATCGGTGAAAATCGGGTCCGATTGGTACGAAAATGTCGAAAGAGGAAAATCGGATTTTGCCTCGTTTTCTCGTCGCACGAGGCACGCGAACAATTGTGAGCCCTGTGCCCTTAATCTGTCGTTTAATGGGCCTGCTAACCAGCTAACCAATGCTAACCAGTGCTGCTTATTTTTGAGCTGGTCTCTTCTCTCAGTTTGCTGAGCCGAACTGTACTTATATATACACAATATATATATGTAGGTATATACCTATATATGGGTCGTCTCGTTGGGCTCTGTAACTGGTGCAGCCCTTTCGGTAAAATCCTATAAATATTTTTCCTAATATTTTCAAAAACAGTTTTCACCGTCCGGATGCTCAGTCGGTATTAAAGGTATTTAGGGAGAGGGGAGGGGGGTGAGTGTGGATGGTCGAGCGGCGCGCCAGAATTACACGGGGCCCTTTTAGGGCCGACGAAACGCGCTCGGGTTATGAACGAGAGCGGCGGAGCCTTTGACGCCGTCGTTAAGCCTTTTCTTTACTTATTTATTCCTTTCCCGACGCGGCTGCCTGCGCCTCGTTCAGTCCCCCGTTTTCTCGGCGATATTGTGTGTGTCTTGTATTAATTCGAGGGAAGCTATACGAGTCCTTCGGCTTTTCCACCGTGTAATCTTGCTGCACGGTTGTTTAGCTCCTTTTTGTAGTTTGGTTAATAAAGAAATCAGAGATTTTTTTTTTTTTTTTTCGTTCAGACGCAGCCAAGCAAATTGAGTTTTAATTGTGGAAATTTTCACACTAAATTTCGTCTTTCGTGGACCAAATTAATGTAATTTGGTCGAAGGAATTAATGTCGTTTGTGGAAGCCACAATTAAGGTTTTGTCGACGTGTGATCGAACTTCGTTCATTTTGACTCTTCATTTAATTCCAAATTTTTGTCGGCACTTAAAATTGCATTCGATTCGAATGGACCTCACATTTGTTTCAAATGAACCCATTCCCCCTCATGTCACATGATCGCCGCCAAAAGGCCGCAAAGATATCTCTTTCGGTGTCATATAGCGTATCATGAAAAAAATCCTAAAGGGCGCGAGAGCTCCAGAAAGATGGAACGAGGCGATACAGGCGACGAGACCCAAAACGGCGAGTGTACGTTTCTACCTACGGGAAAGAAGCGACGGGGACGGCGACACGAGGAGTCGGAAAGATCGGTAGTGAGCGATACCGGTCGATGTCGTATAATACAGGACTACAGGAGGGGGAAAAAAACGTAAAAAGAGAGAAACACGTCCTAATGGACGACAAGGTACGAGATAACCGAGCGAGGTAATGACCGTGCCTACCGGGATTTTCGAGTAAACAGTTCATTTGTCATCGCAGCCTCCGTCGCTCCATCTTTTTTTTTTCTCGAAGCGCAGCGCGAGATCCGTGATCGGTAAGAAGAGCGAACGTTATAGCGCGGTTCGAGTCGTGAATGGTACCGAAAATCTCGTCACGTCGTTTCCATCGACTCGTCAACGCCATCGTCGGGACGATCGGTTCGTTCGATCGAGAAGATCGCGGTTTCTTCTGTGGTCTCTTCATCTTCTAAGATAAAATACTTCCCATAGTCGGATTTGTATCACGGTCGACACTGCAAACGGGGTTGAAACTAGGAGTTTTCAAGACGACGTTGTAGTCGCTTCGTGTATTTTTCTCACGGTTGCATGTCTTTTGAAAAAAAAAAAAAAAAAAAAAAAAATGAAATTTGTCGTTTTGCTTGTCAGAAATCGTAGATCTGGCCGCCGGGCCGAAAACCGCCCAAATCGGGGTCACGAAATTAAAATTTTGAAAATTGACGAGTCGTTCGACAAAAACAAAAATATGCATAAATCAGTTTAAAAATATACGAAACACAATTATTTGCACCAAGCTTTTTCTCGAACAGAATCCAACCGATTGACGTGCCGATCGAGTCGTGTGCGCGCGCAACGAGCGCGTTACGATAATTCGCGTGACGTGGGCTGCGAGTCGATACGTCGATACGTAAGGTACCTGCCGCGCGGGATATATCGGCGGTTCCGCGGAGACTCGTGAACATCGTGGATGACGCGAGTGACAGGGAGGCGCACTGACAACGCTGCCGGGCATCGCGGTAATACGAGGAGAGGAGCGAAGCAGAGAAGGAGGAAAGAGACACCGTGATCTCGGTGGTGTCAGTCGCTGCGCGGCGCACGAGACGTCGGTGCGCGCGGAGCGTCTGGTGTATCTGCGGTGTGTGTGGCTGAGCGACCGAGAGAGCGAGCGAGTCGTGCCGGGGGCCTCAAAGGAGCCGCCGTATCGTCGAACGAGCGAGCAAGCGACCCAGAGGGAGAGATCTGGATATATTGCGGTCCACAAGCAGGCGGCTGGTGCACCCACGAGAGAGAGACTATACACACACCAGAGACCGACATCTTCACTTGTCTGTTGCCTATTAGTGAGACCCGTCACAACCCGCTAATCACTACCCCTCGAGCACAGCCGGAGCTCTGCAATGGCTTTCGTATTGCTTTTCCATCCGAGAATATCTTTCCGGATATTTTGACTAATATTTCGTAGAGTGTTTTATTAATATTTGATATTCATATTAATTTTTTTACTTTTTTATATTAATTATGTTCGAATTTTTAAATCATTTAGGCCTGACCCATTTCCGAGGTCAAACGAAGGTAATTTTTTTTATATGTAAAATGTCCTGTAAATAAGCTCGCGATTACTTTACACGCGTTACAAGCAACAGGAGGGCAGAGTGGATGATCGAGGAGTCGAAATAACTCGCGAGACTGGAGAGGACCAAGAGTAGGGGACAAAGAGGGAGGGAGAGAGGGGGAGGGAGAGAGAGGGAGAAATAAATAAAGGTAAAGAGGGGAACCCCCCGCAGCTGGTAAAGGGCTTACGGTCCGTCAGACTCGCATATAAGCGACGGCCGCATCTCTTACCGTTCGCCTCTCTCCTTTGCCTTCCACGTG
Source organism: Itoplectis maculator (assembly GCA_964034905.1). Lineage (NCBI taxonomy): Eukaryota > Metazoa > Arthropoda > Insecta > Hymenoptera > Ichneumonidae > Itoplectis > Itoplectis maculator. The sequence continues at coordinate 8,390,284 of OZ035859.1, forward strand.
AGCGTCCAGCTGGTATCAGGCATGCAATCACACGGAGGATTAAGAGACGCACGAGAGTGAGAATGAGGCTGCGAGGCGAAGCGAGAAGTCAGCCGAGAAGGGCGGCGAAGGGAGTGAGAGAGAGAGAGAGGAGAGGAGAGACGACGAGATCGTGAGGCCGAGGGAGGTGGAGCGTGAGACTGCAAGACGAGGTGGGACACGGGTTCGTCTTTATTTTCTTGACGAAGATGAAGAAGACGATGACGACGACGACAGCGACGAGATCTCAACCGGCATCGCTGAAGGATTATTCCGCGGGCGACTTTTCGCGGAGACAGGAATTTTATATGTGTCTCACACTCTCTGTCTCTTTTCCTCACTTTATTTTTTTTGTCTCTCTTTCTCTTTCTTCCCCTTTTTGGCGCCGCATTTAGATCACGTCAACATCACCGCGGTTAAAAAAAAGGTCCTCGTAATAAAATAAAAAAATAGATCAAACCAAATTTAAAAAAAAATCAAATCAAATTAAAAAAGAAAATTAATGTGGAGAAAGGCTTTTAATATGGAGAAATATTAAATCACACGTGTTACGCCATGTTGATTTTTGATTCGGTCGATATTAGCCCGGACGCGTCATCGTCGGACGTCGATGGTTTTAGACACGACGAGCGCGTTACGGTTCTCGTCCGCGTTCGACAAATCCATTAGCCGACCGTGTGTGTCGATACAGCGTCGAGGGCAGCGCGGATCACGCACGGATCTTTCTCGCGGGCTTTTGACGTTCGAAAGCGCGGACCGAGAGAAAGAAATAAGTGGCAGGCGGCACAATGCAACGCGCGGGGAGACGAATAAAAGATTCGAACGAGAAAGCGATCGACGAGAGAATGGAGATGTTGACGCGGCGACTCGCCGAACGTTTGCCGAGTTCGGGGCTCGTGGCCGGCGTGTCCGATCGCTCTTGTACACATTATTATAATGTTATCTCGTCGGGCTTTGAAATGAGATACACTTGTGGCATTGCGAGCCGCGGAGATGCCGAATATCATCGATTGAAAAAAAAAAAAAAAAATGGTAAATAAAAAATGTTCTTGTCTATCTGATTTTAGTCAAATAAACACGAAAATTAATTTCTTCTTCGCCCCATAAAAAAAAAATAATATATAAACTTGACATTTTTTCTATCGTGAAAAGATGTCCCAGAGTCAAATATCGAAATCATTTTGAATCATTTTAAAGAAATCCGCTGTATCACGATTCACTGCCGTGAAATTCGAGTGTACATTGCGACACTGAGAACAAAAAAAAAACGTGAAAGCTGTTGAGTCGACCGAGAGTAAAAAAATCGTCACACTCCCCCGCGTTCCAATAAAACACGGATCCTTATCCCACGGGATAAGGACACCCGGGACGGGACGGGTTACCCGTTGCCGGGTAACCCGTCCCGGACACAATACCGCAGACATCGGCTGAGCCCGACTCGATCTTCTTATGCCGGTGATGACTGTCCCGCGTTAATACCGTCGCTTACGTATCGCGTGACATTCGGATTGTTGCAACCTGTTCGAGCTCTGAACTCGAATGTCTCTGCCGACATCGACTCTGACTTTTAGAGTCATCGCTGCGACTTACGAAGGATGAATAGAAATATTTAGCTATGCAGTGTGAAACCAATAGTATCATCTTTGTTTACACCCAAACAGTTTCACTCCTAACGATAAAAAAATCACAATAACTTTGTTGTCTGAAGAAAAAAAACGTTTTGAAATTCAACTTCATTATATCCATAACTCCGATCCGTGTTCCCAGGAAGGATTTCGTGTTTCGTGGTACAAGTGTCGAATGTTGTCTACGTCAGTCCCTAGCAGGTTGCTTGAAAAATTGACCCCGAAGTGACCAAGTCGAATTCGTGGCTCGGAGTCTGTTGTCGGTGCTTTGGGGTTCAAGCGACTGAAGAAGAAGCCTAAAGACTGCGAGCGAGAGGAAAAAAAGTGAGGCCCGAGAAAGACTAGCTGCCAGGATTGCGCGAAATGAAGTCACAACTCGGGCAGCGGGTGGCCCGACAGATTTCTCTGTGTGTCTGAAATGCCCTGAAATGTGTCGTACACACACTGAGAGGAGATCGCAACGGGAGCCTAAGCGAGAGTCTCCAGTCGGGGTCCAACTTGCCATCAGGCCCGAAAGCCGAGCAAAGGGACCAGATCACGAGGTTCCATTGTCGCGGGAACGAGGACCCCAGAGGCGTGGGAGCAAGACCAGTCGGCATCTTTCATCTCGTTCAACCCCCTGACTGGTACCCTCTCTTTCTGCTCCTCCCTCATCCTCGCTTCGAATCTCCCTCGTTCTCCCTGTTTGCCCTCTCGCTCAATTTTCTTCTCGCTTCACATAACCGATGGATACGTTACACGTTGCCCCGAGTGAAACTCGGCCTGAGCCAAATTAGGCCGTCAGTTCGTTATGAGGCCAATTTAAAAGAGGGAAAAAGGCGTTAGGAAAATTTGTGGATTTTTGTGGGAGAAAATGAAACGTGTTGCGAAGTCAATGATGTGTTGCAAGGAACCTTTCATTTATGATCCTTTAAAATCAATTGGATTGATCGAATTAGATCCATAAGAATTATACAATAAAACACAATGGTCCTAATTTTAGAATAGGAAGTGAAATAATTATCACAGTCGTCAACATTTTGTTTTTCCATCCTCCGCAATATTTTGCCATCCAGCCAACTTCCTAACACGAGTTCATTGTCCCCTCGTCAACCCCACAGCGCCCAACCATCCAACCATCTCGCCTGGTCGATTTCTTCTCACTTGGCACTGACCATTCTCGATTCTTCCCATAATATGGCTCCGAGCGATCATTCGGTCCACCAACGACATTTTCGAGTGAAAAATATCAACAGTACCTTCAGTCGATCTTTGCTCTTCGAGCGGAGAGTGAGAATGAGGGGAAGAAGCAACGAAAGAGTCGTCGCACGCGAAGTGGAAGTACAAAGTATGTGGAACCCGCATGAGCGAACTTGTCTTTCAGCCCCGAGTGTCAAAAGCGCCGACACCTGATCGCTCAATGTCTGCCGGATCTTTTTTTTCTTCCTCTTCTTCTTTTTTCCAGGATTCATTTTCACCCTGGGAAGAAGCCAGGTTGAATAATGCACCGGGCCACGGTGCAACGCGTGTCGATGGCGTTTTACACGGACTTTGGAGCCGGCGACTCGGATCCTGAAGAATGGGACGGAATACCTGCTCGAGTTTTCGTTGGCAGCGAAGGAATAGAACATTTTCAGACATCACCGCGTTTTTTTTGAACATTTGGATCACACGAAAGCCGACAATTGCAAAAACGTCGGAGAAGTCGACTCTGACTGACTGAATTTTATTATCCAAGAAAAAAATTTAAACATACGAACACAAATTACTACTCTTTTTCATCTGAGGTTTCTACCAATGTTTCTTTTCAATTATTATTACATCAAAAGGGTTTCCAATCTGATAAACACGCATTCGCAGTCACTGCGATAACTCAAAACTGCGCACGTCTCAGTGACCACAACGTTCGTATTTTTTTTCCACGTCTCCCGTTCGAATTCTCTCATTCGTCATTTCGCCTCGCCTCATCGTCCGAGCATAAACGCGAGTCACAATATTGATTCCGCGAGATACGGCGGAAGCGAGCGCGAGTCCGAACTATCGGCCATCGGCGGGAGCGTTGATAAATGGTGAACGGATCCCCAACTGTCCCGCGTCTCATACCCAAGATTCTCAGCAGCAGAAGCATAGCCACATAGCTACCTGGACTCTCGCGACTTAGACAATGCGACTCGCTCTGCGGGTGACGATTTTTTCCCCGGGGTCTCGTTAATTATCCGGCGATCCAAGTTTTCCTGTCTCAGAGCTGGAAAAGCTTCTGTCAAAGACCTGACGATTGTAGGAAAATATTTTTTCGCAAAAACTGAAACAAGTAAACGAGACCCAAAAGTCTTCTCCTCTCGATTTGCGCTGTCATCGATGACAGAAAAATTCCAGCACTATTCTCACATTGCATCCAACAGCTACAACATTTCTCAGCGACAGAAGCGACTGCAGCTACCTGAACTCGCGGTTCTGGCGATAATCTTTCGCCGCGGGTGGCTATTTTTTCCCCGCGACTCATTAATTATCCGCTACTTGGAGTTTTCCTGTGTCTTGCGACGCGTCAAGCCGCAACGAAACACTTTCTTCGTTTCTGAGGTCGTCGAGAGCCTCGACAATGCAGAGTGGGTTTCGACTGTGAGAATACGTTTCGCCCTCTCACTTCAACTCTTCTCTTTCTCTCCTCTCGTTCGTCTCTGTCTTTTTCTCCCACTTTCTCTGTCTCCTCTCCTTCGTCGCTGTCTCTATCTCTCTCTTTCGCCTCTCGTTCCTCTCCGAGGAATCGACCGACCGTTCTGTATCTCGTTTCGTCGTCTATACACCCGACGATCAGATTAGGACTCGGAGTTTAGGAATCTCGTCGCGCGTCGCCCGCGCCTCGACCGTCGCGCGACCGAAAAGACGCGTCGTGGGTTATTGTGGTCGCGGTATCTTACGGTGGCCACGAGGGGCATCCATCATTTCGCGCATTCCCAGCGACTTCCATCGAGTCATCGTGGAACACGAGGAGAGAGACACGATAGCTCGCTGATAGCGAGTCACCGACGTCAGAGACAGTTGACGGTTCGTGCCAGTCGGTTGCTCGATCAACGTCCTCGTCCTTGGCTGGCCCAGTGCATAGAGTCAAAGTGCATTTGCAGCTTGGGTGCAGCTTCCAGATCGCAAAAATTATTCTGGACTGATGTCAAAGTGGCGTTGAAAAGGGTTAAAATTACCTGGAACAATTATTACTATTAAACCTTTGCCATTTTGATCATTTCAGCACAATCTTTTTTTTCGACAGTAAAGTGTCAAGAACATGTTTTGTATAGTTAAATTCTTCTAATTTTTACAGACAACCGAATGCAAGGTGAATGACGTTTGAGTGAAAGAGGACAGAAAGTGAATGAGAATAACAGATTCGAGATCAGAAGGTGATCGTCAAAGATCCGCCCTTCGACCGCTAAAAGGATTGAAAATCCGATCGCCCCTTATCGATAAAGTAGATTTCTGTAACCACAAAGCCGAACCGCCCCTTTTGTTTCTCCGCCACCTCCTCGCGATACGTATCCATCTCGATAAAACGATGGCGCTATTAACAAATTGAATTGTACACACGCATTATGACGGCGTCCGATGGGCTCCGAGTGCCGATCGGCACTCGGGTCCCGAGACTCGGTGCGTCGGCTGAACCCCGACACCGGCCAAGAGCCGACCGAGAGTCTTCCCTTTCTCGCGTTCCAACTCTTTTTGTTCTCCAGCTCGGGGAAAGAGCCATTCTCATGTATATATTGTCAGTATGTTGCGCGAGCAATCTTATCTCGATCGTGGATCAACATCGGTATACATGGGAGTCTCGTGTGTGCCGTACGCAAACGAAGACGATGACGATGATGAAGAAGAAGACGAAGAAGAAGAAGAAGAAGAAGGGAAGGATACTTGAGGGATCCACTCAGACACGATCGGTATGATCGATAGATCCAACGACTCAGAATGAACCAACGAGAAAATTGTACTCGTGTTGCTCTGATTTTTGCAATTAATTTGACGCAATCTAAAATAAATGTTCAAACGACATTGAACACAAAAAACGTATTTTGCGATAATCCCCATTTCCCCCCGCGAATTAAATCACAACACAACGAGCCTTCCGTGTCTAACCCTCACAATAATGTTTGCCCACTCTCGACAACATCAATTCATCTCCACTTCGCCCCGAATTAAATTCCCTCAAAGTTCGATAGCCGAGAGCTGTAATTTGTAATCAACGCTGCGCGATTCGGCTGCGAGCCCAACCCGCCCCCATTGTCCCGGGCTCGTTTCGCGAGAGGAGACAGAACCTGGAGAATAAAGTGGAAGAAAAAAAAAAAAAAAAAAAAGAAAAAATCGCCCCCCGAAAGAGGTTCTCGCGGTGCCCGAAAAAGCTGAGGAACGAAAAAAGGGGCTCGGTAGCAGCGGAGCGGAGACCCCGAAGGCGCATTATTCGGCCTCTAGAAAAGAAAGTACCGAAAAAAGGAAAAAAAAAAGGAAGAAGAAGAAGGAAACCGAGGTCCTTGCGCGTTGCTCCCGGTCGCCGGGGGTAACCTGATCGACTTATCAATAACCGTGTAATTATAGTACTAAAGAGTTGGTAGGGCTCAAAACAAGCCATAATAAGACGTAGGCGTCTTTCCCACAAGTAACCTTATATCCCTGTGTCGCGGCGCGGGCAGACCGTGCGCCGCGCGCGTCCTCGTCCCGTACGTCTTTCACCTTTCAGCTTTCAGTTCAAGCTCGCTGTTTCTCTCTCTCCATCTCTGTCGTTTCTCTCTTTTTCGCTCACGTTCTCTCTGTCTCACTTCCTCCTTATCCTTGTCGTTTCTCTCTCTTTTTCTCTGTTTCTGTCGTCCTTCATCCTCGTCGTTTCTCTCTTTCTCTGTTTCTCTTCCCCTTCATCCTCATAGTTTCTCTCTTTTTCTCTGTTTCTCTTCCCCTTCATCCTCGTCGTTCCTCTTTCTTTCTCTGTTTCTCTTCCCCTTCATTCTCGTCGTTTCTTTTTCTTTCTCTGTTTCTCTTCGTCTTCGTCCTCGTCGTTTCTCTCTCTTTCTCTATTTCTCTTCGCCTTCACCTTCGTCGTTTCTCTCTCTTCCTCTTTTTCACTCTTTTTCTCGCCAATTCACTCATTCCCGATCCTCTCGGCGCGCAGACTCGTCGCGGTTCTCCGTTGCAGAGACCAGCTCGTCGCCCTGGTCCTTCCTGTACGTTCCGCGCGTCAACTGCGAGAGCAAAAAGCACCACGTCTTCTATTCCACCTCCTCCACCTCCTCCTTCTCGAGGAGTGGTGGAGTCCGCACTGCGTTCGCGAACCCCATACAGAGCCACACGCTCTGTTTGCCCCCTAGTTTGTTTTGTTCACCGCCTGTGTCTATTGTCGGCGAATTAATTTATTACGACCCAATTATGAGGCTCGCGTTGCTCGCTCGGTTTTCGGGTCTGACGGGCGACGTGCTCGGCGGATTTTCAAATCTAAATAAATAGTAAATAAAATATTTTTTTGGACGTTACATTTTTGTTGAATTAAAATAAAATACATTTTTTACAACATCCTTTCTCATCGAGTTAACTACGGAATAATTTGTTTGCCCAAGAATTTCACTGATACGTCGTTCGTTTTGTCGCTGCTAATTTGTCAGTGATAATTTGCATATTTCGCTCGTTGGAAACGGACGAATAGGCTCGCGAATACCGCGGCTGGTTATCGACCGCTCGCGCGAGCATCGCGGATACATCGTAAAAAAGTGAGACGTCCAGTTACACAGTTCGATGGTCCGTCCGCGAGAAGCTCGAGTGACAAGCCACGAGCCCGCGGGGCAAAAGGGACACGAGGAGGGATATGAGAACGCCGCGCGCGCGGCATATCAAAGCCGTCGACGCGCGCGCGCACAACTTCCCTTTTTTCTCCCTCTCGTCTATCCCACATAACTTTGTCGTTCAATTTTTTTTTTACGTGTCCTCTGAAGTGTAACAGAATTTGGGCTTCGTCACCGGAAATGTCGGCTCGTCAGCAAATTAGCAGAAAAATTTCGAATCAAATCTTCCGTGTTATTTTGCATTTTTAATTATGGAATATTATAGTGTAAATTTTAATGCAAAACAGAATTTAATTATTTCGCGAGATTCGAGTCTCGGTTTTTTTTTTTTTACTGAAACCGAGTCTCTTCGGGTCCTCTCCGAGTCCGCTCGACTCCTCCTCAGGTCCTCTCCGAGTCCGCTCGACTCTCCTCGAGCTCTTCGAGTCCGCTTCGCGGCTCCGAGGAGACTCATCGGACATTACGCGCGCGCGAAATTTTTCCTCTCTCGCACCCAATAAATCTGTTTGCAATTAGCCGACTCTACACGCGACGCTCGGCATCGTAGCGCGAGAATAAATGACGTCATAAGGAACGAAGCTCGACGACCGCCCGCGGTGCGAGGGAGAATCGCGCGCGCGGCGGCGGCGGCGAAGTCGAAGTCGCCTCGGTTACTCTCTCGACTCTCGGACTCTCTCGCCCGCCGCCTTTAATAAATATCCCGCGGGTCTTCGCGGGCCCCGCGGGCTCCGAGCGTGTAATGGAGATATCGGACGACCCCGAGCGAAGTTGCTGCTGCTGCTTCTCCTCCTTCTCCTTTTTCTTCTCCTTCTTCTCCTTCTTCGTATACCCACCGGTTCTATCCTGCGACCGAACTCTTGCGCTGCAGTTTTATGCAAATTTGATTGGCTTTTACATGCCGAGACTCGTTGTAATTGGTCGCTCCTACGCATTCAACATTATTTCCTGTTTTGCCTTGATGACGTTTTTTTAAATGTCTCTGAGTTTCCGTCAATTTGAGAAACGATTGCAATTTTTTTTAGCAATTTCCGGACTGTTGAATTTTTGGACTTGAGGTCAAAGTTGGATTCCAAATTTGATCAATTGATGAGATGTTGAATTAGACGCAGGTTTATTCAATATCTCGATAAAATAACGATAAAAAAAAAGGTGAAGTCACTGCGTTAACCGATCGTTGACGTGTGACCGGTCGAGCGCAACGTGAAAAAACGAAGCGTGACAAAGGGCGGCGCGTAACAGAGCGTAGAAGAGATAAGTACGCTCGTCGGCGTGGATTCATCGAGACGTACGTGTTCATTAATTACGACGATAATGAAGATTAATTCGTAGGGATATCGCGTGTGTGTTTCGAGGCCCGATGATTGGATGACTCGCGGCTTTCGAGCCTTCGCTCGAAGTAGCTACGGGAACACTATACTCGTTAGCACCGTCCGGGCGATATGGATACGAACCACGAGACCAGCATCGCTGCGGCTGCTGTTCGGTTGCTCTTCGGTTGCTCTTCGTTTGCTCTTCAGCATTACCTTGAAAAATATAAACTCATCCTTAATTTGTCTTCTCTAATTCAATAACGCGGACAATATTGTCAGTCACTGCGGAATCTGCTTATCATTGAACAGGATCAACGTACATAAATAGATCCACGAAATCTATGAACATAAATATGACATAAAACGATTCATGGAACCTATATACATAAATAGATCCCAGCAAGATTTGTGTAAAATTTTTCTACGCTTCTTGCATCGAGTCCACCTTTTCCTGCCTCTCGCAATGCGATTGAATAATTTGCACCATGATAATTGAGTATCCACATCGAAGTTTTGTCGCTTTAACCGCAGCAGAATGTTATCAAATATATAATCACAGCGAGAGAGCTGTATAATCGCAACTTATTAATTCCCCTGAGGATTCACCAAGCGCTCGGCGTAGATATTGGTAATGATCGGTCGAAGCAAGTCGGTTGGTGCTTCTGCCGCGCGCAGCGAAGCAGCGTCGAACCCCCGTCGCTCGGGAACCGACGCACCTGGTCGACTGTATATACGTAGATATATATATACATCTAACTACATACACGAGTCTATGGAAGCTCGGAGCTCGCGGTGGACACGAGACACGAACGAGAGAACAGGCGGCAGCCAAAGTAGTTATAAGCGTATATAACACTCGGACATAACTACGTTGTCCGCAGCCTCCGGTTGGTAATAATCTCGCCGCGGGATCGCGATCCGATCGATCATTGGGGAGGGAAGAAAAAAAAACACTGCGCCGCGCCCGCAGCAATTTGCAGCCTCGTGTTGGACAAGTTCCGCGCCGATCGTGACTTCAAATCGATCGGAAAGATTTCATTCGCTATTTTATTTATTTTTTTTTCTTTTTCCCGGTCAGCAGCGAATCCTTTACGCAGCGTTCAAGTTCAGTTGAAATCATGTTGAGGTTAACGATTTGCGAATATTTTGCTTCACTCCTGTTTTGTTTATCAATTTTACGATGGCACTGCAATAATAATAACGATATAATAATTATTTTCCAGTCGTGTCGCGTGGACAAAAAATAGTTTCATAAAGGACTCTACATTTGGCAATTTCTCTTTGAAAAATCTGGACTACAAAACACATGAGAAAAATAGAATTTGGGATCTTGTCGGTCCAACAGCCAAACGGTACACAACGTATAAAGCAAAGTCGTCAGTGATTCGTCGTACGTGCTCGCAGCACGTTTCACGACCGTCGCGTATTTTGATAATGCGGTCGGTCTGTCTGGTCGGCCTCTTCCGTCAGTTCCATCCACGTTTCATCCGCATTGTCGCACGCCGAGCGCGCCTAATATTGGGATTTACATAATTAGATTCGTATTATTTTTTCAGCTCTCAGCAGCAGCAGCAGTTCGAGTGTCGTCGTCGAGGAGAGATTTCCGCGACACGTGCGCAAGGAAAATACGAGACAAGCGCTCATGTTGTCCTCTGGTCTTCGATCACGTGTCGAACGGGCCGAACTCTCGGCGTAATTTCTGCCAAACAGCGTCGACTCGAGTATTGTTGCAAATTTAACCGTCGGTCCCTTCGTTGACACGGAAAATTCGTCTAAACATGGTTTGCCATTTTTTACGTTGTATGAAAAGGCAGAGCTACAAGAATTATTTATTGATAGGACCAAATGCTGATATCCTGTTTCCGGATGGACCTGCATGAACTGCATGAACTGCTGAACTGAACTGAACGTGCCAGAAGTAACGGATACCCTTTTGCACCGGGTGGACGAAGAGCCGAGAGGATCGCGAGGACCTTCGACGGTTCACCACGTGCCCAAGTGGTGTCGAGCCGTACGTCCGACACCCTCTTCAGGGTCTCTTTCTCTCCCTCTCTTTCTCTCTCGCTCTCGATATACCCCTCGGTGCGTTCCCCGCACCAATCCGGAAACGGAAGCCGCGTCTTCCAGCGTCCTCGCGAGCGCACAAGAGGGATTCGCGAAAGCCGGGTACTTAACCCTTCGAGAGGCTGAGCGAGATCCGAAATACGATCTCGCTGTACCCTCCACGTTGCGAAATGCGAAAACCGTCTACGTGTCTCGTGACGCGGCGAACTTGGAAGGTGGATGAGGGTACCGAGTGCTGGTAAGTTGGATAATAAAATAAATCTCCTGGACTTGTGGAACATTTTGAATAAAGAATGAAGTGGCCAAATGCCACCAAAATTTTTGCAAGTTTCCATTATCGCAGGATTAGTCGCATTTAAAAATAAATGTTCGTTTGAAATATCCTATTTTTCAACTGCATTACAATTGGAAAAAAGATGCAGCTCCGTGCATCTTTTTTTCGGTCCAGGTTAGAGCTTTGGCAGCAGCGGCGTCGGTTGCCCAATTCCGAAGCGGATAGACGAGTGGCTCGGCTCTCGCGACGTCAACAGCTGTCACTGTTTGTTGGTTTGCGCGAGGGATTACTCGAAAATAGATTGAGGGGAATGAGATCGTCGACGATCGTCGCTGGTTCGTCTCGTCAGGCGAGACGAGGTTATCATCGGGCAAATCGCGAAACGCAGTCGAGGTAAACCGTATTGATGATCCAGTCGCTCCCCAATGTGTAACTCTAACTCCGTAGGTAAATCCGGATTACGAGCACGCAAACACGTTTCATTCGACTATCGGATGTCGCGATGGGACAACGATCAATCGCCTAATTCGTTGTGTACCGAGAGACATATAGAGCGACGAGGGAAATAAATATATCCGAACATGTGACAATCACGAATTTTGTCGATGAAAATTCTGAAGTGAAAAGGCACCTTTACCATGTATCCATTTTTCTGCGTTGGTTAGAAGTACCGATTTTGTCCACCTTTGATCCAGTTGTGGCCACCGACTTCGAAAGAACAAAATTATCTGTATAGTTAAAACGAAACAAAATTGTATGGATAATTTTGCTAACTTGTATGAATACTTTTAAAATTTCAACATGAAAACACAGGAAAACAATAGTTGTAAATAAATTATAGTGAAAATGGCCACAAATGGTACACTGGCCACAACCAACGCATCTACCCTCCGTCGAGATTGAACTTAAGGAGAAACCGAAGAGGCCGAGGGAGGTAATGTGCAGCTAAGCGACGCTGAAGAGAAACACGCGGAGTCCTTCGGTTCCCGTGGGAGACACCTGGCCTCGACTGGAGAGGAGACCGCGAGGTTCGGCTTTCACGCGAAACAAGATCACTCGTCGAGATTACCGGCCATTATCTCCGGCTAATCGGAAAGAGTTGGAGCGCTGTGGCCGAGGCGCTTCTGGATACCGGTGCAACGCAAGGTAAGGGAGAATATCCGGGGGGACAGATGCTGCGACATGTTCAACAGCCAAAGATACACTACACGTGAGATATGTGTGTGTGTGTGTCCTATGTCTGTGTGTTTGTTGAGCATAAGCGTGGTCGACCCTGGCGAGAGAAAAAAAAAGTGTAACAGGAAGCCAAAGGGCTGTGTTGGCTCTGGGCGAGAAGGGAGAGACGACGGCAGAGGTCGGACGGAATTACTGCAAAAGGAGGGTGGCTAATCTGAATGGCAAATATTTGGATTGTCGCATTCATCGGGCATCGATACACCTCGAGTATTTCGAAACGTTCCGGAAAAATACAGACGCGGAAACGTGTCTGTATTTTTCTCTCGCCCAGGGGACGTGGAATCTGAAAAGCTGGAAACGCCAGGAAATGGAAGGGAGATGCATCTCAATCGAGACGTGTTTGCTCAGCGCGACTATTGAAAATAAATCGGCGAGATTTTGGATGGGGGACGATGGGAGAGATAAGACGATGCGGCAGAAATGTGGAATCGAGGCTTTGGGGGAATTGGGAGCGGACGTTTAGGAACAGCCATCTTTAGGTAAATATTTCCAGCATATTTAGGCAAATATTTTTTTCCATCGCCACAAATATTTTTTTCCCTTAAAAATTAATTACAAAATCCACCAAAGGCTGAAAACCAAAAATGGTCTCATTCCGCCTAATAATTCCAAAATGTATGATAGGTACTACAACTTAATGGTAAATGTTCTCCAGTGAAACCCAGCGAACTTGGCTATAGACCAGACGATCGCAAAGCCACAAACGCTACGGCCACAGCGATAAACAGATACGCCGCGGTGAACCAGGTGTCACAACGGGATCATCGCGGGCTGATGAGCACCGATCTGCTTAGTGTGTCCCAGGTCCTCGAGTCCGTATTCTCGTGGCGCGAGAAAGACAGTCCAGGCACTCGAGGCAAAAGAAGACGAAGAAGCAAGCCCAGAGGATTGATGAAAAGCAATCGAGAGACTGTTATTCCGAAGCTGTCACGCGAGAATCTCCGGTAAAAGGTCTCAACTCTTCTCGGTTCTCTTCTGGGTCGACTCGTGAATTCCTCAGGAGGCAGAACGATGAGGCAGAGAGCGACAGAGAGAAAGAGATTAGCTTCTTAACCAAATAGGCTCAGCTTAGCACATCCGATCCTCGGTCTCTTCGTGGTCGTCTTCGTCGTAGTCGTCGGTATTCGCTCCCTTCGTCCACTCGTGCAACACTCGAACGGTTAACGATCCTGTGATTCCTCGGTATGTCCAATAGGAGACTGGAAGATCCGCCACAGCCTGCAGCGTGTATACGGCTAATCTGGTTAGCTCCGAATTTGGACGATCGGACGACGAGTGAAGAGACTCAGCCGGTTGGAGATGAGCGCAAACAGATTTTTCGTCGGTGAATCTATATCTTTAGTCATTGTCCTTGTGGTCTGTTGGACTGGTTCACATTCATCAAATACGTATTTCAACGATCGTTTGGTACCTAAATCCAGTTACGCATTTGCAGGAAACTGGATTAGACCGTCAAGGCGAGACACTGGCCACCCTATTCGCCAGTGGAAGGACCAAGTTCCGGAAGGATCAAGGAAGCTAGGTCAAAACATTCCCACAACCTTTGGGATATGTCACCCTTAAGGAAATTTTGGGATATCAATGACCAGGAGACAAATTAACCTCCAGTTTGCATTGGATCGAGCCTATGTCCATGATCCACGGAAGTTTGAAGAAGGTTCATGCTCAGTGCGTTCGCAGAATCGCAAAAGGAGTCAAGGAGCCTACAGTTACCATTTGGGAGGCTGTTAAGCGACATATTTCGACCACGGGATGAGAATGCAGGTTGCGTGGGTCCGGAATGAGCCGTTTCTATGGGACGGAAGCGATTACCTCGTAGCATCCCTCCATGAAAGGTCAACGTACTCCATGAAGCGAATAACCGCGTTGAAATCCACAATGTACCCAATCTTTTCCCACGATCAACGTTAAATTATGTCTAGCAAAATAATTGGAAGCTGGCATTCAATTATGTTTTCAATGACAGTGCCTAAACTGAGTCTTCGATACGACCTTGATTACGATTAGGGAATTCCCGCGGGACCATTCGATCCGTCGACTTTGCGGCCGAGCGATTGGATCCTAAGCCGACGGTAATGTGACGTCGACCTGGTAAATAAGCGAGAGAAGGTGGCCAAACCCCTTCAGCCCCCGGCCAATATCTTTCCTCGAGCCATGCGGTCAAACGTTAAATCCTTAAAGATCTTGGAAGTGGTGTCAAACCGAACAGAAAAGCTACCAACGGCGCTCAGGTTGTAATGACAGAAAAAAACACTATCAAGACATTTTATATCCACCAAATATCACCTTAACTCATATCCAAGTTGCACAGAAACGCAGACAAATATTTTATTCCTATGAAAGTGTCCAATTCTTCAAAGACAAAAGTTTTCAATTGAAAAAAATTCTACCAGACGACTTTTCATTGTCTCTAGTCGCGGTGATTAGTAGGTGCTAGTGTAAATAAATTTTTAAATAACCAGACCGAGAAAATTTCGCGGAGGAAATAAAAGTGGATAATGCCTGGTTTGTCGTGACGCTCGTCGGTGCCCGCGAAGGACCGTTAAGCCTCGCGTCGTTTTGATCACCGCGTGTGTTTGTCGCTTCGGGGTTATAGACGTGTCGGGTGTTCCTATGTGTCTGTAAGTGTCTATGTGTATTTTTTGTATGTGTGTGTGTGTATGCGCAGGGCTCGTCTGGTCAGTGGCGATATACTCGAGAAGGCAGGCAAGTGGCGATTTCGTGACGTCCGCCGTAACGTCCGAGGCGCGTTCCTCCTCGGTGAATCATTGATGGATCCGTGATGGGGTCGTGGGACGTCACAGCTGCGAATCGGCCCGAGACCGTCGTCGAGTCTTTGCTCGGGCCTCGCTCGAGCCTCGCGTGCACCTTCCTCGCGTCCCTTTTTCTCTCTCACTCTCTTTCTCTCTTTCTCTCCTCCTTCGTAACTCTCTTCCCGTATGTAACTCCGATAGGCGGAACCACCGCGAATTATTGCCGATATCCCCGCTGGGTTTACCGATATCCATACATAGGATCCTTACATTATGTAGACGGCGGCGAGAGCGTTCCGGGTCTGCTGGTCGGTTTTGCGTGGAAATAATAGAATCTTTTGTGTCTTCCCGGTATTGGCTTTGGTATTTGTTCGCGTCGAACCCGCTGCACAATGTCGCGGATCCGAATAGCCACATTTCCAAGATGGTTCGATCTATCGATGTGTCGTATACGATAAAATGTTCAGCCAGAATTCGTATTATATTCGTTATGAATCTTATATGGTTAGAATATATTTTTATACCATAAGCCTTATGGTTCTAAAATATATTCATACCATGAGACTCATAGACTCATAAACGAATTTTTATTTTTTCAATTGAGAAGGCGAAAAATCGTTGTCTCAATCGTAAACATCATTGCCGGATCCTCTTTTTCGCATAAACAGGAATAAAGACGTTACTCAGCATCAAGCCTTAATTATTTCCACGTGCCTCTTAATAAAGCTACGATGATTAGTGGTTGCTCGGTTAGAATTTTCCGCTGGGCGTGTCGCAGGATCCCCTAATAGATACTTAGGCCCGGTTATTCCCGCGCGTGTGTCCGTGTCTCCGTGTATATTCGCTCGGTGATCCGATCAGCCGCGCGACGCCGAGTTCGGTGTAGGTATCGGAATCTGCATAATTCAATAGCTCGGGGGCTGGCGTCAGTTCGCAGGTAGCCCGCGCGGTCGTGGCGAGGGCAAACACGGCTGCCGCATCGGCTATGCTCAATCCATACACCGAGTCGAGCTCTCTCGGGTTGTCCGTTTGCACGCGGGGGATATATTTTCATTTCGGGACGGAGAGCTCGTCGTCGCCGTCTTCGATTTCCAGGTCTTCGACCGATTTTTTTTTATTGCTACGCTGAGAAAAAAAAGGTGCAATGGATGAATTTGAAAATTCAATCAGAAAACTGTATCAGTCATTATTCGTGCTCTTCATCTTCTGAGGCTAAACCTGAATTAAGGAACAGGTTTTTCTGATACCAGAACTGACTATACGTTTTTTTATTTAATTTTTTATTTAATGTTTTTATTTAATTTTTTGAATTAAAAATTTTTTTGGGAGTGCTGATATCAGAAGTGACTAAAAAATTTGAAAAAATATGTACGCACGAAAAAATGTGCTCTAATTCGATATTCTCGATTGCCCCGCAGGATCAAAGTTCATTGAGCTTCATGCCGGTTCATTTCATTGCTCATTTCATTGTCGGCCGAGTAAATGAATATTAATTAGATATCGCGTCGTTCCCGGAGTCGGGACTGGCCGATGTGACGATCGATGCGGCCAATTGACGGCTGCCGAGTTGGCTCCAAGTTGAGACAAATGTCACACAACAGAGGGACAGCGCGACCCGCGGCTCGGCCGCAGTTATTAATTCAATCGGTTGATTCGATAAATCCGTGCGCGCGAGGGTTGCGCGCTCCGTCCGAGTCTCGCGGCGAATCTCGTCGTGGCGCGTACCATTAATTCGAGTGAATTAATGTGAACCCCGCGCTGACACGCCGAGCGCCCCGCGGGGTCAAACGTCGATGCTGATGCTGCTTATCTTTTCTCTCGCTTCTTTCGTGTGTCACCGGCCGCTCGATCTTGTTGCCACTCAAATATCATTCGGATCGAAGGTAATTGACGGAGACCAAAATTATTGGCTGTATCACGGCTGTTCAAATAGATCAATGTCAACGTTAAGTGAGTCTGATTCAATTGATAGATTGTTTTTCTAAGATTAAATTAATATAAATGATTTTTTCTAAAATTTAATAAAACTAGACTAATCACACGCGCTGGCGCGCGTGCTCGAGATACTTTTTGCGCTGCTGCGCTCTTATAAAGCTTTAAAAGGGTAAATCGCAACTAAATCGATTTTTTTTTTAAATATCGACTTTGAACCTGTACCATCGTTCTCAAGTCGCATATTCTACCCCTGAAAACACTGGTTACAACCCTTTTTTAGTTGAATCTGAAAAAAAAAAATTTTTGGCCGAACAATTTGTCAGAAATCGTAGATCTGGCCGCCGGGCCGAAAACCGCCCAAATCGGGGTCACGAAATTTATTTTTTCAAAATATCGACTTTTAACCTGTACCATCGTTCTCAAGTCGCATATTCTACCCCTGAAAACACTGGTTACAACCCTTTTTTAGTCGATTTTGAAAAAAAAATTTTTGTTCGAACAGTTTGTCAGAAATCGTAGATCTGGCCGCCGGGCCGAAAACCGCCCAAATCGGGGTCACGAAATTTATTTTTTCAAAATATCGACTTTTAACCTGTACCATTGTTCTCAAGTCGCATATTCTACCCCTGAAAACACTGGTTACAACCCTTTTTTAGTCGATTTTGAAAAAAAAAATTGTTGGCCGAACAGTTTGTCAGAAATCGTAGATCTGGCCGCCGGGCCGAAAACCGCCCAAATCGGGGTCACGAAATTTATTTTTTCAGAATATCGACTTCTAACCTATACCATCGTTCTCAAGTCGCATATTCTACCCCTGAAAACACTGGTTACAACCCTTTTTTAGTCGATTTTGAAAAAAAAAATTTTTGGCCGAACAGTTTGTCAGAAATCGTAGATCTGGCCGCCGGGCCGAAAACCGCCCAAATCGGGGTCACGAAATTTTTGCTAACAATGCTTTCCGTTACTCATGAACTTTTTAAAAGAGGGATTAACAAATCTTTTTCTTTAATTCAAAAAAATATTATTTTAATAAATTTATCTTTTGGTTTTCTTGAACGCCTTCAACTCTTTTTTTCGACTGTCGATCGTATCATATCGCACGTTCTGACAATGTAAGACGTGCAATCATTGACGCGCAACTCGACCCAGAAACGCCAGTCCGCATTCACAAAAGGACATCAAGTCAAGTTGAACACGGAATACATCGTCATGCGACCAACGAGTCTCGTGCAACACATTCCCGAGTGTTTGCTAAGTGTATCTTTCCAGTGTATATTTCGAGAGCAGCGGTAACGAAAAATACTGCGTCGCGCAGCGAGCGCACGTAGTCCAATTGCAGCCGCGACGCTCAATGGCCGCGGCCGGCGCGTAGGTGTTGGATGGAATCGCAAGAAGCCAACGAGAGAAAGAAACATTCGTTAACGAGCGCGCGGAGAGGGCGACGTAATCATGGGAGACTCGAATGAAACCAAGACGGTGGATTCCATTCTAAAAAAAAAAAAAAAAAAAAAAAATCGTCATCCAACGTCAAAGCGAGAAAACCTGACAAACGTCAGAAATGCGGAAAAGAAGACAAGGTGCGTAGGTGGCCAGCAAAAAAAGAAGAAGAAGAAAAAGGAGTCGGAGAATGATGATAGAGCGAGAGACAAGGCTGATTAAAGGAGAGAATCGCGATGCGGAGAAACAGAAGAGGAGGTGGAGAGGAGAGGAGCGGTGATATTTGACCCCGGGCCCATTGGCCGAGTTAGCGGAACGTCGCGATCAGTTGGGGTCACGCGAGTCGCCACCCCAATTCACCTAATGGGGACAAATATCATAATTGCCGCGACTTCGCTAAGCATCAAAATAGATTGATGCTGCTCTGCCCCTCCCCCCCCCCCCCCTCCCTTCCCCTTCCCCTCCCAGACTCCGGGCGCGTCTCTCCTTCGGCTTCTTATATAGGTGACTATCAGCTTCATCACCAATATATATATTTTTTTTCACTCCTGACCCAAAAATGTTTTGTCTACAATTTTATCCCACCATTTATATCACTCCATTAATTTTTCTACCTCAGAATTCTTGGCTCAGAAAAAAAATCTATCACTGACAACGAAAGAGGCGACTGTCAAGAAAACAAAGTGACTTCGAAGACCGCATGCGACTATATTTTTTAGGCACAGAAACAGCAAAACAGGAATTTAAAAAATGGTTCATTTGTCTTGTGTGGCTTTGGCGAGGTTTGAAGTCCATGCGAATATTTTTTAATGACACAAAATGCAAGATGGTATTTAAAAAAAAATTGTTAATTCGTTGTGACTGCTCAATTCTCTCGATGCAGAAATCTCGTCGCATGACAACGCGACGACGACGTAAAGAATGCATTTCCCCCTCCATCTCTCCCCCGAACGAGGAGCAAGGGGACGGGGGAGGGGGAGGGTGTTCCGCAACCTGGCGTGGGCGCGTACAGTGGAGATATCCACTTGACCCGCGCCTCTTCGGAATATTTATCCATCTAACTAAGGTCTGCGGTGTCAACACGAGTCAACAGTGGTCAATAAGCGATTAAGTGACCGAGCGTCCCACACTACGGCGCGAACTAGGGAGCCGCTAGCCAGCGCGGCTATTCGTTCGTCATAGAATATACACACGCGCAACCGCCGACTGAAGCAGCGGCAGCGGCCTCGGGTGTTATCGACGCGTGACAAAACGTCGTGGAAAAGCCGCGAGAATTCGTGCGACTCGCCTCGAGTCCGCTACCGTTGTATATTCCAAGCTGGCTGTCACCTCTCGTCGTCTGGCGTCGTCTACGTCGCCGACCCGGAAGACGTCGCAGTGTGAAAGCGAAAATAGCGCAAATGCGATTCGAAAAGTTGGAAGAAGTATTATAGAAGTATCGAAAAAGTTGTAGGCGAAGGTTCAGGTACGTTTTATTCTTGAACTGCGGTCCATCACAAATAAATCTTGATAAATTTTTTTATAAGGCTTGAAGCTAAGTACCGAACGATTTTTTTTTTTTTTTTTTTAAGAGACGCAGACTGGAGGCTCATTTTCTCACTTTTACCGATAACTAATAATATTTTGTATAAAATATTAGTCAGTTTAAGTCAACTCGAAGCAACCTTATAGTTCGAGCCGAGAATAAATTCACGCTGGTTCAAATTTTTTTTTATTTTTTTTTTTTCAACTAATTTTCCGAATTTCAGTACCGAGTTAATTGTGAAATAATTAAACAGTTAATTGTGGCTGCTTGTGCAAAGGTTTACTCTCCACACTGACGTCTCAGCGAGTTACAAAAACGAGACGAACGCGGCGCGCGCGTTGTGTAGCGATTTTAAAGCTCTCAGCGGTGACGACGACGAACTGGAAAGGGGGAAAGAGAGGGTCGAGGGGATCGGAAGAAGTGCGCGCGCGCGGCGAAAGGAGTGAAACGGGGAGATCCGCGGCGGTCGCGGTGTCGCGGCCACGGGATTCGTGCACCTCCGGCGCGCATCCGCGGCTGATTCGTCGCTCTAGATCGACGGGGGCGGCGCACCCAGGTGCCTCGCATCCGGTTTGGGGCCGGCCAGCGGCGGGAGACGCTCCGCTCGTTCGTCCCACGTTCGAAACGGCGCGACGCGCGACGCGCGGCGACGTTCGCGCACCATCGCGCGACGCGAGAGTCTCGCGGCTGCGAAGCGACGACGCCGAAGCGTCACTGATTCTCTCGCCGCGAGCTCCGTCTATTATTATAATAGAATAAAGACACCGCGAACCATTTACCGTCGGCTATAGCAGCTATTAAATTCATTATTTTTAGGAAAAAAAAAAAAAAAAAATCCGATTGAAGTTGGATGTTACTTTGTTGGATATTGGAAGTTAGATGTTATTTAACAAAACATAGGTATATGTACATAATTTGTTATATCAATGAATTGAATTGTCTTTCAATAAAAAAAATTATTCAAAAATTGCTTTCTTTCACCCTTCCAACTGGGGATAACCAATTAATTGCTCCTATATCGCGTCCAATCTTCACTTTTTACCACCTCAAAGCAGCAATAAATTAGCCTCCCTGTTTTGCCACCGAAACAGAAGGCGGAGCACTCCGATAATTTCCTAAAACAATACCCAAGCGAAAAATTAAAATTCCGCTACCGTCCGACAAAGCCGAAGTGCCGGTATTACCGTAACAGGAAAATACACGCGGTATTTATTGTGCAGTTGCGGCGGTCGTTGCTTTGTGTTGCTCGACGGGCAACGAAGTTCGGGGCGTGGTCGCAAGGGGGGAGCGAATGCGCCGCGCCGGGGATTTAGCGGGAAAACGGGTAATAAATCCGCTAATGAGTGTTGTGCGCGCAGGCGCTAATCTATGCAACCGCAACGGTGCTCCGCCCCCTCTCGCAGCACTGCTGCTGCTGTGGCTCTCGCTCCTTCGCTCGCCGAGGGCTTCGTCATTGTGGCCGATTCTCTTCAGCAAACCTCCTCGACGTTTCAATTTCTCCGTCGCTTTTCCTCCGTTTTCTCTCTTTTCCCTCTTCGCTCTCGGCTTTGCTGCCGCGTTGCCTTTTCGGAGCTCAGCGACACGCACGAAGGGGGATGATTCCCTCATTAAGAGGATTACCGATGTAAACACCGTAAATCACGACTCAACTCGTCGTACGGGGAAAACGCAGCCGCTGCCGGCGTTGCAGTTATTTTGACTGTGTTTCCGGCCGCGCTGGCCAGATCCGAGCTGGGATCCGAGTTGAGATCTGAGATAAGTTGTCTGCTAAAACAATCGTGGATGTAATAATTTTCAATAAAATTATTGTAAAATATATAATAAAAGAATGAATGATTAGGCACTAGTGCGCAAAAAGGCTACTTTCTCGCACGATTTTTCCACACTGCATGCACAAAAAATAATGTTTCAAGCTAGTCTCGATTTTTATACTCGACTCTAGCCAAGTATAAAAATGTTGACGTCGTTTCGCATTGACAGTCTTCGGTGTTCTGCGTCTGCGCGAAAATGCGTAAGTCACCGGCAGCAGCAATAAATCTCTCTGCGGTTTCAGTAGTCACATTTGTTTGGGGCCAAAGACGAAAGAGTCCTGCGGTCACGAATGAATCGTTGAGGACAAAATCGGCAAATCGCCGTCGGACAGTTTTCGCGGGAGACGACGCAGGCAAAGTGACAGCGAAGCTCGTAATCCTCTATATTGAATCCAGCAAATCGGCGTGTCTGACGAACTGGTGTATGCCCCCCTCCCCCTTCACCCCTAATGGGTATAATATTTATGCTAGGTTTCAAGTAGGTTTCGACTGCCTCGCAGTTGGCCCGGACTGTCGTAAATTATTTCTGCGGTTTCAGCGACAACGCTGCGACTAATACGACACGGGAATATCGCTTTGGCTTCCGTCGGGACGCGGCCACGTGACGGATCCGGCGACGACGTCGTCAACCTGGGCACAATCGAAGAATCTCTCTCTCGGCGTAATCGTAAGCCACCGTGATGACGGTCCGAGGATGACGAACCCTCCTACTCCTCCCACTTTTGCTCCTCCCGCTCCTCCCTCCGTGCCACTGTTTCTCCTTATTTTACCTTCGAATTTGCCAGACTCATTTGTCGACGCCGAACACACTGGAAAATTGTAATCCAGCTTACAGCTGAATTTTTCCTGAAGCTATTTTTTTTCGGGAACGCGGATTGCAGGAAATGCGATGTGAGTGATTTGCAATTTACTTACGGTAAAAAATAATAATAAAAATAAAGAATGGCCCGAGTACAATTTTTTTTTTGTGTAAAATAAGACAGGTTTGTTTGACGTTCGTTAACCGCGGTTCGAGTCTGAAATAAATTGCGGGACGCTCGGACGTTTCGAGCTCTCGTCACGCTCGACTCGTCGCGACGGGGAACGAGTCTCTTTTGATCGACGAAAAATCGACCCCCCCCTTGAGGTACAAACGGAGCAGGTAAAAAATAAAATTGAGAAGAGACGAATTGCGACGAGATCGATGTGACAACAGGTCGACGGCCTCTCGGTCCTCGTGTCTCGATAATAAAAATTTCAGAGACGCATCTGTCACTCGTCGTCGTTTATTCCGTATTATTAAACACGTATGGCAATCGTAGGGCTTATGAATATTATTTTTTTGAAATTGAAATACAGGCAGAGAAAAATACAGGCAGCAGAAAAAATACGTCGTCCACATTAAATATTAGAAAGAAAAATCTTTTGATGACATCGACGAAAAAAAAAATTCTGGAGAACCCAGAGACTCGAGTGTCACTTTGGAGTAGGTTCAGCGAGGTTGAGATCGAAAGACTCAACCTGGGTAATTGGTAATTGCAATTGCGGGACGCAATCCTGTTAACTCGAGCGGCTCAGACCAGAAGTCCTCGGTCCTCGAGTCCCCGAAAAGTCCGGGACTGGAAGAAGGGTCCGAGTCCCTTGGAGCAGTCGAAGGGCCTCGTCGTCCCGGACTTAACCGTGAGATCCGCCTCGACCCGGCCACTCGAGAACGCGACTCCCGTGAAACTCGGTTACGTTCCTCGCGTACCTGGTGCAGTGCATTAAAATCCAAAACCGTAAGTCAGTGTGGCCATTCATACGTGGCAAACCGGTGCGTTAAATTAAACGAAGCGTTACACGCGCTTCAAGGTGGCAACGCGGAAGTAATCGAGTCGTTGATTGAATCACACGTCGCTTGCGTGCGTCTTGAAGGAGTCGAAGCAGGACGCTTACATATCGTTTGTATTACTACGTCGCTGTAATTTTGCAGCAGTTTTAACGCTTGTAGAGTACTCAAATGATGTTGCGGACGAACGGATCATTGAGTGCGTTTGTGGGAAATTAGTCGAGCTGCCTTGTGGGAATTTTGCGACGCGACATCATGAATTTTGGGCCTATTGTGGCAATCATATTCAAAGCCATGAAATAAAACATTTAATTGTAATTTTGAATTTCAAATTAAATGTCTATTTGATCTTCAAAAATCTCTTTGAACTTCAAAGACATTTCATTGGAATCAATCAAAAAAGGTAATACATCTATTAATTCGAATCGATGAAACTTTCTTTCTTCAGCATCTTAGGGCATCTTCAGGGCACTCGAACGTCCTACCTTTCCCGAAATTATTGGATCGTGCGCCGAGTCTTGGTACCGCTGCACACATCCCAATACAGCGACATCAAGGCGATGTCATTCGACGCGCGCGGAATCCTCTCGTCGTCCCGAAGCCGCTCGTATGCCCAGCGTGGAACCTTTCACGAGGTTTTGACGCACAAAGACCGCGAGAAGAAGGCCCATTATATATCCCATTCGTGCGCAGGTCGTTTGCCACCGCCGCCGCCGCCGCCGACGACACCGGCCACAGCTCGCCGGTTGCGCCACCGCGCGTGAGGAAAGGGCGCAAAACCGAGAGAGTGGGTAAAGGTGTAAGCCCCATTGTCGCCCCGCACTCGGGGGCGACACGCATGAAACCCCGGGACACTTGATACAGAAAAGAGAGAAAAAAAAACGGAGATTTCAGCGGGACGACAATGCCAGAAGCGCGAGGGAGTGGTGAAGAAACACAGTAGCTGAGAAATCTCGATCATTTTTTTTGTAGTTAAAAAAAAATCCAGAAGAAGCGGCTTGGATTCACGGACGCTAATCGAAACTTTCAACTCGACGCTTCGATAACTCGCACGCGGCTTCGCATTTGAAACTGGACGCCTGAGGGACTCGAACCGAAAAAGTGCATCTTTGGCAATTGCTGGGCTATATGGCTATAGGGCTATATGGCTTTAGGGATTTAGGGCTATATGGCTATAGGGCCTATAGGGTTAAATGACTATGTGGCCATAGGGCTAAAGGGACAAGTGGAGTTGCCTCATCATTGGACACGATGCCAAAAATAAGTAGCAAAAAACCGCAGGTTAAAAAAAAAAGTAGACCTGTCAAGTCGAGCAAAAGGAACAGAACGCTCCCCAGATTGTGCGGGTCCAGTCACAACCCGTTCGCGCGGTAGGAAACCCATTCACGGAAATCCGTGTACTATGAGAAATCTTATTATAAGCGATTTGTCCGGGCTTTTCGTGAAATATAATAAACACACCGGTGACAATGTAATCCCGAGGATCAACGGAGGATCCCGGCAGGGGTGCTCCGACTCCCTCGTATATTATTAGCCCTCTTGCTCGCTTTTTCATAACCGGCAGTCTTGTTCCAAGTAAACTTCGAGAAGCTATTTCGAACCGGTTTCTTCATTCACGAAAATTGAGAGCCCCGGAGCTCAGCATTGTTGCCCAGCACAAATAGAGTTATCCGCGTCGGCTTTTCTCGTATATTCGTAACTCGCTTCCCACACAAGTGGACGACGACGTCACCATCGACCCTGCGGCTCGACCGCAAATATTTTCCCCGCCGCCCGGCGAAACATTTTTCTTCCGTCGGGCGCGCGACGATTCTCCGGAAGGAAGACCCTCACCTGCCCAGTCGCTTCAAAAGACGCTGAGACCGAAGAAACACTCCGATTCCACCGATGACAACGTCGCACCCAAGCATGAAAAAATATTGGAAAAATAAGCGATCAGTGCTGCAGTTTCCCGAGCGTGAATTTCGATCACCGCAAAATACACTTTTCCCGCGAATCCCGACATCTGCCCCCCTCCCCCTGCCCTCGGGGTCCCTCGACGAGGCAACTCCCTTAGGTAGAAAAATGCAAAGAGTCCCAAACCTACGAAGAGAAGCCAAAACCTACGCTCGGAGATGACAGCCCGAGGCGCGGAACGTTTCTGTATACCCCCCTCCCCCCTTCGCCCGCCCCCCGGGAGGAAAAACGATGAACCAGTCTCCCTTTTACGGTGGTCGCCGTTGTCCTGGCTCTTCTCCCCCCACCCCCCTCCCCCAGGGTGCTGCGATATCATAACACCGAACGCCTATTTGTTACACGATAAATATGTAACTGGAACACAATGTTGGTCTCGGTGGTTCGCCCCCCCCCCCCCCCCCTCGCGTCCCCCTGCTCGCCGCAGCGGTACGGGCGCTGTGTTCCCGCGTGCCCCACGGCGTAGGGCGATGGCAACTGCGGGGACGTGTAGGAAAGTCGTCTAGGGGGCTGAGGGGGAAGAGGGGGGAGGGGGGGGGGGCACGCACGACGAGGGTCGCTGTATGCTCAAACATTAAATCAGTCGAGGGCACGCGGGACCAACACCCCCCGATGCCAAACCAACACCTATCACCAACACAAGTCCAACACAAGTCCAACACAAATCCAACTCAAGTCTAACACAGATCCAACGAAAGTGTGTGTGTAGTGTGATGTGTTTCTTTCCTCGCTGACGTTGAATCGGCTACATTGGCAGAGTGTGTGTGTGTGTGTTGTGTTGTGTTGGTGCAGCCTAGGGCAGAGGCCAACACAGGGGGTCGAATGTATATGTGTGAATGTGTGTAAGGCTGTATTTGTGTGCAAGTAAACGACGTGACGATTATGTTGCGATTCACAGACCATGGAATATATTCGATCCGTTGAATGTATTCGCATATTGTCATGTTTTGCGACTGTGTTGTGTTGTGTTGTGTGTGTGGGATGCGACACGTGATGTGTGTGTGCGTGTGTGTATATATGATTTGGCGTCCCAAAGCATGAAGCCGAAAGTGACGATGAAGAGGAGACCACGGCAGATGGCACGTCCGCGAAGTCAAAAGTGCTCCAATAAGGGCTTAGTTACAATAACATCGGTCGCATTCACAAAATTAGGCCATGAATGTCTCCGTAGCCCTCGATCTCTCACTTTCACTTCTCGTCTGTTCCCGTCTCTTTCTGTCTTTGTCCCTCTGCCTGCTTTTGGGTTTGACGTCGTGTTGCAGAGAGACAGGCAACCGGCGAGAAAAAATTTTGGCGTGGAAAAATTGTCTCGTGTTTGGGAGACAATGACGACTGCGGTGAAGACGACACAAAGTGTTGTCACTTTTTGCAAGAGGATCTCGCGTGGATCCGGTTCATGTGCTTCGACGTTAACGAGAGACGTCAATTTGGTCGTCACACGTTTTGTGCAACGTGGGAAATGTCAACACGACGACGAACAGATATTCCAACACAGTTCCAACATTTTTTATATTATTCTATTTTTTTTCTGTTTACATTATATTTTTTAGACCAACACGTTTTATAGATTTTCCTACACAATTCCAACACTCGGAAAATTGTGGCGGAAACACTAGCACCTCGTATCTCGTAATAATTTATTGTTGCGAAACACTCGAAATGTCAGCAACACTCGATACTTGATACGCGGATCTAGAGACGTCGGACGAGCGTGTCGGTCGGTGTTCCGCACACGACCGACGGTCAATTTCGCGCGTGTGTTGCGCGTTTTCCGCTACGGGGTATACACATCAAGTACGTTGTGTACGTTGTGTTCCCGATGCCGATTGAATTATTAATCGGCTATTGATGGTCGTGTAAACGACGAATGCTCGTTCGCACAGTGTATACTTAGGAGAGACGGAGAGAGAGGGAGAGAGGAAGAGGAGGAGATGAATGAGAAAGAGAGGGAGAATTGTGGTCGAGCTGGCGCAGCCGATGCTATGACGACGCGTAGGTCAGGGCAGGTGGACGAGCTCCCAGCGCACCGACCGATGCGCCAGTACTCGTAAACAGTGGAAGCTCACTTAGCTCGACACAACTCAGAGACCTGTGAATCATATAAAAATGCAACGAAAGAGCTTAAAAAAATAGTTGACTGTTCCTTATAACTGCGAACATAGCACAACACAAAAAAAATATCGCAATCGTATTATTTTTGGTACCGAATTCTTGCAGAATTTTTTTTTTTTTTATTTTATACAGAATTATGGAATTGTTATTATTATTTACGTAGAGTTATGAGACGTTTAGAATGGCGTGCAAAAATAAATATAGATTGAAATATGTTTGGCAAATGGGAATAAAAATTGATTATGAGGGATAAGGTTGACGTAGGTGAGGTTCCACTGTAGAAAACCGTGTTGGACGTTTCTCCCCTTCGCACGAAACCGCGATCCACCTACTGTGCAACGATCCCCGGCTGATATCCCGCGGCGCGTATCGTAGAACGCCCTAAACGCTCGGTATAGACGAGACCGCGTTCCGCGACGACGACCAAGACCCTCGTAATGACAGTTTCGAAACAATACGAACTGTGTACGGCCGATACTGCGAACGACACACGACTGCTGGTTTATAATAGAAAAAGTGAGACAGGAAAAAAAAAGTGGACGATCCGAGTAGAGTCGGACCCCATGAAAATACTTTTACAAGGCTCCGTTTGAATTGCATTGCGGATCAAACTTTTTGTCGCCGAGAATTTTCATAAATGATGCCCACACGGCCGTTTAGCTTAACTGCAGTTGAACGGTACGAGGCTCGTTAGTGAATTTTTTAAAACAACCTGGAAAAATGATGTTTTCCAGCGAGGGGGGAATCGAACCTGCATTTGTCGCAGGAAAGTCACTTTTGCCAGCTGGAAATTTATTTACCCGGGAACAGAAAATGATTCGACACGACGAACCCTGGCTTATCAACGGATTCGCTGTAGGGGCAAAAGTCGTGAACGTCCGAGCCGAGCTCGGACGTTGCTTCCGCCGTTCCGACGCGGAGAAACCGACGTCATAAATACATCGTGGTGCGAGGGCCGCGCTAATAGGATCTGTCCTACCGGCTAATGCTGGTTCTGTTTAAACGCATTTTCGTTACCGGGAATCAAAATAATCCGGCGTGGATGATCGCGAGCCGTAAGGGAGGAGGAGGAGGACGAGGATTACGGCAAAATTAATAGGATCCTTGAAATCCCGGACGGTTCATTCACTTCAAGTAAATTTCTAATTCGGACAATTTCACGTGGAGCGGCAATTCGAAGGTTGCTTCGGAGAATGAAACTTTTTGACTTTCCAAAAGAAAATAAAAATAAAAATAAATGTTTCTTTTAAAAATACAAATATTTAGTACGAAAAAAGTTGGACTCAATGCTTAATTTTGTTTTATTCATACAGAATTATCTAAAAAAAAACAGCACAACAAAATATTGTGTCGACTAATCAGAAAAAATTCCCAAAAAGAATTGAAGAAAATCTTTTTTACCCTCGCATCTATTTTATTTTTCCTTACGATATTTATCCAATCGGATTAGTGCCGGATACGTGGCGAATCGGGAAAAGCCCTTCGCCGATATTTTACTTCCACATCCGAGGCCGCGCGCGCGTGTAGTGGCTCATAAATTCGCGTTTGAGATTCGTCACGCTACCCCGTTCGGGGAGACTCGCATCTCTCGTCGTCGTTTTCGTCCTCGTTTCACGGCGCTCAGGGCCTTCGCTTTTTCTCTCTCTCTCTCCTTCTCTCTTCGGTTTCTCGACTCGGGTTCACGGTTACAGGGGATAACTAATATTATAACGTCTCAATCCGCGTTTATCTCCCGACGCGCTTCGAGTGGTGTCGGAGGGGGGGAATATAAGTAGGAAGGCCGAGAGGACCGAAGAGGCGCGAACCGGTGCTGCCTCCTCTCTGCCTCCTCCCGACTTCTCCTGCGCTGTACAAGCGGCGCCTTTGTATCATTTAATATTTAAAAACAAGCCATAAATATGTCGGCTCGCGTGCTGTCCCGCTTAAAACGCGACCGGCGCGGATTAGCGCGGCTTCTCAAAAGCAAGACGAATGCTATGTTGAAACGTTAAGGTGTTAATGATATCGCGGATCGTTGCGGTACCTGCGACGAAAGAGAGATAGCGAGAACGAGAGATCTGTAAATCCGCAATATTCCATCTTTCTCTTGTCTCGTTGGACTTTTTTTTTGCACATTCATCCAAAACTCTGCGAAACTTACAAGAGTCTCAACAAGATTTTTCAGACTCGACGATTCGGGGCCAAAAGTTGCCACGCGAGTCGCTGAGGCAAATTTTGTTTCGCTTTATTTATGGTCGTGCAAATATTTAGATGTTCTATGAAAATCTCGTTAAGGCATCGATGTTGGAATGAGAAAACGATTCTTGATTATGCGGATGATTAATTAATAGTAAATAGAACGAATTCCATTTTTTTATTTTACTTAAAATTAGCTGCAAAAAAAAATCGAATGAGTGAAAAAAAATGTATCATTTATTGAATTTCGTAAAATCCAATTATTTGTATCGATTATTTTATGGTGTTTTTAATAGATAAATAAATGCGATGTCTCGACGTCTATGCAGATGAGACGCTCGATCACCGGTTAATGACCATCTAATGTGCGTGAACTTTATTGCCTGTATTTATATGGAAATAGGAATATACAGAGAGGCTACAGGAGCGATAAGAATTAATCGAAACCGCACGATGATTATATAAATTAATAAAAGACGAGCAGAGATAACGTGTATTTACGTGTCGGCGAACGGTAATTTAGCGGTTCCACTTTGAAACTTCAATTACGACACGCAGCCCGAGTCGAGTCATCAGCCGCGGAAAAAGCGATATTCCGTCGAATCGGTTAATCCACAATTCATGGTTCCCTGCGATCCGCGCGCGGTCAGCGGGGCGACTGCAGTATTAATGCGACACGCGACGAGCGACTGTAGAACCGTGAATTAAATTTTCAACGGGATCACCGTCGCAAAAGTGCTTTGAGACATATTTACTCGTTTTTTTTTAAACAATGAAAGCCTCGTCGAAAAGCATCGCCAATAATTGGGCGAAAAAATAATTTCTCAAATTTTTAGTAAAAAATACAAAATAAAAAACAGGCCAAAAAGTAGAAGTCGAGAAGCAACGTCGAAGAAGAAGCGTGCAACGCAAAACTATTTTTCCACCTCGTAAACTTCTCCCGCTCGTCGCGCTCGCGATCGTTTAATGGTCGAACCAGTTCGACCGGATAAAAGGAAAGTACTGCACCACGCAACGCGCTCTTTAGCCGCGTTTTAGAAGCTTCCGAGCCACGCCCACAGATCGTAGGGTCTTACATCGTCGACGACGATAAACAAACTGGTTGGCGCGTCTTCAACGCGCGATTTTAACATCTTATCTCGCGTCTGTGATCTGAGCTACGAACGGGCTTCGTTCTGCTTGACATGCGAAAAAAAAAGCTGCAGGCATACAAAATCCAAGCCGTAGGGAAATAATGGAGCAGCATTGACATATTGTTAAGTTAGACCCATAACATTTTTTAAATGCTATAAAAATAATAAATATAATAATATTAATTCGAAAACGTATTTTTATCCTAGGCAAAAAAATGTTAATATTCACATCCACGATCCAAAACATCCCTCCACATTTTTACATCCTCTCAGCCCCCCACAAATAAGTTACCAATTCGTAATACAGACGTCACCATCGCACAGAGACGTCAATTCCTCCCCACTCTCCTCTCGCATTAACACAACACCCGTGGACGATTTTTTGTTCGCGGGTTCAACCCATGGGCACCCCATTTCGAGAATGGCCGAATTATTTACTGTACATAGTGCGCGGGGTGCGCGCGTCGATCCAGCGATGGCCATAGACAGAGGGCGCAGTACCCACCGTGAAACCGCCCCGCCTAAACACTGCGTTAACCCGTGATTTACGAGGTGGCTGCACCGACGTCGTCGTCGTCGTCGATGTCGACGACGATGTCGTCGCGCTCCCGTTCGCCAGGTCGACATTGAGAGAGTCCACCCCTTTCGACAAAACGGATCGGATGGGAGCTGAAGAGCTGCGCGTGACGAGCCGTGTACTACATATATATATTATATACACAGTCGTACATCTATATATATATGTATAGATGTCTTCGTCCTGGCGAACCCGTCGTCCAACCCTTTTCTGGGACGCAATGTACGCTCCAGATCTAGTTATAAGCCCATTGTCGACACCCCTGATGCTTATCCATCACACATATGCTCTCGCTTATTAAAGACCTACCCGTTCGCCTTCCGTTTCGCTCGCGCCGAGAGAAACGGAACGCGCCGGGTCGAACCCACTTCCGGGCTAAGGTACCTTGAGTTACGAACGAGCCCCGGATATTCCTGGGCAAATTGATGTATAGCATCCAATTTCACCGGATAACCCCGAAGCATTCCGAGACAAAGGACACTCGATCGTATTAGGAGATCAGTGCGATTGGACGAGATTATGGCACTCAGCGAATCGTTAGCGGTGGTAATTCGATTTTTGGAATGACACTGGGGACATTCGCTCCTTAGGGCAAATGTCCGACGAATTTAGAGTCCAAAGGAAGCTGATGATTTTTTCTAAATTTGGTAAAATTGAAGCTTTATATATCGTCAGTAGATTTTATAAGCCTTCGACTTTTCATAACACGACACAACTGGAAAATATTCCTAGCGAACCAAAGAGTAATTATGTTTACCTAATTATGTTCACCAAAGATAATGATTAATCGTCTTACGTATGTGCAGCCAATTTCTTTGTTACCCCAACGAAGCCATTTTTCCGTGCCAAACGAACATTCGTAATTTAGCAACGTCGAATCCACCGCAATACGGTATCGATATCGCGATATCCAATGGTCAGGCAATTCTCGTCGGGTCCGATCGAATTATAGAGCTCGCGATTCACCGGTCGCGGGCTGTTAAGCCGTCGTGCCACAGGAGAAGGGGTAGGGGGGCAAAGGGGGGGATGAAAGGGGGTCCGTACAACTCGGGGCTTGTGGCAGCCGAGGCAAAAGAAGGACAACGGGTAATAATATATTGTCATTGGGTAACGTCTTGATGCCGCGCTCGCTGCATTAATATATTACAACGCGAGCGCGCACGCTTCGCGATTCCTTCGCACTCTCGCTCGCCAAGCTCGTAACCAACCCAACCAACCAACACCTCGGCTCTCGCTCCTTTTCTAGCGTCTCCTGCGAACTCTCGGCCGCGCACTCGGCATCGTCGACCGGAGCTCTCGTGCAAACGATAATGCCCCTCGTAAGTCAAAATGATGTATACGCTCGTTCGGTCTCTGCTCGTAAGGCCCCGGGAAGGGGAGAGAGAAGGAGGGGGCACCACCTCTCCCGTCTTCCCCTCCCCCCTACCCCTATCCTTTTATAGGCTCTGAGCTCGCACCCTGTGATCGCACTACGCGTGATACACTATATTACAATATAGTATGCAGAATAGTTGTTCTGCTGGGACGAGGCTACTGAAAATAACTGTAGTTACTTGGTTATATCGATGCAGGATGGAGACTGGATATCCAGTTGCTTCTGATGTAGCGCTAAAAAGTTTTGTTTCGTCGGATTCGAGTTTTGATCGATTTACAATTGTGGAATATTTTCAATAGTATTTTTTTTATTTTTGTTGTAGGGATAATTTTATTTTATTTTTTGGTTGGAAATGAGTGGATGATGCAGACTTAACGTATGAGTGAAGAATCGTGGTCCTAATAAAGGCCAAGACGCTCGGCAACCTCGAAAGGAGCATCCTCGAGGACTCTTCGAGGGTTCACCGAATTGGCTTGTGTTACCATTATGTTGCGTCGCATTATATCCGCAATTTCGTCCCGTATCGCTGGATCCGATCGTCCCATGAGCAACCGAACATTCGAGCCTCAGCTCACCAGGAAATCGAGCGAACGACATTATCGCAAAAAACCTTCGCTTTCCGTCGGTAAAACTCGGTGGATATTTTTTCGTGAGACACTAGCCGAGAGATCGGAAAAATGCGCGAACGATACTGTAACGACTGGACAATGACCGCGTAGTTGGATTCACGTAAGACTATTTTCTCACGATTTTGCTGGGATTATTGTAACGAAATGATGAAAGAACCTGGTGGCAGCGAAGGGCAAACGCATTACGCATACGTCAGACGTATTGTTACATTTTTTTTTCTTTTTTTCTCTTTTTTTGCTCTCTTATTTGTACTATTGTGAGGCCGATGATCCAACTAGCGGAGATCGAGATTGCGATCGAGTCTGGAAGGACACTCGAAGGACCGTGGAATGACCAATGTCCAGAATATCTTGTTGCTCAATTGTCGGCCCATTAGGAATCCACCGGGCGATCTCGGATGAAAGGAAATTCGACTCGAAACTCGACCAAACGAAAGTGTCAACCGAAGCGAAGAAACGGGAATCGCGCGTGAGATCCTTCTTATTTCTGTCTGTCGACGAAAAAAATGGATACATTGTCCAACCAAGACTGAACAAATTTAATATTTTATAAATTTGAACGTCTTCGATTTAAATTAACCAGTAAATTAACTGAAAAAAATGAAGTATTCTGACCTTTTATGGACTCAATAAAATGCTCGCGTTCCTGAGATACGACAAAATAATTCACGAAATTGAATGAGGAACAAAATAAAAAAAGCAAACGAATCGCAGTGGCTGAGATTGCCAGGGCCGATCTGAAAAAGCCATGTGCGAGTCGTGCCGACACTCGCGGGTACCGCCACATCGGGGCAGCACGCGGGACAAGGGAGAGAAACCCTTGTAGAGTGGCCCGCACGTGCGGCCGAGTACACTCGTCGCTGGTGCGACGGGCGAGGGTCCGCACGTGAAATCCAAAACGTTGTGTGCCCTATCGTCTCGTTATCTCCTCTCCGCACACCAGAAGCACCGGCTACGGTGACGCTGGAATCACGATAACTGTCTCTCATCTGTCTCTCTCTCGCTCTTTTTTTTTCTCAATGACGTTCTGTGCGGTCGCTGCGTTTGAACTCCTGACAAACGACGTCAACGTCACCGGTGAAAATATTTATAAAAAATGTAAATCACATTGTTATAATTTTTTAATCATTTTTTTTTTCTTCTTGAATTTATTAATAACGTATTGTGTGTTCATTTAATTTTTAAAGAATTAAAGATATTTTATTTAAATAAAATGACAATGAGCTAAAGGACCTCGGTCAATGGCCCATTGATAATACAACAATAATACAACATTAATATACGATAATATTGGAAGGAAAAAAAAACAATTTTAATGTATAATGTATTATCAATAAACCACCTTTACTACTACTACTAAAATGACAATTATCAAAAATTCTTGCACTGTCGCCGCATTTTCAACTCTCGATAAACGATCATCACCTCAAAACTCACAAAAGCAGCCGCACGTCCGTCGCGCTATTTCCATCCGGCGTCTTCATCGACCCCGGGGAAAAAAGTGCGCGTATTCCCGCATTCGGGGGCATCCAAATATTTTTCGAACGTGACTAATTGTCCGATGCCGCGGAGACACAACGACGAAACCGACGTCCGGGGAAACTGAAAAAAAAACGAAGTTCAAAAAAAAATCGGGCGCTGGTTGACGAGTGGCGTCAGGTGCTCCTCGTTCATCCAGCCGCAGATAAACAGAAAAGTCGTCGCTCCTGGCGTCTCGACTTTTCCCCTTGGAAAAAAATTCCAAGCGTGTGGACGTGTCGCGCGCATCGCCAACTTTATTACCGCCAACAGGACATCAAAACCCACGACTCGCCTTCCCAGTCGCTTGGCTGCAACCGAAAACAAATCGTAAAAGAGCGTTTTTGTCACAGCCGAGGATATTCGGCGCTCGTAAAGCTTCCGATTTGAGCGAGTCGACTGGCTTTGGCCGTTCAATCCGGACGGAAATAAGAATTTATTAGAATAACACCCGAGCAACATGATAGAACGAGACAAAAAAAAGCTGAGAGAAGATGCAGGGAGCGAATAAAAAAAAAATAAAAAATACGCGTGTGTTTTATTAAAGGGAAAGCGAACCCTCTCGATGGACCTCGATACACTTTACGAGGGTTTCGGGCCATTATAAGATCTCTCGTTCTCTCGTTATCGCTTGTTTCGCTTTTCTCCGAGTTTTTCTCCACGTCGCATTATTCGCCGCGTTGCTCACATTGTTGCCACTTAGTTTACGAGACAGGTTTTCTTGATTCGGAACCCAGAGGCCTATGACGTTCCACTTCTGAGTTTTGGATGCTTTGGGTTCCTCTTTGGCCCCGAAGACCCGTCCATCACTTCCACATGCGTGATCGCGTTTAACGTTTTGTCTCTCCTGTGAGGATCCGTGTACTGCAAATCGCAGTACACGGATCCTCGAGAACCTTTTCCGGCCACCTCGGCAGGAGACGCAGTCAAGGGGTCTACGGGTTTTTGCCACGAGGAACTTGGGGAGAGACACCAGAAGGGGTGAAATCAACACTGGATTTTTGGGCACGTCAGAGACCCAAGAGAAGTGGGGTGATCGGTTGAATCAGCCAAATACGGCGGTCACGGCCTGTCAAATAAATGTTTAGTCAGCTTTCTATTGAATTGAAAATATTTTTGTCGCATCTCCAACTCTTCGAATCTCATCCAAAGTAACCATATTCAGCATTACGATTGATTGCAATCACATTGACTCATGTTCTGGATATGCCATATCACAGGTCGACCAATATTGAAATTCAGAGTGATTGCAATTGAAACAAGAATCAGAATAGTCGCGCGAATCAAACAAGAAAGTGGAGGCACATTGACTCACGTTGCTACCAATCCACTCAGCAGGCAGAAGTGAAATTAAGAAGGCTCTACTACAGAAATAGAAAACTTACTGTGCAAGCAACAACGGACGTGACGCTTCCACCTTGACGTTAGGTTAGAATGCGCCGAGAACGTTTTTTTCGCCTCTTTTCATTTTGACTGACGGACGGACAGGCTGGAATTATCGCGCCCTTTCCCCCATTAATTACACAGGCGGACAGAGTTGGACGGACTCGGACACCGTTCGGTCTGTTCTTTCTGCTCGCGCGTCCGAATCGCCCCACGCGCTTGGACACCATTTTGTTGGAAATTCAATGGCAAGAAGTCCAGGAAACTCGGCCATGTTGACCAACCTCCGGACGTCTCACCGAATTAATTAAAAATGCCTCTCAATTTCACTCGACGCGTTTCCCTCTTCATCCACCGCTGCTTGAAGTGTCTTTTGTCTCTGTCCAATTTTTTTCGGTTCTATATTAAACCAACCGCCCACCGCGACAGGTGGACGAGGTGTTGAAATTTCGAGGTCCTGTCAAGCCTTTTGTTTTTTTTTTTTTTTTTCGCTTCTGAAACGTCAAAAAGTGTGGATGCCCAGAACACCTCATAATTATAGACCTTATCTATCAGATGTTAGAATTAATTTACCGGATTGGGTTGTATTAATTTCCCAGACATTTTTGACACCGCAGCCACGTTTTAAGACTGGTCTGTTTTTTTTGGGTTTTTGTGATAGAGTCATTTATGAATGTTTTCATTCTTATGCACTTAATCTGCATTATCTACGCTTACGGGTGGCCAACGTTGTTGACTGAGTGTTTCCTTGGCTCGGGAAAAGTTCCACGCTCGGACCACGCGTGATCGCGTCCCACAGTGTGAAAAAAAAAATCAGGGCCGAGGTCAGAGCACGGTCGGACTCGCGTTGAAAAATCTCGAGACGATGCCGCCGCCGCGGGGTGCTAATGGCGATCGATTATCGCGCCTGGTAAGCGCTCCGGGCGCAGCTTCACGCTTGGACCTCGACAAAATACGATCCCACCGTCGCGTCGACGTATTTATCAGCTCGTGCGAAAAGATCTCAAATTTCGCGTAATTCCACTTCACCCGCGTCGAAACAAAATGACATGTCATTATTATTATTAGAAAATGTCGAGATAGCAACAAAATAGCAATAAAAATGAATAAATAAATAAATAAAAAATACTTTACATATTTTATTGGTCTAAAAATGAACGACGTTCGAAACGAAACGCATCGGAGACAGAATCGATTATGCCGGAGAAAACGACGTCGTCTAAGAGGCTTAAGAATTATCACACGGGTCGTCGTGTATATTTTTCGAGGCCCGAAAACAAAATGGCTCATCCGGCGACGAAGAGAGAAAGATCGAGAGACGAAAGCCTAAAACTTAAGGAGATTAAAAGTTAACCCAGTGTCGACGGTGCGCAAACTAAACCGCGGGAGAGAAAAAGACAGAGAGCGACGCAAAGTAGATTAGCCCGGCGTCTCCTGCAGGTTCGTCGTCGGGTATAACATTACCCGCGGTCTCGCTGATCCTGTTACATCCTGCCCAGGAATTAAAAATATTGTCATCCCGCGACGGATTATAACAGCGGATAATATCCTCGTGGCTGTCAAACATGACGTTTTCCGTCGAATCCGACGCGCCGCGACGAAACCGATGAGACGCTGTCAATGACGAATCCCGAATCCCGTTTTTCCTTTGTCTCCGGCATCCGCCATCAAGTTCGTCGGAATTCTAACGGGAGTCGGAATTTTGCTTTAAGGATTTCGCTCCGGGTCTGATAAACGAAAAAATAAATTATTTTAATTCATAGAATTCATTTCAATAAAAATAAAATTATTTTTAATTCAAGTAGACAAAATATTAAATTCAAATATACCCGTTTACATATTAGAGAACGATCCACCCGATCCACCGGAGTCGGAATTTTGCTTTAAGGATTTCACTCCGAGTCTGACAAACGAAAAAAGAAATTATTTTAATTCATAGAATTCATTTTTATTAAAATAAAATTATTTTTGATTCAAGTAGACAAAATATTAATTTCAAATAAACCCGTTTATAGATTAAAGAACGACCCACTCGGCTTTATGTAGAAACTGCGGTCAGTTTCAAGCTGTTCAAGGTATCCAACAACGGTCAGCAGGCAGCAGGTGCGATCGAAAGACAGCGCATTCCCTGCCCTCGACTTCACAATAGACTGACCCCCTTCCCCCTTCCCTCCCCCCCCCCCCCCCTCCACTTCACCTTTACAAATCAAAACAATTAATGTCTACCGAACTGACGATTACGCCTCGAAATAACGATTCCCGTGGCGCAGCAGACGCGTCGCCTATTAATTACGAGTCGTCCAAACCGATCGCAGCCCCGACTACAAATTTTTCAGCCGCCCGATCGTCTCGTCGAAAATGTTCGCTAATTAATTCGACTAATGATCCCAGAAGGTGCGATACGCGTCGCTCACGCGTCTCCTTAATTGTGATCAGACGCTGTCAAGTCAACCTGGACAATAATCCGACCAGGTCTCTGGAATCTCCGACCGACTTGGAAAATGGCGCGAAACGATGACAAATAGGATTAGTTTTTTGTCTCTCCTCTGGACTTAAGAGCTCACGAAACGAGATCAAGTTCCGAACGTTGACGAATCCAAAACTAAAAAAACGAAACAGGTTTCGCGGTTCCTTCATCTGGACTTAGGGTCTTCAGGAATAGAATCAGAAGAAATCAAAGCTCTTCGTCTGCCACGTGATGTTCTCTAGAGGCGATGTACTCGAAATCGCAGTCACACGCCTCGTTCACCAAAATCTCAATCGCTGATCCATCAACTCGAAATGCCAAGACCAGTGTCACCGTCTTCGAAAAGTGAGCGAGAGACCAGAAAAGACCAAGAAAGAGAAAGAAATAAAAAGACAGAGAGAACAAATCGACTCGGACGCATTTGGAGGTGTTTCTAGGCGTTCGAGGTCCGTCGACCGTATAATGGGTTACAGTTGGAACAGTCGAATCGCGAGGTGGAGTTGTTGGTCTCGACTCGACTCGTGGGCCGAGCCGACTCGATTCTCAGATATTCCTGAGTCCAACCTCCGATTCGCGGGTGTCCATTGACTTCCGCAACCCGCCTACGGCGCGACTGCCAAAACACCGCTCACGCTCGTGTCACGTGGAACAATCGTACCGAGTGATCGATGGATCAGCGAGAACGAGAGAGACAGCAAAAAAAAACATAAGAAAATGAAAGAAAAAATCAGTCGTCTTGGGACTCGTGCCAGTTACCTCCTTCTCAAACCTTCGCACTTTGTACTTCAATCTGCTCTGCTCTGCTCCTTTCCTCCTACTTCTCCTGCGTATTTGTTGCCGCCATTGTGGGATAAATTTGCCCATACGGAAAATAAGACAGGGCACACTTTTGGGGTGTGAGCTGGAATTTATTTCAGGCTTAGCAAAACGAGAGGCTGAACTTTCTGGAGCTGCAAAGTCAACGGGTTGATCGATGCAGATTTTTCAAAGTGGATTAGGAGTCTTGTTCTCCGTTTTGTCGCTTCGTCCACGTTTCTGTACATCTTTTTCTGAGCTATTGACGACTTTGTCGCTGGAGATTGACTTGTGCACGAAAATATCGAGTCAAAAAGCTGCACACGCGATCGACAATGAAATTCGTGATCCTTGACACATTGTGACTGCCGATTCAGTCGAGGGCCTCGTAAAATATTCGAGAATACCGAAAATTCGTGGCTTTCCGGCGCAGGTCAATCGCGACTCGATTGAGTCGTAAGCAGACGGTTTGTCGGGGATTTGTCGAAATTTGTATGCCTCGAATTTTCCAGCTCAGGCAGAGGATTAACCAGGAAATAAGTGGGACACGAGCGACGATTGATATTGGGTCTTCGACACTCTCCGAACGTCGATGCGATCGGTTATCGATATCAATGACGAACGACCAAAAAAAAAGTCACCGATGGGGAAATAGAAAATAATAATAATAATGAAAGGGGGTAGAAAAGGAGGAAGGAAATGATTTCGCACGTTAGTTCGGTCGTTTCGAGGCGCCACATATGTGCTCTCGCTATACCTGACGTCTTCATATGTTCCACGGCACGTGATACGTTTTCCCTCGGCAATAAATTCGACGGCATTAACAAACGCATTGGGCGAGGGGCGTTTCACGTCGGAGACGAACGAGGCGACACATTCGCTCTTCGTGTCCCGCAGCTACCGTCCGGGCGCCCCCGGGCAACCGAAAATCGTAAATATCGCTCGAGAACCGAGAATCGTATTTACGACTTTGGGAACAGAAGCACGATCGCATTCTGATGTCGCGAGCGACGCCGACCGACGACGCCCGACGGAACCGCCGAATTTCCGCCGCGGCGAAGGGATTGAGGCGTCGGAAAATTTCTCAGAGAACGTTTCCTGGGATCTTTATTTATTTAACTTTTCGCTGGTGTGAAAAAAAATCCTTTTCACGGTCGACAGAATTGTTGCGGACTTTTTTCTCATTTTCATGAACAATTTTTTTTTTTTGGAAATCACGTTAAAAATGTAATACGCCAAAGATCAGGCAGCCTCATCAGGTTCTCAGAGAACGTTTCCTGGGTTTTTTTTTTTTTACACCTTTTCGCTGGTGTGAAAAAACATTATTTTTTCTTTTTTACGGTTGACAGGATTTTCGCGGATTTTTTCATTCTCATTTTCATGAACAATTTTTTTTATTCTGGAAATCATGTTAAAAATGTGATACGCCAAAGATCAGGCATCTGATGTTTCTTGACGAGTCTCCGAGATCACTTTCCGGCTGAGGAGCAAAAAAAAATGATTAATGACACGGAGACCGGAGGAAAACTCCAGGGACGTCGCGAGCCGAGTCGGAGAGCCGGCTGCGCCGTTTGTGCGCCACGAAATGGGGGTGGACGGGGTTGGAACGGAGGACAGGTCCGGGATCGCCTCCGATATTTCGACTCGCGCGTGGAATGCACTTTTATGCACTATCGGTGAACTCTCGCGGGACGATTTTTCGTGGGCGAGTCTCGGTGGGCTCGCGCCCACGCGGCACGTCCCATCGACGCCGTCGCGTCCCTCCGGGACGATCGACTCGGTTCGACTCGAGTCTCGAGTCAGTGGCTTCTGTCTCTATTATATCGACATCGTCGAGACACGCCGAATTCGTGTCTCGTTCGGACGACCCGAGAGGGTGGAGAACGGCGTCAACGCGAATTTTCTTCCTCGCCGCAGCTTCGTCCGCAGCTACCGGGTTCCCCGGCTTTTCATTCCGCCATTGTTGACGGATTTTAGCGTGAAAACGACGTTTGACTCGAGGTGGTTTGTGGCAGTGATCGAGAGTGATCTATCGTCTTGGATCTCGGGGACAACTTCGGTAGAGTCGCGAGCCACGAAATTTCGTCACGTACGGCGTTCGTCTTCGGGAATTTTCTTTAGGGTTCTGATCATCCTTGAATCCTTCCTCTTCGTTTCTAAGGATTTTTATTGATTTAAGAAAAAGAGGAAATTTGTCGTTTTGCTTGTCGGAAATCGTAGATCTGGCCGCCGGGCCGAAAACCGCCCAAATCGGGGTCACGAAATTTATTTTTTCAAAATATCGACTTTTAACCTATACCATCGTTCTCAAGTCGCATATTCTACCCCTGAAAACACTGGTTACAACCCTTTTTTAGTTGATTTTGAAAAAAAAAAACTTGGCCGAACAGTTTGTCAAAAATCGTAGATCTGGCCGCCGGGCCGAAAACCGCCCAAATCGGGGTCACGACATTTTTTATGACATTTTTCAATAAGTTTGAGGTATCTGAGTGCAAATCGCTGCGTTATCGGTCGAGTGGTTGTTCTTGGCTAAAAACCAGCGACAAAAAAAACGATCGATTACACAAAATTTGTGGACTCGGTCTATATACCTGGATATAAAAAATCCGGTCGAGCCATGAATCAATTTCTAACGAGCGACAAAATACATCCACCTCGTGACCCTTCGTCTCCCCCCTGCCAACCCTTTTCCGTCCCTCGAGCAGAACGAAAAAAAAAATCCACCAAAAAGGGAAACAACGGGAGTTAATAATAGGTAAAAAAAAAAAACTTCTTTCCCCCTTCGGACGAGGCAGGTCAGAAGTCTCGCCGAAAAATCGGTCGGTGTACCTGCGATTGTGCCGATTGTGCGAAGGTGAACGTATTCACCTTCCGCTCGCCCTGTGAACCCATTAACGTCCGATGAAAACGCGATGGGGTCGCCGTATCCGCGGCACAGGTATAAATATATCGCGCTACCGATATATCAATGGATTACGAAATTGGGGTTTAAACCGCTTCGAATTTTCGTGAAAAGGACCTAAAAACGTAAAAAAAAAATTGATCTAATTCGCAGGAGAATTTCCCGAAACGTCGTCGCAGTCGCGTCGACCCGGAGCAGCTGCCTCGGTTCTCTCGGAGTTTTTCGGCGGACGAGACTTCCCGGCAGGTAAAAATCGAGCCAGGGATCGAGGAAGTGGTCGTGTTCAGATCATGCGCTTTTAACCGGTTACTCGCTTGATTACGCGTAATGATCGATTTGATTTAGAGCGAGGAACCCGTATCGCGTTACCGCAGCTTCCCAGGTACCTCCGGATTTTTTTTTCTCTCTCTTTCTCCCTCATACGAACCGTCACCGCAGGACGACGGGGATCCTCCCTTTCCTCCCCATACGCTCTGATTTATCGACATGGATTTATAAGACCTCGAGTGCCAACCAAGATCTCATTATATATTTTTTATTTTAACACGTCTATTACCACGGACAATCCGTACTTTGCTTTTTCCATGATTTCTGATCTCCTAATTACAGCATTTCTGCCTTGTCGCTTGTTCATAATTATAGCTCGTTTGGTATACTCATTACCGGTATTTTATTACAGAAAAGACGTAAACGATTAAAAAGGAAAAAACGACGAAAAACTTAACCTTAACAGATGCTTCGAGGGTCCGTTTTCCAGTGTTTCTCGGAGCCGTTTCTTAAAACTGACAACAAGAAAAGAAGTAACGGAACTTCGGAGAAACAAAGTTGACGGACACTCGGACGCTGTTGATCTCCGAGTGAAACGAGAAGAAGGCAGAAGGCGCCCTTAGCGAGCTTCACGGATGGAACAATGAGAGCTCTGATGATGACAAACGTCTCGTAATCCGATACTCGCCGCCATATGCCGTGTCCTCCGGGTGAAACAACCCCTGCTACTGTATCCCGGGCATCGTATACATGTGTACTGTATACACCGACGGGCGAGTTGAACTGACACAGAAGATTGGAAGCCACTCGGCAAGCCAATAACGAGGCGAAACACGAAACAACATTATCGAGCAAACTAGGGGGGGCCAAACTGGCCATTGGTGGCCATCGTCCTACCGCACAACATTATTTTCTCTCGTCCGGAGCCGCTTGAAAGGAAAATCCTGGCTGAACTGATTTTTATTCAATGATCTGATTCCACTTCAGTACGATTTTTATTCAATGATCCGATTCCACTTCAGTACGATTTTTATTCAATTAACTGATTCCACTTCAGTACGATTTTTATCAATGATCTGATCTCACTTCAACACGTGATACATTTATTTTTTATATTTTTCCTAATTTTCACTTCTGGTTAGAATATCGATGAACCACAGCTTAAAATGTCGAAAAGGCAGAGCAAAAGACGTGGGAAGCGTCTGAGTCGGACGCAGCGAGTTCGATGAAGGACGAAAGGGTTGGAGCGTGCCTGCGTTTGTTCGCCAGTCGACAGATGCTGCACCGAAGAAGACGATCTCGTCGTTTCGATGACGCGGGCACGTGAACAAACAACCGCGGGCAGCTTGACTCGTGCGCGCAAACCAAACGATGGATTCTACTATGAAAACCTTACTGACGTTTGTGCACATAGAAAAACACTAAAAATCACGAGGAAGAAAAACAAGTCGTTATTGTTTGGAATTAGTCGACGGGTTTGGTGATACTCGGAGACGTCCGAAGACGTCGGACAAAATTCACAGCTGCACATTTTTGTGATCCTTACCCCTTTTACCCTCCAAACGATAAAAGCACGATTGTGTAAATCTGTAGAATGTTTTAAATTTACATATAAT
This sequence comes from Itoplectis maculator, assembly GCA_964034905.1. Classification (NCBI taxonomy): domain Eukaryota; kingdom Metazoa; phylum Arthropoda; class Insecta; order Hymenoptera; family Ichneumonidae; genus Itoplectis; species Itoplectis maculator. The sequence continues at coordinate 8,434,770 of OZ035859.1, forward strand.
TCTTATTATAATATTCTTCTTGTCGTTGAATATCATTAGTGCAAATGCTTGCAAAAATTTAGGCAACTGCAGCAGCAGCCAATAAGGTACTTTGGACTCCCTCGGCCCTCGTCCGGTTCGCCCCAGAGGCGTCCGAGGCAATCGGAACAATCGCGCACGCCCTCTCCCCGCCCTTTGTTGTTGTTCCACCGCGGGATAATCCGCGCGCGCGCGGTGAATTTTATTCTCTTCCCAGCGTAAACAGACCCTGCGAAACGTTTTCTGGGCACAACACATTAAGAGCCTCAGCCACGAGATAATAGTCTGTTTATTTTATTAGCCGCTAACGGTAGTTGAGCGCCAGAGTAGCCTCGGGCTACGCTACATGCGTGCCTATATATATATATTCTATATACATATGTATATAGAATATAGACACACACGTGATCGTTGCTATTGAACTTTCCGACATTTCATTTGGGCTAAATATTTCCTCGCGCACGTCGCTTCGAATTTCGCGCTCGACTAATCTGACCCTTGAACCCGCATGCGTCATTTTTCTCTCTTTTCTCTTGAGAATTAAATATGTAATCATTTCTGCTACCGTTATAAGACAGAAAATGTGATTATTTTTTTTAATTTTTTTTATTTGCTTTATATTTAGTTAAGTTTGTTTCATCTGCCACCTTTTTCGTGTCAGAATATTTCAGAGGCGTCTTGGGACTTTGAAAGGTGAATTCGCGTCTGAAAAATCGAGAGTGTAATCACCCGAGAATTTGGGTAAGTGGCCTTTTAGTTTCTTCCACGGAATCACCTTCTGCCAGGGTTTCAGGTGTTATTTTAGGCTCCTCCTGGCAGAAAACGCTCGGGACGGACGAACAATGAGACGGAAACAATGGCTGCGCACTACTGTGTATATAGGTACAATACAAGTTGCACGTAGCGAACGGTCCACTAAAATCGTGGCAGCTCTTTGAGAAATGAGAATGAAAAATCATTTTTTTAACCCTCGTTAATATTCTGACTAACAATCTGACTAACAAAACCTTCGTTGTGGCGCCCAAATTAACAAAAAAAAATCGGCAAACTAATCAAACCCTATTTTATCAAAGGACGTAATCATAGTCTACCATTTATTTTCATTTTTTATTTTTGAAATATAGCAGATTTCGCCTATGAGGCATCGATTGGACCGTATTTTTTCACCAAGACGCACTTTTTCCGCGTTTGTTCTCGTGTTTATACAAAAACAACTGTGAAACACGACACCCCGTGGCCGTTGGCTGAATGGACGACGTTGCAGCTCCGCAGCGTTACACTTATAATGCGCGTGCGCGCGTACGATCTCCGAGAGGTTCCATTGTGTGAAATCGCTCGATCGCTAAATCTCCGTCCGGGGCCCGTAAGTTTTCCCATTGTCAGGCCGCCGGACCGTTCAGTGTTTGCAAAAATCTCGCAACAAAAAGCGCCGCGCGAGCCCTTCATTATGGAATTACGTAACTGTAAATTGAGCAAATACAACGGTTACACCGAGATGGGTCCCGAGTGAAGCGAAAGGTCGGGGCGTCTGCGTATAATATGGATGTTGCTTTTGCCGAGGGGGGGTTTGCATCGTTTTCCGTCCATTGAAATTTTCGGGGGCCCCCGGTAGCGCCGAGATATCGTATTACCCGTATGACCGTGTCCCATCGTTGGAGCGGAGTAGTAACTCCTATCTGCTCGTGACATCTACGTCAACGCGGGAACCAAATTCGGCTTGTAACAAATTTTTGCCTCTCACACAGAACGCCCCGATGTTTTCGTACCGCCTTTACCCCTGTTGATACACATACGCGTTATGCACAGGCGGTATAGGATCGTATTGTGATCTTGTGAACTGCTTGTGGACTGCTTTTGCACATTTGGGACGGTAAAAAAGATGTTCGTCCTTTTTTTATGGACCGAATAATAAAATCAACTGATTCTTTGCTAATTTTTGTTTTATTCCTTTGAACGTGATGGCGACAATCAGCCTTAAGGTGGCAAAAATGGACGCCTACCCTAATGGGATGTCAAGCATCTTCGACACGTTAGCATCGACCATCGACAATGTAAGTACAGTCGTAGGGATTTTGGTAAATGGAGTGTACGATTGAAAATGGCTGGAAATAAGGAGAACGACGTACGTTTGCCACTCCGGAGGTCTCAGATGTCTCCAGAAACCGCAACAAGACGAAATCCACGCGTTAAGGCGAGCCCCACTTTAGGTATTCTCGTCGGACTTTGCTCGGACAATTTGACGCCAGCGGGAGACGCTCGCATTGACGGAGGTTTCCGAGCTTTCACGCTAACGCCATTCGTCGCTAAGTGGAGCATTCTCGCCTTAATATTCGCGCAGCGTTGCGCCATTCAGTGCAGATTATCCTCACCCTAAGATTATCGTAGCCCTCCAGGGACGAGGATTTTTTTTCTCGAGGACTTCGATCCACTCCAAAATCTAACACTTCAAATTTGAGATTCAATTTTTGTAAATGTGAAACAGTTGGTTGTTGAATTTCGACATCAATTTAATTCAAGGAATCGAAAGAAGACACCAGATTGAAAGCAAAAAGTATCCACACAGGACATAAATCGATTCTTCCATGGGAAAATCAGGAAACAGTCGCAGGGGGAATACACAAGGAGGCGTTTCGCCGCAAACAAGCAAACAATGACATGGCGCGACAATAAAACGAGAAACTCGAGCAACAATGTATCCGTCGATGTCTCAATTTCGTTCGTCACCCAACACCCGGTAGTTCTTGCCTTTCCTATGTTCGCCAGGCGCGGGTCCTGTAAATTAGTCCTACAGCGTCGCGTGACAACATCCTGCAAGACATATCCTGCGAACGAACGTCATTTTCACTCAGGGTCACAATGCGGTCACACGAAACCGACGGAAGTTTTCGCAGCATCTTTTTTTGTGCGTCAAACAAAGTGAGGGGATGCTGTCTTGCGTCAAGATCAGTTTTCCAAGCGAGAGCAAAGCTGCATATTCGATCAACGTGACATTTGTGGTTGAGAAAATCTCTCAATACTTTCCCTCAATCCTAATGTTGGATCTGATCAACTCAACCCAATCTTCTCTTCTCAATCCACCAATCAGCCTCCTAATGACAAATCCGTTCGACACATCAACCAAAAAAGTGACGAAAAATCTATCTCTTACATTTCTCAAAGTGTCATCCAGCAACTTGGACAGACCACTCAATACAGCCTCAACCGCAGAATGTAAGTACCGCTCTCAATCGACTAAAACGGACACCAGGAATGAAGACATCAAGCGTTGGGGGGTTCAACGAGCCCGGAAAACGTGCGGCGAGAGCCCAGCATCCCGCGTGCAGCGTCGGCCACAATGGAATCGCATAAACCGCGCGTCACCCTGTTGTGTGTAAACTCGCGGGGCGCAGAAACGCCGGTCGAGCGACAATTGGTGACAACACGTCGACAAAGCGCACGCGGAACCGGGCCGAAAGAGCCGCCGAAGAAGGAAGTCGCCGGGATTCAGTGACGGACGCGAGCGACGATTGGACCCGAACAACTCGTGAACCTCGTTGGCCATTTCATCCAAGGGAGGCGAAGCATTGAGCTGACTGAACCAGGGATCAGCACTCGGGGTTCGTTCGTTTCCATCGCTGCGCTGGAATCCAGGACCGAGTGATTAACGACCGAGTGCAGCTCGACCGAATCTCTCTCGCCTTTGGCGGGGTGTCAGCACGCATGCGTATAATAATGGCTGCTGGTATAATAATGGTGCGCATGGGCAGAGAGTGCGATCGGCGGCACTAAGTTCGATAGCTTCTAACGCGGCCTTTTTCCACGGACCAAAGGCAATGGACCCGTGACAGAGGCCACAAGCCACAGTGGCTAATGGCAGCAACGTCATGAAGCCCCCAACGTGTCGATGTCTGGAAACTTTGGTTGGGCTGACTTCAACAATTTTTGAAAATTATGCCAATGAGGTAAAATTGTCAGAGTCGATTGACGACCTTGTCACTTATTGAACGTGGTATTAAATGATTGTCAAAGACTCCAGATTGGCTTTGCATGTCATGCGAAAAAAAAGGTTTGGCAATAAAGATGCGATGACTGTTTAATATCACAATTTACATCAGTGTCTGATACAAAATTCCGGTCAATCATAGCAAATGTACCTCAAAGCCTTCAATAATTTTATGAGGATGTACAATTTTTTCAATCACATCAGACGATAAAATGGAGTTTTCGTTCCAGACACCGAAGACTCTGCGCCGAGGCGAATGAATATTGTTGTATACACGTTTTTCCATCTTGTGACTCTGTGAGGCGACAAACGGACTCTCGGAAGCCAACAAATAAGAGGTACAAAGCGGCGTCACTCGCGTCCAACCGAAAAACGCGTTATTCGGGGCCCCGGACACAGATCACACTCGGCGAGCTTCCCATTTGTCAACGCGGCGACGACGGGACAACCCGGGAAGTTTCTAGCGCGAGCGGCGGCACCGAACCGCTCAAACGACGCGCGCTCTTCTCTATTAACCACCGCGTCTCGCACCTTTCGACCTCTTGAATTATTCTTCCCGCGTGCTCGCTCACCTCACCCGGTTTTTCAATTCTATTCCTCGGCCGTTCGTTTCTTTTTTTTTTGTTCGTTTGTCCTTTTGCTTTGCTCGCCGCATCCTCGCCCTCTATTTAACCAGCAACACGTCCGATTCTTGGGATGACTGTCGTTATTGATTGAGCCGGTAACGTCAGGTCGATCGGTTGCTGAGATTTGAAAAATTGGTCGTACGTGCACTGAAAAAAAAAATGTAATTAGAAATGATTCGTCAGAGCTACTGATATTTTAGCAAATGCTTCTAATATTTTGGCAGGTCTGGTCTATGATTGGTAATCACACCTACCAATTTTTTTACCAATTGGGTCTAAAATTGAATTCTAAATCACATTCAAGCAGAAGCCCCAAATTTAATTTCCCTCTGAAAAAAAAAATCCAATTTCCCCATCGTCACCCGAAAAGCGCTGGTCCACTTATAACAAGACCGGCGCGCGCGCCGACTGCTCGTTTCCCCGGCTCATTGTTGCGGCCGTGTTGTACACGTGTGGTTAGCGAAACTTTACAACCCAGGGCGAAGGGAAAAATATCCCCGCTTGATCATGTCGAGTGAAGCGAAGTGAGAGGGGGGGACACGAAAGCGTCGAGGCCGTCGGCGATTAGGGCCGAGCGGGACACGACTGCGCGTACGATAAACTAAATCACTTTTGCACGGACGGCTACGACCAATAGACAACATGGACTACCCACTCGGCGGCTGTGAGTCGGCCCTATAAGTCGATACAATATGCCCGATCGAGCGTTAGGGGATCATCGGTGGCTTCGGACCCATCAGCACCATCGACCAACATCGCCCTGTCCCTTCGTCCTCCTCCCTTCGTGCATCGTCCCTTTCTACTCGTCCCGCGTTATTATAGATATAGATGTCTATACACATTTTTCCATGTACACAAACGTGTTCGTCGACGTCGGTTTTCCGCGTGCGGTAAACACGTTCTATTGGCAAAAGTAATGATCGCCCATCGTATCCATTGATTTGTGGCTCCATTAGTTCTGGGCTCGTCGCGTTTCGTTCGTCGTCTCTTCGTTCGCACCTGGCGCCTTCGGTCGACCGAGTGTTCAGCTCGGCTCGACGAAGCCGACGTTGCACAGTCGATAAATCCGCATTACGTCTCCTCCGCGGCTCTTCTTATTCGCCGGGGTCTCCTCGCCAGACTGGAGAAACTTCGATTGCAGCAGAGATTTTCGGCTGCATCATCGTCGAGCCAACGAATCAAGAATTCCTGTAGACTTAGAGAAATCCATAATAATAATAAGAATAATAAAAATAAAAGTAATATTAAAGCCCACAAAGTCCAAATACACTGAAAAAAATTAATAGTTGTGATTACCAATCGTTCGTCAGAGCTACCAACGTTTTAGTAACTGCAACCAATTTTCTAATATCAATGTAAAATATCCTAACGATAATTTTTTTGCCTCTTCCAGAAATTTTGAACCCACGAGTCTCGTGGGTGGCGCGACGAGTTTTCCCAGCCAATTTGGAAAAATGTTTGAGGACACGGCAAAGCAGAACAAGAGCCGAGTGTACAAACCCCGAGGAACGTCGGTGATATATGTGTGGCGGATTTTCCACTGAGGAATCGGGAGAAAAGCTCTGGAAAGGAGCCCAGAGTGGGTGGGATGAAGCCTGACGTGGGTTTCGTCGAGCGCGACACTTCGGGCAGTTTTTCCGGTGCGCAGTATGCCGAACCAGCGGAGCGACGTCTGCGTCGGCGAGAGATGAAAGTCGACCGACAAGGCCGGGGGTCCCACCCTGCGAGCGCTTCAACGTGTCCCGGGGCTTTATAACTCACTCTCGGCCGCGCTCTTGTCCGACAAATGAGAGAAAAGCGTTTCGGCTACCGGGATAAACAGCCCCGATAACTTTCACCGAACGGCTAACAAGCTGATAATGAGTCGCTGATGTAGATATAGGTATATATGGTGTGTGTTCCACTCGCGAGCTTTGAGGGCGTCGCAGACCGCTTAATTGCTGCTGGTGCACCATGCGGCCGCCATGGTTACTCGAATTCCGGGAGAGAAGTGTTTCCGACGGACAGCTAAAAAATGCAGGCCTTCTGCACTTGTTGGAAAAAGGAAATGTGACGCTTTGTGCGAGAAAAAATATATCGCAATGTCTGGTCGAAAAATTGTGCCTCGAATTAGGTAGATTTTCGTATATATTTATTTATATTAATATATTTGCGGATATAATTTGCCAGTGTAATTTAATCACAGAGGAACGTCAACTACGTGTCCCTTAATTCCTTTTATTTAGTAAAAATAATATTATAAATTGCAGTGACTCCGAACTACGTAAAAAAAAATTCACAGGAAGCCACCTGAAACTTCCTGATTACTTTCGTTTCGTGTTGCGGAGCCAAAAGTTGTCAGCGAAAAATATTTTTCTTCCCACATTCTCGCCTGTAAACAAACATTGGGTGGACTGAACATGCGCGCAGTTTTCTCGAATATTTTCCGTAGCATAAATAAGAGTAGAGGCGTCCGGAACAGCAGCAAAGCAGCCACAGCAGCAACAGCCGCCTCGCCGACGTCGGCGCGTTGTCCTCTGTAGTTCGATCTCGTGGGCGGAGCGTCGCGGTGCGCGCGGTGTCGTGTGTGAAGCAAATTGTCAATGCCGGGCATTGTGAAGCCGGGGCGCACGAGGAGAAATAGAGGAAACGATAGAGAGGCAATAATAAATGGCTGCGCGGCGCTGGATGGCAGCATAGTGGCCATATTATGCTATTATGGAAGGTGGCGGTCGCGGCATCGCCCCGTATAAGGTTCCATGGGCTCTGGGTGACGGACGCGACCAACGGGAATTACACCTACGAGGGTTACCATTTACCAACCCCTTTTTTGACATTATTAATTCTCACCCCTCACACGAATGGTTTTTTTCATTATACTTAGCACTGTCCAATTTCTTTTAATTTTTTGCATTTAATTTTTTTATTATTTTTATTTGATGCATAAATAAAACTGATACATTAAATTGAATGACCAATTATTATGGAATACTTGACAGATATAAATATTGAATAACTTCTACCATGTTTAATGCAAGTTTTAAAGTATACATGAAATGCCATATAATTTTTTTTGCATTTTAATTTTGCTTCAAACTGAGAAACAATTTGAAGCAAAAAAAAATTTTCTCGCACACCTTTGAGTCTGGAAGACCGACACAAAAATGTGTAGGGCAAGGATATGTGGACTACCTGCCGTTCTCACACCCTCGACACATCGAACCCACGTGGTTACGCCGCGCGCGTCAGCGTCATAAATAAATCGCTACCAGCGACGCAGGAGCCCATTGAGCGCGCGTGTGCGCTCGCTCTTTAGGGTCGCGCGCGCGCGCGGCGCCGTCAAACAGACCGCGAGGCGTAAGATTTTCCGGGACGGAAGGCGAAGAGAGATATTTCTCTAAGACGGGGATTGTGCGCTTAAAAAACCCTTTTCTTTATTATTATCATTATCGTCATCTTTCA